>OX451739.1:1386057855-1386657855 GCA_948472305.1 Vicia faba
AATCATGAGATGGTTAATATGCTTACTCAACATATGAGTCTCATATTAAGACCTTTGATTGATAATTTGATGAAGAGTTATCAGACTTTAGCAACTCAAATGACTCGCATCGGGGATTTCCTTGGTGCCCCAAGAGCGTCAGTTCGACAAGGTTATGCCTCCCCCACGTGAGGAACCAGTGCAGTACGAGGAGGTGGTCGATGAAACAGTCGAACAAAAACCAACGACTCCCCAGCATGTCGATCCTATACTTAGGGTAGTACAGCAACCCCCAATAGTAATAGAAAATCGAAACCAGAATGTTGACCAAATAGTCAGGCAGGTTCGACGAGAAGTAGTGGCTGGGGAACAAAACCTAGAAGCCATTGTCGAACGAATTATAGTTAAGAATAAAATCAATACTTGCTTTCAGAGGACTATTTATGTCTCTCCATTTCCAGATTTTTGTTTTACAAATGGAGTTACCAAGAGGTTGGAAACTCCCAAAATTTACCAAGTTCACATGGGATGTCGAAGAATCCACTATCGAACATGTTGCCAGGTATGAACCAAAACTTGGTGACCTAGTAGTGAATGAATATTTAAGGAGGAAGTATTTTCCTAATTCCCTCACAAAGAATGTGTTTACTTGGTTTAATACGCTTTCCCCCACAGTCGGTCCAAACGTGGATTCAGTTGGAGAAATTGTTCCATAAATAATTTCACACGGGGAAGTCCAAAATAAGCCTAACATAGTTGTCCAATGTTAAATGAAAGAGCACTGGGTTAATAGACCAATACCTTAACAGGTTTAGACTTTTGAAAGCGTGATGCTTTATGTAACGCCCTGTTTTATTTAATATTATATTATATTAATATTTTCGAGTTACCGTTTGACGTTTATTTTTTTTGCGACGACAATATTTATTTTAACCGATATATCTGTTAATATATTCGGCGACGTTTTATTCGGACCGGTAATTATTTTATTCAGTCCGGTATTTGTTTTGAGAGACCGGCAATTATTTTATTCGGTCCGGTATTTATTTTGAGGGACCGGTAATTATTTTGTTAGGTCCGGTTTTTATTCCGTTCGGTTCGGTAAAATATTATTTGGACCGATATTTAATTATTCGGAGTTATTTTAAGTATTTGGAGTTATTTTGATTAAGTGGCCTTTTGAATTATATTTTGGGTTAGTAAGACTAGTGGAGGGTAGTATGATATTTTCATGTTGTCTTAAGACCAAAATCCAAACAAAGGCATTAGTTGTTGTTTTATGAAAGATAGAAGTATCATAACACAAAATACACTTAGAGAGAACTAGAGAGAGTCTTGGAGGAAGAGAAGAACAAGAACACAAAGTTTGGGTTTTGGGTTGGTTTGAACATCAAGAATCATTCAAACATCTAAGGTAAGGGGTTTGATTTTCCAATGCTTATAGTTAGGGTTTGATTTGGTATATTTTGATTTGGGATAAAATTGATGTTAGGGTTCTTGAGATTTGTTGAGATAAATTAGGAGAGCTAATTTAGGTGTTAGTGTTGTGGGATTATTGTTATGTTAATAGAAATTAAATTAGAAAAACTAAATTATATTAATTAAGTTTAGTTTTATAAACAGAAAAAAAAATAGCAATAAGTATAGTTTAAAAAAAAAAAACGTATTAGCAGTATGCAAATGATGTGCGCGTGTATTAATAATAGTTATGTAAGTTTCCTGTAGTTTGACAAATAATGTATCTTAATGAATGTGTGTTGTGCAGTGCTTTGTGAAAGCGGATTACGGCTTGTCTGTATTAGACTATATGAATCAAGTTGTCATAAAGTTTCTGTGATGCTGATATATTGTTCATGTAATGTGTCAACAATCTTGTTGCTACAATGTGTGTGATTGCAGTATAGAACTAGCAGTATGGTTTAGACAAACAAAAACTAGCAGTATGGTTTAGAACAAACAAAGACTAACAGTATAGAAACTAAAGTACTAGCGGCATTAGCGGTATATTAATTGAATTGAAATTAAGTTTAGAAAATTAATTAATTTATGTTTTGTTTTTTTTTCTTAATTTAATATATTAAATATTTATATTAATTAAATACAAATATGACATAAGTTAGCCGATTTAAATTGGAACCCGATTATGTCCGATTTCCCGATTTTGGCAATTTCGGCGACGGAGCAAGTTGTTCTGAATTTAACGAAAATTGACGTGCTAGCTAATTTTGACGTGTAGAACGTCGTGGTGAGGTTAGTTTTTCGAGATTACGAGTTTTTAATGGAGAGACCCGGAATAAGTCAATTTACGGTTAAGTTGAACCGGATTGCGTTTTAGTCGGTTTAAGTCGCGTCATGGACAATCTGATTGCGATGTTAATGATTATGATTGGTGTCGATTATTATGAATGACTTTCACGACGATTATTGATGTTTGACTATTTTTCCGTGTTTGAAATTTAGTGAATTATTGATAATGATGTGGTGTGATTAAACATGATGTTTGTGACGATTTATTTATAATGAATACTTGATGATATGCGATGCGATGATATGTCTATCTTGATGTGGATAAATATGGCGACGTGGGTGTTTATGCCAAATTTTGATGTACGATGATGATATTTTTGTTGCGTCGTGTTGTCGAGTCACATACATTGCATTAGCGATGAGGGCTTTTATGCCAAGCGACAAGGGCTTTTATGCCAAAGCGACGATGGGCTTTTATGCCGAATGTCCCTAATTATGGACAAAGCGACGGGTACCACATGCATAACATAGTCATGTCTCATGGAGTCGGTTATGTTTATTTTTGAGTCTTTTGGCGTTGAGTTTTAATTGATGGTTTATGATGAATTGCAACGATATATGATATTTTGTTTTGTGATAATTTTTGTGTTGAACATAAAGTGAATATATGTGATGATTTCATGAAAATTATGCAATGAATATAACATGACGGTAAAGCGACGATATGAGTTTATGAAGATGAAGTTTATGTTTGTTTTGATATGATGATGATGATTACGTGACGAGATTAAAGTGTTGATTTTATACACTAAATGATGATTTAAAGTATGTGAGATTTGGTTATGTATTGACATACTCTTATTAATCCTATATCATTTATGATTCCAAAACTATTTATATATTTTATGATGCCTTTAATTATATGTTTTGGAGTATCTCACCCTTTACTTGTTTCTCCGTTGCCTTTATATTGGTAACGTGCAGGTGATCCGCGAGGATGATGAGGATTAGCTCGAGTCTCTTTATTTTGAGTCGCTCTGCTCTGATAGTAGTAACACTCAGGATTTGGGTGACGTTATTATTTTGATAGGATAGTTTATGTATACTATCTTATGACTTTATGTATTGATGATAACATGATGATACGTACATTTTGTGAACACATTCGCTGTGCTGTGATTAGTCATATGTTTATATGATGATTTATGTTATGAATCGGTATATCCGACTTTTGATTTTGTAATGTGCATTATAATGCAAAGTGATGAAAAACACGAATATGTGATACCTCAATTTATGTTTGGATGAAATTTTGAAACTCTGATTTTATTATCAATTACGAGGGGTAGAATTGGGGTGTTACATTAGTGGTATCAGAGCAGGTCGGTCTGTCCGGCCAAGTTGTTGAGTTTGTTGTCGTCTATCAATCAAGTATTTTTATTTGTTGATTCTAATCCTTGTTTTGTTTTGAGCAGAAGTTGTTATGGCTGGAAGGAACACTGGTAGGAATGATGAGGCTCTTGTTGCTGCTATGCAGGAAATGGCTCAGGCTTTCCAAAACCCGCCGAATACTGACGAGAACGCTGGGTCTCGTAGTTTGGCAACCTTCCAAAGAGAGAATCCTCCTACTTTCCAAGGAAAGTATGATCCTGAAGGTGCTTTGGCGTGGCTGAAGGAGATTGAAAGAATCTTCCGTGTGATGGATTGCACTCCTGTGCAAAGGATCTGTTATGGTACTCATAAGCTAAGTGCTGAAGCAGATGACTGGTGGGTTGAAACCCGCCAGAGGCTTTAGGTTGCTGGTGAGGAAGTGACATGGGAAGTTTTCGGAAGGGAATTCATGAGGAAGTATTACCCGGAAGATGTTCGGGGAAAGAAGGAGATAGAGTTTCTTGAATTAAAGCAAGGAAGCATGTCTATCACTGATTATGCTGCAAGGTTCACTATGTTGGCCAAGTTTTATCCGTATTATGATGGGCCGAATGGCGAGTTCTCTAAATGCATCAAGTTTGAAAATGGTTTGCGTCCTGAGATTAAGAAAGCTGTTGGTTATCAGAAAATCTGTGTATTTTCGGATTTGATTGATAGTTGCAGGATCTTTGAGGAGGACAGTAATGCTCATTATAAGATTATGTATGATAAGAGAAATAAAGGTCAGCAAAGCCGTGGAAAATCGTATGATGCTCCAGCTGGTAAAGGGAAACAGAAAGCGTTTCAAGGGCGGAGAACTAGTGTGGGAGATGCTCCTGCTAGTATTGTTTGTTACAAGTGTGGGAAACCTGGCCACAAAAGTAATGTTTTTCGAAGCGATGTTAGAGCTAAGGAGAATGAGGTGAGATGTTTCCGATGTGGAGAAGTGGGCAATATGACTCGCGATTGTAGACATAAGGATGTGGTCTGTTTTAATTGTGGAGAGGGAGGTCACATTAGTGCTCAATGTAAGAAGCCTAAGAGGACTCAAGGAGCAGGAAAGGTGTTTGCTTTGTCGGGTGCTCCGACGGCAAACGAGGATGGTCTTGTGAGAGGTACTAGTTTCATTAATAACATTCCTCTTATTACTGTTATTGATATTGGTGCTACTCACTGTTTTATTGCTGTTGATTGTGTAAAGAGATTAGGTATCACTTTGTCGTCTCTAGATAGAGATATGGTGGTAGAAGTTCCTCTAAGGGAACGGTTACTACTTCTTTTGTGTGTGCAAGTTGCCCTTTATCAATCTTTGATAGAGACTTTGTGGTGGATCTTGTTTTTTTACCGCTTGTCGGGTTGGACGTGGTTTTAGGTATGGGCTGGTTAAAAGCTAATTATGTCCATATCAATTGCTATGACAACACTGTGAGGTTTTCTTCCTTAGTAGAAGAAGAAAAATCTATGTTGGTGTCAACGAAACAGTTGAATAAGTTCATGAAGGATGAGGCGTTGGTTTTCTTGTTGATGGCGACTCTTTCTGTGGAGAGTCAAGTTGTGATAGCAAACTTTCCGGTGGTGTGCGATTTTCATGAAGTATTCCCTGATGAGTTTCCTAGTGCACCTCCAAAAAGAGAAGTTGAATTTTCTATGGATCTTGTTCCTGGTACCAGACCTATCTCTATGTCACCATACAGGATGTCCGCATCTGAGTTAGCAGAATTGAAGAGCCAATTAGAAGATTTGCTCGAGAAGAAGTTTGTTAGACCTAGTGTGTCATCGTGGGGAGCTCTTGTGTTATTGGTGAAGAAGAAAGACGGTAGCATGAGACTTTGTATTGATTATCGTCAGTTAAATAAAGTGACTATCAAGAATAGGTATCCACTTCCTAGAATTTATGATTTGATGGACCGATTGGTTGGCGCTCGCATGTTTAGTAAGATTGATTTGAGATCGGGTTACCATCAAATAAGGGTGAAAGAAGATGTTCAGAAAACTGCTTTCAGGATGAGGTATGGAAATTACAAATATTCGATGATGCCTTTCAGTGTCACTAATGCACCGAGAGTATTCATGGAGCACATGAATCGTATTTTCCATCCTTACTTGGATCGTTTCATGGTTGTTTTCATTGATGATATTCTGGTTTATTCTAAATCGGAAAAAGAGCAAGCAGAACATTTGCGCATCGTATTGGATGTTCTGAAAGAGAAGAAGCTTTATGCTAAGTTGTCAAAGTGCGAGTTCTGGTTAAGTGAAGTGAGCTTTTTGGGGCATGTCATTTCTGGTGATGGCATAGCAGTTGATCCTTCTAAAGTTGATGCTGTGTTGAGATGGGAGACTCCTAAGTCTGTTACTGAGATTAGAAGTTTCTTAGGATTGGTTGGTTACTATAGAAGGTTCATTGAAGGTTTTTCTAAGTTGGCGCTTCCTTTCACAAAGTTGACTTGTAAAGGAGTTGCGTTTGTGTGGGATGTCAAGTGTGAAGAAAGTTTTGTTGAATTGAAGAAAAGGTTGACAACGGCTCCGATCTTGATTCTACCTAATCCTGAAGAACTGTTTATTGTTTATTGTGATGCTTCTAAGATGGTTTTAGGAGGTATGCTTATGCAAAATGGAAAAGTGGTTGCTTATGCTTCTAGGCAATTGAAGATTCATGAGAAGAATTATCCTACGCACGATTTGGAGCTTGCAGCGGTTGTTTTTGTGCTTAAGATTTGGAGGCATTATCTTTATGGTTCTAGATTTGAAGTATTTAGTGACCATAAAAGTTTGAAGTACTTGTTCGATCAGAAAGAGCTTAATATGAGGCAAAGACGGTGGCTTGAATTGTTGAAAGATTATGATTTTTGATTGAACTACCATCCTGGTAAAGCTAATGTGGTGGCCGATGCTTTCAGTCGAAAGACTTTGCATATGTCACTTATGATGGTGAAAGAGTTGGAAATGATTGAGCAATTTAAAGATATGAGTCTTGTGATATAAGTGACGCCGAAGAGTGTTATCTTGGTAATGTTAAAGATCAATAATGATTTCCTTGTTAGTGTTAGAGAAGCTCAGAAGCTTGATGTGAAACTTGTTGATTTGTTGGTTGGTATTGGAAAAACTGAAAATGAAGATTTCAAGTTGGATGCTCAGGGTGTATTGAGGTTCCGAGATAGGATTTGTATTCCCGATGATGTGGATTTGAAGAGAATGATCTTAGAAGAAAGTCATAGAAGCAATTTGAGTATTCATCCCGGAGCGACCAAAATGTATCAAGATTTAAAGAAACTATTTTGGTGGTCGAGCATGAAGAGAGAGGTGGCTCAGTTTTTTTATGCTTGTTTGACTTGTCAGAAGTCTAAAGTGGAGCATCAGAAACCTGCAGGGTTGATGCAACCGTTAGAGATTCCAGAATGGAAATGGGATAGCATTTCTATGGATTTCGTAAAGGGGTTACCGAATACACCAAGAGGACACGATGCAATTTGGGTGATTGTTGATAGGCTTACGAAGTCGACTCACTTTATTCCTATTAACATCACTTATCCCGTATCGAAGTTGGCGAAAATTTATACGCATGTGATTGTGAGATTACATGATATTCCTTTGTGTATTGTTTCGGATAGAGATCCGAGGTTTAATTCTGAATTTTGGAAGAGCTTGCAAGAGGCTTTGGGTTCAAAGTTGAGGTTGAGTTCGGCTTATCATCCTCAAACTGATGGTCAGACGGAAAGGACGATTCAATCGTTGGAAGACTTGTTACGTGCTTATATTCTTGAACATGGTGGTTCATGGGATACATATCCTCCTTTGATTGAGTTTACTTATAAAAACAGTTTTCATGCTAGTATTGGAATGGCACCGTTCGAGGCTTTGTATTGTCGGAGGTGTAGAACTCCTTTGTGTTAGCATGAGTCGGGTGAAAGTGTGGTGCTTGGACCAGAATTGGTTAGAGAGACTTCTGAGATGGTGAAGGTGATTAGAGAAAAGATGAGAATTTCTCAAAGTCAACAAAAGAGTTATCATGATAAAAGGAGAAAAGACTTGGAATTTCAAGATGGTGATCATGTATTTTTGCGAGTTACTCCTACAACCGGCGTTGGGCGAGCATTGAAGTCGAAGAAGCTAACTCCTCGCTTTATTGGTCCTTACCAAATTACTAGTAAAGTGGGAAAAGTGGCTTATAGAGTGGCGTTATCACCAAATCTTTCGAACTTGCATGATGTGTTCCATGTGTCGCAACTTCAGAAGTATGTTCCGGATCCTTCACATGTGATTGAGATGGATGATATTCAAGTTCGAGACAATCTTACGGTGGAGACGATGCCTTTAAGGATCGAAGATCGTGAGATGAAGTCTCTTCGTGGCAAAGAGATCTCCTTGGTTAAAGTTGTTTGGATAGGAGCAGCTGGTGAAAGTGCGACGTGGGAGTTAGAAAGCAAGATGCGGGATTCCTATCCCGAGCTTTTCGAGTCAGGTAATTTCGAGGACGAAACTTTTATAAGTGGGGGAGAGTTGTAACGCCACGTTTTATTTAATATTATATTATATTAATATTTTCGAGTTACCGTTTGACGTTTATTTTTTTTTGCGACGAGAATATTTATATTAACTGATATATCTGTTAATATATTCGGCGACATTTTATTCGGACCGGTCATTATTTTATTCGGTCCGGTATTTGTTTTGAGGGACCGGTAATTATTTTATTTGATCCGGTATTTATTTTGTGGGACCGGTAATTATTTTGTTAGGTCCGGTTTTTATTCTGTTTGGTTCGGTAAAATATTATTCGGACCGATATTTAATTATTCGGAGTTATTTTAATTATTTGGAGTTATTTTGATTAAGTGGCCTTTTGAATTATATTTTGAGTTAGTAAGACTAGTGGAGGGTAGTATGGTATTTTCATGTTGTCTTAAGACCAAAATCCAAACAAAGGCATTAGTTGTTGTTTTATGAGAGATAGAAGTATCATAACACAAAACACACTTAGAGAGAACTAGAGAGAGTCTTGGAGGAAGAGAAGAACAAGAATACAAAGCTTGGGTTTTGGGTTGGTTGGAACATCAAGAATCATTCAAACATCTAAGGTAATGGGTTTGATTTTCCAATACTTATAGTTAGGGTTTGATTTGGTATATTTTGATTTGGGATAAAATTGATGTTATGGTTCTTGAGATTTGTTGAGATAAATTAGGAGAGTTAATTTAGGTGTTAGTGTTGTGGGATTATTGTTATGTTAATAGAAATTAAATTAGAAAAACTAAATTATATTAATTAAGTTTAGTTTTATAAATAAATAAAAAGAAATAGCAGTAAGTATAGTTTTGAAGAAAAAAACAAAATGTAGTAGCAGTATGCAAATGATGTGCGCGTGTGTAATTTCTCCGCAGTGTATTAATAATAGTTATGTAAGTTTCCTGTAGTTTGACAAATAATGTATCTTAATGAATGTGTGTTGTGCAGTGCTTTGATGAAAGCAGATTACGGCTTGCCTGTATTAGACTATGTGAATCAAGTTGTCGTAAAGTTTCTGTGATGTTGATATATTGTTCATGTAATGTGTCAACAATCTTGTTGCTACAATGTGTGTGATTGCAGTATAGAACTAGCAGTATGGTTTAGACAAACAAAAACTAGCAGTATGGTTTAGAACAAACAAAGACTAACAGTATAGAAACTAAAGTACTAGCGACATTAGCGGTATATTAATTGAATTGAAATTAAGTTTAGAAAATTAATTAATTTATGTTTTGTTTTTCTTTTCTTAATTTAATATATTAAATATTTATATTAATTAAACACAAATATGACATAAGTTAGCCGATTTAAATTGGAACCCGATTATGTCCGATTTCCCGATTTCGGCAATTTCAGTGACGGAGTAAGTTGCTCCGAATTTAACAAAAATTAACGTGCTAACTAATTTTGACGTGTAGAACATCGTGGTGAAGTTAGTTTTTCGAGATTACGAGTTTTTAACGGAGCAGCCCGAAATAAGTCAATTTACGGTTAAGTTGAACTGGTTGCGTTTTAGTCGGTTTAAGTCGCGTATGGACAATCTGATTGTGACGTTAATGATTATGATTGGTGCCGATTATTATGAATGACTTTCGCGACAATTATTGATGTTTGACTATTTTTTCCATGTTTGAAATTTAGTGAATTATTGATAATGATGTGGTGTGATTAAACATGATGTTTGCGACGGTTTATTTATAATGAATACTTGATGATATGTGATGCGATGATATGTCTATCTTGATGTGGATAAATATGGCGATGTGGGCGTTATGCCAAATTTTGATGTGAGATGATGATGTTTTTGTTGTGTCGTGTTTGTGATGTCGTGTTGTCGAGTCATCACATTGGCGACGAGGGCTTTTATGCCAAGCGACGAGGGCTTTTGTGCCAAAGCGACGATGAGCTTTTATGCCGAATGTCCCTAATTATGGACAAAGCGATGGGTACCACATGCATAACATATTCGTGTCTCATGGAGTCGGTTATGTTTATTTTTGAGTCTTTTGGTGTTGAGTTTTAATTGATGGTTTATGATGAATTGGACGATATATGATATTTTGTTTTGTGATGGTTTTTGTGTTGAACATAAAGTGAATATATGTGATGATTTCATAAAAATTATGCGATGAATATAACATGACGGTAAAGCGACGATGTGAGTTTATGACGATGAAGTTTAGGTTTGTTTTGATATGATGATGATGGTTATGTGACGAGATTAAAGTGTTGATTTTATACACTAAATGATGATTTAAAGTATGTGAGATTTGGTTATGTGTTGACATACTCTTATTAATCCTATATCATTTATGATTCCAAAACTATTCATATATTTTATCATGCCTTTAATTATATTGTTGTACCCCAAAATTTGCACTCCCATATTTCTCAAAACATTTCAAGAAAAATTCACAAGTCCAACCCGGCGCATCATATTCAGGTGTTCTTTCGCCAAGATGTCTCTGATAACGTATTCTCAAATTCAGGTTCGGCTCAAGAGTCAATTCTTTAAAGAAGGTATCCGAATGTGTGAGTTTTCTCGAAGAAATATGGTGAAAACGTGTGCTGAAAGTGCAGTTTCTACGCGCTAAAAAATTCATAACTTGAAGATCGTGACTCGTTTTGAACCCGTTCCGGTGGCCAAAATTCCATCTTGACATTATCTACGTTTTCATCTCTCACGACTGGAAGCCAATTTCGATCAGAAGGTCTTCAAAAATGTGGATTTATCAGGTATTTTCGTGCAGAAAATTTGTGACAGAAGTTTATTTGCGTCATGTTCAAAAAATCATAACTTGGTCGATTTTCATCGTATCGAGCTGGTTCCGGCGCCAAAATTTCACAAATTGAGTTGACTACATTTTCACAGAAGGAATTGAGTTCAAACGGTATTCAAAAGGCATTCGTTTTTTGCTCAGAGTGCGTGATACGCTGAAAATCCTGAATGCTGAATATTATTTCATCTGGGCCGAAACTTCGAAAATTCATAACTCGGTCAATTTTTATCGGATTGGACTCATATTTTTATACGAGGTCACTGACTCATAGATCTACAACTTTGCTTCAAAAGTCGAGACCAAATTATGCACCGATCAATACCAGTTTTTTATTGAAGAACGTGTCAGAGTCGACACTGAAGCCCAAAATAAGTTTGTCTGAGCTGAAACTTCAAAAATTCATAACTAATTCACCGTTTATCCGATTGAGTCGATTTTCAGACAGGAGTTAGTTCTCGATGTCGGCTACATTTTGTTTTCACATTTCAACTTCAAAAAATGCACTTAAGTCCCTGCGATTTAGCCTGGAAAGTGACGAATTCAAGTGAATATTGGAGGCCCAATTGCACATTCAAAGCCCATTTGCTTTACCCTAATTTCCATTATATAATCACATTCTTTTCACACAAACCAGAGAGAAAAAAAGAGGAGAAAAAGAGAAGAGAAAAAAGAGAGAAAAAACCTTGCCACAACACTGTTGGAATATCAAACTCTTTCAAGAACCCTAAAACCTTGAAATCGTTATTACAAATCCCTCTTTCACTACAAACAAGTCATCTCAGCTACAAACCAACATCTTATTACTTCTTCAGTAAGGGTAAGGCTGGCTTGATCTCCATGATCCAAAGAGCATAAAAGCATACAGGCCACTGATTTTTCAGTAAGGGTAAGGTTGATTTGATCTCCATGATCAAAAGGGTATAATCATTCATACATGCCATATTGTGCCTAAACATTAAATTTCTTCATATGTTGGTCTTATTTGAATTTTTATGATTTTATTTAATGTGTTCGTGAGATTCAACTGCAGATTTAGACAGGATCCCAGGTTTATTTAGGAACGTTGAGGCCAAAAGCCAAAAGCCAAATGGCCAAAAGTCAAAAGTCAAATGGCCAAAGTAGAAAAACATATGCATGACACCAATACATGGCGAGGCAGACATTAAGCCAGACATTAAGGAATGTTGAAGCCAGAATACAACTGGCCAAAAGCCAAATGGCCAAAGTAGAATAACTTATGCATGAAACTCAATCCAATGGCCAAAGAATGCAGACCACGGTACTCAGGAGTCAATACTCCAAAAAAACCTCCCCTTGGGCCAGACACCCCCTATGGTTTGCTCAATTTTTAATTTTTATTTGTTTTTCCTTTTTATTCTTTTAATTGTTTTTTAATTGTTTTCTTTTAATTCCATAAAATAATTTTCATAATAAATATAAAATACAGAAAAATCAAAAAAATGTTTATTTTATTAATATTAATTTTACTATTATTATTTTTGTAAATAAACTTTAAACAATTAATTAGATTTAGGTTTCAAAACTTTAATATTTTTCTTAATAAATTAAATATGTAGAAATTAGGGTTTTTAACTTTTTCATCATTTTTTTTAATAAATAATTTTCTCATCATTATTATTATTATTAATTACTAATTTATTTTGTAAATAAACATGTACATAAATTCTTTAGTAAATTAAGTTAAACTTTAACATTTTTCTCAAATAATTAAAAATAACTTAGAATTAGGATTTCTTTTAATTTTAATTTTAATTTTATTATTTCATAAATACAAAAAAACCTAAAAAACACTTCTTTTATTTCAATAAATAATTAATTATTTTTTTTAATTTCAATTTAACTTCAAAAGGGTCCAACGCCCTCGAACGTTCAACTTTAGTTTCTTTCGCGCATTTATTCTTATTATTTCTTGTAAATATTAATGTAATTCTCCCAAAGCCTTGTAAACTCGGACATTTTATTTCTCGCACTTTATTTATTTTTCTGTCAAATCGGGTCCTGGATTTTAATTTGGCGATGCGGACCCGCGCCTTTGTAATAGTTTAAGAATTTTATCTTTCCGCACTTTTTAACTGTTAAATAAATGCATGCAAGAATGAATGACAAAAATAAAAACAAAACGTTAGATCACCAATAACCTGACAAGACAAAATATCTGAAAACGACACACGAATCGCACACACCACCCCTAGGGTACGCCTCACTGTTGCCTTGCCTCGAAAGGTGATCGTCGAGTAGAGGATGTCTTAGTAAGTCCTCATGATCCGGGAACCTGGCATGAGGGTAGCTTCTAAGGTGTCTTCCCATTGCTCTGGTGATCACCATGTCCCGAACCTCGAATTGACCCGAACACCTCCAACAGTGGTGCTACCTACCTCTCAATGGTGGGATGGCACTACTTTAAAGGACATTTACACAGACGAATTCCTTAGGGTAGGTAGGTTCTCGTAGATACTTGCTCTAAATTTCAAAACAAATCAAAAATACTTTTCACACCAACACATTTTCAAAAAGCTTTCGAAAGCAATTTTTCAAACACTCTTGAGGACCGATACAAGAGTCGAACTGGAATTTTCAAAGAAACTTTTTAAAACCCACAGTTGAAAAGCAAACAAACCATTTTTGAAAACACAATGAGCAAGTATCTAAGAGCCCATGGATAACCATGGATAGAAAGGGTGCTAACACCTTCCCTTTCTATAACCTACCTCCCGAACCGAGAGCAATCTCTTTAAGGAATTTTTCTGTGCTTTTGTCCTTTCCATTTGGAGAAAATAAAAGACGGTGGCGACTCTTGCTTACCGCGACATTTCGCGAACCAGCGTTAAACAGTCAGTTCCAGATCCACCGATCACATATATGTTTTGGAGTATCTCACCCTTTACTTGTTTCGCCATTGCCTTTATATTGGTAACGTGCAGGTGATCCGCGAGGATGATGAGGATTAGCTCGAGTCTCTTTATTTTGAGTCGCTCTGCTCTGATAGTAGTAACACTCGGGATTTGGGCGACGTTACTATTTTGATAGGATAGTTTATGTATACTATCTTATGACTTTATGTATTGATGATAACTTGATGATACATACATTTTGTGAACACATCCGTTGTGCTATGATTAGTCATATGTTTATATGATGATTTATGTTATGAATCAGTATATCCGACTTTTGATTTTGTGGTGTGCATTATAATGCAAAGTGATGAAAAACACGAATATGGGATACCTCAATTTATGTTTGGATGAAATTTTGAAACTATGATTTTATTATCAATTACGAGGGGTAGAATTGGGGTGTTACACTTTACACAAGTCCCTGGACACGAGTTGGTCGAAATGGCTACAAATGGGTTAGAGTATTCCATTAGAAAGAAATTGATAGATACTCAGTCCTTGAAAGATATGACTCAGTTAGCTATCAAAGTTCGATTAATTGAATGTTTGAAAGCTAAAAAAACCAAGCCAAACAAATACCACCAAAAAGGGATGGTTTCTTACGTAGCAACTGATGAGTGTTCTTCGGATGAAGACGAGTTGGGAGAAGAGATAAAGGTTAATATGGCTGAACTTCAGCCATAACTGAAGGTAGAGAAAACACAAGAAAAGGGGGGGGGGGGGGGGGTTAATGTGTTCATAGAAAATATTTCCCATTAAAAATTTCAAGCACTCAAATGAATATAACAATAGACAACGAAGATAAAGGACACAAGTATTTTATCCAGGTTCACCATTAACTAGGCTACTCATGTACACCCTCTCAAGGATGATTTCTCCTTATCCAAGGACTTAATCCACTATAACCAAACTGATTACAATCGCACGAGAAACCTTCAGTGACTAACATCCAATGACACGTTCAGGATACAAACTGGATATAACGTTCATTGACCCAATAGAATAAGATTCCTCATAATCTCCTACCATGATTTCCTTGCAATGATATCTATTAGGGATCTCACAGGAGTCTGACCTTCACTCGGTCCTCTTTAAGATATGACTATCATTGACTTAACAAAATCCAATTCCTCGAAATCTACTATCAGGATTTCCCATAATGACCGTAACCATTATCTTCTTGAGATCAGAACTTCACTCAGTCTCTCAGGGAACTAATTAACAACAATTGATGGGTTAATTGTGTTTACATGAATGCTTCTTCTAAGTAGATTATACAAGTGTTTTTTAGCACATATTGTTTAACACTTCTATGAGCAACAACTCAAGTGTTAAAACAATTTACATGAAGAGATATGAATAGAAACATTATTCGAGCAACAACTCTAGTGTTCATTACAATGTTCTATAAAGATGTATATGATCAAAAGTTTGGTATCATCTTGTATTGTTCTTCTTCATCTTCTTGTTGAGCAAGCTACGAGCAACAACTCCTTGCTTCTTATGAGATCTACTAAGATGTATATGATTGAAAGTTGAGTAACATCTTGTAGTATTCTTCTTCTTAAGCAAGCTACGATAAATAGCTCTTTGCTTCTTCTATTTCATCCAAGATGCATATGATGATAGTTGAATGGCATCTTGTTGAAATCTTCTTTCTTTATTTTCTCTCTTCTTTGGTGGTCTTCGGTATGTATCGAATTGCAGCTTTAACATCTTCAAAGTCATTTGCTTTCCTTCCACATGATAAAGCTTGTTGGCCAATGGAAACGGTTAAACCACTAACCAACAATTTATCTTTGAAGCTTTGATCTTCTTTTATATCCCTTGACAGAGAGAGACATTTTGAGGATATAATTGAATTTTCCTACACCAACGGTTAGTTCCCAACGGATAGAATAAGGTGTAAGAGTTTAGACATTATAAAATAATATTTATGTATCCTGCCACTGTTCAATGATAGCTTTCAACCTTTTTCTCTGAATAATATTTTTCTATTAAGCTTGTAAACAAATATTCGTTAAGTAAAGAAAGATATTTGTAAATCTAGTTATTTGTTCCCAACGGTCACATTGAGAGTGGTTGTCAATACATTATAAAGGATTGTCCTTACGCCACCCTAGAGGGTAGATGTAACTGACACTTTATGTACCTTTTGCACAACATCACACGTTAACCATTTGAACTTTCTTCTTATCTTCAGAGACTTCAGATATTTGAATGTTGAACTTTGAAGCTTTTTGTAGAAGAATATTTCTTATGAGCCTTAGAACCTAAGTTTTGGAGTCTTCAGAACTTGTCACATAGAACCTTGTTCTTCAGAGTCTTCAGAACTTGTCACATAGAACCTTGTTCTTCAGAGTCTTCACCACTTGGTTGTAAGAACTTCCTTTGCTTCAGATCATCAGAACTTGTTCAATAGAACCTCATTATTCATAATCTTTAGAACTTGTAACACAGGAGTAAAGCTTTAGAAGGCCTCCAAAGCTATACCACAAAGCCACAGTCAGAACTTCTTGTACTAACTTTCCTAAGACACGTTGCAGAAGATCAGTTCAGAACCTTGACTTTACCGAAACATGTAGCCACATGTTTTCTTCCAGAGTGTATGTTCAGAACCTAATGATGTCACACGTCTTGTACCAGAGTCAAAATATTATAGAAGCAACTACACACTAGACAAAACCATTAGTGTATACAATTGTTCTATAAGATAACATGTGAAGTTATCATCAAAATCTCAAGGCCAGATGTAGAAAACCCTTCTTGTTCTTACATGAACCTCCTTATATGTGTAAGTTATTGAAACTTTCGAACGGGAAAAACCCCGTTAAAACTGAAAAGAATGGGAAAGCCATCACAAAGACCTATAATTTTGACATAACCAAATGTGATTAAATATTTGATTTGTTAGTGGCTGATGGTCAAATTGTGGTCCCTCAGGGCCTGAAGAATCCCCCGCTTGAACAAAAGAAGAAAATGGGATTCTGTAAATCTCATAATTTTCTTAGTCATAAAAATTTTCAATATGTTCTTTTCAAGGATTTGGTGCAGAAAGCTTTGAAAGAAGGCATTGTTCAATTTAGCAAAAAACCAAAGATGCAAGTCGACATTAATCCTTTGAATGTGTGTGAGGCTTTATATTCAGAGCATATGGATTGTATGATGGTCGAAGCTACTGAGGGCCTCGATAGAGAAGTCATAATGATTAGTGACATGGAAGTTATGATGGCTGGAACTAATGATAGTTTCAACATGAAGATGGAAGAGGGATTACAGGAAGTGTACTTCAACTTAAAGAGAGTTTGGCTGACTTTTAGGAAAAATGCAGAGTGAAACGATCGAAGGCCAAATTATTCCCAAGATGCAACATTGTGTATGACGAAGAAGCGGATAAGAAATATGAAGTTGTCAAAAAAGAGGCTCTTAAGCAAGATAAGTCTCAAGTGTCCGAACAAGATTTGATTCTACAATATTATCTCCAAGTTTTGATGATAACAAATGAATATGTTTGTATGCACAATTGTGATACTCTAATGTTTTTTATTTTTGAGTATTTAACAAACAAGTTCTGTTTCTGATGGATGGCATGGTCAAGACATTAGAAGAGAATTAATTCCACTTCTGCACTACACAAGTTCTGATGAACAGTAGTAAGACACCTCATAAGACTATGAAGTGTGAAGTGGTGAAAAACACAAGAAGGGGGGGTTGAATTGTAAAACTGAAATCTAAAGCAATGAACACGATATTTTTATCCTGGTTCGTTTGATCTCAAACTACTCCAGTCCACCCGTCAAGGTGATTTCGCCTCTCTCCAACGAGGTCTTAATTCACTATATTCAACTGAATATTACAGACTACTTTAACAACTGCTAAAGCCTTCTTGATTCAAACCACAACCCGGTTTGTCAAGGTAACACTTTCTTACAAAGAGATAAAACAATGTGTGTGGATGTTTTCTACAAAACTTTATCACAACTGTGATGTATACACAAAATGAAGCTTAGAAACTAGATTGCTAAACAGTAATGGGATATCAGAGTATGTGGTTTAGCAAAACTGGTAGAACGAAGATTATGGTTCAGCTTTTGTGCGTGTAGAGATTTGGAGAGCATTAGCCATTATAATCTTCAAAGCCTTGTTTATATAGCACTTGAGATGATGAACGTTGAATGCAATATTCTTGATTCAATGCTAATAACAAGCTTTCCTTTTTGAGCAGATCTTGTCTGGAATGAGGCCGTTGGAATTAATTAGCTTTCAATGCACAGTACCGTTGCTTCTTCAATGCACGTTCTGGCTTGGCTCATTCTGATTCTGCTTCGCTGCTGATGAACTATTGTGTTTCTGTATCAGAGTATTGAGCGCAGTTCTGTTCATCAAGCTTCAGCATGTACGTGAGTTGATCATCTGATCTTGACGTTCTGATGTAGCAACTTCTGATGCTGTAGCAACTTCTGATGCTGAATAGATGTGATCTTGCTTATTTCAATCAGCGTATCTACAAGTCAGAGCATAATAATTTTAGGCAGCAGATAGTTCATTCATGATACTTAAATACTATATCTTTTCACTTTGTTATCATCAAAACTTAAATATAGGGTAGTAGATTCAAACATTGTTCTAACAATCTCCCCCTTTTTGATGATGACAAAAACTAGATATTTTAAATTAAAATAACGTGAAAAGGTATCTGGAATATGTATCAGAATAAGAAGTAAAAGAATAAGGAGTAAGGAAATACTCCCCCTGAGTTTATTACTTCCCTTTGATTATACACGTTCTTCAGGATCAGATCTTTTTCTTTCTTTGAACATCAGATTATCAGAGTCTTTGACTTATCAGAAGCTTTGTGTCAGAGCAGAGCTTCAGAGCTTTTCTTGTCAGAGCTTTGCTTTGGATCAGAGTATTAGGACGATCAGAACTTCATATTGATCAGAGCAACATTGATCAGAGCTTCTAGTCTTCAGAGTGTCCAGGAGCTTCCTTGTGCCTGTAGGCTTCAAACAAAACAGAAAAAAAACATTTCAAGTAATAGAGTTAGAATGTTTGAGAATTTCTGTCTAGTTAGCCGTTATTGATTTAAATATCATTCTGGTTCTCCCCCTTTTTGTCAGCAATCAAAAAGTGTTGGTGATGTGCTAAAACAATTAAGATCAGAAAAACTAATCATATTAAAATAGTTCAGAATCAGAGCAAGAAAATATTACAAAACATAATTAAGACAGTACATCAGAAAATCAGGGAAAACAAAAAACGGTCATGCATGAAAAAAGATTTAAGGTTGAGGAGGCAAGCGTGTGAACAGGCGCTCCAGCATTGCTTGAATCTTTTCAGAAGTTTCATTTTGCTTATTAACCATGCTGACAACAGTGTCAATCTTGCTGTCCTGCACATCCATCCTTGCTTTCATCTTCTGATCGTTTTCATCTATCCGCTGCTGCAGACGCATGTCATTCAGCCTTAGTTCTTCCAGAGTCTGCCTGTCCAAGGCAGCTTGAGAAGCATCAGAAGGA
This sequence comes from Vicia faba, assembly GCA_948472305.1. Lineage (NCBI taxonomy): Eukaryota > Viridiplantae > Streptophyta > Magnoliopsida > Fabales > Fabaceae > Vicia > Vicia faba. The sequence continues at coordinate 1,386,077,212 of OX451739.1, forward strand.
GGAGGCTTCTCAGAACTTTCAGCGACATCATCTGCTTGACTTTCATCCTGAATGGTCTTGTCTTCTTCTGATGGTTGCACCTTTGCAGCTTGCTGTTTCTCAGACCAAGGTTCACTTTCCAGAGGGAGCACAACTTCCTGAGGCAGCTGACTTTCAACTTCCTTCAGCAGCTTGCTGAAGTTCTGTTGTGCCTGCTCATAGTTGATATCCTGCAACTTGAGGGCTTCAGCACGTACCCAACGTCTGAACTGTGACCAGAGCTGATCAGAAGCAGCTGGGTCAATCATCCCAGGACAAACTTGCTTCAAAGAAGCAATCCATTGCAGCACACCTGTTTCAAAATTCAAAATACCAGAGCCAACATCTGGTTGCTTTGGTTTTGGGATGGCAATTTTGTGTTTTAGATCAGCAAGACGGTCAAGACTGGTTAAGTCAATGAAAGTCCTGCTGGGGTTTTCAAAGGTTTTCTGAGAGGATGTTTGTTTTGGAGGAGGGGTATCAGAATCAGATATTTCGATTGGAGTGGGTGGTGTTTTGGGAGTTTTTGGTGGTGTCGATTCTGATGAGGATGGTAACTGGGGCATGATAACAGTGGTTCCACATGGCAATTGCATTGACAACGGTGATGGTTGAGGTGAGTGAGGGTCAAATTGAGGTGAAGGTGGATTATTTTCTGGTTGGGGAGAGGGAGGTGGAATCTCTGATTGCTCAGGGATCAGAGGTTCTTCTGAGAGTGGTTGTTGTTGTGGTTCTGATTCTGGTTGTTGTTGTTGTTCTGGTTGTGGAGGAGGAACATTTTGTGGTTCAGAGTTTGGTTTAGCAGCGGCATGTTGACGCTCAATATCAGCCAGCACTTGGTCAAGTGCTGTTGTTGTTGAAATTGTTGGTTGTTTGGGTTGCTTGGTTCTAGGTCTTCTGAGTTTTAATGCCTCAGAAGGGTCTTCTTCTTGTATGGTTTCATCAATGGTAGGGATGGGAATTGATATTCTGTGAGAGGTTTGAGGAGGGATAGATGCTGGAATAGTAAAAGATTTTGAAATAGGGGCAGCAGATGAAATACCTCTTTTCTTTGGAGTCTACTGAGATGCTCCTTCTGATGGCGCTTTCCTCTTCTTTGTCTTCTTCAGAGTCACTTCTGGTTGGGGTTGACGCAGATCTCTGATATTCAGCTTTGGATATGTATCTTCTGCCTTGTACGCATCTGGATACCTGAGAAACATCTCTGGTTTGGATTCCATTTCAGAAAATATCGGAAAATCACTCAGAGGCACTCTTCTGCTGGAGATATCAGCAGTGGAAGTAGCTCTGGGTTCCTTCTGAATATTTTCTATCAGCTTCATCTTTTTCAGATTCTTTGCGTTCAGAGGTTTCCCAATTGTTGGTTCAATAGTGCTCAGCTCCTGAGCTTCTATCAGATGTTCAATCAGCCTATTCTCTGTCAGAATATCTGATATTAGCCTTCCAAACGGTATCCAGTCCCTCTTGGTTCTTTCTTCTTCCCTTGTTTCTTTCACACTGGTTTTGAGATGGTTGAACAGGAAGTGAGCCAGATTGATCTTTATCTTCTGATCAATAAAGTAGATCAGAAACTGCTGATCCACATTTATATAATCAGGAGAACTTGTTGGTTTCCTGTGGTTGAAGCACCCCAGAACAATCTTAGCCCATACTCTGCAATGATCCTTCAGGTCCTTAATCTTGCTGCTGGGCATTCCAAGAGTGAAAATCCTGTTAGCTACCACACCAGTATCAGCACATCTTTCAGCCATGTCCACACAACGGACGCCACCACCACTTTGACCGATTAGCCTTGCAATGAGATCTTCAGAAATCACAATCTTCTTCCCCATAACAGAGGAGATGACTAAATGTTTTGAAACCTTGGCGTGAATCCAAAATTCCTTGACCAGCGCTGGGAATGTTGGTCCAACCAACCTATCGAAATACCTTTCCCACTTTTGAGCCCTAACTTCTTCAGTTAGGTCAAAACCATTTTCCTTCAAGCTTTCAAAATCAATGATTAACTCAGAGAGCACTTCAAGGTTCTTCACCGGAGTGAGGAGAGTTCTGAGTGGCACTTGATATTGCTCAGAAGTTGCTTTCTTCTGAATACCTGCAGAAACGCTACTGGAGGATGCCATTGTTCACACTAAAAAGGGTTTTGAGAATGAATTGAAGAAAAAGGTTTGCAAGAGATGAACTCAGAAATATGCAGAAAATGCTTGAGTGTTAGTGAGAAAGCGTAAAGAATAAGAATGAGAGATTAATGTGCTTAAATAGAGTTTTCAAAATTATTTTGAAAAGTTAAACGTTTTTAAGAGAGAGAAAAAATCATGATTGCCATTTAAAAGCATGATTACTTTTCATTAAATGCTTGCTGATTTTGGGGGATTTGAGAAAGATACTTAAAAATGGTTACCAGACATGTGTCTCAATGCACCCAATCAGCGCTTTGCCTTCTCAGAAGCGTGCATGCATTCTGCTTCAGAGATATGCTGATGATTGGATGACACTTGTTTGATGTAGTGATCAGCACGTCTGTTTTTGAGCTTAGACTCTCAGATCTTTAGACTTGCATCTGATACAATCTGCATGTTCTATCTTTCTGAAGGGAGATTGATCAGAAGTTCACAGTAAAATAATTACATTCTGAAAGTAAATATATGGAATTAAAACATTTTCACTCTGGGCACACTTTCATGCTGAGATGTTTCAGAATGAAATTAAACCTATCTTCTGAAAGGGGTTTAGTAAAGATATCAGCCCATTGATGGTCTGTATCTATAAATTTTAAGTTCAAAATACCTTTCTGAATATAGTCCCTAATGAAGTGATGTTTTATTTCTATATGCTTAGCTCTAGAATGTAAAATAGGATTCTTACTTAAGCAAATAGCAGAAGTATTATCACAAAGTATAGGAATGTTACTCTCAAAAATCTGGAAGTCTTCAAGCTGACTTTTCATCCAGAGCATTTGTGTGCTACATCCTGCTGCTGCTATGTACTCAGCTTCTGCTGTTGACAGAGCAATTGTTGATTGCCTTTTGCTGGACCAAGAGATCAGATTTTCTCCCAGAAACTGGCAGCTTCCAGAAGTACTTTTACGTTCCACTCTGTCTCCAGCAAAATCAGCATCACAGTAGCCTACTAAGCTGTAATCACTAGATTTTCTATAAAACAAACCCAGATTAGTAGTACCTTTCAGATACTTGAAAATTCGCTTAACAGCTGTTAAGTGAGATTCTCTAGGATCTGATTGGAATCTAGCACAGATACAAACGCTGAATAATATGTCAGGTCTTGAAGCAGTCAGATAGAGGAGAGAACCAATCATACCTCTGTAGACTTTCTGTTCTACACTTTTGCTTACCTCTTCTCTTTCCAGAATGCACGTGGGATGCATTGGAATCTTTGATGGCTTACATTCTGAGAGGTCAAATTTCTTCAGAAGATCTCTGATGTATTTGCTCTGATGAATGTAAGTTCCTTCTGGAGTTTGATTGATCTGAATTCCTAGAAAGAATTTCAGTTCCCCCATGAGGCTCATCTCAAATTCTGCCTGCATACACTTAGCAAATTTTCTTCCAAGAGAAGGATTAGTAGAACCAAAAATGATATCATCAACATAAATTTGACAGACTAAAATGTCACTCTTAACTGTTTTACAGAATAGAGTAGTGTCCACTTTCCCTCTGGTGAACTCATTTTCAAGCAGAAAGTTACTTAGCCTTTCATACCAAGCTCTGGGAGCTTGTTTCAGACCATACAGTGACTTCTTTAGTTTGAAAACATGTTCTGGAAGTTTTGTATTTTCAAAACCTGGGGGTTGGTGAACATAAACTTCTTCTTCTATATAACCATTTAAGAATGCACTTTTGACATCCATCTGATACAGAGTGATGCCTCTATTAACAGCAAATGAAATTAAAAGTCTGATAGATTCTAACCTGGCGACTGGGGCAAAGGTTTCTGTATAGTCTATCCCCTCTTGCTGACTATAACCTTGTGCAACCATTCGTGCCTTGTTTCTGATGACTTCACCTTGTTCATTTAGCATGTTTCTGAACACCCATCTTGTTCCAATGACGTTGAATCCTTTTGGTCTGGGAACGAGATCCCATACGTCGTTTCTGGTGAATTGATTCAGCTCTTCTTGCATTGCCAGAATCCAGTCATTATCCAGAAGTGCTTCATCAATAGAAGAAGGTTCAATCAGAGACACAAGTCCCATAAGTGTTTCTTCAGAGTTTCTGAAGCTTGCTCTTGTTCTGATTGGATCTTCCTTTCTTCCTAGGATAGTCTCTTCTGGGTGATCCAAGCTGCTTCTGGGTAATCTCTTCTGAGGTTGATCAGCAGCTGTTGTAGGATTTCTAGCAGTGATCCTTTCAGACGTTGAAGGAATGTCTGTGTTGAGAGCTTCTGATGACTTGTCTTCAGAACCTGCAAATTCAATTTCTATACCTGCAAAAATTTCATTCTGCTTTGACTTTTCAGAGTCAAGCTTATCATCAAAACGAACACTGATTGATTCTTCCACAATCTGTGTTTCTGTATTGTATACTCTGTACCCTCTTGAGCGTTCAGAGTATCCTAACATAATACACTTCTGTGCCTTAGAGTCAAACTTGTTCAAATAATTCTTTGTATTTAATATAAAGCAAGTACATCCAAATGGATGAAAATATGAAATGTTGGGCTTTCTGTTCTTCCACAATTCATATGGAGTCTTTTCCAGAATAGGTCTTATTGAGATTCTATTCTGAATGTAACACGCTGTGTTTATTGCCTCTGCCCAGAAAGTCTTAGCAACGTTTGTCTCATTGATCATGGTTCTGGCCATTTCTTGCAATGTTCTATTCTTTCGTTCTACAACTCCATTTTGTTGGGGAGTTCTAGGACAAGAGAAATCATGCAGAATGCCTCTGTCATTAAAGAATGACTCAAAATCTTTATTTTCAAATTCTCCACCATGATCACTTCTGACTTTAACGATTCTAAGATCTTTTTCATTCTGAACTTGGTTACAGAAGGTAACAAACACAGAGTGTGACTCGTCCTTGTGTCTTAAGAACTTTACCCATGTCCATCTGCTATAGTCATCTACGATTACTAACCCATACTTCTTACCACTGACTGAAGCAGTTTTAACTGGTCCAAATAAGTCAATGTGCAGAAGTTCTAATGGCTTAGAGGTGGAAACAACATTTTTGGATTTAAAAGAAGGTTTTGCAAATTTGCCTTTCTGACATGCTTCACACAGAGCATCTAAATTGAACTTCAAATTAGGAAGTCCTCTGACCAGATTGAGTTTGTTAATCTGAGATATTCTTCTCATACTAACATGCCCCAATCTTCTGTGCCAGATCCACTGCTCGTTGTTAACAGACAGAAGACATTTTACATTCTGACTCTTTAGTTCAGAAAGTTTGATTTTGTAAATGTTGTTTTTCCTCTTACCATTAAACAGGATAGTCCCATCTTTCTGACTAACAGCTTTACATGATTTTTGATTAAAGATTATATCATAACCGTTATCACTTAATTGACTTATGGATAACAGATTATGCATCAATCCATCTACTAGCAGAACATTATTAATAGAGGGAAGATTTCCATTACCTACAGTTCCAGAGCCAATTATCTTTCCCCTCTGATTGCCTCCAAAGCCAATGTGGCCTCCAGGCTTAAGTTCCAGGCTTTGGAACATATGCCTTCTTCCCGTCATGTGTCGTGAGCAGCCAGAGTCCAGGTACCATGACTGGTGTTTCTGACTTGCTGCTAAAGATATCTGCAACATGTATTATTTTATCCTTAGGTACCCAAATTTTCTTGGGTCCTGATTTGTTAGTTTTACCAAAACTCTGGTTGAATTTTGGTTTCACAGAGTGCTTACTGCTAGTATATTTGATATCATGTGTGTGACCATACACAAAGTGTGAATTTAAAGGAGTGTGTTTAATGGTTAAGTCCATGACATTCTTTGGTGTAGGAACCTTACCTTGGTATCCTATTCCTTTCCTGCCGTTTCTGCTAACTCCATAGATCATTGAAGCCATTCTGCTTCTATCTATGCTTTTAGCAAGGAACTTCTGGAAACTGTGATCATACTCCTTGATGATCTCATCAGCGTTGCTGGGAGTTTCAGAAATTGGTTCCTTCTGAGAGTTTTGTAAAGTGTTTTCTAATTTTGAAATCTTATCTCTCAGCTCAGAATTTTCCAATTTGAGACTCTCAGACTTATTAGAGTCAGATTCAAGATTCCTTTTCAGGTCTCTGAATTTAGCTCTAATCTGCTGATAACGTTCCAGAATCTCATTAAGGCTTTCAGCAAGTTCAGCCTTTGTAAAGTTAACAGCGAAGTTAGGAAATACCTCTTCTGTGTCTGATTCTGAGTCTGATTCAGAAGCTTCACTATCTTCTGAAATGTTTGCCATGAGAGCTATGTTTGCCCTTTCATCATCTGATTCTGAGTCAGCTTCAGACGAGTCAGAGTCATCCCATGTGGCCATGAGACTTTTCTTCTTCTCTCTTCCAAACTTCTTTTTGGGCTTTTCCCTCTAAAGCTTTGGGCAGTCACTCTTGTAGTGTCCTTGCTCATTGCACTCATAGCAGATGATGTCTTTGGTGTTTGGCTTCTTGCTACTGGAGGAGCCTTCAGATCTTCTGTATCCAGAGGAAGAATCTGTCCTTCTGTATCTGGAAGAAGACTCGTTCTGATCAGATCTTCTGGGATTCCTGAACTTCCTTTGTCTTTGCTTCCACAGTTGATTCACTCTTCTGGAGAGAAGGGAAAGTTCGTCTTCTTCTGATGATGATCCATCAGATGTTTCTTCAACTGCCTGCAAAACTTTAGACTCAAATTTTCTGTTAGATTTTAATGCTAAAGGCTTACCTTGCTTCTGAGGCTCATCAGCTTCTAGCTCTATCTCATGACTTCTGAGGGAGCTGATAAGTTCCTCCAAAGTGATTTTGTTGAGATCTTTAGCTAGCTTCAGAGCAGTAACCATAGGCCTCCACTGCTTGGGTAAACTTCTGATTATTTTCTTGACATGGTCAGCAGTAGAGTACCCTTTGTCCAGAACTTTGAGACCAGCTACCAGAATCTGGAATCTAGAGAACATAGTTTCAATGGATTCAGATTCTTCCATTTTGAACGCCTCATACTTCTGAATGAGCGCCAGAGCTTTTGTTTCTTTGACCTGAACGTTGCCCTCATGCGTCATTCTGAGAGAATCAAAGATATTTTTTGCTGTGTCTCTGTTGGAGATCTTTTCATACTCAGTATAGGAGATGGCACTGAGGAGGATGGTTCTGGCCTTATGGTGATTCTTGAAGTCACGCTTTTGTTGATCAGACATTGATTTTCTATCAATCTTCTGACCACTTGCATTCACAGGGTGCGTGTATCCATCTGTCACCATATCCCACAGATCAGCATCATGTGCTAGAAAGAAGCTTTCAATTTTGTCTTTCCAGTAATCAAAGTTTTCTCCATCAAAGACTGGAGGTTTGCCACTGAATCTGTCTCTGTCCTCATTGTTGTCATTGCTGATGTGAGAATTGTTTCCTGCCATTGTGTTTTTCTGACGCTGGATCTTGTACTGACACGGTTAAGTGTTTTAGCTCAGAACCAGGCGCTCTGATGCCAATTGAAGTGGTGAAAAACACAAGAAGGGGGGGTTGAATTGTAAAACTGAAATCTAAAGCAATGAACACGATATTTTTATCCTGGTTCGTTTGATCTCAAACTACTCCAGTCCACCCATCAAGGTGATTTCGCCTCTCTCCAACGAGGTCTTAATTCACTATATTCAACTGAATATTACAGACTACTTTAACAACTGCTAAAGCCTTCTTGATTCAAACCACAACCCGGTTTGTCAAGGTAACACTTTCTTACAAAGAGATAAAACAATGTGTGTGGATGTTTTCTACAAAACTTTATCACAACTGTGATGTATACACAAAATGAAGCTTAGAAACTAGATTGCTAAACAGTAATGGGATATCAGAGTATGTGGTTTAGCAAAACTGGTAGAACGAAGATTATGGTTCAGCTTTTGTGCGTGTAGAGATTTGGAGAGCATTAGCCATTATAATCTTCAAAGCCTTGTTTATATAGCACTTGAGATGATGAACGTTGAATGCAATATTCTTGATTCAATGCTAATAACAAGCTTTCCTTTTTGAGCAGATCTTGTCTGGAATGAGGCCGTTGGAATTAATTAGCTTTCAATGCACAGTACCGTTGCTTCTTCAATGCACGTTCTGGCTTGGCTCATTCTGATTCTGCTTCGCTGCTGATGAACTATTGTGTTTCTGTATCAGAGTATTGAGCGCAGTTCTGTTCATCAAGCTTCAGCATGTACGTGAGTTGATCATCTGATCTTGACGTTCTGATGTAGCAACTTCTGATGCTGTAGCAACTTCTGATGCTGAATAGATGTGATCTTGCTTATTTCAATCAGCGTATCTGCAAGTCAGAGCATAATAATTTTAGGCAGCAGATAGTTCATTCATGATACTTAAATACTATATCTTTTCACTTTGTTATCATCAAAACTTAAATATAGGGTAGTAGATTCAAACATTGTTCTAACAAAGTGTAGGCTCTAATATGAAGTTTAAAGAAATCAGTCAGAAGATCTGAAGATAGAACTTTCTACTTAAGTCCAGATGCTAAAGACTCATGTTTTTGAAGACAATGTGTTCTAAAGAAACCAATCAGAAGATATGAAGATGGAAGTTCTACTGACGTCCAGATGCTAAAGACTCGTGTTTCTGAAGACAACGCGTTCTAAAGAAACCAGTCAAAAGATATGAAGACAAAAGTTTCTACTTAAGTCCAGATGCTAAAGACTCAAGTTTCTAAAGATCCATGGTTCTAAGAAAAGGGTTCTAAAGACCAAGTGCGGAAGACTCTGAAGACAGAAGTTCTAAAGACTCTGAAAAATTGATGTTCTGAAGACCCAAGGTTTTAGAAAAGGTTCTCACGACCAAGTGTTGAAGATTCTGAAGACGCAGTTCTGAAGACTTTGAAGACTTAAAGTTCGGATGACCTTGTGTTATGTTATCACTTCTAAAATCATGTTCGTAGAAGCCTGTAAAGTGCATAAGGAAAAAAGATAACATTAACGTGGTACAATAGTACATGGTACAATAAAAAACATTACATTCCACTACCATGAAAGGACAGACGCGTTGCACGATCTTGTCCCCCACATTACTGCTCAAGCCGCCAATGTTTCTGAAATCCCAAGAGTATCCCTCAACGAATATATTAATTTATCGTCTATATAAAGGCTTGAAGAGTAAGAGAGAAAGCTTCTAATTCACGGATTATCCATGCACAAGCGTTGTTCATATCTTTCATACTTTTTAGTCTATTGTACGTAAAATCTGTTTACTAATCAACTTGTCTAGAAGCATTTTCATTGTAAACAAATTATTCAAATAGTTGTTTGATTGTTCCTTGAGAGACCAATCAGGTCAGAATTCTTGAAAAGTTTAATACTTGTGTGTCTTAAAGATTTTTTCTTTAGAGACCAGTTAGGTCAGTATCCTTAAGAAGTCTAGGACTTGTGCATCTTAGAGGTTGTTGTTAGTCACTTGTGGGTAGCTTGTGCATTGTAATAATCAGTTTGATTATTGTTTGATTTTCCTTAAGGGGCCAGTTAGGTCAGAATCCTTGAGAAGTCTAAGATTAGTGTGTCTGAGAGGTTGTAACGTTAGTCACTTGCAGTTAGCTTGTGCATTGTAATAATTTGTGTGATTATTGGATTAAGACCTTATTGAGAAAGGCGAAATCACCTTGGCAGGTTTACTAGACTAGCTTGATAATTTTGAAGCGAACTAGTATAAGCATACCTTGTTCTTTACTTCATGTTTATAAGTATTGTTATTATCACGAGTGGGAAAAACATATTTTATTTAAAGGGGATTACTTTTAAAGAATTTTTTTTGATTCAAAACCTAATTCAAACCCCCTTTTTCTTATGTTTTTCACATCTTCAATTGGCATCAGAGCTCCGATTCTAAGGAGATAAAAAGTTTGCATTTTTATCAGTGTTTGTGAAAAACCCAATGGCTACACCTACTTCCACTGTTGATAATAGGGATAATGATAGAGATCACTATAGTTCAAAACCTCCTATATTTGATGGGGAGAAATTTGACTATTGGAAGGATAGAATTGAAAGTTACTTTCTAGCATATGACTTTGATCTATGGGATTTGGTAGTTGATGGCTATACTCACCCAGTAGATGATAAAGGTCATAATATTGCAAGATGTGCAATGACAGATGCTCAGAAGAAAGTTTACAAGAATCATTACAAAACAAGAACTATTATGATTAGTGTTATTTCCTATAATGAATATGAAAAGATCATTGACAGAGAAACTGCAAAAGGCATTTTTTATTCTCTTCAGATGAAACTCGAGAACAATACACAAGTAAAGAAGATAAAGGTTCTTGCCTTAATCCAAAAATATGAGGCTTTCAATATGGAAGATGATGAACCTGTGGAAACGATGTTTTCAAGATTTCAGACTCTTGTTGCAGGGCTCAAAGTTATCAATAAAGGTTACTCTACTGCATATCATGTTAAGAAGATTATCAAAAGTCTTCCTGTCAAATGGAAACCCATGGTAACTGCTTAAAAATTTGCAAAGGATCTGAATAACACGACTCTTGAGGAATTGATCAATTCTTTAAGAAGTCATGAGATAGAACTTAAGGAAGATGAATCTCAGAAGAAAGTAAAATATGTGGATTTGAAGTCTAAGTCTGGAAAGACAAAGTATTGTACCCCAAATTTGCCCTCTCATTTTACTCAATACATACTCCTAAAGGTCCTCAATTTGCTCAAGTTTGCCCAAGAGTTGACCAGACAAACTCTCTCCTAAGACAGTGTGTCTCAAATTAGGGTTTCCACTTTCATCAAGATGTGTGGATCACAAAGGTCCCAAAAGCTCTCCAGTTCCCTAATATGTTCCCAAGATTCTCCATGTCAAGTCTCATGCCTTGCACAAAAAGTTTGCTCAATCAACTGCTCGGTTGCTTGAGAATCGACTATATTAGCTCAAAAGTCAACTGTGACCCACATACAGTCAAACTTCAAGATTTTTGTTCAACATCCACATTTTGAAGTGACTTTCATCATTTGATTAAGGATTGACCATGATTCCCCAAGGAATGCTCCAAATTCATCAAAACCCAAGAGTTGCTAAATTAGGGTTTCTCAGTAAAAGTCAACCCAACTTTGACCAAGCATAACTTCTTCACACTTTATCATAAATTTTCCATCCAAGGCTTATTTTGAAGAGTATTCAATTCCCTACAATTCATATTAAGCCTACAAGTTCAAAATATGCACTCATCAAAAGATATGAATTTTCACATTATAGGTCCTTTTGAAAAGTCAACAAAAATACATTTTGGGTCAAAGCTTCATACATGAACATGGAAGATCCAATTGAGATGATACCAAAAGGGTTGTTTAGGGAACATCATAAGATTTCTAAAAAGTCCAAGAACACCCTCCTAGGGTCAAAATTGAGAGAGTTGTGCATTCTCAAAGTTGGCAATTTTAGGAAAATTGTCAAAAGTCAACATTCATCAAAATGACTTTTTTTCCAAATAGGCCCATGTTTTCTTATTTGAAACTTGTTCCTAAGATGGCCCACGACCCCTGAGCTTACCCACCTATTATTTTATTATTTTTATTATTTATTTTGATTTTTTTATCCATTTAAATCAAAATAAATCAATTTAAATAGTAGAATAATCAAATAAAATCAAAGATTTGATTTTATGAGCATATTATGAGTCCATGAACAGCTAGCAAATCAAAAAATTCGTGCAAGGGCTAATTGATTAGAAAAGATCTTAATTTGGTCTATTTTGGAAACAAATCATACAAGGCAAAGAATGAAATCAAATCTCCATAATTTGCTAAGATATGATCAGTTTTTGTTGACCTAAATGATTCTATGATATATACACAATATTTCCAAAGCATAAGAGAGGTTTTGGGGTCGTGAAAACAAGGGGAAGAAATTGAAAATTTTGGAAGAAAAAGTGCAGACTGTATTCTCTTCCATAGGTCGTTTCAAGTAATTCCAAAGCCAACAATCTGTTCCTGGACGTGTTCTGAAGCCATTCCAATCATCCTCAAGCCTTAAAACCTTCAGAAATTAAGCCTCACAATGCCACGGTTTGCATCTTTTTTTCAAGATTCGTTTTCAATGATTTATCCATCATAAACATGTTTTGATCATATATCCATGCTTGCTATCATATTTGCAATGTTTTTGATTGGTTTGATTGAAGTTTAAGTGCATGAATGGCATGATGCCATTGTTAGGGTTTTGAGGTCCCAAATTAGGAATTCTATATAAAGGCAAAATTGGACAAAATTAGGGGTACTATCATGCTTAGGAGATGATTTGCAGTTGATCCATGTCTTTGGTTTGAATTTATTCTGATCGTGCTGCATTTTTTTTGAATTTTACATGTTTATGGCTACGAACAAAATATGTCACTATAGCCTTTAGTGACGGAAACGACTGTAGGTAAAAGTGTGGCAAAAAACAACAGTTATGGGGAAGAAGACAATTAGGTGGCAGAATCCTATTGGGTAATTTGAATCACGCGCGCGTTTGGGAAAGACCACTTTATTTCCTTTATATTTTATTTATGTTATTATATATACAACTAATTATCCCAACAAATTTTGTTTTCTTACTTTGTTTCTACATATTCAATGCATCATCATCCAAAACGTCTACCATGTGCTACCACCATCTGGCTATTGGATGTATCAATAATTTAGATCCAACGCCTGAAACAATGAAGGACTATGGCGCACTCTCAGGCTGGCACAACACAGGCCCATTTTTTATTTTTTATTTTATTTTATTTAATTGTTTTACTAATTATTTTCCTTTATTAAATTAACACCAAAAAATCATTATTTTTTATTTAATCAAAAAATCATCAAAAAAACATAAAAAATCATTTTTTCCATAAAAATATTTTATTTCCTTAATTAATTAGTTTAATTTAATTTAGGGCAAATTTAATTCCTTTTTTATAATTTAAATTAATTAGAAGTTAGGGTTTTAATTTGTACATAACCTAATTAATTTTTCTCAAAAAAAACAAACCTAAATCTTTTTTTCAATTTGATTTTTTAGGTTTCCTAAATTATTCTCGCATTTAATTCTCCGCGCACATTTTTTAACTTCCTTTTATTATTATTATAAATGTTTCGAGGTTGTAATAGTAATTACGGTTTAAATTCCGCATTTTTATTTTCAGTCCAAAATAATTATGTATCTGCAAAAGCCTTGTAATAGCTAGGACTTTAAACTTTCTTGCTTTTAATTCCGCAAACTATAAACTGCTTAGATGTATGTTAATAGGATTGTATGGAAAGACAAAATGAAAATTAATACGGTAGAAAACCCTAAATATGCAAAGATAAATTAACTGAAAATTACACTTGCACATGCTCACTCCTATGGTTTGCCTCACTTGGTTGCCTCGGAAATAATGGTCGTGTCCCTCGAACGTAGGGATATCTTAGCAAAAGACCCTCAATCTAAAAGTCATCATAAAGATCAAAGTCCATCAATGTCCCTCGAGTTGCCTACGAGAAATGATCTTGTCCCTCGATGTTTCCTACGAATATATGATGATAGTCCCTTCGAACTTCTAAGGTATCCTTACATGTTGCCTTCAATGACCATTTCGTCCCTTTCGATAGTCCCTCAAACTCCAACGACGGTGCTACCTATTCCTTAATAATAGGATAGCGCTGTCTAAAGGAAAACGAACAGTCTTTTTCGAGTAGGTAGATTAGTTCTTAAGTACTTGCTCAAAACAAACAAACTTTTTCACACGAAACACTTTTCAAACAAAGTTTTCAAAAACAACTTCGTAACACATTTGAGGACAGAAAGAAGGGTTAAAACGAAGTAAGACTGAACTTTTCCAAACAAGCACACACAAGCAATTTCAAAATGAGCAAGTACCTAAGAGCCCGCGGAAAACGACAGATAGAAAGGGTGCTAACACCTTCTCTTTCTATAATCTACCCCCCCGTACTCAGAAACATCTCGAAAAAGGTTTTTTCTGTTCTTTTTCCTTTTCCTGATTTGATAAAATAAAATTCGGTGGCGACTCTTGCTTACCGCGACATTTTGCAAACAAAAAACGCAAACCAGTATTAACAGTCGGTTCTGCCACCGTAACACACAAAGGATTTACAAGAAGAAGAAGAATCAAGTGGGTCTGAAGCATACTCCGATAAAGATGAACTCTCTTTGATATCCAGAATGATCAATTAAATCTGGAAGCACAGACAAAGCAAGTTCAGAGGACAAAGAAGAACGAACAGAAGAGGTGAATCTACATCTGGTTAGAAGAATGCTTCTGGAAAAGAAGTTATCTGTTATGAATGCAAGGAGCCTAGACATTACAAAAATGAATGTCCTAAGTTCAAAAGGGATAAGAAACCTAAGAAGGAATACAAAGATAAGAAAGGTCTCATGGCAACATGGGATGATTTAGAATCAGAAGATGAAGATTCTGATGAAGAGCATGCCAACGTAGCATTCATGGCAAAGACTAGTACGAATGAAGCAGCATCAGAAGACGAAGTGACACGTGATGATAACTCAGACTTTGATGATGAAAAAGAGGTACTTTCTTCCTTATCTTGTTCTCAACTTGAAATTGGTTTATCTAAATTAATGAAAATATATCAACTTCTTCTAAGTAAACACAAAATCTTGAAAAAGAGTTTTGTAGATACTTTTGAGAACTCTACTATATATGAGCAAACTATTTCTGATTTAAATGAAAAAAATATTTGTTTTAGAAAAATTAAACATTGCTCTGAAAAGTAAAGTTTCTAGATTAGAAGAAGGGATTATCTCTAGAACTTCTGTTACTAACGAGTAATCAAGTATGATAGAGCTTTTCAAAACTTCCTAGCTAAAAGCATAGATAGAAGAAAAATCGCTTCAATGATCTATGGATTTAGTAGAAATTGAAGTAGAGGTCGGGATTATTCAGGATCATCAAAGAAAATTGATGAGACTCTGAGTATCAAACCAAAACCTCTCTTTAAACATTTTGTGCTTGCTGGCACATAATTGAAATGTCCATAACAAGAAGGTTATGATATTACTGTAGCACAAACACATACACAGAAGGAAACTTCTAAACCAAAATGTCTTGCATAAATTCCACTAGATTATCCTGCTGCACAAGATTCCAAAGGGGTCAGAACCTCTGGAATTGCTAACAAGATAGGACCCATAAAATGGGTACTTAAGGATCAGATAATCTATGTTGCAGATGTCCTTGATGGCGCTATTGAAACACCAATCATGATACCTTGATAGTGGATGCTCGCGACACATGACGAGAGGAAGGCATATGTTCCAAGATTTGGAACTTAAGTCTGGAGGAGTTGTGGGTTTCAGAGGAAACCATAAGGGAAAAATCAATGGCTCTGGAACTATTGGTAATGGTAAACTAGCTTCTATTAACAATGTTCTTTTAGTTGAGGGTCTGATGCATAACCTATTGTCAATCACTTAACTTAGTGACAATGGTTAGGACGTCATTTTTAATCAAGCGTCCTGTAAAGATGTTAGTCAAAAGGATGACTCAGTTTTGTTAAATGGAAATAGGAAGAACAATATTTACAAAATAATATTATGAAATTTGAAAAATCATAATGTAAAATGTCTTTTGACTGTTCAAGAAAAGCAATGGGTATGGCACATACATCTGGATCATGTTAGCTTGATAAAAATTTCTCAACTAATTAAACTTGGATTAGTCAGAGGCTTGTCCAATCTGAAGTATACTTCAGATGCTCTTTATGAAGCTTCTCAGAAAGGAAAATTTTCAAAAACCTCTTTCAAAGCTAAAAAGATTGTTTCTACTTCTAGGCCATTAGAACTTCTTCTCATTGACTTATTTGGACTAGTGAAAACTGATTCTGTCAATGGTAAGAAATATGGACTTGTCATCATTGATGATTATAGTAAATGGAGATGGGTATAATTCTATAAACACAAGGATGAGTCACAATTTTTATTTGCTTCTTTTTGTTCCCAAGTGCAAAACGAAAAAGATTGCAAAATAGTTAGAGTTATAAGCGATCATGGCGGAGAATTTGAAAACAAAGATTTTGAAAATTTTTTTTATTCAAATGGCATAGTTTGTGATTTTTCCTGTCCTAGAACTCCACAAAAAATTGGGGTTATAGAGAGGGAAAATAGAACACTACAAGAAATGGCTCGCACCATGATCCAAGAAACTCAAATGGCTAAGCACTTCTGGGCAGAAGCAGTGAATACAACATGTTACATTCAAAATAGAATCTCTATAAGACCTATTTTGAGTAAGAATTCTTATGAATTATGGAAGAATATAAAGCCCAACATCTCTTATTTTCATCCATTTGAATGTATATATTTAATGTTGAATACTAAAGAGAATATGGGCAAGTTTGATTCCAAAGAGCATAAGTGTCTGTTGTTAGGATATTCTGAATGCTCTAAGGGTTTCAGAGTCTATAACATAGAATCATGAATCATGGAGGAATCAATCCATGTCAGATTCGATGGTAAGCTTAACTATGAAAAGTCAAAGTTGTTTGAAAAGCTTGCAGATATGATGATAACATTCACTAAACCAAAGGAGAAGATTCAAGAAGATAAAGAATTAAAAGCCCATACTTCTGATACTGTTTCTATTCCTTCTAATCAACCTCAACCAAGGAAGAACAAAATCACATCCTCCCATCCTAGAGATCTCATTCTTGGAAGTAAAGATGCTCCCTTCAGAACAAGATCAACTCTCAAACCTTCTGATGAAGTGTTTCTGGGTTTAGTTTTTTAATAGAACCTAGATCTATTGAGGAAGCCCTTCTAGATAAAGATTGGATTCTGGATATGGAAGAAGAACTCAACCAATTCTCAAAGAATGATGTTTGGGATCTTGTTCAGAAACCCAAAGGTGTCCATGTCATCAGAACTAGATGGGTGTTCAAAAACAAACTCAATGAGAAAGGTGAAGTTGTCAGAAACAAAGCATGATTGGTTGCACAAGGTTATAGTCAACAAGAAGGGATAGACTATATAGAAACCTTTGCACCAGTCGCTAGGTTAGAAGCTATTCATTTTTTAATTTCTATTTCTGTAAATCATAACATCATCCTTTATCATATGGATGTTAAGAGTGCACTTATGAATGGTTATATTTCAGAAGAAGTGTACTTCAAAGAACCTCATGGCTTTGAAAACTCTGAGAAATCAGACCTTGTTTTTAAACTAAAGAAATCTCTTTATGTCCTAAAACAAGCTCCCATAGCTTGGTATGACATATTGAGTAATTTTCTTTTAGAAAATGAGTTTACCAGAGGAAAGGTTGACACTACACTCTTCTGCAAAACCTTCAAAAATGATATTCTAATTATTCAAATTTACGTTGTTGATATTATTTTTGGTTCTACTAATCCATCCCTTTACGAGGAATTCTCTAAGTTAATGAAGACTGAGTTTGAAATGAGCATGATGGGAGAACTGGAGTTCTTTCTTGGAATTCAAATTGATCAAAAATTAGAAGCTACTTACATTCATTAGAGTAAGTATACCAAAGAACTTCTGAAGAAATTCAACATGATGGACTGCACCTTAGCAAAGACTCTAATGCATCCAACATGCATTCTGGAAAAATAAGAGGTAAGTGGAAAGGTATGTCAGAAGCTGTATTGTGGTATGATAGGCTCTCTTCTGTATCTAACTGCTTCTAGACCTGATATTTTATTCGGTGTTCATCTTTGTGCTATATTCCAATTTGATCCTAGGGAATCTTATTTTACTGTTGTTAAGAGAATTCTAAGGTATCTAAAAGGAACCACTAACCTTGGCTTGATGTATGAGAAAACATCAGAGTACACTCTTTCTGGTTTCTGTGATGCAGATTACGCTGGAGACAAAATGGAGAGGAAGAGTACTTCTGGAAATTGTTAGTTTCTAGGAAAGAATCTGATCTCATGGTCAAGCAAGAGGCAATCAACAATTTCTCTTTCAACTGTAGAAGAAGAGTACATCTCGGCAACACTATGCAACACTCAGATGCTCTGGATGAAGAATCAACTAGAAGATTATCAGATATATGAGAGTAATGTTCCTATCTTCTTTGACAATGCTGCTACTATTTTCTTGAGTAAGAATCCTATCTTACACTCTAGGGCTAAACACATAGAAATCAAACATCATTTTATTAGAGACTATGTTCGGAAAGGGATCCTATCTCTAAAATTCATAGATATAGACCAAGAGTGGGCTAATATTTTTACAAAACCCTTAGTTGAAGATAGATTTATGTTTATTCTAAAGAATCTGAAAATGGATCTTTGTCCAGAGTAAGATGTCATTAGAATGAAACGTGTTTTAACCTTAGTCTGAAGTGATAAGATTCTGACTAAATCAAAGGCCTTCTAATTTCTTTTACCTCAGTTATCAGAAGATGTTTCGGTCAAAAATGTCTCTGATCAGATGGAAACTTTTGTGGTTTTCCAAATGCTGGGAATATCAAATGCATCACCTAAATAGACTTAGTGTCTATAACACTCTACCTAGGAAATGCACGAGCAGTTATTTTTCTTGGAATGGATTAGTCATGATTACATCTATTAACTACTCCTCTCTATTTTGTATTCTTTATTGGCTTCACAAGATTACTCCAATTGATCTTTCGGTAATAATATTTAATCATCTGAAGCTATCAATCCTTGCGTACAGAAACTCCCAAAAGTCATTCATTCCTTATGGTCGTGTTTTATCTGAACTGTTTGAGTTAGCTGGTGTAATTGAAATCATTCGAAGAAACCCGTTCATCAGAGGCAATGCTCTATTTGACGAGAGTTGTGATGTGTTTGAAGTTTAGATAGTTTTCCTTGTTTGTCTTTATTATGTTGTTTCTCCTACTATTGTAGTCATTTTCAAATATCAATGAAACATCTTTTCTTACTTGTTGTTTCTTCTGGGTTTTATGTTTTTCACACATAATTACCTTTTTTATTATGACAAAAGGGGGAGCACTTAAATGAACGTAATTTTGATTTCAATAATCAAGTTCAGGAAAATGTTCTCTGAAAAGAGATGCTTACATTCTAACACAGTTAAACTTCTGTTTTTGTTAGAGTTGTTTTCTTTTTCAGGAAATGAGAACTTTGATTAAAGTCAAGATTTGGAAGCATTATGCAAGGATTATGTCTAACCTATTGGCTTCAGACTCTGAAGATATTTTTCAGTTCATAATCAGACTCTAAGAATTTAGAATTTGGAAGTTGTCTTAGTGACATTAAAGTTTCAAGATTTCAATTAATTTAATTGGCTTCTAGAGTCAAGACTATCAAGATCTCAAGATCTGATCTATTGGTACCAGGGGGTGTTTTACTCAAAAGGTTCAGAGTCTGGATATTCGAGCTTCATCAATTCGTTGACTCAGGGGGAGTTTCATAAAAAGGATAAGTATTCCTTACCTTTTTATTTTCACTTTTCTGATTATATGTACAAAATTGTGTCATCAAAATACATAGTTTTGTCATCATCAAAAAGGGGGAGATTATTAGAACAAGATTTGATTATGCAATATTATCTTTGAGTTTTGATGATAACAAATGAGTATGTTTGTATGAACAATTTTGATACTTTGATTTTTGTTATTTTTTAGTATTTAACAAACAGGTTCTGCTTCTGATGGATGGTGTGGCCAAGACATTAGAAGAGAATTAGTTTCTCTTTTGCGCTACACAAGTTCTGATGAACAGTAATAAGACACTCCAGAATACTTTGAAGTGTATGCTCTGATATGAAGTCTAAAGAAATCAGTCAGAAGATATGAAGACAGAAGTTTCTACTTAAGTCCAGATGCTAAAGACTCATGTTTCTGAAGACAACGTGTTCTAAAGAAACTCGTCAGAAGATCTGAAGAAAGAAGTTCTACTGAAGTCCAGATGCTAAAGACTCATGTTTCTGAAGACAACGTTTTCTAAAGAAACTAGTCAGAAGATCTGAAGATAGAAGTTTCTACTTAAGTCCTGATGCTAAAGAGTCAAGTTTCTAAAGACCCATGGTTCTAAGAAAAGGGTTCTAAAGACCAAGTGTTGAAGACTCAGAAGACAGAAGTTCTAAAGACTCTGAAGAATTAAAGTTCTGAAGACCTAAGGTTTTATAAAAGGTTCTCATGACCAAGTGTTGAAGACTCTGAAGGCGCTGTTTTGAAGACTCTGAAGACTTGAAGTTCAGATGACCTTGTGTTATATTCTCGCTTCTAAACTCATGCTCGCATAAGCCTCTGAAGTGCATAAGGAAAGAAGATAGTGTTAATGTGGTATAATAGTACATGGTACAATCAAAAACTTTTCATTCCACTACCATGAAAGGAAAGACGTGTTGCATAATATTATCCCCCACATTACTACTCAAGCCGCCAATGTTTCTGAAATCCCAATAGTACCCCTCAACGGATATATTATTTTATTAGCTATATAAAGGCTTGAAGACTAAGAGATAAAGTTGATAATTCATAAATTATCCATGCACAAGCATTGTTCATAAATTTCATACTTTTTAGTCTATTGTTCTTAAAATATGCTTACTAACCAACTTGTGTAGAAGCATTTTCATTATAAACAAATTATTCAAACAATTGTTTGATTGTTTCTTGAGAGACCAATCAGGTCAAAATTCTTGAAAGTTTTAAGACTTGTGTGTCTTAAATATTTTTCCTTAAGGGACCAGTTAGGTTAGTATCCTTAAGAAGTATAGGACTTGTGCGTCTTACATGTTTTTGTTAGTCACTTGCGGGAAGCTTGTGCATTGTAATAATCAGTTTAATTATTGTTTGATTTTCCTTAAGGAACCAGTTAAGTAAGAATCCTTGAGAAGTATAAGATTAGTGTGTCTTAGAGGTTGTAACGTTAGTCACTTGCTGTTAGCTTGTGCATTGTAATAATCTGTGTGATTATTGGATTAAGACCTTGTTGAGAAAGGTGAAATCACCTTGGCGGATGGACTAGACTAGCTTGATAATTTTCAAGTGAACTAGTATAAACATACCTTGTTCTTTACTTCGTGTTCTTAATTATTAATTATTGTCAAGAGTGGGAAAATATATTTAATATAAAGGGGATAATTTTTAAAGAAATTTTTTTTATTCAAAACACAATTCAATCCCCATTTTTTTTTGTGTTTTTCACACCTTCATCTAGTTCCAAGGTTTGTTTTTGACAAAGAAGAAATTCCTCGACGCAACGAAGAGTATAGAAGATTTTTATAACAACCTCATCCAAAAACCTTTCGCCCTCCATCGGACATCCCACAAGAAAATGGGTGGAACCTATTAATTCTCTAAATTATGTAATAGGCATTATGTTTAGTAAAACTAATAAAGCAGCAATATGTTAAATATAATGTATTTACTTGCTAACAGGAGTGGGTTGTGGAAGAATTCCTATCTTATGTTGGGACAAGTTGAGTTAAAGTATTTCAACATCTGGAGCAACATGTTGAATAAGATATCCTATGAAGGGGCATACGATATCGTGTCTGAGCTGAAGTGATTTTGTTAAATCTGTTATGATTTAACAAGTACTGAATATTCAGGGAATATTATGCAATCCTATCTGGCACTGAATTAAAGGTCAAGTGAGTCAATTCATAATATCAAAGATTATACAATTTTTAAATATGGAGATTATTTAGGAATCTAATGATTGAAGACCTTGTTTGTAGCAGAAATTACTATCGGTTTGTAATAGTTAATTTGTTGTTATTAGAAAGCCCAAGTCCATTTAGGAATAGGTTATAAATAGAAGGGTTTTAACCTAGTTTGGCACGGGTTCAATATGTAGAAGTCTAGGGCTTTGTCAAGGTGAACCACTTGGGTTGTGGGATGGTCACCATGTTGTCACTTAGAAACCTGTAGGTAATGAGTTGAGTATTATTCTTGGAGGAAGCTTTGAATCAACTCCAAATTGTTGTTCTTGGTTAGGATAAAGGTTGTAAACATTGGAGTTTAACCTTGAGTCTTAGCTAGGTATAGTCATGGAAGTGTGTCTTCCGGTTTGTTCAAAATTGTGTTGATCTAATCGTTGTCTGTGATTGATGAATGATTGAGGAGGGCCTCATATCTAGGTGAGTCTTAGATAAAAATCTAGCGAGGATAGTGATTAAGTGATAATTTATAAACTAGGGAGTTTATCTTTGAATTAATACTACTATTAGTGGATTTGTCCCTGGCTTGGTATGCCCCCTAGAGTAGGAAGGTTATTCTGATCTGGATTAATAACTCGGGTGTGTTATTATTGCTTTTCAGTACTATTTTTAATGTTTATACCTTTCCTGTGTTATTTGTGTCAGATAATATGTCTCGACATCCTCTTAGGACATATGAGTTCTATCATACCAAAATTTCAATTGGTATCAGAGCAAGCATCTTGTTCTGTTTTGGGTGAGATCCTGGATGATACTTTCTGGTCATGGGCAAGGAAGGTATTACTGAAAATCTGATTGAACTTGGAGAGTTCATATTGTTATTTGAACGATTCCTAGAAGTGGAGGATGGATTGTTCATGACATGAGGTGTATTGGACATGTATGTGTTGTTTCAGGCCAATAGCTTTAGGAGAGAGCTGTTGTATTAAGGCTGCATATATATATATATATATATATATATATATATATATATATATATATATATATATATATATATATATATATATATATATCTGATGGAAGACTTCTGATGGTTTTGTGTGTTGAGTCTGCAACACTCTATTTTTCCCTGAAGGTGTATCTCATAGTGTGGTGATACTTGAGGAGAGGTTCGACTAACTTGTTATAATTTCCAAAGATACTTGAGGTTTATTCCAAGTCCACTCATAAAGGCACTCATGTATGAGGTTTATTCAAACCCTAAAAGGCTAATCTTCAGGCTTTGATAAAGGATCTCTTTTTATGTTCCTTGTGAAGGGAAATGATGTCATATCAGATGTTGGAATAGCATACCAGTAGATTTTGCAGAATCTTGTTGGATAAAGGGAAAGCATAACAGATGCTTAGGGGATAAACAAATGTAGTTTGATCACGTGTGTTTGGAACCTACTCCTGATCTGGAAGAGCAGGAATTTGTGTGTTATGTCTAAGAAGTTTCTATCTTAGACATGTATGTTGACCAGGACACAATCAACATACTGAACACTCATTGTATTAGTTTATTTCTGGTCTACGTGAGTTAGAGTGCAGTGGTTGTGCTTTGTTCTGCCTGTGGAAGCTTGATAAAGGTATCTTATCCAAATCCTTTATATGTGTAGGTCAAGCACAAATATCAAGGACATTCTCTCTGATCTAGAAGATCTTTCTGATCAAAGGAGCCAAATTTATGAATCCTGTCGATGGCCATGTAAAAAATTCTATTTGGAAGGGAATAACTTGTGCATAGCAACCACGAGTTATGTGGCTATTGTATGATTCTCAAGGAATTCTTTGCAGTTAATAAGGGGGAGTCCTTAATCTAAAGCTAGAAGAACTTGAAGGAGTGTCAGACATAATGTCTTGACATCTTGATATTGAGGATTTGTTTTTCTTAATATGGCTGGTGGTACTTTTCATAGATAGGATAGAGGTTGTTTACTCTAACTTGGTACTCTTAACAAGTCTATGAGAGCATGGAACTCTTATTCTATTGAAAAATTCATCCAAAGGTTGGAGAGCATTGAAGATATATCAACCGGAATTGTGTGGTTGATGGTTGTATGCACTATGGAGAGTCATTTGAATCACCTAGGATGAGCATCTCAGTTGTCTGAAGCAAGGAGGAGTTATTATTTATGGAGCCAAAGGATTATAGTTCCATGATGTCTACTTGAGAATTGCATCTCTCTCTTCTTGGGTTCAATTATATGGTGTCCTAACATAATATAAAATTGGTATTTGGAAGGATTAAAGGGGATCCTTGTGTATTGGAAGAAGCAGACTCAGTCTAAACAGTTTGCTTGTATTATTTGAAGAACATTCAAGGCCATGGTTATTGAAGTCTACTTTAGATACCTGTTAGAGGAAGTCTCCTCTATAGGTGCAGATAGAAGGCGTCTATCACCTCAAAGTCAGACATGAGGTCTGAATTTTGTGATGAGAATTTGAAGAAGAAAGGAGGTCAGACCAAGTGTTCTAACATCTATTGAAAGGGAGTATCATCTTCAGCTGTGTGTGTAGGAAAGTTTTTCCTCTAATGACAAAGTACCTTGTCCGGAGCTGAGTATAAGTCTGGTCTTGTGAAGATGTGCATGTAACTGATGATAAAGACCTTGTCGGGAAATGGGTACTTATCCGATGTATGGATGCAAATATGATCTTTGAACTGTTAGTTAAGATAGTGGTTGAGATTTTATTTCTCTCAATGGTGTTCAGGTGGTTGTATTAACCTGAACAAGCTGCTGAAGGTGTGATCTTTTGTGATCTTCTCTTAAAAGGACTATCAATCTTAATGAGCTCTTTGGATAATAAATCAAGAACCGGATTATTGGGTTATGTGAAGAAAGGTTGATGTCCTAAATGATGTTTTAACATCATTTTTTCCTAAAGGAATGTCTGGGGTTATGATTATGGAGGATTGAGGATCAACATTGGTGTCAGAAGAAAGAGTTCTGACTTTATGGATCAGAATATACATATTCTGATCTTGTCTACAGTAGTATGCTTGGTAAAGGCTTGACTACCATGGTGAATAATTCACTAGTACCAGCAATTACTAGTGAGTTTGAGGGCAAAGGAATAGTATCATATAGTGTGATCTGATCGTAAAGATTGTCGAGAAGTGGTTTTTCCTCTACTGCAAATCTATCAGCTTGGAGTTTTGAAAAGAAAGAAATTGAGTGCTTGTGTGTAAATGATGTCAAAGTTGTGTGGTTCTAGCCAAAAGAAGCCAGTCTATACTGCTCTCTCCAAGAGTCATTATAATTTGTCTGCAAGAATCTATTTTCATAGTTTGATAGAGCCTTCTGCAAGGCCTATTTGAAGATACCATGTGTGATGCTCTAATTTATGGTCAGGAAATTTATCAAGACATGTTGTGTTCTTAGGCCTAGCAAGTAAGTAGTATGGGCGGTGCTGTCAGGAGGCTTATGTAAAAAGTATCTTGAGTCTCTGCATGTGCTTTTTGGAATTTTAAAGTAGTCAAAGTCTGCAGGTGCATCAGATTTCTTTTGGTTGTGTTTTCGTTGTGTCCTTAACCAAAATCTCTGACCCCATCTAGGATCGTTAATTTATATGTCATTTCTTGGTTATTTATTGAGGTCAATTTCTTTCCTGTCTTCACTTTGTGTCTGTCTGTTAGTTATCATAGTCCTCATGTCTTTTTAGGATATGGGTAAGTTCTATTTGGGTCTGGTTCTGTGAAGATTTTTTTTGTCAATTTATGGCAAGCATAGGGAAAATGGGTAGAGTTCAGACATTGTTAAGTCTGAGGTCTGTTTTTTCATTTGATTGGCAAAAATTTCGAATAGGTTGTCATGTTCTAAGTCTGTTGGTTATACTCTTTTGTTTTTATTTCACATTTTTTGTGCCTTATTATGAGTTATGAACACAACTGTGTCTTGTGGTTGATTTCCCCTTAAGGATTCTATTGACCTCCTTCTGCTGAGGATTTGTCCACCTATGAGGAGTGTTTCTAGATTAAGGGGGGGGGGGGGGGGGGGGGGGGGGGGTAAAATCAGTTTGTGAAGAATGTTTCTCGGATTGACAGCATTATGTTTTGGCCGTAAGATATTGGTTCGGCTGAATATAAAGAGGAGTTGTCTGTGGCAACTGAGCTTTTAAGTATGGAATGGAAATGTTTAGAGCTAATGTGAAGAGATGTTGGATGTGATGTATCGACATCAAACAGGTTGTTATCTCTTGTTAAAAGCCTTTGTCATATTTTGGCTAAAAAGGGGGAGAGAACATTTGTATGTGTTTATAATAACCGACAAAAATTATAAAGTCGTCACCATTAATTTTTATCCTAAGACGGGAATATAACGGAATAACCCTAATTGATGATACAGTGATTCTAAGTTCTTGACTCACTTTAGATGAAGGGAAGGTGTTAGGCACCCTTTATCTACCTTGTTCACAAGGATACTAGGGTTTAGGTTTAAGGTTTAGGAATAAGGTTTTAATTTTTTAGTTAGGGGACTCGCCACGGTTTTTAAGTCGTATGCCTACGTATCCTCTTATGAGGAATCAGAGTCCTAGTTTGCATTATTTGTTGATGTTTTTTATGGGATTGTGTAGAATTAATTTCGAATTATCCTTGAACCTTGTTTGGGTTGTAATTTGAGTGGTTGTAGACGCAGTTCAAAGTTGATTTTGAAATTAATTCTATTTAATCTTTTTTTTAAATGTCTTGGGTTTTATTATGTTAGTAGAAAAATGGTTTGATTGTTGGTTAGTTATTTTAAGTGTTTCATTGATAAAGAGTATGGTAGGACACAGAGCGGGGTGATGATATTAAGGACCCAAGTTTAGAAGTTAAACTTGACCCATTTATACACAGGGGTGTAAAATTAATACTAGGTGGTGTATTAGAAGAAAACCTGAATAAAAAGATATTTTGAGCCCGTGCGTTTTGCAACATGGTAGTCAAATATGAGAGTCTGGCCAGTGAGGGTCCAAGTTCAGATATTGAGCTGAGTCCAAAATACAGGTGAGGGTGTAAACTTAGTTTAGTAGTAAAA
Source organism: Vicia faba (assembly GCA_948472305.1). Classification (NCBI taxonomy): domain Eukaryota; kingdom Viridiplantae; phylum Streptophyta; class Magnoliopsida; order Fabales; family Fabaceae; genus Vicia; species Vicia faba. Next base: position 1,386,104,025 of record OX451739.1, read on the forward strand.
CAAAGGGGTGCGTAAGTAGTAAGGGCCCAAGTTTAGAAATTGAACTTGACTCAATTAAGCAGCAGGATTTAGTAATCTCTTTGTAAAATATTAAATTAGTTAATTGAGAAAAAGTTGTTTGTATTTTTGTTTACAAATGATGAATATTTTGATTTAATAATAATAATAATAATAACTAGTTAAAATTTGAATCCAACGTGAATCTCTTTCCATTGGAATTAAATTGTTTTATTTCAAACTTAAAATAAAAATAATCAATATAAAATAAGAAGTAAATAATGAAACAAAATCCCAATTTGACTTTTTCAAAACCAATCTCCTATTTTTATAGAAATAAAATCCAAATTTGACTTTTTCAAAATCAATCTCCTATTTTTATTAAAACAAAATATAGAAGGCTAACAAAATAAAGACTATTCTCTCTTCCACATATATCAACATATCTCAAAGCACATGAGAGACATTTTTTCAAATTAACAATATCTCCGATCTAAAAGATACAACATGGAAGGAATTTCAAATATAATGAATAAATATAATTAACATACTACTATGCACTTACTTAACTTCAGAGAGATTTCAGTTCTAAATCCATCTCCTTTTCACCGACACACTCCACTTTCTTTCTAACACCTTCTTCTCAACTTCCCTTATTCTTCAATCAAATTTCTCCTTGTATCTTCTCTATAAACTAAAAGACACAACCAAAAATATGGACTTAGATTTGAATTAAAGAAAAGATGGAAGGTAGCTTACATACAAGAGATCCACAACGCGAGATTTGTAGTTGTTGCTTGGTGATTTTTGTTCGTCAGCGGAGCGGATACGTGGTGGTACGTGGCTGGTCTAGTTGAAGCTGTGTAGGTTGGTGTGATAGTGTTAGAAAACTCGCCTCCCAATTGTGAGAAAAATTTTAGGTGTTCTGTTCAAAACCCTAAAATAATTGTTGATAAGATTGTTGATGGAGACTTCAGGGTTTCTTTGTTGTTGTTCTTTAATGTGAAGAGCAACAACTTTTAACAGAACTCTAGTGAGTTTTTGATGAAAAATAGTATGAAAGAATGACCTATTTATATTGATAATTAGGTCAACAAATTAGGAAATAAAGTTAATTGACAAATCAAATTTTCCTTGGTCACCAAGCTAACCAATCATAAGGTGAGTATGACACAAATTGACACTGATTGACCAATAAAAAACAATTAAACATAAAAGAAAAATATTTTTGGAATTTATTATAATTTTTGCACTCAATTTTGGTAAAAAGTGTATAAAACCAAATAAATAATTTTTATAAAAAAATGCATTAATTAAAAGTACGAAAATAATATTTAAATAATAAAAAATGGCTTTTTATGATTATTTTTGAATATAAATGAAAATAAAATTAGTACCATATAGACAAAAAAACATTCAAAGCGCAACAAGTGAGATTCGAACCCATGACCTTATGTTTGCAAGCTTCATTTCTTACCAATTATACTATGTTACTTATTTGAAATAAAAATCCAATTGAAAGTATATGAAGAAGAGCATGTATTTGTTACTTTTAAGAATACAAATAAATTATTATGTATATTTTTAAGTAAGAAAAATAATTTAAAAATGAATATTTATAAAAACCAAAGAATGTTAGTGTAAACGAACCAAAAGAATTTTAAAACCTAATTTTAAAAATAATTTTGACTGTAGAACCGAGGCGGGCAAATTTGGGGTATGACAACTGCCCCTATTTAATTACTCTATGATTGAAGTGTGTGAGTATACAAAGTTTCACATATTCGAATCGGAGGGTTATTAAATAATGGAAGACCCCAAATTTTGGACCAAAAATTATAAGGATACATTGTACAACGTTCCCAAGAGTACGAAAAAATAGGCAAAGATGATGATGCATCATCTACCAGAGTTTGGACAGAGAGTATGATTGAAGAGTAAGATTTACCTAGATTATGATGATGCAGATAACTCGCAAATACTTAGAAAATTGATCGTAGAGTTTGGATATTTCCATAACCTAGGAGGTAAATAACACAAGTTTGAAAATCGACTTACTAACGCTTTGAGACTAACATAGTAAGCTTAATGCAAATTTTGTATATTCATCACAATCTAGGGGATGAATAACACAGAGTTTGATAATCTATTGTCGTATGGAGACTCAACACAATGAATTGTATCACAGAAGGACAGATAACCTATTGCTGCTTCGAGACTAACGCAATGAGTTATATCGCAAATTTTGTATATTTACTATAACCTATGGAGTAAATAATATAAATATAGTTTTGTGTATTTATCAGGACCTAGAGTATAAATAACACAGACTTTCTAATTTATCACCGCTTAGAGACTGACACAGTGAACTATATCACATATTTTCGCATACCTACAACAACCTAGAGGATAGATAATTCGAGGATAGGCTTATGTATTTATCACAAACTAGAGGATAAATAACACATACCTGATAATTTGCATACCTACCACAATCTAGGGGATAGAAAATACGAGGATAGGCTTGTGTATTTATCACGACCTAGAGGATAAATAACACAGACCTGATAATTCGCATACCTACCACAACCTAGGGGATATATAATACGAGTTAGATATTTGAAAAGTGTTTTGATAATGGAATCTTAAATAACTAAACCAAAGATAAGATCAAATTTTACCAGTTGTGTCTGTTCTCAACCAATGTGTTAGTTTGTTTTACGGATAAGATAGTTCAACAATAGGCCCCAAGAAAGTCCATAGTTTAACCAAAGTAGATTTGAAAAATGTCATGCTCGACATACATGCATAATACCCTAAATTGACATAGAACCAAAATGTATATGCACTAAATATTTTGTATGTTCTTGATACTTTGATATGGTTATGTGCATGTTATGCTTGATGTGAGGCTCTTAACGGGAAATCTACTATCGAGATTTCCAAGGAATCTAATGCCGAGATTCAATTAAGGACTACCTACTGCCGAGGTCTTTTGGAAAATCATCTGCCGAGATCAACCAAGGGAATATACTGCTGAGATTCGGTTGACAACTACCTTCTGTCGAGGTCTTTTGGATAATCATCTGTCGAGATTAACCAGAGGAATCTACTGCCGAGATTCAGTTGATAATTACCCTCTGTCGAGGTCTTCTGGATAATCATCTGCCGATATTAACCAGGAGAATCTACTGTCGAGATTCTATTAAGAAACTACCTTCTGCCGAGGTCTTCTGGATAATCATCTGCCGAGATTCTATTAAGAAACTATCTTCTTCCGAGGTCTTCTGGATAATCATCTGCCGAGATTAAGCAGGGGAATCTGATGTCGATATTCTGTTAACAAACTACCTTCTGTCGAGGTCTTCTAGATGATTAACTACCGAGATCAACCAGAGGAATCCACTGTCGAGATTCAACGTAGAACTACCTTCTGCCGAGGTCTTCTGAAAAATCACCTGCTGAGATTAACCAGGACGGTCTATTGCCGAGATTCTGCATAGAATAGATAACCTAATTGATAGTGATGATTCTCTTCACATGAAACATGGTTTTATTCTATGCGTGTACATTTTGATTGATACATGAAATGTAATGATTGATTGATGCATGTAATGAGTTAATTCGATGTGTATCAATAGATGTTGGATTTTGAAATTTCAATGAGTAATTGGGATTTTTGAGATATTCTTGATCCATGTTGTCGGAATTCGTCAAATGGATGAGATGATAAGTATAGCTTGATTCTGGATATAGAGCCTTAATGAGTGCATGACAACGGTTTATACATACTTATATGTTTTTTATTGATGCTCCTGTGAGGGATCGCTGACAGTTAAGACGTAGAGAGGTTGCATATGTAATAAGGTTGCTTGTCGCGTTCTGGTAGAGTGTTGTGCTTGTATGATTTTCTGATACTCGTTTCAAAATCGAAGATTGTTAATGTAGGAGGAGAGTTTGCCTCTTCGTGGTCTGTCTTGCCCCAATTTATTGGTAGGGTCTTGGAGAGATTCTTCTTGATATGATTTTGGAAGTAATTTGATCATAATATGAATGACCCCACTATCTTTAACTTTGAAACATTATGCCCTTGATGAACTACTTTTTTAATCAAGCTCCTACCGATCGAGCCTCACAGTGGTATGCCCCAATATTTGAATTTTGAAAGATATCCCCCCAATCTCCAGAAATTGGAGGAGGTACTATTGGATGATTTACCCTAAGATTTGAGTATCAAAGGTTGCCTCTTGATTATTAGAGCCTTGAGAAGTGTTCGAAAGATGGAACTGAGTCCTACCATGTTGTGATATAAACTTGATTTAGGAAATGCCTTTTCGAAAGGTATGCCCCTGATTGAACGAAACTTTTGAAATGTGACCCAAGTTAATTAAATCTCAAAATGATCACCCCTAGTCAAAAAGGTTATTCATGTGATATGCCCCTACGATCAGTAGTCTTTCTTATGATTATAGGGTTCTTCTTTAGATGCTTTATCCTTATTTAGGAGCTTCTTGGAAAGGATCGCTTTTGATTAAACCAATTTTTGAGATCTGCTTGATGCTAAGTATTGATTCGTATATAAAAGTATACACTTTGAAAAGTAGTTCTTAGTAATGCAATTGAAAGTTTTGAAATCGAAGTTTAAATAGAAATGTATTATTAGAGATGGAGATTCGAAGAGGCGAAGTGGTTAGCAATAATTTTAACAAACATAGGAGTCAGTTTAACACAGATTTTGTCGAGTATGCTTTCATAGTTAACCTTACTTCAATCTCCTATTTTTATTAAAACAAAATATGGAAGGCTAACAAAATAGAGACTATTCTCTCTTCCACATATATCAACATATCTCAAAGTACATGAGAGGAATTTTTTCCCATTAACAATATCTCCAATCTAAAAGACACATCGTGGAAGGCATTTTAAATATAAAAAATAAATATAATTAACATACTACTATGCGCTTACTTGACTATAGAGATATTTTAGTTCTAAATCCATATGTTTTTCACCGACACGCTACATTTTATTTCTAACACCTTCTTCTCATTTTCTCTTATTCTTCAATCAAATTGCTCCTTGTATCTTCTCTATAAACTAAAACACACAAACAAAATATGGACTTAGATTTGAATTAAAGAAAATATGGAAGATAGCTTACATACAAGAGATCCACAATGTGAGATTTGTAGTTGGTCCTTGATTATTTGTGTTCGTCGACAGAGCGGATATGCGGTGGTACATGGCTGGTCTAGTTAGAGCTGCAGATATTGTGTGTGATAGTGTTAGAAAACTCGCCTCCCAATTGTGAGAAAAAAATGTAGGTGTTCTATTCAGAATCCTAAAATAGTGATTGAAAAGATTGTTGATCTCCAAATAATTGTTGATGGAGACTTCAGGGTTTCTTTGTTGTATGTGAAGAGCAACAACTTTTAGGAGAACTCTAGTGAGTTGTTGATGAAAATTAGTGTGAAAGAGAGACCTATTTATAGCGATAATCAGGTCAACAAATTAGGAAATAAAGTTAATTGACAAATCAAATTTTCCTTGGTTATCAAGCTAATCAATCATAAGATGAGTATGATACAAATTGACACTGATTGACCAATGAAAAACAATTAAACATAAATGGAAATATTTTTGGCATTTATTATAATTTTTCACTTAATTTGAGTAAAAAGTGCATAAAATCAAATAAATATTTTTTTTTAAAAATGTATTAATTAAAAGTACGAAAATAATATTTAAATAATAAAAAATGGCTTTTTTGTGATTTTTTTTAATATAAATGAAAATAAAATTAGTAACATATAGACAAAAAAACATTCAAAGTGCACCTAGTGAGATTCGAACTCATGACCTTATGTTTGCTAGCATTATTTCTTACCAGTTGTGTTATGTTACTTATTTGAAATAAAAACCCAATTTAAAGTATATGAAGACGAGCAAGTATTTGTTATTTTAAAAAATACAAATAAATTATTATGTATATTTTTAAATAAGAAAAATAATTTAAAAATGAATATTTATAAAAACAAAAGAATGTTAGTGTAAACGAACCAAAAGAATTTTAAAACCTAATTTTGAAAATAATTTTGACTGTAGCACTGAGGCGGGCAATATTGGGGTATGATAGTGTTGAGATTCTCTTTCTTTGTGATAAAATTATGTGTTCATCTATTAAGGGGAAGATAATATGTGTTGTACTGTCATGAATAAGTCCTATTGTTGATGTTGTGACATCTTGTGAGAAGACAGTGAAGACTGAAGACTGTCAAAGATGTACAGACTAAAAACACTGCTTTTGATGTTGTTACGTTGCTGCTGATTTGTATTGGTTAATCTTTTCTATTAATGTAATTTTTGAATCTTGAATATGCAAGTAATATGTACAGTAGTTTTAGCCAAAATAAGCCAAAGGGGGATTGTTAATTCTCTTAATTATGTAATTGGCATTATGTTTGGTAAAACTAATAAAGCAGCAATATGTTAGATATGATGTATTTACTTGCTAACAGGAAAATGTTGTGCAAGAAGTCCTATCTTATGCTGGGACATGTTGAGTTGAAGTATTTCAACATCTGGAGCAACATGTCAAATAAGATGTCCTATAAAGGAGCATACGACATCGCGCCCGAGCTGAAGTGATTCTTTTAAATCTGTTAGATTTAACAAGTGCAGAATATTCAGGGAATATTATGCAATCCTATATGGAATTGAATTAAAGGTCAAGAGACTCAAGTAAAAATATAGAAGATTATACAATTTCTAAATATAGAGATCATTTAGAAAACTAATGATTGAATACCTTGTTTGTAGCAAAAGTTATTGTTGGTTTGTAACAGCTGATTTGATGTTATTAGAAAGCCAAAGTCCATTTGGGAATAAGTTATAAATAGAAGGGTTTGTAACCTAGTTTGTCACGGGTTAAAGATGTAGAAGTCTAGGGCTTTGTCAAGGTGAACCACTCGGGTTGTGGGATGGTCACCATGTTCTCACTCAGAAACCTGTAGGTAATGAATTGAGTATTATTCTTGGAGGAAGCTTTGAAGCAACTCCAAGTTGTTGTTCTTGGTTAGAAGAAAGGTTGTAAACATGGGAGTTTAACCTTGAGTCTTAGCTATGTGTGGTCATGGAGGTGTGTCTTCCGGTTTGTTCAGAATTGTGTTGAGCCAATCGCTGTCTGTGATTGATGAGGGATTGAGGAGGGCCTCATATCTAGTGAGTCTTAGATAAAAATCTAGCGATGGTAGTTATTAAGTGATAAGGTTTAAACGATGGAGTTTAGTTTTAAATTGATACTACTATTAGTGGATTTGTCCCTGGCTGAGTATGCCCCTAGAGTAGGAAGGTTATTCTGAAATGGGTTAACAATTCTGGTGTGTTATTATTGCTTTTAAGTATTGTTTTTAATGTTTATACCTTTCCTGTGTTATTTGTGTCAGATTAGATGTCTCGACATCCTTTTAGGACATCTGAGTTTTTCCATACCAGAAATTTAGAACCGGTGAGCCAAAAGGGGGGCAAAAGGACGATGTGGAGGTGATTGTACAAGAAGTTGGGGCCCAAGAAAAGAAGGTTGAGTCGAAGGGTTATCAAGTTTCTCCTAATTATAAGGAAAAATTCCAATGACAAGGGCACAATAGAGGCATTATCATAGAAATAACAAAACTGCAAAGGAGGCCTTGACTTTCTAGACAAAACCTATCGAAGTTGCTAGGCGTGTCGAAAGAACGCAACCAGCGGAGGTTGCAAAACTTGGTAAAGCTCCAGCTCAGAAAGGATTCTATCCAAGGTCAAGGTTGACTGAAAAGGAGAAAATCACTACCAATCAAAGGTTGGCTATGAGGGTAACTCTTTTAGGTAATAAAGAGTTGATAGCAACACAAAATGTTGGATATACTCCTAAACCTGAGTATACTCCTACATATGAGGGTGAAGAAGAGGAACAACCTAATTATGAACATTCGCCAAAAGATGACATGATGGATGATGATTATGGTGAAGACTTCATAATTAATTATGGAATTATGTCGATTCTGCCTACATAATATGACAGAATGTCAGAGGTATCAGAAAATGTAGAAGATTTCACCTCCGACAAAGCGGTTCAATAAAAGCCTAGGTGTTACTATGTGATGAATAGTGGCGTTATCGAAGAACATAAGGTTGTGTTTGAGAAACCAAGCCTAGGGATGTTGCAAAATCTTAAACCTTTATTTATAAGGGCAAAGGTAGATGGCATGCTAGTGAACAAAGTGTTTGTCGATGGTGGAACAGTTATGAATTTAATGCCACATGCTCTGTTCAAGAAAATGGGAGGTGTGGATCAGATCTTCGACCTTATAACATGGTTTTTTCAAATTACGAAGGGAAAACCAGTATAATACTTGGGCCATTCAGGTCGAATTTTCTATTGGAACAACAACCAGGCCGACTTTATTCATGGTCATAATTTCCAATAAAAACATTAATTTATTACTCAGCCATGAATAGATTCATGGAATAGGTGCAGTCTCGTCAACTTTACATCAGAGGATTTCCATTTGGAAGAAGGATGGCATAGTGGAAAATATAGAAGCTGATCAGAGCTATTATAAGGTCGATGAGGTTAAAGGTGGAAATAAATCCTTCAACCTGTATTTAGAAAATGTGGCACCCTGAAATGATGAAAATTACACTCATAATGAAAATTCAAATAGTTTTTTAAGTTGGATCCTGATCGTGGTTTTATGTGGGATTTTGAAGAAATTGCGGTGTCTATGGAGTTGATTCCACCTACAGGTTGGCATATGGTCGACAATGATGACTAGTGAGTCAGAAATATTGGCTCAAATTTCGGCTTATGACTGAAAACAAAATAAAATCGACTTTAGGGGCTAAGAAATTACAAAACATGGTTGTCGAAGCCAAAACAATAAATCAAGAAAAAGGCCAACAAGGCCAAACAAAAGCTTCAGAAAGCCGAAGGTTAGATTTAATCTATGACAATGACCCTTTGGGGTTTGAAAAATACCTATTGAATTCATTACAGAATATGCAAGCCCAAGATCTGATAGAGGGAGTTGATCTGGGAGACGGTGTAACAAATAGACCAATTTACATCAACACCAATGTTGGGTCGAAAATGAAAGTCAAGTTGATCAGGCTATTAAAAGAGTACAGAGACTACTTCTCCTGGGATTATGGGGAGATGCCCAGTGTTGTACTCCAAAATTTTCCCTCCCACTTTTCTTCAAGACGTGCTCGCCAAAAGTCTCAAATACTCAAAGAATCTCAAGGGCTGACCAATCAAGAAGCTCCTCCTAAGCCAAGAGTCTACAACTAGGTTTTTGAGTTTTCCAAGGAAATTTGGGTTACAAAGGTCTCAAATGGTTTTCATGGTTTATCATATATCCTCAATAATGTTCATGTCAAGTTTCAAGTCCTACATCACAAGTTTACTCAGTCAATGGCTCAGATGATTGAAAATTAACTATATTAGATAAAAAGTCAACTATGGTTAATATACAGTCAAACTTCATGATTTTTGGTCAACATCAATACTTTGAAGTGACATTCATCATTTTATCAGGGGTTGATCAGGATTCCTCAATGAAATCCCTCAAATCATCAAAAGTCAAGAATTGCCAAATTAGGGTTTTCTTAGGAGAAGTCAACTAAAGTTTGACCAAGCATAACTTTCACATGCTTTATCAACTTTTTCCCAACCAAAGCCCACTTTGAAGTAAATTCAATTATCTACAACTTTGTATTATTGATCAAGTCCAAAAAATGTTTCATCTCAAAGATATGAGCTAATATATTACAAGTCATTTTCAAAAGTCAACAAAAATACACTTTTTGTCAAGGCAACTTACATCAAGATAAAGACTCTAAATGCAAGAATGATCAAAATTGAAATTGAAGTGGACATCTTGAGCTTTTCAAAAATTCCAAGATCACCTTAAAAAAATTAAAATTGAGCAAGTTATGAGTTTCACAAAATGGGAAATTATGAGGAAATGCATGAAGTGCAAAATGAGAAAACTTGAGATTTTGAACTAGTGGACCTAACTTTTGATGTTCATAAGCATGTTCACAAGTTCATTTCTTTTTTTTTTGAATTTTTATTCATTTAAAAGTAAATAAAATCAAATAATATGAGATAATAGTATAAGGGCTTGGGCCTTTTGGTTTCAATCATTTACATGCCCATACAACTCATGACAACCTATAACAACATGCCAACTTCATGCAAGGGTTCAAGAAAGCAAGAAAATCTCAAATTTGGAAGGTTTTAAAGATGTTTGATTCTTGTTTAAACCATGGCTTGATTACATGATCTCATGCCATATTTGGTGAGCTATTTTCTTCCTCTATATAAGTGCAAGCAACTCAAATACTGAAGACAGGAAATCACTACCTAAGAAAGAACACGAAAATTCTCAAATTTCAAGAGTTAGGGAAAATGAAAACTCCCATTTCCATCCAGCTTCAACTAATTTTGGGCATTCAGTCGCATTCCTAAGGGTACGAGGAATCAAACCAGGTCCTCATTCAAGCCAAAGCATGATCAGATACTGACCCTATGATCCCACCAGTGAGGTAAGGATTTTTGTTTTCGAAATTGAATTTTTATGTGCTTTTAATATGATCTTTCTTTCCAAATGTGTTTGGTAGATCATGTAGAACAGGTTGACACGATCACATGGGAGGTTAGACGTCCCTTGCGATAGATTCCATCCTTAGGGTTTTGAGGGACAAGTTCCTTGTATGATTTAGTAGGGTCCAAGGATTCGGGATTTTGTTTTTGTTTTGTAGGTTTTCCAAAAATCATCATCGAAGGAGATGGTGTTTCTCCTCCGTACATGGTAGAATGAACAATCAGGGATGGCGTGGCTCCTTTTCATTCGTTGATTCAAAAATTGCAGCGCCCTACCGCACGCGCGTATTTTTTTGTGGATGACATTAGGTTTCGTTTTCAAATATATTATTTTTGTTTCATTTATATCCCTGATGAAATGACCGCCCCAGCGACAAGTGTGTGTGTGTTAAAGCGTTTATGTGCCAGGGCAGGGGTTTGATTCCTGCCTCTGGCATATTATTTTTCCATATTTTCCTTATAGATCGAAAGCTATGCAGGTCCAACGCGCACATGGTTGCTTCATATTTTGGCCATAAGATCTCATCAGGTCAAATCCAATGCCTCAAATGCACACCCCCACCATGTACCATCAAGGATCTTCCTCATCAGATCCAACGCAAGCCCTCTGGGTTTATTATTGGGCCTAAGATTTTTGCTTTCTCATACCCCCCAATTTGCTTACACTGCAGGCCTATTTCCATTTTTCTTTTTATTTAATTAATTAAGTTTATTTTTTAATCAATTTTGTTTTTTTATTTAATCACAAAAAATCATTAAAAAAATTTAATTTAGGTTTTAATTAATTAATTTAAATTTTTATAAATAGAAATTAATTAGTTTAATTAAATGTTTTATTTTAAAATAATGAATTAGTAAATTAATTAGAATTAAGTTTAATGAGTATTCCACACTATAAAACATTTTTTCTAAACCAAAACAAAAACAACAAAAATATTTTCTTAAACACTTAGAAATTTTTTAGGGTTTTGACATCTTTGCCTTTTCAATCTCCGCCCATTTATTTATTTTTCGCCTTAGTATCATTATGTAACTGTCAATGGTATGTAATAGATAAATTAGGGCTTCTTTAGATTTTCCCCCATTTTAAGGTTTGTAATTCCCCATCCCTGAAGCGTTGTAATAGCGTACATTATTTCCCGCATTTTTACTTTCAATAATTATATATGAATGCATGTATATGTTTAACTATATAGTAATTAGGCGTGCATGGCAAGACATAAAAACAAACGTTAGAAAACATAATATCAAGACAAATAATTGAAATTAAAACACTTCGCACACGCACACCTCTAGGCTAACCCTCACTTGTTGCCTCCAATATAACAGTCACGTCCCTCGAATGTGGGACGCTATAGCAAAGATCCTTGGGTTAAAAGATCGTAGTCCCTCGATGACCCTTTGATGCTGCCTGGGTAACCGATCTTAGCACCTTATGATAATTTCTAAAGCGTCTTACGAGTTGCCTTTGTGACTATACGATGACCCAGGCCTGTCCCTCAAAACATCCAATGATAAGGCTACCTACTAACTAATGGTAGGATAGCACTATCTAAGAAAAATGAGGAAAAGAACAAAATACTTATTTGAGTAGGTAGATAGCACGTAGTCGCTTGCTCACAAGCAAAAACGTTTCTCACACATACACTCTTTCTCCTAAAATATTTTCAAAGACAAACACTTTGTATGCATTCTCAACGATACGAGAATCATTACAAAGTTTGCCGCACTTAGGCATATTTTGCAAAATATTTTTAAAAACACACAAAACACAAAGCATTTTTAAAGTGAGCTAGCGATTATTAGTCTGTAGATAACTACGAATGAAAAGGCTGCTAACACCTTCCCTTTTTATAACCTACCCCTTACTCATAAAATTATCAAAAGGTCTTTCCTGTTCTTTTCACCCTTTCCTTTATTGGATACAAGATAAATCAGTGGCGACTCTTGCTATCCGTAATATTTGCAATAAAATGCAAAACCTAAAAGTCAGTTCTCCCACCGTATTACAAAACTGGCGACTCTGCTGAGGATAACTAAAAGTGGGGTTACCTTAGAGCTAGATCACCTTTAATTTCCTTTCCTTGTTTGTTTTTCCTAATTTACTTTTAAGGGTTGTTTGGGTTATTGTTGTGAATATCCTATACCTGGATCTGGGGCATTTTAGGTAAGTAGCAACAGATCATAAAGAGTGTACGGCGTATATCGATATGGTTGAAGCGATGGCTACGTTAGTGAGACATATTGGTTGGTGTTAGTGTCTCTTAAGTTAAGTCAAGGAGAATGTTGGGCTGCCACATGGTGTCATAAAGCACTAACTGACCGTAGAACCTTAGTTGATGCAACTTAGCCATTAGAAAGTAGTGAGATAGTCGGATTTGGTGTAGACTGAAGTTGGTTGATACTCGATGCTACACTCTTTGAGGTTGGACTCTCGGGATATTTTGGTCGCAAATCAGATGCTTCTTTTAGGACAGGTTGAGCCAGCTAAAAACTTCAAGATGGTACTTAACTACAAACTCCATGCAAGCTTAAACTTAAGGCCTTGTGTGTTTTGCTTTTGTATGATTAAATTGTTCGAACATTACATCATAACATCATAACATCATAACATCATACCATATTCATTTTCACTAACCATTTCAAGGACTAAGGAATTTATATTTGTTCTATTTTGCAGGCTATGGCCTCCGCTCTCAGAAAAACTATTTGGGTCAACTTTGTAAAAGTGCTTCCTCAACTTAAGGAATTAGTCTCAAGGGTTCCCGAAAGTTCTCCATTCATCAAAAGTCATGGTCGACTACTCAGTCTGGTTAGTTCAGGTTTTGACGAAGACATGATGAGTGTTCTATTCGAGTTCTTTGATCCTACATATCACTGCTTTACCTTTCCTGATTATCAGTTGGTACCCATTATGGAACATTAGAGGAAGCTCTAAAGCCAAAAGTTATTACAAATCTCTTACATCTGAAGCAGTCTGACATTATATCTAACTTGGAAACAAGAAGTGGAGTCAAAGTTTTTCTGGCTAAATTTATGATAGAGAAGGTAGACTATTTCTTGATGTTATGAGTTTCCAGGCTTTCGAGGAGATGTTGGCTCTTCTAATCTATGGGTTGGTACTATTCCCTAATCTAGATCAACTCATAGATGTGAACACTATCAAATTTTTCTTGCTCGTAATTTTATGCCTACCTTGCTCGGAGACATTCTGCATTCTCTACACACTCGTACCATGAAGAGGTGAGGAAATCTCATGTGTTATATACCTCTACTATCCAGATGGTTTATTTTGCACCTTCCCCACTCGGTAATGAAGAATGAACAAGTTTTGAGATGGTCACAAAGAATAATGTCACTCGCTCACACAGATATCTACCAGTATTCCCGATCTCATGAGGATATCACTATCATTGACCGATATAGAGAATTCCCTAATGTTCCACTCCTTGGCATTAAAGAAGGTATTACTTACAACCCTTCTCTGGTTCTACATAAATTTGGTTATGCTTGAAGAGATGGTCCTTATGACGCACTTATCCAGGGTATTATGTTCAATTACAAAAATGATCCTCAAGGTTATCGTTGGAGGTTTATACATGCTTGGGGCATGGTCAGCAAGATTGACAGTAAGGCTTTAGGATAGAAGAACTACATCCCTCTAGAGCCCTATCTCAAATGGGTATGAGCTCGCGCTTAAAACCTCATGATGCCATATCCAGCTATCTTACTAGTGACCATGGAGCCTGTTGTCAAAGGAGACGTTTCTTGCACCATCCTCCATCCAGACATGCCCACTGACCTTGAAGAATTTCGGAAGTCTTCGATTCAACTGAAGGAAGAACGGGACAACTTTGAGAATCAATTCTATGCAAGTGAGAAGAAAGTGTTGGAGCTCACAAAACAGCTTCACGAGGAGCAGAGTCTTAATGCATACATCAACCCGAAGAGGAAGCGTCCGTGGGAGACTTGATTCTTAGATTGTAGAAGTTCATTTTGTTGTCTCTTTGAGACTTTATTGTTTTCATTGTAAGCCTAAAAGGAAATTGTAATTTGAACTTACTAATAAAATCTTCGTTTCTGTTTCCTCTTGGCTAGCAAATTTAAATATCCTAAGGTCCTTGAAAACATTTGCATTTACATATGATGCATCATTACATAATAGGTTTTTTATACATGTTTCTCATTTTCTTGCTATTTATTTCAGCAAAAAAATGGCCCTTGAACAAACTGTTAAGGATCTCCAAGCTCAACATGCACAATTTCAAGAGACTCTTATGAATCTAGAACAGGGAATGAAAGATCTGATGGCGCTCATCGCCAAGAAAAAGAAGACCAAAAATCCTATTGTTATCCTCAACATGGGGAGAAGGTTCAAGGGTCCTGCTCAACCAGTTCAAGTGGATGATGTCTCCTCTGAAGAAGACGAAAACTAGAAAGAAGATGGTAGAAGCATCAAGCTGAAAGGTAGAAATAATCAGGTTTCTAAAGATGAAGACTACTCTGAGGAATAGTACCCTCCTGGAGATGAAAAATACAAGTAGTTGGAAGAAAAACTCAAGGCTATGGAAATCCATAAAGTGCCTGGATTAGATTTTGGTGAACTAGGTCTGGTTCTGGGGGTGGTCATCCCACATAAGTTCAAGGTCCCCGTATTTGCTAAATATGATGGGGTCTTTTGTCCCAAACTCCATTTGACGTCGTATGTTCGAAAGATCTAACCTCATACTGCTGACCGAAAGTTATGGGTCCATTTCTTCCAAGAATATTTGGCTGGAATTCAACTTGAATGGTTTTATCAGCTCTAAGGAACCAACATTCACACATGGGAAGACTTGGTTGCTTCTTTCTATAAACAATATCAATATAATGCTGAGCTAGCACCGACTCGAGTGCAACTGCAGAACATGTCCATGGGCTAGCATGAAGGGTTCAAGGAATATACACAGAAATGGAGAGACATAGCTGGAAGGGTGCAACATCCCTTGACTGATCGGGAGCTGGTAGATATATTCATGGGTACTCTGGCAGGCCCATTCTTTAATCTATTGATTGGAAGCTCGTCGTCTGGTTTTACGGAGTTGATTATGACTGGGGAAAGAGTGGAAAGTGGCATTAAAAGTGGGAAGGTTCTGATGGCTACGTCTTCTAATGTTGTGAAGAAGCCGTTCGACAATAAAAAAGAAACCAATGTTGTCTATGGCCAGAAGAGCCGTAGTAAAAATGACCGCCATCAGTTTGTGGGAGCGTTATTGATCTCTAATTCGGTACCTATTCAACAACAACAACAACAGCAACAACACGGTAATCGGCGAAGACCAAATGCTCCATTGACGCAGTTTACCAAGATCAGAATGCCTTTATCTCAGGCATTGAAACATTTGTTGAAGGATGAACTCATTTCATTGTGGGATCCTCCTCAAAATCCCAACATATCCTCTCTAAAGTATAATCCGAATTTGAAGTATGCCTATCATTATAACAGTCATGGGCACGACACCAACAATTGTTAGGCCCTAAAAAACAAAGTTCAAGATCTGATTGAAAACAAAGAGATTGAGTTTGATCCTCCGGAGACCCCGAATGTGATTACCGCACTTATGCTGAAGCACGACAAAGGTGTTAATGCAATTGATGTTGTTTCTGATGAAGAAGATGCTGATAGTAACTTTGACAATTGGATCTTTTCCACTACCGATAACAGGCTCTGCAATTCGAAGGTTGAAGATGTTATCTCAATCTCCTTCAGACAGGAGTAAATTCCATTTTTTGTTTTCTTATTTTGATTATGTAATAAATAATGACTTTAAACCTTGTGTCTTTCCCGGGGCACAATGGTTCATTTGTTAAGGGTTAATAATTTAAAAACATTGTTGATTCGATAAACACATTGGATGTTTTGCATGTAAATTTTGTGATCTATGTCTTTCTTTTATCTTATTGCATTCTCAAATAGCTACGTGCTCTTACAAACACCCATACATTACATTGTAGATCCCCATCAACTCTGGATCTCGTTGATAATGATTCTGCTATTTCCACTCATGACTTCGAAAATCCGATCTACCAAGCCGAGGATGGAGGTGAGGAAGATTGTGAAATACCTGTATAACTTTCCATACTCTTAATACAAGAAGAAAAGGCTATCCAACCACGTGAAGAGCCGGTCGAAGTTGTAAATTTGGGTACCGAGATAGACAGAAAAGAACATATTAACCCAGATGTTGCATGAATATGTTGAAATCTTTGCTTGGTCATACGAAGACATGCCATGGCTAGATACTAATATTATGGTTCATTGTCTGCCAATGAAAGAGGGTTGTGCTCTAATCAAGCAGAAGGTTCTTCGCATGCATCCTGAAATGTTAGAAAAGATCAAGGTTGAGGTTATGAAACAATTCAATGCAGGTTTCCTAGCAGTGACATCATATCCTCAATGGTTTGCGAATGTGGTTCCAGTACCAAAGAAAGACGGAAAGGTACATATGTGCATAGGTTACATGGATATGAATAGGGCGAGCCCTAAAGATGACTTCCCACTGACATATATTGATGTCTTGGTCGATAACACCGCTCAACACAAGGTATTCTTCTTCATGGATGGTTTATCAAGTTATAATCAGATCAAGATGGCACCTGAAGACATGGAGAAAACCACTTTTGTCACACAGTGGGGCACTTTCTGTTACAAGGTTATGCCTTTTGAGTTAAAGAACGTCGGGGAAACTTATCAACGTGCCATGGTAGCCTTATTTCATGACATGATTCACCACGAGATAGAGGACTACATCGACGACATGATAGCCAGATCTCAGACCGAAGAAAAGCATCTTGCTCATCTGCATAAACTGTTTGAAAGACTGAGGAAGTATAAGCTAAGGTTAAACCCAATCAAGTGCACCTTTGGGGTGAGATTCGGTAAACTCCTGGGTTTCGTTGCAGCGGTAAAGGTGTTACAGTTGACCCTGCAAAAGTTAAAGCTATTCAAGAAATGCCAACTCCCCGTACCGAGAAGGAAGTCAGAGGTTTCTTAGGACGACTGAATTACATTGCCCGTTTCATTTCCCATTTGAATGCTATCTGTGAACCAATCTTCAAGCTGCTGAAGAAAGATCAAGTAATAAGGTGGAACGACGATTGTCAAATAGCCTTTGATAAAATTAAGGAGTATGTACAAGAGCCTCTGATTTTGATGCCACCAGTCGAAGGAAGACCTCTAATCATGTACTTAACAGTGTTAGAGAATTCAATGGGGTGTGTACTGGGGCAGCATGACGAGTCTGGTCGAAAAGAGCATGCAATATACTATCTTAGAAAAAATTTACCGACTTTGAAACAAGATATTCACTGCTCGAGAAAACTTGTTGTGCTTTGGCATGGGTTGCTCGCCAACTAAGACAGTATATGTTGACCAATACTACTTTATTGATCTCTAAAATGATTCCCATCAAGTACATATTCAAGAAGACAGCTCTTTCCAGAAGAATACCCAAGTGGCAAATGGTCTTAACAGAATACGATGTTCAGTACACCACTCAAAAAGCCATCAAAGGAAGTGTATTGGCAGATCATTTAGCATATCAACCTGTAGACAATTATCAATCTATGAATTTTAAATTCCCGGACGAGAACATTATGCTAGTAACATATTGTGAAGAACTTGAACCATATGAAAGACCTGAGCCAGGATCCCGATGGACTATAGTTTTTGATGGAGCTTCCAACGCACTTGGCAATGGAATTGGTGCCGTAATTATCTCTCCTCAGGGTTTCCATACACTATTCACCTCTAGACTTTACTTCGACTGCATAAATAATATGGCTGAATATGAAGCGTGCATCATGGGAATTAAAGTTGCTATTGACCTAAGAATAAAGTTCTTAAGCATATATGGAGACTCAACCCTGGTGATCAGTCAGGTCAAGAGAGAATGGGATACGAAGCATTCAAATCTTATCCATTATCGGGAACATGTGCTAACCTTGATTCCGTATTTCGAAGAGATTACTTTTGAGCATATACCAAGAGAAGAGAATCAGCTACCAGGTGCATTAGCTACCATGTCATCCATGTTTAAGGTCATATGGGACAATGAGGCTCCTAGAATTACTGTTGAAAGATTCAATGAACTGGCACACTGCTATGAAATTAACATTGATGGAGTAGAGGAAAAACCTTGGTTTTATGAGGTGAAAAGGTACCTTGAGGCTCAAGAATACCCTAAGGGGCATCCATCAACGACAAGAAGTTCCTACGGAGGTTCTCGGCTAAGTTCTTCTTGAGCAATGGAATTCCATACAAACACAATCATGACTCAACACTGCTCCATTGTATGGACAAGAAAGAAGCAGAAGAAATTATGTAAGATATGCACGAAGGTGTCTTTGGTACTCACTCTAGCGGACATACTATGGCTAAAAAGATTTTGAGAGCAGGTTTCTATTGGTCGACTATGGAAACCAACTGTCACCACCACTCAAGAACTTGTCATAAGTGCCAAATCTACGCTTATAAAGTTCATGTGCCTCCAGTACCTCTGAATGTCATGACTGCTCTATGGCCATTCACAATATTGGGAATTGATATGATCGGAGAAATCAAGCCTACTGCCTCTAACGGACATTGCTTCATCCTCGTCGCCATTGATTATTTTACAAAGTGGGTGGAAGCAGCTTCGTTCGCCTCTGTTACAAAGAATGTGGTCGCCCAATTCATCAAGCACAACCTTATATGTCGGTATGGCATCCCCGACAGAATCATCACGGACAACGGGACCAATCTCAACAACACCATGATCACTAAACTATGCACAAAGTTCAAGATCAAGCACCACAACTCTTCTCCGTATCGACCTAAGTTGAATGGAGCGGTGGAAGACGCCAATAAGAACATAAAGAAGATTATACATAAGATGGTTGTGACCTACAAAGAGTGGCACGAGATGTTACTGTTTTCTCTCCATGACTATCGCACTTCAGCTCAAACATTAACTGGGTCAACCCTATTCTCTTTGGATTACGGTATTGAAGTTGTTCTACCTATCGAAGTCCAGATTCCTTCTCTGAGAATTATGAAAGATGCAGACTTAGACGAAGATGAGTAGATTCATACCAGGCTAGACCAGTTGAATCTGATTAACGAGAAGAAGCTTGCAGATGTCTGTCACGGCCAGATGTATCAGAAACTTATGATCAAGGAATTCAACAAAAAAATCAAGCATCGGGTGTATCAGGCAGGTGACTTGGTGATAAAGCGCATAATTCTACCGCAAGGTGATCCTAGGGGAAAATGGACTCCCACCTACGAAGGGCCATTTGTGATCAAGAAATTATTTTCTGGCAGTGCTATGATATTGACCACCATGGACGGTGAAGATTTCCCGCACCCCGTGAACGCGGACATAGTCAAAAGATACTACGCATGAAAACGACCCGCTAGGTTGAATGGCCTAGGAAAAAATAAGGGCATCCCGGTGAACCAAAAGGTTTCGGGCAAAAATTAGGGATATGTATAAAAGATTGTACACCCGAAAAGTCGGAAACCTGAAAAGGAGGCTTGGGTAAGAAAGGGTATCCCGGTGGACTGAAAATCCGAAAGTGCGGTCCAAGCAAAAGTTACGGATTAAAGCGTATGACTATGTCCCATTGGATCACTTACATCAAGCTTTATTACCAAACTCAAAGTTCAAATGTTACAGATCAGTTCAATCAACTTCTTCCGACAATAAGGGATGAGATGCTTTAAGACATAGGGGAAATAACAGAGTTGGAATCTGATGAGATCATTCTCACATAGCCATTATCTTGTTTAAAATTTGTACTCTTTCCATTTCACGACGATTTCCTTTTATTAGGATTTCTGTCTCTTTGTACAAAATCGTCTGTTTATGGGCAAATTATCAATACAAATACATCCTGAAATTCAAACTTTTTGTTTTTACTTTTTCTATTTTGTTTGCAAAAACGTCCAATGACAAAAATTTAATGAGCATATGCATATGAATATGATTAACTGTTAACAAATATATGCATAAAAACATGAATACGCATTTACTCAAGACTCTAGGAGTTGGGATAATATTCAAGCTATCCACAAATCCCCAGAGAGCCACTTCCATGGGATTATCCCCCACAAAGTAGTCTTATCATACTCACCAACAAATCATCCCAGCGGATAAAAGAATATGATCTTTTTCTCGGCAATATGGCCCACATACGGAGTCTTAATCAGTAGGGTTTATGGAAATTCTCCTCCCCAACTGAGTTTATTCCTCCAAAAATGTAAATTTCCCCGCAAATTTATTATATCCAACATAACTCATTTCCTCAGGAAGGGTGTTTCCTCAGCAGAGTATTCCTCTGTCAACATGGTTTATTTCCCCAACAGGGTTTATTTCCCAACAAGTTTTATTCCCCCAACAAAATTCAGTCTCCCCAGCTTGAGTCTGTTTCCGTCACAAATCACCGGAAGATTCCCACTTCAAGTAAAGGACGGTACGGGTTGCTACCCCCCGAGAGTTACTACTGAATCTGAAACTGGATCAGGTATCGCTCAAACTTATTCTCTCTGACGAGTCGGTATCCAGCCCATCTCTTTTATCCCCAGCCAGGGTGTACAAGAATTATAATCCCCAGTAGAGCGATGCACAACCAATGTTTTGAACTCTTCTACCAAACCAGAAATCAATATTCCCCAGCGGAGTTTCCTCAAAAAAGAGAGCGGGAATCCCCAAAGGCAACATGCCCATCAAGATCGAAGATATACATATTCTTCATCTCCATCAACAGTCAGGGATTTATTTTCCCAGACGAAGATGTTGCACGAGTTCACAAAAAAAAACACTTCAACAACATTTCACATTCATACATCATTTACAAACGTCATAGCATATGCATACGAAACGCATATAACACATTCTCATTTATTTTGAGAACATCATTATGCAATGTAGTTTATACATCATGAAATTGCATACAACTCACTCTTTACCTTTTCAGGAAAGAATCAGTCAATACACAAACATCACCAACTACTTGTATGACCAGACAATCTTCTCAAAGGCTACATCTGACAAATGGCTATTTAAGCAATTGCCTCAGAAGGTCATTCTCAAAGACAATATCTTCTGGATCAGTTTAAATCGAGCGTGAATTTATTCAGATACTTCTTCCAGTTGAAGACGGTCGTGAGCATCTTCTGGCTCAGATTAAATCAAGCATAGATTTATTCTGATACTTCTTCCAGTTGAAGACGAACGTAGACATTTTCTGGCTCAGATTAAATCGAGCATAGATTTATTCTGATACTTCTTCTAGTTAAAGTCGGGCATAAACATCTTCTGGCTCAAATTAAATCAAGCATGGATTTATTCTGATACTTCTTCCAGTAGACATTTTGTGGCTCAGATTAAATCAAACGTAGATTCATTTTGATACTTCTCCTAGTTGAACACCAATATCTTTTGGCTCAGATTAGATCAAGCATGGATTTATTCTGATACTTCTTCTAGTTGAAGATAGTCGTAAATATCTTCTGGCTCAGTTTAAATAGAGCATATATTTTTTCTGATACTTCTTCCAGTTGAAAATAGAGCAAATATCTTCTGGCTCGGATTAGATCGAGCATAGATCTACCCTGATACTTCTTCCAGTCGAAAATAATCATAGACATTTTCTGGCTCAGATTAAATCAATCATAGATTTATTCTGATACTTCTTCCAGTTAAAGTCAAGCGTATACATCTTCTGGCTCATATTAAGTCAAGCATAGATTTATTCTGATACTTCTTCCACTTAAAGACAGACATGCACCTCTTCTGGCTCAGATTAAATCGAGTATAGATTAATTTTGATACTTCTTCCAGTTGAATTCAATGGTTACTTTAGATGGCATCCATAGGACCATCTCTGACGACTCACCATCACTTCTCCAAATGGAATCTATAAGCCTATTTCTAATACAATCAACCAATAGTATTACTTCGTGCATCAGCGAGTGCAAATTTCTGGGCACTTAAGTGTTCAATCCTCTTCTACCTTCAAGTCACGAATGGCAAGTATGCTAATCTAACTCTTCAGGTTTAAGAATATTGAACAAGGGCAGCTTTTGTACCCCAAAATTTACCCTCCCAATTTTCTTCAAGACATGCTCACCAAAAGTCTCAAATACTCAAAGAATCTCAAGGTTGACCAATTAAGAAGCTCCTCCTAAGCCAAGAGTCTACAACTAGGGTTTTGAGTTTCTCAAGGAAATTTTGGTTATAAAGGTCTCAATGGTTTTCATGGTTCATCATAGGTCCTCAACAATGTTCATGTCAAGTTTCAAGTCATACATCACAAGTTTGCTCAGTCAATGGTTCAAATGATTAAAAATCAATTGTATTGGGTAAAAAGTCAACTATGGTCAATATATAGTCAAATTTCCAAGATTTTTGGTAAAAGTCAACATTTTGAAGTAATATTCATAATTTGATCAAGGTTTGATCATGATTCCTCAAGGAAAGCCCTTAAATTATCAAAAGTCAAGAATTGCCAAATTAGGGTTTCCTTAGGAGAAGTCAACCGAACTTTGACCAAGCATAACTTTCACATGCTTTGTATTTATGCTCAAGTCCAAAAAATGTTTCATTTGAAAGATATGAGCTAATATATTATAGGTCATTTTCAAAAGTCAACAAAAAGACACTTTTTGTCAAGGCAACTCACATCAAGATAAAGTATCCAAATGCAAAAATGATCAACAGAGAAATTGAAGAGGACATCTTGAGCTTTTCAAAAAGTCAAAGATCACCTTAAAAAAATGAAAATTGAGCAAGTTATGAGTTGCACGAGTTTGGAAATTGTGAGGAAATACATGAAGTGAAAAATGAGTAAACTTGAGATTTTGAACTAGTGGGCCTAAACTTTGATGTTCAAACATGTTCATAAGGTGTTATAGGACCTCTAAATCTATTCAAATATTTTTTTATGATTTTTATTTACTTTATTTGAATTTTTATTCATTTAAAAGCAAATAAAATAAAATATGATATAATAGTATAAGGGCTTAGGCCTTTTAGTTTCAATCATTTACAGGCCCATAAAACTCGTGAAAACCTTTAACAACATGCCAAATTCGTGCAAGGGTTCAAGAAGGCAAGAAAATCTCAAATTTGGAAGGTTTTAAAGATGTTTGATTCTTGTTTAAACCAAGGCTTGATTACATGATCTCATTCCATATTTGATGAACTATTCTCTTCCTCTATATAAGTGCAAGAAGCTCAGATACTAAGGACAGGAAATCATTGCCTAAGAAAGAACACGAAAATTCTCAAAATTTCAAGAGTTAGGGAAAATACAAACTCTCATTTCCAGCCAGCTTCAACCAATTTTTGGCATTCATTTGCCTTACTGAGGGTACCAGGAATTAAACCAGGTCCTCATTCAAGCCAAAGCACAATCAAATATTGTCTCTACGATCCTACCGTGAGGTAATGATTTTTGTTTTTGAATTTGAATTTTTTATGTGCTTTTAATATGATCTTTCTGTCCAAATGTGTTTGTTAGATCATGTAGAACAGGTTGACCCGATCACATGGGAGGTTAGATGTCCCTTGCGATAGATTCCATCATTAGGGTTTTGAGGGACATGTTGCTCGTATCCCTGTAAACACTGGGTTTCAGGCCAAACTAATGCCCTGGTTGAACTCACATCATATGATTTAGGAGGGGTAGGTCCAAGGATTAGGGCTTTTGTTTTTGTTTTGTAGGTTTTCCAAAAAAACATCATCGGAGAAGATGGTTTTTCTCTTCTGTGCATAGTGGCCTGAACAGTCAGTGCTGGAGTGGCTCCTTTTCACTCGTTGATTCAAAAATTGCAGGGCCTCACCGTGTGTGCGTATTTTGTTTGGCTGACATTAAGTTTCATTTTCAAATATATTATTTTTGTTTGATTTATTTCCCGAATGAAATGACCGCCCCAGCGGCAAGTGTGTGTGCATTAAAGCGTTTGTGTGCCAGGGCACGAGTTCGATCCCTGCCTCTGGCATATTATTTTTCCATACTCTCCTTGTAGATCCAATGCTATGCAGGTCCAACGTGCACACTGTGTACTTCATATTCTTGCCATCAGATCTCATCAGGTCAGATCCAATGCCTCAAATGCACACCCCCACCATGAACCATCAAGGATCTTCCTCATCAGATCCAGTGCAAGCCCTATGGGTTCATTATTGGGCCTAAGATTTTTTTCTTTCTCATACCCCCCAAATTTCTTACACTGCAAGGCCATTTCCATTTTTCTTTTGCTTTAATTAATTACTTTTATTTTTTAATCAATTTCATTTTTTATTTAATCAACAAAAATCACAAAAAGAAAAATTAGATTTAGGTTTTAATTAATTAATTAAATTTTTTATAAATAAAAATTAATTAGTTTAATTACACTTTGTTTTATTTTAAAATAATTAATTTGTAAATTAATTAGAATTAGGTTTAATGATTATTCCACACTATAAAACATTTTTTCTAAACCAAAACAAAAACAACAAAAATATTTTATTAAACACTTAGAATTTTTTTAAGGTTTTGACATCTTCCCCTTTTCAATCTCTGCGCGTTTATTTATTTTTGCCTTATTATCATTATGTAACTGTCAATGGTATGTAATACATAAATTCAGACTTCTTTACATTTTCCCCCCATTTTAAGGTTTTTAATTCCCCATCCCCGAAGGGTTGTAATAGCGTAGATTATTTCCCTCATTTTTACTTTCCACAATTATATATGAATGCATGTATATATTTAACTGTATAGTAATTAGGCTTACATGGAAAGACATAAAAACAAACGTTAGAAAACATAATCTTAAGACAAATAACTGAAATCAAAACACTTCGCACATGCACACTTCTAGGGTAACCCTCAATTGTTGCCTCGGATATAGCAATCACGTCCCTCGAATGTTTACTCGATAAATGATCTTAGTACCTTATGATAATTGCTAAAGCGTCCTACGAGTTGCCTTTGTGATTGTACGATGACCCGCGTCTGTCCCTCAAAACATCCAATGATAAGGCTACCTACTAACTAATGGTAGGATAACACTATTTAAGAGAAAGGATGAAAAGAACAAAAGACTTATTTGACTATGTAGATAGCTCGTAGTCGCTTGCTCACAAACAAAAACATTTCTCACACATACACTCTTTCTTCTAAAATATTTTCAAAGACAAACACTTTGTATGCGTTCTCAACGATACGAGAATCATTACAAAGTTTGCCGCACTTAGGCATCTTTTTCAAAATATTTTCAAAAACACACAAAATACAAAGCATTTTCAAAGTGAGCTAGCGATTAAGAACCCGTAGATAACTATAGATGAAAAGGGTGCTAACACCTTCCCTTTTCATAACCTACCCCCTTACTCTGAAAATACTTAAAAGGTATTTCCTGTTATTTTCACCTTTTCCTTTATTGGATAAAAGAAAAGTCGATGGCGACTCTTGCTATCTATGACATTTACGATAAAATGCAAAACCTAAAATTCAGTTCTCCCACCATATTACACCCAAATTAAGTAAGAATATGGTGGAACATCGCTTACTTATTCATCCAAGCAAGAAGCTAGTGAAGCATCATCCTAGGAGATTCGCTCCCGATATTACTTTGAAGATCAAACAAGAGATTGAAATGCTGCTCAAAAGCAAGTTCATCAGAACTGCAAGGTACATCGAATGGTTAGCAAACATTGTCCTTGTTATTAAGAAAAATGGAACTCCTTGAGTTTTCTTAGACTTTAGGGATTTGAATAATGCTACCCCCAAAGATGAATATTCAATGCATGTAGCAGAAATGTTAGTTGATTTAACTGCATGATATGAATATCTTAGCATGCTCGATGGATATTCTGGCTATAACCAAATTTTTATAGGCGATGAAGATGTGTCTAAAACAACATTCAGATGCCTAGGGGAATTAGCAATGTATGAATGGATGGTAATGCCTTTCAATTTGAAAAATGACGGAGCCACCTATCAAAGGGAAATGAATGCTATGTTCCATGATTTTATAGAACTTTTTATGCAAATATATGTTGATGATATCGTGATAAAATATTCATCTGAGAATGGTCATTTAGACCATCTTAGACAATCCTTTGAAACAATGAGGAAATATGGATTGAAAATGAATCCATTAAAATATGTTTTCTATGTACATACACGAGACTTTTTAGGTTTTGTAGTACACAAAAAAGGCATCGAGATCAATCAAAGCAAAACAAAGGCAATTTTGGATCTCAAGCCTCATTTGACAAAGAAACAATTGGAGTCTTTGTTGGGGCAAATTAACTTCTTGAGAAGATTTATCTCAAATCTAAGTAGAAAGACGAAGGTTTTCTCGCCATTACTGAATATCAAGAAGGAAAGTGACTTCTATTGGGGAAAGGAACAACAAGAGGCTTTTAACGCAATCAAAGAATATTTAACAAAGCCTCTCGTGTTATTTCCACCTAGTAGAAATAAGAACATGAGATTGTACATAGATGCATCTGATTAACAATAGGAAGCATGTTGGTCCAAGAGGATGATAATGGAGTCGAAAGACCCATATATTACCTTAGTCGAGTACCAGTAGATGCAGAAACTAGGTATAACATGATAGAAAAATTATGCATCTGTTTGTACTTCTCATGTATTAAGCTTAAGCAATATATTAAACCAGTTGATGTTTATGTTTTGTCTCATTGCGATATCATTAAACATATGTTTTCCAAACCAATTTTGCATAGTCGAATTGGCAAATGGGCACTAGCTTTAACTGTGTTTTCATTGTTTTACATTCCTTTAAAGGCCAAATCATGGTAGAATTTATAGTCGATCATGCAATAATCTGATAGACACCGACCCTTGGGAAATGTATTTCGACGGGTAAAGCCATAAGAATTGAACTAGTGTCGGAGTTCTTATTATCTCTCCAAAAGGGGTACCAACAAAATTCAAATGTAGGGTAGATGAAAAATGTTCCAACAACGAAGCAGAGTATGAAGCTTTAATCCATGGGCTTAAACTTTTGAAGGACTTAGGTGAAAAAAAGGTCGAAATCAAAGGTGATTCAGAGCTAGTGATTAAGAAAATCACTCGAGATTATAAGTGCATTAAAGGACACTTATTCTTATATTTTGCAGTGGTAAATCATTTGTTGGAATACTTTGAAGTTGTAAGCATTCCGCATGTGCCTGGATTAGAAAATCAAGTGACTAATAATTTGGCACAAATTGCCTCTAGGTACATGGTATCGATTGACAAAATGAAGAGTTTCATCAAAGTGAGGGAGAAGGTGGTACCATCATTAAAATTGTCAATCCCAAAAGTTGGGGGAAGATAACTTAGAGAATTTTGAAAAATTTAAAGTTTTTTCCATTGACAATTTGTCAGACACAGATTGGCAAAAGCCAATTGTGAATTATTTGGAAAATCCAGTTGGAAATATCGATAGGAAAATAAAATACAAGGCTTTGAGCTATGTGTGCATGGGAAATGAATTGTTCAAGAAGATTCCTGAAGGGGTTTTGCGCAAGTTCTTAGGGGATACTGAAGCGTATTTGGTAATGGTCAAAGTCCATAGTGGAGCTTGTGGCGCCCATCAAGCTGGCCATAAAATGAAGTGGCTTTTATTTCGACAGGGTGCCTATTGGCCAAATATGTTGAAATACTGTATTGAATTCGCTAAGGGATGTCAAGAATTCCAAAAGCATGCAGATATTCAAAGTGTACCCACAAGCGAATTGCACACAGTTTTAAGCCATGACCGTTTCAAGGATGGGCGCTAGATATCATATGAGAAATTCGACTAACCTCATCAAAACAACAAAAGTTCATCCTAGTGGGGATAAACTACTTCACCAAATGGATAGAAGCAATAGCGTTGGTCAATGTCGACCAAGAAGCAGTGATTGACTTCATTCAAAAGCACATCATTTATTGATTTGGAATTCCCGAGACAATCACTATAGACCAAGGGTCGGTTTTCGTTGGGTGTAAAATGCAAGAGTTTGCATCTGAAATAGGTTTCAAGTTGGTAACATCCACGGCTTATTGCGCTCAGGCCAATGGTCAGGTCGAAGCTGCCAACAAAGTAATAATTGGGTTAACTAAGAAAAATGTCTTTAAGAAACCAAAGAATTGACATAATACATTAGATCAAGTTTTATGGGCTTGCCAAACGTCTCCCAATGAGGCGACTGGGACGGTCCTTTTCGATTAGAATTTGGACACAATCTGGTTCTACCAGTCAAGATACGCTTGCAATCAGTACGAGTACAACGCCAACACGAACTTTCATTAGAACAATATTGGAATATGATGCTTGATGAAACAGTAGATCTGGATGAAGAGAGATTAGTTGTGTTGGATGTGCTAGTTCAACAAAAAAAGAGGGTTGCAAGGGCCTACAATAAAAAGGCCAAAATAAAAACGTTTGTATTTGGTGACTATGTATGGAAAGTTATTCTTCCCATGGATCAGAAAGATAGAACTTTGGAGAAGTTGTCACCGAATTGGGAAGGACCATTCGAAGTACCGCATGCGTTCACCAATAATGTGTATGAGATCGAAGAGCTAGGCTTCTATTAAAGAATCTTGAAAGTAAATGGGAAATATTTGAAAAAATATAGACCTATACTTCAAGAGATTCAAATCATTGCAAAATAAATCATGTCAAAATATCGTTGGCCAAAATGCATAAATACTAAGATGGCTATCAAAAGTTCCCAAAGGGGTTACATATTCAAAAACGAGTCTCAGATGGAATGTGAGAAACGATGAAATTACAAAGGGAAATCAAGATTTAAGGTCTTCCAAACGATATTTTTCGTAGGTTACTTTATGGTCGAGACGAGTCTACTCAGTTGTCAAGTAACTAATCTTTCCCCTGAGTTGACGATATTTTTCACCATAAATTATTCACTTGAGAATGGATTGTTGGATTTCATCGAGTGAAGTGTTGTCGGATGAATCCAATAAGGTCTTCTGACGTTCGATGTCAACAATTTTTTGGTTAAGCGCCTCAATTTGGTTTCAATAGTTCAAGATTTCTTGGTCAAAAGAAAAATGTTGTTCAATGCGGGTTTTACTCTTAGCCTCAAAACAATTAGCCTTTTCCCACAAATTTCATTCACGTCCCACTCCTCTCTCATCTCATTCGCTTTGGTTTTAAGTTGGAGGTCAATGTTCGGCAGAATGAGAGATCTTTTGCAAGTTGGTTGAAGAAAGCCTCGAAGTCGATCAAGTACTAAGCCAATGAATCAAGAATAGGACATTGGGAAATGGTGCCAAGAAGCTTAAAAATATCAGCTGCCATGAAAGCTTCCTCCTCGACAACGGCTAAACACTCACTCCCAAACAGATAAGACCTTAGTTGGTGAAGTGCGTGGACTGTAACACCCCAATTCTGCCTGACAATTATTATAAAAATCAGAGTTACAAAATTCCTAACAACTGAATCAGGATGCTACAAATTCAACTTTAAAACAACGACATTCATTACAGATGCATAACACATTAACTTGGATGAACCAACAACAAAAATAAATTAATATTTTTAAAATCAACAACTTTCATAACTTTGCAGCGAAATCAATATATCAACTCTTGTCCAACTGAACAAATTCAAATAACAAGCATTCAACTAAAAACAACTTAGAGTTCAACAACTGAAATAATAACAAAAATAAAGTAGCAAGTGTTCATCCCCCCGAGTGTTACGTATCAGAGAAATGACACGGACTCGAACTACTGAAGGTAAACCGCCTTCAATCTGGATTATCTGCACGTTACCAACATCGGGCTAACATTCAAACATAAGGGGTGAGGTATCGAACAATTTAATCGAATGTATGATAAATATTACATTAGAATTTGTATATTCAAAATCACCACTTCACAACTTTAAACAACATCAATCACAACAAAACATCAACGAAATATAACAATTAATTCATCAACATGATAACTCAATATGCAACGTGAAATGCGAATCATTACTATGCACATGCATGTGGTACCAATGGATCAGAAACCCCATCTTAAAAATGGAGCAGAACTCCCAACTTAAAAACGAAGCAGAACTCCCAACTTAATAATTGCCAATTAATAGAGGCATCAACAAGGCATAAGCCTTCTTCACAATTTGACAGTCCAGACCGTTGCAAAATATGAAAATGTATGTGACTCAATGAATGCACTATCACATACTCACAATGATCATCGTTCATCGCAAGGCATAAGCCTATATCACATTTATTACCAATAAATAGAGGTAATTCATCGTCATTTAAAACTCCCTGCAACTTCGCATTATCAACAAAAATTCACAGCAACAATCACAACAACACAACAACATTGGCATAAGCCTACAACTTAATAATAATTTAACATAAATCAACGTCGGCCATAAGCCTACAACATAATATCTGCCCATAATTAGAGGCATCTCAACATAAATCATCAACCTGTAATTTCTCAACTCAGAACAACTTACACAGCAACTAAGAAGAATAATAACTAACTTATACTCCTCGGCCCAACCTGCAACTTTGTTCCGCTCGACAACAATATTGTGCTCCTCGGTACGCCTCACAGCCTAATGTCGCTCAACATCCAACACATATATTCCCCGACACACTTTGCAGCCTAAACACCACTCGACACCTAACACCATCAGCATCCTCCTCGACCACTAGTTTTGGCCAACAACATGGAGCAATACAACGTCTTAACGACCACATCAATATAATCCATAATTTCCGACCAACTTCTCGGGACAACACAACAACAGGCAACTATATTTCCTATCAATAAATTCATTAATTATACAAGAAATACACGTAGAAACCTTCCTAAAACAACCACAACAACAATTTACTAAATTCCTGCCAACCGCTCGGAATACCACAGCTTCATAACGACCATACCACTCAGTGATAAACTACACTAACCTAATCATCGATTCTACCGGGAAATATAAAGACAACTCAAAACGTTCATAACACGGCTAACGACTAACGTCAATAACAGGTTCACTAATCATGCGATACAGTCATACGATGACTCCCTAACAACCACAACATAGAGAAACGGGAAACTTCGATAACAAATTCAGAAACATCAACGCACACAGTCATATAAATGACCAATTCCCACATGATACACATTGTAAATCCCATTATAAGGTCAGAACCCCACCCTTACCTAGATTGAAGTTCGCTCAACCAAAACTCCGATCATAATCCTCGCTTTGCTCTGCTCGATGTCGGGCAGCTGCTCCTCTCATCACGCGGCTTCACACGGTCAGTGCACCTAACTCCTTATTCACCAACTAAATCAAATCCTTGTGTCATCTTAACCTTATATCATCAATCCTATTGGGCTTAACTTTCACACCCCACTTTACTACTTCCAACCAATAAAATAAGCCCAACACAATTATTCTATTAATTCCAATATTATTATTATTATTAATCAACGAATTACTTAATTAATAATAATCTAACAACCTATACCAATAATTCTCAACATCTCACAACTTCAACAAATAATCCAAAAATAATAATTTAATTAAATAATTAATTAAATTAACAGGCGTTACAACTCTCCCCCACTTAGAATATTTTCATCCTCAAAAATTTACTTTATTCGAACAACTCAAGATAGGAGTCCTGTATCTTGCTTTCCAACTCCCACATCATGCTTTCTCCGACAGCTCCTAACAAGACTACTTTCACCAAACAATCCCTTTGCCTCTTATAGTCTTCATCTCATGATCCATAATTCGTACAGGCATCGTCTCCATAGTAAGATTATGCCTTACTTGAACATCATCCATATGAATCACATGAGATGGATCTGAAATATACTTTCAGAGTTGTGACACATGGAACACATCATGCAAATTCGAAAGATTAGGCGGTAAAGCCACTCTATAAGCAACATTTCCAACTCTTTCTGAAATTTGATACAGACCAATAAAATGAGAAGTGAGCTTTTTAGACTTCAATGGTCACCCAACACCAGTCACAGGTGTAACTCTCAGAAACACATGGTCACCTGCTTGAAAATCCAAATCTTTCCTTCGCTTATCATGATAACTCTTCTGTCTACTTTGAGAAGCTTTAATCTTTTCTCGAATCAACTTCACCTTCTCAGTAGTCTCACGAACAAGTTCGGTCCAAGCACTATACTTTCTCCAGATTCATGCCAACATAAAGGAGTTCTACATCTTCGACCATACAATGCTTCAAAATGTGTCATTCCAATACTAAAATGGTAACTGTTATTATAAGTGAGCTCTATTAATGGAAAGATAAGTATCCCATAAACCTCCCTGCTCAAGGACACATTCTCTCAACAAATATTCTAACGACTAAATAGTCCTTTCGGTTTGACCATTCGTCCAAGGATGATACGTCGAACTCAACCTCAACTTAGAACCCAACGCCTCTTGCAAACTCTTCCACAAATAGGAAGTAAACCTCAGATCTCTATCTGACACATACACAAAGGAACACCGTTGAACTTTACAATTACACTAGTGTAAATCTCTTCCAACTTCGATACTGGAAAAATGATGTTAATAGGAATAAAATGAGCCGACTTTGTAAGCCTATCAATAATCACCCAAATCTAATCATGTCCTTTTAGAGTATTAGGTAATCCCGTCACAAAGTCCATCGAAATGCTATCCCATTTCCATTCTGGAACTTCTAACGGTTGCATCAACCCTGCAGCCTTCTGGTGTTCAACTCTCGACTTCTGACAAGTTAAACATGCATACACAAACCGAGCCACATTACTCTTCATTCCAGACCACCAAAATAAATTCTTCAAATCCTGATACATCTTTGTAGCTCCTGGATGAATGCTCAACTTGCTTCTATGAATTTCCTCAAGAATTACTTTCTTTATCTCTGCATCATCAGGAATGCAAATCCAATTATGAAATCTTAACACACCTTGCGCATCTAACTTGAAATCTTTATTCTAGAACTGATCGATCCCAACCATCGAATCTACCAGTTTCATATCTAACTTCTAAGCTTCTTTGATATTGCCCAGAAATTAATTATTAATCTTCAACATCCCTAACATAACACTGTGTGGTGTCACCTTGCAAACTAAGCTCATATCTCTGAACTGTTCAATTAATTCCAACTCTTTAACCATCATTGCTGACATATGTAAAGTCTTTCGACTTAACGCATCAGCTACCACATTCGCTTTTCCTGGATGATAATTCAAACCGAAATCATAATCCTTTAACAACTACAATCAT
Organism: Vicia faba; assembly: GCA_948472305.1. Classification (NCBI taxonomy): domain Eukaryota; kingdom Viridiplantae; phylum Streptophyta; class Magnoliopsida; order Fabales; family Fabaceae; genus Vicia; species Vicia faba. The sequence goes on from OX451739.1 coordinate 1,386,137,975, forward strand.
CTTCATTTTATCATATTCAATTCTTTCTGATCAAATAGATATTTTAAACTCTTATGATCGCTAAATACTTCAAATCTAGAACCATAAAGATAATGCCTCCAAATCTTCAACACAAAAACAACTGCAGCAAGCTCTAAATCATGCGTAGGATAATTCTTTTCATGAATCCTCAACTGCCTTGATGCATAAGCAACTACCTTATCATTCTTCATAAGCACACCTCCTAAACCCATCTTGGAAGCATCACAATATACCACAAAAGGTTCTCCTGGACTAGGTGATGTAAAATTGGAGCCGACGCCAATCTTTTCTTCAATTCTACAAAACTTTCTTCACACTGAACATCCCACACAAAAGCTTTACCTTTACAAGTCAACTTAGTCAATGAAAGTGCCAACTTAGAGAAACCTTCGATAAACCTTCTATAGTAACTAGCTAATCCTAAAAAGCTTATAATCTTGGTAGCCGACTTTGGAGTTTCCCGTTGCAACACAACATCTACTTTAGATGGATCTACAACAATGCCATTACCTAAGATAACATGACCAAGAAAAATAATATCCTTTAACCAAAATTCACACTTAGACAACTTTGCATACAACTTCTTCTCTTTCAAAACTTGTAATACTATTCTTAAGTGTTCCGTATGCTCTTCTTCCGATTTAGAGTAAATCAAAATGTCATTAATGAACACCACTACAAACCGATCTAAATAAGTATGAAAGATACGATGTATTCCATGAATACTCATGGCGCATTAGTAACACCGAAAGGCATCACCGAATACTCATAATGTCCACAACGCATTCTGAAATCCGTCTTCTGGATATCTTCATTCTTCACCTTAATCTGATGATAACCCGACCTCAAATCAATCTTACTAAACACTTGAGCACCCACTAATTGTTCCATCAAGTCATCCATTCTTGGAAGTGGATACTTGTTCTTAATTGTCACTTTATTCAATTGTCTATAATCAACACAAAGCCTCATACTTCCATCTTTCTTCTTTACATGCAACACTGGAGCTCCCCATGGCGATACACTTGGTGTTACAAATTTCTTTTCAAGTAACTGTTCCAATTGCTTCTTTAATTAGGACAATTTAGATGCAGACATCCTGTATGGTGCCATATAAATAGGTCTGATACCAGGTACAAGATTAATAGCAAATTCAACTTCTCTCTCTCTCTCTCTGGCGGTACATCAGAAATTTCATCAGGGAAAACTTCAAGAAAATCATGCACCACTTGCAATCCCTCAATCATAGCTTGATTCTTGGTAGATAGTGACGCCATCAATGAGAACATTTGAGCCTCTTCTTGCATCAACTGCCGCAACTGTTTAGCATACAACAAACAATTTTCCTCTTCTTCAGGAGTAGAAAACCTCACAGACTTGTTATAACAGTTAATATGAACATGGTTATGCTCTAACCAGTTCATACCTAGAATCATATCCAACCCACTTAAAGGCAAATAAACCAAATCAATAGCAAAGTCTCTATCAAAGATTGACAAAGGACACTTTAAACACACAAAAGAAGTAGTCACCGATCCCTTGGCTGGAGTATCAATGACCATCTCTCCATTCTTAGAAGATAACATAAGACCCAATCTTTCAACATAATCAGCAGCAATAAAGCAATGAGTAGCACCGGTATCAATAATAGTAATTAAATGAGTATTATTAATGAAACATGTACCTATGATGAGTTTGTCCTCATTAGCCATCTAATTCTCATCCAAAGTGAACACCTTACCACTAGTTTGCGCCTTCTTCAGCTTCTGACACTGACTTCCAATGTGTCCTTCTTCACCATAATTGAAGCAAATCATCTCTTTATGCTTGCACTCAGATACAACATGTCCAGTCTTACCACAATGGAAACACCTCTTCACCTCAGTAGTACACACATTGTGTAACGCCCGTAATTTAATTAATTATATAATTAAATTATTTTTGGAATATTTGTGAAGTTGTCTTATGGTGATAGCCGATGTGTTGTTGTTATTGAATTTATTTATTCTGTTAAGTTGTGGAATAATATTAGAATAATAACATTATTTGATGTGGGCTTGTTTTAAAAGAATAGAAGTAGTAGAAAGGGGGTGTAGGAGTTTTAAGCCCATTAAGGAATAAAGAGAATTATAGGGTTATTATATTAGTTTTTAGAAATAATAAGGAGAAAGAGGAAGCAGTAAGAAGAGAAGGAAATAAGGGTTGGAAGAAGAGAACGTAAAAGTTGCAGAAAAGAAGGAAAAGAGGCAGAACGAAATTCAACAGGAAAAGTTATAGATCAACCTTCAATCTAAGGTAAGGTGGGGTTCTGACTCTATAGTAGGGTTTATGATGATTAGTATGTGGGATTTGATGTGAAAGATTGTTCGGTTTATAATTGAATTATATACATTGTTGTTTGATGAAAATCAATGATTTAAGGATGAATAATGATGCCCTAATGTTGTATAATTGATGTAGAAATATAGGATAATTATAATTGATGATTACCTATGATTAGAGAATGTTTTTAGGGCCTAAAGCATGGAAACTGCAGTGAAAATATAGTAAAGTCGCAAAAAATATTCATGAGAGAACAGTATGTGTCGACCCCAAAAGCGATACATCGATGCATGAAGGCTTTTAGACTCAGGATGAGTCGATACGAAGAGGCCATGTGTCGATACATGCAGGCTTTTAGACTCAGGATTAGTCAATACATAGGACTATATATCGATACATGCAGGGTTGCAGACTCAGTATGATTCGATCCAAGAGGATTACACGTTGACTCATGTAGCATATTAAGCCCAGTACGCGTCGACTCAAGACATTATGCGTCGAACCATGTAGTTTGGTTTTTTGACAAAATCATTTCCGAAGGTTGTAACTTGAGTTTCCGGACTCTGTTTGAGGTGTCATTTGAAGCGTTGGATAGCTAATGCGATGAACTTCATTATTAAGGATTAAAAGGAAGAATAGGAAGGATAATCCTAGAAACCCAATTTAGGACTACAGTTAGCTTCCCGCGTTAATTGCTATGATGATGTTATGAAGTATAATGGGGATGAGATGATTATACATTATTGTTTGGTTCATAACAGTAAGGTTAATGATGATAATAATGTAGTATTATAGAATAGTAATATGTAGAGGTTTGATAATTTAGAGGTAAGCCTTAGGTGATTAATTAATTATAGGCAATATCTTGTTGTAGGCTTATGGCCAATGTTGCAAGATTGACGATCTACTATTGTATTGTTGTATGACTAAGTTATTGTGAATTATGTTGATAAATGACGTTGATGAATTATGATGATAAATGAAGTTGATGAATTATGATAATAAATGATGTTTGATGAATTATGATGATAAATGATATTTGATAAATTATGTTGATAAATGATGTTGATGAAAGATGTTGAGATGCCTCTAATAATTGGAAGCTATTAAGATGTAGGCCTCTGGCCAACGATGATGTTTTGTTGGGATGTTGTTAATTATGGTGTTGTCATTACATTCATGATTGTGTCGCATACATTGCATTTCAAGATGGAGCTAATGCTCGTTAAGATGGCCTGTATTGGCGAATATTAAGATGAAGGCTTATGCCTTATTGATGCCTCTATTTATTGGCAATTATTTAAGATGGGAGTTCTGCTCCAATGGTACCATATGCATTTACATAGTATTGAGTCGCATTATATGATTGCATAAAGAAGTTGTGTATTGATGTGGTAAATGTGTATATTATTGGTATTCTGTTGCGATTATTGTTGTTTATATGATGAGAAGTGGTAATGTTATGTGATCTAATTTAATATATTATTTATCATACGTTTTATTATATTGTTAGTAATCTCACCCCTTCTGTTTGAATGTTACCCTTACGTTGGTAACGTGCAGGTAATCCAGATGAAGGAAGTATACCTTCGGTAGTTCGGGTTGGTGTCATTGCTCTGATACGTAACACACGGGGGGATGAACGCTTGTTGCGTTTAGTTATTGATTATTTCATTTGTTGAAACTTAATTTATTTGTTTCTAGGTATGCATTATTTTAGAGTTGTTGTAATTGTTAGACAAATATGTTATTATGATTCTGCTGCGTAGATGCTCAATTTATTGAATTAAGAGATTAAAATATTATGCTGATGGTTCATCTGAAGTATTTAAAGTGTTATATATCCACGTTGAGTGAAATGTGTTTTTAAAGTTGAATTTGTGGCATCCTGATTCAGTTGCATGAATTTTACAACTCTGATTTACATTTATAATTTCTGGGTAGAATTGGGGTGTTACAAAGTTGGTATCAGAGCAAAGGTTTGTCTGTTCGACCTTGTTGTCGAGTTGTAGTTGTCTAACAATCGAGTATTGCTAATCTGAGTTCTAACCGTTTTTTATGTTGTAGTGATAAGTTGAGATGGATGGAAGGAATGATGTTGCACTTGCTGCTGCTTTAGAAGCAATGGCGCATGCGATGGAGAATCAGCTGAATGCTGACGGGAATGCTGGATCTCGTAGTTTGGCGACTTTCCAGAGTGAGAATCCTCCCACACTCAAGGGAAGTATGATCCTGACGGAGCATTGAATTGGTTGAAAGAGATTGAGAGAATCTTCCATGTGATGGATTGCACTCCAGTGCAGAAGGTTGGATATGGTACTCATATGCTAGCAGTTGAGGCTGATGACTGGTGGCTAGAGACTTGTCAGAGATTGGAAGCTGTAGGTGAAAGTGTCACTTGGGCTATGTTCCGTAGGGAGTTTCTAAGGAAGTACTTTCCTGAAGACGTTTGTGGTAAGAAGCAGATTAAGTTCCTTGTGCTGAAGCAAGGTGTGATACGGTGGGAGAACTGACTTGAGGTTTTGCGTTTGTGTTAGCAAATGTTTCGGTTTAGCAAGAGTCGCCACCGACTTTTTATTTTATCTAAAGGAAAGGTCAAAAAGCACAGGAAAGACCTTTGAGATATTTTCTTGGGTTCGGGGGGTAGATTATGAAAAGGGAAGGTGCTAGCACCCTTTTCATCCATGGTTATCCATGGGCTCTTAGTTACTTGTTTAGATCACTTGCTTTGCTTTTCCAATTGTTACAAATGGTGCTTTTGTGTGTGGTTTTGAAAGTATTTTAAAAAGAGGCCTTTTGCTTAGGCAACCTTTGTAATGATTCTTGTTTGAATGTATACAAAGGTGTTTGTCTTTTGAAAAATGTTTCAATGTTTTGAAAGTTGTTTGAAAATGTTTTGAAATTGTGTGTTTTTGAAATTAGCAAGGATGTTTGCAAATTGATCAAGTAACTTGGAGTTGTCTACCCTACTCAAAGATCTTTCCTACACATTTTTAATCCTTTGACATTGTTGTTTTACCATTGTATTTGGTAAACAAACTTGTATTTGGATGTTAAACGGGACGGGCGTGGGTCATCGTATGACCATGATAACAACATTGCCAAGTATCTTAGCAAGTTTTTGAGGGACTATATCATTTTTGTTTAGGCAACCAAGATAGCGTCATCGAGGGACTATGATCTTTTTATTTTGTTTTTGTTTTGCCAAGATACCTAGCATGCATACCATGGCCATGTTTTTTAAGGCAACAAGTGGGTGAAACCCTAGAGGTGCTTGTGTGCATTGTGTTGTCATTTTCATGCATTTTTGTCTTGTGTTTAGTCATGCTATTTGTTTTGATTTTTGGTTATCATACAAACCCTAATTTACTAAGCATGCACATAAAAGAAATAAATGCGTAAAGTAAATCTAAGACTATTACAACATTATTATGGGGAGCGGGGTACAAGTTTGAATAGGGGGATATTGCTCAAAATAAAACCCTAAAACTATTATTACAACCAAATTGAAATATTGCACAAATAAATAGACAAATATTTAAATGTACAAATAAATATAAATATGCAAAGGATGTTTTTGTATTATTTTTATGTATGTGAAAATAAGTTTATTCATGTAAAAATAAGAAAAATATAATGATTATTTTTGGAAAGGGTGGAAACCCTAGTTTTTGGTTTTAAAAGAAAATGTATTATATTATTTATTTATTCATTTTTATGTACAAGAAAATAAATAAAAATATATACAAAAAATGTTAAAAATTAAATTATGTGAGAAAATATTATTTATAGTGTATAATATAATACAATAAAAATATGTAAGTATTTTAATATTATTTACAAATTTATTTAAGAAAATAAAAGTATTTAACCTAATAAACTATTTTTATGTCCAAAAAAATAATAAAAATAATAAAATAAAAATTCAAAAATTAAGAAAATATTTTTGGTGATTTTTAATATTTAGAAAAAATAATAAAGTCAGAAAATAAAAAAAAGAAATGAAAAATATGCAAAAATGAAGAAATGGGCCAAGGAGGTGCAAAAAGCAGAGTGGGGTGTCAATAGTTAGAGGCCCAAGGCGCCTGGACCAAATACACTTCATCCATGTCCTCATAACGCGCGCACGCCATGGTTCTGCACTTGAATCCTATTCTCTCTATTCTTCGCTTGAAATCAAAAACTCATAACATGAAAATTATAGAGCTTTAAACCACGATTTCAATGATATAAAAAACTTGATCTAACTCTCAAAGACCAGAGAGAATTTCCTTGGCCCTAAATTCTAACCAAGTTTTTTCAGCATGTTCATCATCCAAATTCTCCTAGCTCAGTTAATATAAATATAAGTTATGCATATGTACAGCTCAAGGACATTAAGGGCTACATTTTTGCTTCACAAACCTAAGCCTAATGATTCCTAAATAAGGAGATAGAAGTTTGAAAATTACCTGTTTCAGTCAAGTTCGAATATGGCAATGTAGGAGTTTTGGATGAGGCCTGAAGGTCGTGTTAGCTTGCCTGAAGTTCACTTAACCTTTCCCAATGCTTGGCTTGCCTTGAACTTGCCTGAATGTGCTTGTAGAACTCAACCTGCAAAGCTTCAAAGTGAAAATGGTGAAGTGTGAAAATGGAGTTACAGTGGCTGAAAAGGTGCTTGGATAGTTTAGGTGTATTGTTTAGTATGTGTTTGAAGTGGTTTGGGACAAAACGCACGAGTGGAATTGGATTTGGAAGTGGATCTGCAGAACTTGCCCTATTTTTGCAAAAACTTGTGATTTTTATGCTGAAGGGTGTTTTAGATGCTAAGAGCTCGTGTTTCTGGCTTGTTATATTGTGCTGAAGTTGTTTGAAATGTTCACAAGATTTTCTCTTATCAGATTTCCAAGTTGTGTGGACTTTTACAAGTTACTTGCTTTTGAAGCAAAAGTTGAGTTGACAATGCTCAAAGGTTGTACTTGATATCTCAAGGCCTGCACATAGTTGGTACCAATTGCCTAATATTCATGGACTTTGTTTGCTGCAAAATCTTTGGTCCAATGCTCAAGATAAACAAAATTGCATAAAGTGTGCTTTATGGAAATGACATTGTTATCTTTATGCCATAAATGGAATAAACCCTTGTATAATGCTCTAAAGCTCAGAATCAAACCTTTGTCCAATGTATTTGCATTAAATTAAGGAGTGTGGAAAGGTTTAAGACCTGTAAAACAAGTACAAGCATGCTTTGGACAGATTTGCAAGTTGTAGCAATGTGCAAAATGCCATGGACAAAAGTGAGAAATGGCCATTTTCATTCCTTTGATTCTCCCTAACCACAAATGATCTTGGAGAGTTCTTTGACATTTTGGAAAGCTTGTAAGATGCTCTACAATACATCTTTGAAATTCATTTTGATATTCCACTTGGAACTATGTGAAAAGTTGCCATGAAGATACGTCAAAATCCTGCCTAAACTAGGGCAAAATTTCACTAAGTTAAAAGTTTCATGGACCCTTATTCACAAAATCATAACTTGCGATCCAAGCATCTTTTGGGAAAACTTTGTGAATCAAAGTTGTAGATTTTGTGGAGGAATATAACTTTCATGTTGGAAGTTTTCTTTAAATCCAATTTCATCATGGTGAAAAAGTTGGGAAAAGTTGGGAAAAAATAAGAAATTTTCATAACTTAGAAAATTTCTAAGTTATGAAAATTTTCCATTTTAAACCCTAATTTCATAAATTAGGTTTCTTGGTGAACAAGTTTCATGTTTTGACACCTCTTGATGAAAAATGACCCTTGGCACTTGATTTTGACCAAAAAGTCAAAGTTTGACTTTTCAGTGTACAATTGATTTTTGATCAGTTGATTGGAAAATTCATTTGTCAATCCAATGCATTTGAGATCTTTTGAACCTTGTGATTAGGTCAAGATGATGCCATTGAGCCCTTGAAACCATGTGTGAACCCAATTTGCCATTTGCTAGGTGAAAAATCAGAAATTGCCCTTATACAGTCAAAACCCTAAAAATGACCATTTTACCCTTTTGATGATCTGATCAAATTTCTTGAAGAGTTGTGGTCCAAACTTGATCAAATGGTTCATATGATTCTATAATGTTTATGTGGATCAAAAATTATGAGATTTGACTGTAAATTGGCCACAAATGACTTTTTCCCCAATACAGTTGATTTTTAGGTCAACTGCCAATTGACTGGGCAAAAATTTGATTCAAAGCTTGAAACTTGGTATGAACAATATTAGAAGTCCAACATGAAGTATGAAAGTCACATTGAGCATTGGAAGTCCAAAAATCCTTGTGCAAACTCAAACCCTAATTTCAGGTCAACAATGCAAGGAGATGTCTTGAGCTGAGCAAACCCTAATTCTGTCTTGAGTCCAAAGAGTCTTGTGGGGAAAACGTGATAAAATGAGAGGGAAAATTTTGGGGTACAACAGCTGCCCCTGTTCAATCTTCTTGAACCTGAAGAGTTAGATTGGCGAGTTTGCCGTTCGTGACTCGAAGGTAAAAGATGATTGGACACTAGAGTACCCGTAAATTTGCACTCGTCAAAATGTAGTTGAGGGAATGGGCTTAAAGATGCCATTTGGAAAGGTGACAGAATCTCGTCGGAGATGGGATTAAAGATGCCATCCAAAATTGTTTTTTGAAAATCAGGAGAATGAACATCAGAATGGTATCCGTATCTGGAACGTATCTGAGTTGTATCTGGAGATTGGATCTGTATGAGCAAGGGAATGGCGTCCGTGTCTGGAGCGTATCCGAGTTGAAACTATATTTGATTCTTGAATGAATATCAGAATGACTGTCGTGTCTGGAGTGTATCTGTATTGTATCTGAATCTGAAATCTGAATAGGCGACAGAAGGGCATCCGTGTCGGGAGCATCTCTGAGCTGGGAAAAAAAGTCAGAATAACTGACAGAGTGGCTACCGTGTCTGGAGCGGATCTGGACTATATCTGAAGTTGAGATCTGTATGATTAACATAACGACTTCTGTGTCTGGAGTGTATACGTACTGTAATTGGGATCTAAATAAGTGACATAATGACTTCCATGACGACTGCACTAGGAAGAATCGAACTTCTGGTGTAAGGGCCAAAATGGCATCCGTGTTTGGAGCATATCTAAAATAGAATCTGAATGAGAAATAGAATGGATTCCGTGTCTGGAGTGTATCTAATCTATATCTAATTACTGAAGTCTGAATGAGTTACAGAATGGCATCCGTGTTTGGGGCGTATCTGTACTGTATCTTGACTTGAAATTCTGAATGAGTAATAGGATGACCTTCGTGTCTGGGGTGTATCCATACTGTATCTTAAATCTTTGAATATTTGTTAAGGATAGCTTTTAATCTTATCCTGAAAAAGGGTAAAATGTTAGCTGAAACACAAAGTTATGTTGCATGTCATGTATGATGCAATAAAATGTGTTTTATCAATGTTTATGATATATGAATATAATGTATGCGCATGTAAGCTGATTTGCTGTATCGCTGAGGAAAATAAATCCTCGATAGCTGGGGGTGATGAAATACTTGACTGCTGCCAGGGAAAATAAATCCTTGACCGCTGTTGGAGATTCAAAATCTTTGATTGCTGAAGATGAGAAATCCTTGCTAACTGCTTGGGGATTAAAGATCTTTGACAACTTCTGTGGGGATGTGAGGATCCTTCATGACTTTCTGGGGATAGGGATCCTTCAAGTCTTTGGTGTTGGAGGATGATAAACATTCTGTTGTGAGAATAATGCCATGTACTGCCTGAGAAACCTACTTGGGAATCCCGAGAACTTTGACGACTATGGCTGGGGATTACACAATGGGAATCCTTACTCGGTTGGGGAATAAGGAAAACTCTGGCGATCTCTACCGGGGATCAAACAAAGGAAAACCTTGATCTGCTGGAGAATAAAGAAGGCTCTGATGGCTTCTGCGGGGAAATGAGAATGAGAATCTTCATTCTGCTAGGGGACTTTGAATCCTTGGGGACTTCATGCTGAGGAGTCAAGGATGAGAATCTTCGATCTATATGGGAATACAAAATTCTGACAAATTCATGCTGGGGAGTAAAGAAGACTCTGGCAACTTCACTAGAGAATCGAGAATAAGAATCTTCACTCTGTTAAGGGATGAAAAACTCTGTAGGGAGTAGCTATACTGCTGAGGAGTAGCTATCCTGCTGGAGAGTAAGCTCAGGACTCTGGGGAAAAGCTTATTCCTGGTTGGAAAAAGTTCGGGAGTTTGGGTTGTATGCCACTTTAAGAATGAGAATCTTCATTCTGTTGGAGATATCAAGAGCTTGGGTTGTATGCCAATCTAACGGGGATTCAAGAATGAGAATCTTCATTTTGTTGGGGATATCAGGAGCTTGGGTTGTATGCCAATCTACTGGGGATTCAAGAATGAGAATCTTCATTCTGTTGGAGATATCAGGAGCTTGGGTTGTATGCCAATCTACTGGGGATTCAAGAATGATAATCTTCATTCTGTTGGGGATATCAGGAGCTTGGGTTGTATGCTAATCTACTGGGGAATCATCCTAGGTTGGGTATAAAGCAAAATTTAACTATTATCTGGTTGATTCTCAGATTTTAAGACAACTTACTGGGGAATCTGGGGAAAACTGGATGGTTTCCGCTGGCGATTGATAGTCTTGACTTGACTGGGGAAAAAGGTTTCATCTTTGCTGAGGGTCTGTCGTTCAAAGTTTTACTCCGCTGGGGATTGGGAGTTTGAAGTTTTAACTCTGATGGGGATTTTGAAATCTAGCTCCGCTGGGGATATGTATTTCAAGGTTTTAGCTCCGCTGGGGACCTGGATGATGTACTGCAGGGGATTTCTCTTGGAATAGCCTGAAGACGTTTTCCCATACTTTCAACCTGTCAGTAATTATTCTTTACCATTTCGTTTATTTGTAAACAGTGATTATACTCAAATGCATATACTCATTTAATAAATCATTGGACGTTTTCAAATAAAAACACAAGTGTAAAAAGAAGAAAAGGCAAGTAGTTTTCTGCACTTTGAAGTATCTTTGTATTAACTTTGTGTAAGTATTTTGTACAAAGGAGACAGACATCCTAGTAAAATAACTTTGTCATAAAAAATGAGAAAAATTTATACAAAGAAAAGATGGCTATGTGTGAAAATTCCATGGGGTTCCCATTCTGCTATAGCCTTCGTAGCTCTGAATATCTTGTCCATTCGTTGCTTCGTCCGAAGATGGTTAGATTGATTAGAAGCCTGGAGTTTGTCTGTGAAGAGATTGTCCTTAAAGTGATCCGACGAGACATAGTCATACGCTTTAATTCCCTAACTTTTTCCTGGACCGCCCTTTCGGGTTTTCAGTCCACCGGGAAACCCTTTTTTGCCCAAGTCGCCCTTTGGGGTTTTGAACTTGCCGGGTGTACAACTTTTTTTATTTATCCCTAATTTTTGCCTGAACCGCCCTTTCGGGTTTTCGATTCACCGGGATGCCCTTTTTTTGCCTAGGTGTGTCAACCTAGCGGTTCGTTTATGTGTAGTATCTTTTGACTATGTCTGCGTTCGCAGGGTGCGGCAGATCATTGCCGTCCATGGTGGTTAAGATCATTGCCCCACCAGAAAAGATGTTTTTGATCACAAATGGTCCTTCATAGGTAGGAGTCCATTTTCCCCTGGGATCACTTTGCGGTAAGATGGTCCGCTTGATTACTAGATCTCTGACTTGATATACTTGTCATCTGACTTTCTTGTTGAAAGCCTTGATCATCCGTTTTTGATACGTCTGACCATGGTGTGATCGGTGGATCTGGAACTGACTGTTTAACACTGGTTCGCGAAATGTCGCGGAAGCAAGAGTCGCCACCGTCTTTTATTTTCTCCAAATGGAAAGGACAAAAGCACATAAAAATTCCTTAAAGAGATTGCTCTCGGTTCGGGAGGTAGATTATAGAAAGGGAAGGTGTTAGCACCCTTTCTATCCATGGTTATCCATGGGCTCTTAGATACTTGCTCACTTGTGTTTTCAAAAATGGTTTGTTTGCTTTTCAACTGTGGGTTTTAAAAAGTTTCTTTGAAAATTCCAGTTCGACTCTTGTATCGGTCCTCAAGAGTGTTTGAAAAATTGCTTTCGAAAGCTTTTTGAAAAGGTGTCGGTGTGAAAAGTAATTTTGATTTGTTTTGAAATTTAGAGCAAGTATCTAGAGTCGTCTACCTACCCTAAGGAATTTGTCTGTGTAAATGTCCTTTAAAGTAGTGCTATCCCACCATTGAGAGGTAGGTAGCACCACCGTTGGAGGTGTTCGGGTCAATTCGAGGTTCGGGACATGGTGATCACCAGAGAAATGGGAAGACACCTTAGAAGCTACCCTCATGCCAGGTTCCCGGATCATGAGGACTTACTAAGACATCCTCTACTCGACGATCACCTTTCGAGGCAAGGCAACAGTGAGGCGTACCCTAGGGGTGGTGTGTGATTTGTGTGTCAGATTCATTTATTTTTGTCTTTTGTCATACCCTGGGTGATCTACGCGTTTGTTTTTTATTTTTTGTCCATTCATTCTTGCATGCATTTTATTAACAGTTAAAAAGAATTGCGGGAAATAAGAATTCTAAGCTATTACAAAAGGCGCGGGTCCACATCGCCAAAATTTCCAGGACCCGATTTGACAGAAAATAAATAAAGAAGTAAAGTAAAAGAGCGAAAGATTAAAATGTTTACACGGCTTTGGGACAGGTACATAAAAATTATACGAAAAAGAAATAAACACGCGAATTAAATAAGAATTAAAAACGAGGGTGTTGGACCCTTTTTTGCAAAATTAAATTAAATGATTAAATTAATTAAAATTAAAATGAAAGGAAGTTATTTTTGGTATTTTTGTATTTATGAGAATTTAATGAAATTAAAACCTAATTCTACAATTTTTTTTGTTTATTAAGAAAAAATATTAAAGTTAAACCTAAATTAACCTAATTAATTACATGGTAATTTAATTATAAAAATAAATAATATTTGATAATTTGTGAAAAGAAAAGAAAAAGGGTGAAAATTATTACAAACCCTAATTCTACCAAGTTTTAAGTTTATTAAAAAATATTATTAAGATTAACCCTAGATTAAAACTACTTAATTAATGCTATTTATTTACAAAAATATTAATTAAATAAATATATTTTAATTTCGTCCTTTCTGATTTTTTTTTTGTGTTTTTTATATTATTGTGAAAATAATTATTATAAAGAATTAAAAGAAATTAATTAAAATAAAGAAAAGAAAAATATAAAAAGAGTAAAAGAAACAAACTCTAGGGGGTGTTGTCCCCAAGTGGAGGTCACAACTTAGAAATTCAGGCCCAATAGCTCTGGCCTGGTTGACTTCTCATGCCAGCGTGCAACGCTTTTGACTCATGTCCATGATATGCTTCCAACTATAGCCCTTGGATTGATCTCATCATGTGCGTGAAAGGCTTGATTTTTATGGATGTATGGTGGTCCACAATGCTGAAGCTGCACAGAATTATTAGTGGAAAAATAATATGGAAAGGGTGAGGGACCTGGGATCGAACCCAGGTCCTGGAGGTTACCACTACAATGCCTTGCCAATCGTGCCACTTTATTTCTTTGTACATTAAATAACAAACAATGAATATAACATAAACCAAGGCGTTAGTGACTTTTTGGCGCGATAATTCAAATCCTCCAGTCGTTGCCTTACACCTCACTATCTTCTTCCTTGATGCGTTTTTTTCCTGAAACAAAAAAAGAGATTGGCAACGGTTTTGAACCGTTCCCTTAAGCAACTTTCTGGAAAATAGCGAACAGGCCATCCGGCCACATAAATTAGGCGCGAGGGTCCTGTTCTCTTCGTCCAAGCGCGCTGAGTTGAATGGCCTAGGTCCCATGTGCTAATTGTTCCTTAACTAAGAAACCCTAATTCAAGGTCCTGGAAACCCTAGCGCGTATTCATGGTGAAATCCTCAAGGGTGCACAAAAACACAATTAAACCATACAGTTAGCGTTAGAATCAAACAATGAATATGAATCAAATGTTAAAAATTGCCAAAAACGCATGATTCATGATGTACGAATGCAAGAAATGTTCTGTACAGGGCATCATCGTTCTCACGTTTCTTGGTGTTAGGATGGATGGTTTTGATTGGAAAACCTTCCTTGAAGCCTCAGGAAGGTGATGGGACAAGTCTCTTTGCTTGAATCGTCCTAGAACTTGGTTTTCAGTGTTGGACTTTTCTTGATAAATTTTTTGTTTGCATATGGCTTTTCTGCGCAGCTTAGACCTTTTGGGCATTAGGGTTTCACTATGTATATATGTGTGAAGGTTCTAGGGTTGAGAAACTGATCAAAAATCCATGAATTAATGAAAAAAATATTTGATTTTCAAGCCATTATTTTCAAATCTTTTTCAAGCATATTTGGTCTCAATCATATCCAATCATCATAATTCCTTCCATATTTGATTGTACACGAAATATTGAGATTATTTTATGCACAAAAAGATTTAGAAAATTAGGTTTAGTATTTTTCATGTATTTTATTTAATTAAATGAATTATTAATAATAAAAAATCCAAATAAATAAATAAAAATGATAAAAAACTTCCCTTTGGGCCAAATGGTCGTGCACATGCCTTGGATAATGAATTGTGGAAGAAAAAGAGGCCCATTAGCAATTTTAGGTCATTTGAAGCAATGTTGACTTTTCAAAATATCAAAAAATTTCCCAACTTCCACAAGGCATAACTTGCTCAATTTTTAAGCTTTGCTCATGTTCTTGGACATTTTGGAAAGTTCTTTGAGTCCTCTAACCAATTCCTTTGGTCCCATGTCATTTTGATTTACCAATCTCAAGTTATGGCCTTTGACTTAAAGTCCCTTTTTGTTGACTTTTGAAAATGACCTATAATGTTGAAATTGATAACTTTTTGTGAGAGCATTTCTTGGACTTGAAGTATGAAGAGGAGTTGTAGGAAATGTCTTTCTCTTCAAAATGAGCTTTGGATGGAATTTTTCTGATAATCCATGTGGAAGTTATGCCCTGGTCAAATTACAGTTGACTTTTTCAACTGTCCAAATATGGAAACTTTTGCATCTTGATGATTTTTGAGCCAAGCTTTGAGAATCATGATCAAGAATTGATCAAATGATGTTTGTGGCTTCAAAATGAGATGTTGACCAAAAATTTGGACTTTTGACTGTCAAATGACCATTTTGCCCCTACAGTTGACTGTAGTACAATTAGGGTTTTTGACTGTGCAATTTTGTGCTGTAAGTCTTGAAACTTGGTATGAGGATGCTTGACCATATTTATAGGCATGTGGGACTTGATTGGACCCTTGGAAACTTCATTTACTTTGTCAGAACCAAAACCCTAATTTTGACTGTTAGGAGGCCCTTGAACTGTGCAACCCTTGGGGAATTTTGAAGCATGCTTTTGACAAATCTTGAAGAATATGGGAGGGAAAATTTTGGGGTACAACAGTTGCCCCTGTTCAATCTTCTTAGACCTGAGGATGCAGATTGGCTGACGTGCCTTTCGTAATCCGAAGGTGTAAGATGATTGAACACTAGAGTGCCCAGAAATTTGCGCTCACATAGTAGTGTGATGGTGGGGGAATGGGCTTATAGATGCCATTTAGAGATTGATGGATAGGGTGATGGGCTTATAGATGCCATCTGGATGTCAATCACATAAGAGATTCCTTAGCGAGAACTTGCGTACCTGCAAGAGAAAAATGAGTACCTGACATGTTGCAGGATCTGGTCTTCAGATGCTTTGTATAGATGTGTCCTGACTGGTTACAGGAGCTGAATCTGGAGCTTCAAACGATGATGAATGAACCAGGGATGGTTACTACCTCAACAGGAACGGTGAGAGAACCTTGGATGACTTTAACCTCAACAGCAATCATTGAGATAATCTTGGGATTACCACCTCCGCAGTATCGGGGAGAGAACCATAGGCGATTACCACCTCAACAACAAACATTGAGAGAACCTTGGATAACTTCAACTTCAACAGCAATCGTTGAGCGAAATCTGGGATTACCACCTCCGCAGTATCGGGGAGAGAACCATAGGCGATTACCACCTCAACAGCAAACATTGAGAGAACCTTGGATAACTTTAACTTCAACAGCAATCGTTGAGCGAAATCTGGGATTACCACCTCCGCAGTATCGGGGAGAGAACCATAGGCGATTACCACCTCAACAGCAAACATTGAGAGAACCTTGGATAACTTCAACTTCAACAGCAATCGTTGAGCGAAGCCTGGGATTACCACCTCCGCAGTATCGGGGAGAGAACCATAGGCGATTACCACCTCAACAGCAAACATTGAGAGAACCTTGGATAACTTCACTTCAACAGCAATCATTGAGCGAGATCTGGGATTACCACCTCCGCAGGATCGGGGAGAGAACCATAGGCGATTACCACCTCAACAGCAAACATTGAGAGAACCTTGGATAACTTCACTTCAACAGCAATCGTTGAGCGAAATCTGGGATTACCACCTCCGCAGGATCGGGGAGAGAACCATAGGCGACTACAACCTCAACAACAAACATTGAGAGAATCTTGGATAACTTCACTTCAACAGCAATTGTTGAGCAAAATCTGGGATTACCACCTCCGCAGGATCGGGGAGAGAACCATAGGCGACTACAACCTCAACAGCAAACATTGAGAGAATCTTGGATAACTTCACTTCAACAGCAATCATTGAGTAAAATCTGGGATTACCACCTCCGCAGGATCGGGGAGAGAACCATAGGCGACTACAACCTCAATAGCAAACATTGAGAGAATCTTGGATAACTTCACTTCAACAGCAATCGTTGAGCGAAATTTGGGATTACCACCTCCGCAGGATCGGGGAGAGAACCATAGGCGACTACAACCTCAACAGCAAACATTGAGAGAATCTTGGATAACTTCACTTCAACAGCAATCATTGAGTGAAATCTGGGATTACCACCTCCGCAGGATCGGGGAGAGAACCATAGGCGACTACAACCTCAACAGCAAACATTGAGAGAATCTTGGATAACTTCACTTCAACAGAAATCATTGAGCGAGATCTGGGATTACCACCTCCGCAGGATCGGGGAGAGAACCATAGGCGATTACCACCTCAACAACAAACATTGAGAGAACCTTAGATAACTTCAACTTCAACAGCAACCATTGAGCGAAGCCTGGGATTACCACCTCCGCAGTATCGGGGAGATAACCATAGATAACTTCTACTAAGTCTTTATCAGGAAAATCTGTTAGGGGTCGACTTAACTGGACTAGAGAAGGCCTATGACTGGATAAGAGACAGAAAATCTTAGGGTCGATTAACTGAACCGGTATAGGTCTTGAAACGTCTTCAACAGATACACCCTGGCAAGATACAGGAATCGGATCTGGTAATGTTAGTCTTCACCGGATACACCCTGGCAAGATACAGGCATCGGATCCTCAAACTCTTCAGACACACCCTGGCAAGATACAGGAATCGGATCTGGTAACGTTAGTCTTCAACGGATACACCCTGGCAAGATTCAGGCATCGGATCCTCGAACTCTTCAGACACTCCCTGGCAAGATACAGGAATCGGATCTGGTAATGTTAGTCTTCAACGGATACACCCTGGCAAGATTCAGGCATCGGATCCTCGAACTCTTCAGACACACCCTGGCAAGATACAGGAATCGGATCTGGTAATGTTAGTCTTCAACGGATACACCCCGGCAAGATTCAGGCATCGGATCCTCGAACTCTTCAGACACACCCTGGCAAGATACAGGAATCGGATCTGGTAATGGTCATTAACAGACACACCCTGGCAAGATACAGGAATCAGATCTTTAGTTGCGACCATTGATAATAATCATTTTTGTACTGACCTTTGTCCTGAAAAGACAAGCGTTAGTTGTATGCGATGTCATGTTGTATGACATGCGGGATGCTCTCAGAATAAGTGAGATTGTATGTTCATGATGCGTACATGCATGCTATAATGTATGAAGATGTGATGTGTATGTTTTCGTCTTAGGAAAGTAAATCCTTGACGGATGCCGGGGAGTTAACTCCTGGGCTAGTGTTTGAAGAATAGATCTTCGCTTCCGCTGGGGATAATAGTTGCAAGAATACCGGTAGGAGAAAATGACTCCGTTGGGGAATAAACTTGGCGAATGGATTACTCTGCGGGGAGAAAAGTACTCTAGCGATCTTGCTGGGAAGCAATACTCTGTGGGGAGAGAGATACTTCGTTGAGTTGATGGTAATAACTTGCTGGGAATACCTTTATTGTGTTGGAAGTGTTACTAGACTTCGCTGGGGATAAGAAGACTTTGTCGACGACGATCTTTCCATGGCTTTTGGCTGAGGATAACCCAGTTATATCCTGGTAAGGAAATAACTCTTTGAATAAAGCCGGGAGACGCGTTCGTGCTCTGCGAGAATAAGCTTCCAGAATCTACTGGGGATAAGCTTACTACTTGGGGAGATGGATTCCAACTTTCCTGAGGAAACTGGGCTGGACTCTCCTGGGGAAGTTTTGAACTGTGTCGGGAAGATGACTCCACTGAATGTCTGGTATACCGCCGGGGAACAATCTTTAGGTCAAGACTGCCGGGGATGCTTGTTAAGAATATATATGCTGCTGGGGAACGTTGAGATCTGCTGAAGGATATCCAACTTCCTTAGGGTTGATAACTTTGCTTGGAGAGCGTATTGACTTGTGACGTACTCTCTGGGGAATTGAGATACCTGGTTATGTTCTTCAACTGAACTCACCTTGATACCTTGGAGGACGGAACAATTAGATTGCTTAGACCACCCATTATTGCCCCTGTTTCTATGGGGGAGGCACCCGTGGGATGCTGATAATAGTTGAGGGTCAAACCTTCTTCAGGTAGGCAGGTGACAAGATGACAGGACATAGTCGTACGCTTTGATCCCTAACTTTTGCCTGGACCGCCCTTTCGGGTTTTCAGTCCACCGGGATACCCATTTTTGCCCAAGCTGCCTTTTCAGGTTTTCGACTTGCCGGGTGTACAGATTTTTCATTTCATCCCTTCATTTTGCCCGAACCCTTTTGGTTCGCCGGGAAGCCCTAATTTTTGCCTAGGCATGTCAGCCTAGCGGGTCTTTGATTGTGCGTAGTATTCTTTTCGACCATGTCCGTGCTTTCAGAATGTAGGGAGTTGCCCCTGTTAGAAGTGTTTTGTCATGCCACCGGAAGGTGTTTGATCAGGCAAGATTCGTTGTTGGAATGCCCCAAGTGACTCAGGCGGAGATTTGCCCCAGGCTATTTGGCCTTTGAGAGATTCTCCGAATCTTGACTGAATTGCCCCAGATGATGGACAATAATCCCGTCTGCCCCTTGATTGGAAGTACTTCTGTTCATTAGGCATTCGTCGTGCGAATTTCTATGCTGTTCAAACAAAAAGTCATATGTAAACAACATTATGTTAAAAATGCAAAGCCTATGTCTGTCTTGAAGATTTTGAAAATGCATTCTTTTTTTTCATAAAACAAGTGAATGTTTGTAAAACGTGATGTCAACTCCGTATTTACCGTAAGCCTTAAGGAGTCAGGATACCTTTCGGCACAGTATGCTTTCGAACTAACCCATGCTTCAGCTAGGACTTTTAAGGGTTATAACGTGGCCTGGTTCACGGTTTAAGAAACAAAGGATAAAGGCTCAAATTTTATTTGCACCCACCCGCTCTTCGTGATGTTCTCCAAACCTAAACTCAGTTGATCATACGTTAGACCTTGTTTGAGTCTTTGCTCTGATTTTCCGGTGATGATTCAGATGTTGATGATTTATTTTGAATAGGCAGTCATTCCTTTTTTTGTTGAGGGTTTGTATGACCTCTTTCTTTTTGATTTTTGTTATCCCTTTCTTTTTTGCCTGAATTGTTTCTTTTTTTGGAATTACAGTCAGCGGGATGCCCCAGTTTTGTAAGTCTCCTTCATGGGTTTTGACTTAATGGGTGTTTATTTCGAAAGATAATGACTGCCTTTCTTTATTGATTATTCGGAACCATCACTGTCTTTCTTTGTTTTGTAAGGACCTCTTCGGTGCCATTCGTTATGCACTTGGATCAACTGAGAGACTACCCTGCCCCAGGTTATGATTAAGGGTTTTAAATTTCGAAAAGAAAAACTCCTACTTCTTTGGCTCAGAGGGGTTGACGAGGGATTATCATCCTTATAACTCCAGTGTTTAGGGATTGAAACAATGCCTGTACCTCATCAGCGGGGTCTGTTCAAAAGCATACTGTAAAGATCGTGGTATCGTTTTCGTCATCCTCCCTCAAGAGGCTTAGAATTTTCAATCCAGAGTTGATCATCAGAAAAAAATATGAAAATAATTTGCATTTAGTGAATACGAATATATTTACTTCAAAACGGACATATGTAATGCATTAATGAAATAACAATGTTTAACATAACATGAGTAAATGTTTGAACAATCAAAGAACAATCCAACTTGAACATTCGAATGAACAAAAGTTTCCTAGTCTCAAAGCTTGTCACTTCAAATGGTGAGCCTTGGAGGGATGGTAGAAAAATTCAGCCTGTCCATCTTGTGTGAATTCCAGTGCTCCTTCATCAATCAGGTCCTGGATCTTGTTTTTCAAAGCCCAACAATCGTTTGTATCATGTCCTGGACAGGCAGAGTGGTAGGCACACCTTTTATTGGGATCATAGACAGGAGATGCTGTGTTCTGGTTCCGGGGATGAGCCCTTAATGTGATCAGGTTCAATCTTAACAGGCGTTGTAAAGCTTGGAACAAAGACATGTTGAGCTGGGTGAATTGCCTCCTGGGCTTGTCTGGCTGAAACTGGTGAGGTTGATGCTGAATTTGCAGCGCTGAAGCCATTTGAGGAGCTCTCCCCTTATCTCCTTGTCTCAAGGGTGATTGAATGATGAATGGCTTTTTACCCTTAGACGTTTGCCCCAGTTGGTTACCCTGAAGCAGTTGGTTGACGAGAACTCCGAGCTCTTCTTGTCTTTGAGCTAAACCTTGAATGGCAACCACCTGCCCCAGCATTTGGGCTTTCATTATATCCATTTCAGCTTGCAGATGTTTCAGCCTTTCATCCTCAGCACTGTTCCTGAAAAAAGTCTCCATGAGAAGTGTCCTCAACTCCTCCCGCCCCTTGGATAGATTCAGGAGGATTTCCCCGAACCGAGTCTCTTGAGCAAGAAGGTTCTGGTTATCTTGTTGGGAAGTCATTGCTGAAATAAACAGCGGGAAAGGTAAGTAACCTGCAACAAGGATACCTGTTATGCAATGATGTGTATGACATGCATGTAATGTTTTCAAGGACCTCGCGGGATAAACAAGAAGATTTGTTAGAGCTTGGGTCCGGTAGCTTGACTGAACGAACTTCGTGTTGTTGAGAGTCCTTCTTCAAGGGTCAAAGGCTCACCATATCCAGTGGGTCATAGCCCCTGACAACTTTGGCTAGAGGAAAATAAATCCTCTTTGCCCCTTGCTAGATGTTTGATTCATCATGCCCTGCATCACAAGCCCTTGAGATCCTTGAAATGGGTTGGGATGTATGCAATGGTATGATGTTATGTTATGCATGGAATAATGTGAGTAACCCTGTTATGAGTCCCAATTAAGGACTGCAAACCAAAACCTGCAAGAAACTCAGTACACTCTGTTATAAGCCCTAATTAAGGACTATAAACAAAACCTGCAAGAAACTCAATACACTCCGTTATGAGTCCTAATTAAGGACTATAAACAAAACCTGCAAGAAACTTAGTAAGCCCTGTCATGTGTCCCAATTAAGGACTAAAACAAAACCTGCAAGTAGTTCATGTGTCAGATAAAGCATGCAAGCAGTCAAGTACGAAGGCACACAAGTCACACAAGAGAAACCCTTAGAGTTTAGGCCAGCATGGGGTCTGGGTATTACCCTCTTGAAGTTGGTGGGCTCAACCTGTCCTATTAGAAGTAACTGGGTTCTAAGGGTCCCAATATCACTGGATTGCTTTCATTGTTCATCGTTTCGATTTAACCACTGAACTGGCGACCGAAATATTCCAGGAAAGCAACCCTCAATTGAGTGTACTATCGAGTATCAACCAACCTCGGACTGCACCAAAGTCAGTTATCTCACTACCCTAAAGAGGCCAAGATAGTTCAATTAAGGTTCCTAAGGTCTGTTGATGCTTCACGACACCACGCGGAGGCCCTGTACTCTCCTTGACTGAACTCAAGGGTTACCGGTACACACCAAAGTGCCACATCAACGTAGCAGACTGTTTCAACCATGTCGGTATACCCCGCACAGTTCCCTCACAGCCTTGTTGCTACTTTCTAAGAAAGTATCCCCCAGATCCGGGTTAGGATCTATAGAACTCCCAAGACAATCCCACAATTTAAAGCACACAAGTAAAAGCAATTGAAAACACAGTTATGAACTAACCCTAAGGTACACCTCACTTTAAGTTTATGTCCTCAGCAGAGTCGCCAGTTCTGTGATCGGTGGATCTGGAACTGACTGTTTAACGCTGGTTCGCGAAATGTCACGGAAGCAAGAGTCGCCACCGTCTTTTATTTTCTCCAAATGGAAAGGACAAAAGCACAGAAAAATTCCTTAAAGAGATTGCTCTCGGTTCGGGAGGTAGATTATAGAAAGGGAAGGTGTTAGCACCCTTTCTATCCATGGTTATCCATGGGCTCTTAGATACTTGCTCACTTGTGTTTTCAAAAATGGTTTGTTTGCTTTTCAACTGTGGGCTTTAAAAAGTTTCTTTGAAAATTCCAGTTCGACTCTTGTATCCGTCCTCAAGAGTGTTTGAAAAATTGCTTTCGAAAGCTTTTTGAAAAGGTGTCGGTGTGAAAAGTATTTTTGATTTGTTTTGAAATTTAGAGCAAGTATCTAGAGTCGTCTACCTACCCTAAGGAATTAGTCTATGTAAATGTCCTTTAAAGTAGTGCTATCCCACCATTGAGAGGTAGGTAGCACCACCGTTGGAGGTGTTCGGGTCAATTCGAGGTTCGGGACATGGTGATCACCAGAGCAATGGGAAGACACCTTAGAAGCTACCCTCATGCCAGGTTCCCGGATCATGAGGACTTACTAAGACATCCTCTACTCGACGATCACCTTTCGAGGCAAGGCAACAGTGAGGCGTACCCTAGGGGTGGTGTGTGATTTGTGTGTCAGATTCATTTATTTTTGTCTTTTGTCATACCCTGGGTGATCTACGCGTTTGTTTTTTATTTTTTGTCCATTCATTCTTGCATGCATTTTATTAACAGTTAAAAAGAATTGCGGGAAATAAGAATTCTAAGCTATTACAAAAGGCGCGGGTCCACATCGCCAAAATTTCCAGGACCCGATTTGACAGAAAATAAATAAAGAAGTAAAGTAAAAGAGCGAAAGATTAAAATGTTTACACGGCTTTGGGACAGGTACATAAAAATTATACGAAAAAGAAATAAACACGCGAATTAAATAAGAATTAAAAACGAGGGTGTTGGACCCTTTTTTGCAAAATTAAATTAAATGATTAAATTAATTAAAATTAAAATGAAAGGAAGTTATTTTTGGTATTTTTGTATTTATGAGAATTTAATGAAATTAAAACCTAATTCTACAATTTTTTTTGTTTATTAAGAAAAAATATTAAAGTTAAACCTAAATTAACCTAATTAATTACATGGTAATTTAATTATAAAAATAAATAATATTTGATAATTTGTGAAAAGAAAAGAAAAAGGGTGAAAATTATTACAAACCCTAATTCTACCAAGTTTTAAGTTTATTAAAAAATATTATTAAGATTAACCCTAGATTAAAACTACTTAATTAATGCTATTTATTTACAAAAATATTAATTAAATAAATATATTTTAATTTCGTCCTTTCTGATTTTTTTTTTGTGTTTTTTATATTATTGTGAAAATAATTATTATAAAGAATTAAAAGAAATTAATTAAAATAAAGAAAAGAAAAATATAAAAAGAGTAAAAGAAACAAACTCTAGGGGGTGTTGTCCCCAAGTGGAGGTCACAACTTAGAAATTCAGGCCCAATAGCTCTGGCCTGGTTGACTTCTCATGCCAGCGTGCAACGCTTTTGACTCATGTCCATGATATGCTTCCAACTATAGCCCTTGGATTGATCTCATCATGTGCGTGAAAGGCTTGATTTTTATGGATGTATGGTGGTCCATAATGCTGAAGCTGCACAGAATTATTAGTGGAAAAATAATATGGAAAGGGTGAGGGACCTGGGATCGAACCCAGGTCCTGGAGGTTACCACTACAATGCCTTGCCAATCGTGCCACTTTATTTCTTTGTACATTAAATAACAAACAATGAATATAACATAAACCAAGGCGTTAGTGACTTTTTGGCGCGAGAATTCAAATCCTCCAGTCGTTGCCTTACACCTCACTATCTTCTTCCTTGATGCGTTTTTTTCCTGAAACAAAAAAAGAGATTGGCAACGGTTTTGAACCGTTCCCTTAAGCAACTTTCTGGAAAATAGCGAACAGGCCGTCCGGCCACATAAATTAGGCACGAGGGTCCTGTTCTCTTCGTCCAAGCGCGCTGAGTTGAATGGCCTAGGTCCCATGTGCTAATTGTTCCTTAACTAAGAAATCCTAATTCAAGGTCCTGGAAACCCTAGCGCGTATTCATGGTGAAATCCTCAAGGGTGCACAAAAACACAATTAAACCATACAGTTAGCGTTAGAATCAAACAATGAATATGAATCAAATGTTAAAAATTGCCAAAAACGCATGATTCATGATGTACGAATGCAAGAAATGTTCTGTACAGGGCATCATCGTTCTCACGTTTCTTGGTGTTAGGATGGATGGTTTTGATTGGAAAACCTTCCTTGAAGCCTCGGGAAGGTGATGGAACAAGTCTCTTTGCTTGAATCGTCCTAGAACTTGGTTTTCAGTGTTGGACTTTTCTTGATAAATTTTTTGTTTGCATATGGCTTTTCTGCGCAGCTTAGACCTTTTGGGCATTAGGGTTTCACTATGTATATATGTGTGAAGGTTCTAGGGTTGAGAAACTGGTCAAAAATCCATGAATTAATGAAAAAAATATTTGATTTTCAAGCCATTATTTTCAAATCTTTTTCAAGCATATTTGGTCTCAATCATATCCAATCATCATAATTCCTTCCATATTTGATTGTACACGAAATATTGAGATTATTTTATGCACAAAAAGATTTAGAAAATTAGGTTTAGTATTTTTCATGTATTTTATTTAATTAAATGAATTATTAATAATAAAAAATCCAAATAAATAAATAAAAATGATAAAAAAACTTCCCTTTGGGCCAAATGGTCGTGCACATGCCTTGGATAATGAATTGTGGAAGAAAAAGAGGCCCATTAGCAACTTTAGGTCATTTGAAGCAATGTTGACTTTTCAAAATATCCAAAAATTTCCCAACTTCCACAAGGCATAACTTGCTCAATTTTTAAGCTTTGCTCATGTTCTTGGGCATTTTGGAAAGGTCTTTGAGTCCTCTAACCAATGCCTTTGGTCCCGTGTCATTTTGATTTACCAATATCAAGTTATGGCCTTTGACCTAAAGTCCCTTTTTGTTGACTTTTGAAAATGACCTATAATGTTGAAATTGATAACTTTTTGTGAGAGCATTTATTGGACTTGAAGTATGAAGAGGAGTTGTAGGAAATGTCTTTCTCTTCAAAATGAGCTTTGGATGGAATTTTTCTGATAATCCATGTGGAAGTTATGCCCTGGTCAAATTACAGTTGACTTTTTCAACTGTCCAAATATGGAAACTTTTGCATCTTGATGATTTTTGAGCCAAGCTTTGAGAATCATGATCAAGCATTGATCAAATGATTTTTGTGGCTTCAAAATGAGATGTTGACCAAAAATTTGAACTTTTGACTGTCAAATGACCATTTTGCCCCTATAGTTGACAGTAGTGCAATTAGGGTTTTTGACTGTGCAATTTTGTGCTGAAAGTCTTGAAACTTGATATGAGGATGCTTGACCAAATTTATAGGCATGTGGGACTTGATTGGACCCTTGGAAACTTCATTTACTTTGTCAGAACCAAAACCCTAATTTTGACTGTTAGGAGGCCCTTGAACTGTGCAACCCTTGGGGAATTTTGAAGCATGCTTTTGACAAATCTTGAAGAATATGGGAGGGCAAATTTTGGGGTACAACACATGGCAAACCGCAGCAAGTCGCTTCTCGTCAATCAAGTTAAGTTGATCAAGTCGGGTCTGAATCCAATCGTCTTCACTCAAACCAGCATCTTTCATGATTCTCAAGGAGGGAATCTGAACCTCGATAGGCAAAACAGCTTCCATGCTGTATACCAAAGAATAGGGTGTTGCCCCAATTGATGTACGTGCCATGGTATGGTACCCGTGGAGAGCAAACGATAACATCTCATTCCAGTCCTTGTAGGTGACTGTCATCTTTAGTATGATCTTCTTGATATTTTTGTTCGCAGCTTCGACAACACCGTTCATCTTTGACCGATAGGGAGATGAATTGTGATGTTGAATCTGGAACTGTTTGCACAAGGCGGTGATCATAGTGTTGTTAAGGTTTGTACCATTGTCGGTGATGATCCTTTCGGGGATGCCGTACAGGCAAATGAGGTTCTGCTTGATGAAGCGGGCAACAACATTCTTTGTGACGGAGGCGAAGGAAGCTGCTTCGACCCACTTGGTGAAGTAATCAATGGCCACCAGAATGAAACGGTGTTCATTGGATGTTGTAGGCTTGATCTCTCCAATCATGTCAATTCCCCACATCGCGAATGGCCAAGAAGCTGTTAAGTGTGAAATCAAGCTTTCCAAGTGTTTTGATGAAGACAAGCTAGAATGCAAAAATGAATGGATCAAGATAGAAGATTTATCTCAAGCAAATATTCATTGATCAAGAGCAACATTTTAAGACTTATGGCTTAAGGTATATGAAATTTTTGATCTTATGCTCTTAGTGCTCAAAACTATTTTTAATCATGCATTTAATTTATTAAAATAATATTTTGAGTATACACTATGTATGATTAAAGAAGGATAGTTTAATTTGCTTAAAATCTTTGAAAAATAATGATTTTTCAATTTTTGTACACAAGCAATCGATTGTCATCAAATGACAATCGGTTGCATCCGAAAAAAACTTTTGATTCTATTTGACATACAATCGGTTGTCATCTAGCAGCAATCGATTGTCATGTGTTTTATTTTCAAATTTTTTGAACATTGGCTTTAGAGAAACCGATTGCTCCTCAATGACAATCGGTTGTCATAGTTATATTTTCAATTATTTTTAAACGTTGATGTGCTGCAATCGGTTGTTGCTTTAGTGCAACCGGTTGTTGTGCCTTAAATTTTGAAAAAATTTATTTTTTCAGCAACCTTTTGTAACACCTTTTCATGGCAATCCTTGTATCTTTTTGTTGTACCCCAAAATTTGCCCTCCCATATTCTTCAAGATTTGCAAAGAGCATGCTTCAAAATCTCCCAAGGGTTGCACAGTTCAAGGGCCTCCTAACAGTCAAAAGCTAGGGTTTTGGTTATGACAAAGAAATGGAAGTTTCCAAGGGTCCAAACAAGTCCCCCATGCCTATAAACATTGTCAAGCATCCATATGCCAAGTTTCAAGACTCACAGCTCAAAATTGCACTGTCAAAAACCCTAATTGCTCAACAGTCAACTGCAGGGGCAAAATGGTCATTTGACAGTCAAAAGTCCAAATTTTTGGTCAACATCTTATTTTGAAGCCACAAACATCATTTGATCAATTCTTGATCATGATTTTCAAGGCATGGCTCAAAAAGTCTCAAGATGCAAAAGTTTCCATATTTGGATAGTTGAAAAAGTCAACTGTAACTTGACCAAGGCATAACTTCCACATGGATTATCATAAAAATTCCATCCAAAGCTCATTTTGAAGAGAAATACATTTCCTACAACTCCTCTTCACACTTAAAGTCCAAGAAATGCTCTCACAAAAAGTTATCAATCTCAACATTATAGGTCATTTTCAAAAGTCAACAAAAAGGCACTTTAAGTCAAAGACCATAACTTGAGATTGGTAAATCAAAATGACATGGGACCAAAGGCATTGGTAAGAGGACTTCAAGACCTTTCCAAAATGTCCAAGAACATGATCAAAGCTTAAAAATTGAGCAAGATATGCCTTGTGGAAGTTGGGAAATTTTTGGGAATTTTGAAAAGTCAACTTTACTTCAAATGCCTCAAAATTGCTAATGGGCCACAAATTCTTCCAAGAATCATTATCCAAAGGCTATGCACGACCATTTGACCCAAAGGGGAGTCATTTTCTTATTTTTAATTAATTAATTAATTCATTTAATCAAAATTAATTACAAGAAAAATACTAAAATAAGGTTTTCAAATCTTTTTGTGCAGTATAATATCTCATCAAGGCCTAAGGATTTCATGCATGCCCAAAAAAGAAAGATTCCATGCAAATTGGCTAGGTTTCATGATAAAAAGATTGGAAAAGATTTCATTAAAAATCAAATATTTGATTCATCAAAACATTGATTTCTTGGCTTGAATTTTCAACCTAATTCGTCCCATACATATACAGGATGCTAAACCTAATGCAAAAGACCTTCAAGCTGCGCCTGAAACAAAATACCAACTTTGCAATTTTTGTCAAAAATTCCAAAACTGAAAACACTCATAGGGCGTGATTCAAAGCCTATAATCTATCCAAAAAGCTTGCTGAGGTCTCCCTGAACCTAACTGAATCTTTTTCCAGTCCCTACGCATCAAGAATTGGTATATAGAAGTCAAAATTCCTCAAACTTTATGCATAATCGTGTTTGAATTTCTGGACATTTTTCATACATTTTGATTGTTGTTTTATACTAACATGGACCTTCTGAATCTATTGATACTATTTAACTGAATTTTCATCGCCTATATGCAAACTTGCCATTGGAGCTCGTTAGGGTTGCAGAGATTTTAAAAGAGGGATTTGTTCCTCTGGAAAAATTAGGCTATAAGACCGGTACCACTGGATTCACGACCTTCATACGAATGCAACAACCACATCGCGCCTAATTTATGAGCAATGATGCTCTAATCGCTATTTTTCGCAGGGTATATTTGGTGGGGGTTTAAAACCCCCGCTATCCATGTTTTGTTTTCAGGTAACATGAAGAAGAAAGAGGACGTGTCTCAGCCAGATTGGGTAATTTGAACTTGGCGCGTTTTCTTAAGCCATCAGCACTCTCTCACTTATCTCATTCATTGCCCACTATGATATCAAAAAGACTCAGTGGCACAGTTGTTAAACAACGTGGACAATAGGTATTGGGACCTGGGTTCGATTCCCAGGTCCCCTCCTTTCTCAATATTATTTTGATTTTCATGTTTCCATGCAGCGTACTTTTCAGGGACCACCATACAGCACAATTTCTGGGCATGCCACACGTCCCACAACATCAATCCAATGACCATGATTTGAAGAACACCATACGCATTGGTCAATGGAGCCACATGCATCCCAGAAAAGTCAACCAGGCCTCCTTCAAATGGACCAAAAATTGCTGGAAAATCCCTCCAGAATTGGGGTCAACACCCCCCATTGGTTTGCATTTTATTTTTCATTCTTTTTATTTTTTTCTATTTATTTGCTTTATTTATTTTTAGTTTAATGCATAAAATAATTTTACAACATAAAAAATAACAAAAAAATCAGAAAGACAAAAAAATAAAAATCTATTTTATTATTTAATTCACTAATGTTTTTATTTTGTAAATAAATGTAATAATTAATTTAGTTCTAATTCTAGTTTTAATTTTAATATTTTTGTAATAAACTAAAAAGTGTAGAATTAGGGTTTTATACTTTTATTCCTTTTTTTTTCTTTTTTCACCATATTTAATTATTAATTATTTTTTTGTAAATAAATTTGCCATTAAATAATTAGGTTAAAACTAGGTTAAACTTAAGCATTTTTTTAATAAATTAAAAATAGTTTAGAATGAGGGTTCCAACTTAATTTTCTCATTAGACTCCATAAATACAAAAACTCCAAAAAAATTCTTTCTTTTTATTTAAACTTAATTAATTTATTAATTTCAATTCAATTTCTCTAAAAAGGGTCCAACGCCCTCGCTTTCGATTATAATTCCGTTTCGCGCGCTTATTTTGTTTCTTTTTTTGTAAATTTCATGTAATTACTCCAAAGCCTTGTAATAGATTAATTAGGATATTCATTCTTTCCGCATTTTATTTTATTTCAAATCGGGTCTTGGATTAATTTGGCGATGTAGACCCGCGCCTTTGTAATAGCGTAGGACTATTAATTCCGCATCTTTTAACTGTTAATAACTTGAATGAAAGAATGAATGCCAAAAATAAAAACAAAGCGTAGATCACCAATGCATGACAAGATAAACGTAATTGAAAATGACACACAAATCACACACCACCCCTAGGGTACGCCTCACTGTTGCCTTGCCCCTCGAAAAGTGGTCGTCGAGTAGAGGATGTTTTAGTAAGTCCTCATGTCCATGAACATGGCATGAGGGTAGCTTCTAAGGTGTCTTCCTATTGCTTTGGTGACCACAATGTCCCGAACCCTCGAATTGACCCGAACACCTCCAACGGTGGTGCTACCTACCTCTCAATGGTGGGGTGGAACTACTTTAAGGACACTTACACAGACGAATTCCTTAGGGTAGGTAGATGACTCGTAGATGCTTGCTCTAATTCAAAACAAATCAAAAACTCTTTTCACACCGACACTTTTCAAAAAGATTTCAAAAAGCAATTTTTCAAACACTCTTGAGGACTGATACAAGAGTCGATCTGAAACTTTCAAAAGAAACTTTTTTTCAAACCCACTCACCTTGAAAAGCAAACAAACAATTTTGAAAACACAAATGAGCAAGTATCTAAGAGCCCATGGATAACCATGGATAGAAAGGGTGCTAACACCTTCCCTTTCTATAAATCTACCTCCCGAACCGAGAGCAATCTCTATAAGGAATTTTTCTGTGCTTTTGTCCTTTCCATTTGGAGAAAATAAAAGACGGTGGCGACTCTTGCTTCCGCGACATTTCGCGAACCAGCGTTAAACGGTCAGTTCCAGATCCACCGGTCACACTTTTCATATACATTTCTTTAGTAAAAATGGTTTAAACATTGCCATGATTCATTGAAGAGGTATTATTACACTATAAATTATTTTCATTTAGAATTTTGAAAATCAATCAAAATAATCAAAAAGAAAAATACAACAACAATCACTAACAACTTTCTATTTTTTTGATTATACTTTTTATACTCAAGATTTGTGTTCATCATTTTCATATGCATACTGAAAATTGTTCTTGAGCACTTAGAAGAGTATTCCATCTTAAATTTCATATTGATTAGAAAAGATCAATCAAGTGATTGACATTGCTCTTTCATTATTCAAACTATTATACAAATCAAACAAACTATTGTATACATGTTTTCAGGATTGTTGGAAACAAGAAAGACACTTAGGGAGGATTGTTCTCTTTGTGGTCTTAGTGAAAATACAAGAGGATTGTTCTTGGTCCAAGAGGATTGTTCTTGGTTGTTAGGTAGTCTTTGTACAAATTACCAACTATAAGGAAATCTCTTTCATGTTGAAAGGGGATTGGAGTACTCTCGGACTGTGAGGGGAACCAGGATACAATTGGCATCAGAGCAGGTTATAGGTAACTTATTCCTACTAGATCCAGAATGGCTTCCGTAAACAACAATTATGTGTTCAGAGACGGTGGCAGTAGCAAAAAGCCTCCTCTATTCTATGGTGAATATTTTGATTTCTGGAAGATCCGTATGAAGGCTCATCTAGAAGCGCAAGGAGAAGAAATATGGGATGCTGTCCAAAATGGTCCTTTTGTTCCGGTAACTGTAGTAAACAGCGTTGGTTCATCAAAGCCTAAAACTGTATGGGATGATGATGATAAGAAAAAGGTCTTGTATGATAAAAAGGCAATAAACCTCCTTCAAAGCGCACTTAGTATGGATGAATTCTTCCGTATCTCAGCATGTACAACGACAAAAGAAATTTGGGATACACTGGTTGAAACACATGAAGGAACAACTGAAGTAAAGAGATCAAGACTTAATACGTTAAGTCAAGAATATGAATTGTTCCGTATGCAACCCGGAGAATCCATTCTTGATTTACAAAAGAGATTTGTGCATCTAACAAATCATCTAAGGGCACTTGGCAAAACATTGACTAATGATGAATTGAACCTAAAAGTGCTCAGATCCTTGACTAGAGAATGGAAACCAAAGGTAACGGAAATCTCAGAAAAGAAGAGTCTCGCTACTATGACATCCGCAACTTTGTTCGGGAAACTTCAAGAATACGAGACAGAACTTGGTAGATTAGAAAAGTGTGAAAATCAAGAAAAGAAGTCTAAGAACATTGCCTTGAAGATTGACTCCAAGGAAGATGAAAAGAAAGATAATCCTGATGAAGATGAAAACTTTATGCTTCTCGTTAGAAGACTTGGAAAATTCTTTGGTAAAAATGACAAATCCTTATCGCACTCAAAGAAGAAGAAACACTTCAAGAAGAAGGAAGGATCCTCATCAACACAAGAAGTTACTTGTTATGAATGTGGTAAACAAGGTCACATCAAACTGGGTTGTCCAAAACTTTCAAAGAAAAGTGGCTACAAAGGCAAGAAGGAATCAAAAGATAAGAAAGCATATGTTGCATGGGAAGATGTTGAACTAAGTTCGTCATCCGACTCTGATAGCGACGAAAGTGCAAATCTTGCGTTAATGGCATCACACCACTCCGAAAGCGAAGATGATGAGGTTAGTAACATATTCTCTCTTTTTGATAGTGATGCACAAGGTGATATAAATGAACTGTTAAATGAATGCAAAATTTTGTACAAAACTATCTCATCACAAAAGAAACAAATTTCATCGTTGGAAGAAAAATGTGGATCTATTGAAAAAGATCTCGAAGATGAAAAGCAAAAAGTTAGTGATGAAAAACAGAATTTTGTATGCACAAAGTGTGAATCTCTGTCTTTCCAAATTGTCCAATTGAAAAGGGTTATTGAAAGGTATGAAAAAGGACAAATTGGATTGGAAGGTGTTCTTAGCCAACAAAGATACTCAAATGACAAAAGTGGTCTTGGATACTCAAAATTTTCAAAACCAAGTACCAACAAAACCATCTTTGTCAAGGCTAGTGATCAACCAACCAAAGATAAAGAAATCACTCCCAAAATAGTTCATCATTATCCTAAAAATAAAATACCCCCTAAGAATAAATCTTATCCTTCTAGATATAGAAGTAAATTTGAACCTACATGTTTTTATTGTGGTATTCGAGGACACACACCTAATGCTTGTTATGTTAGAAACATTGGCATGGCAAATGGGCATTATGTGTGGGTTAAGAAAGGAACTAATTATGAAGGACCCAAAGCAACTTGGGTACCTAACAAAACCTAATCTTGTTTTGTAGGCAAGCTTGACGACCACTTCACATCTATGGTATCTCGATAGTGGTTGTTCCAAGCATATGACGGGAGATATCGACAAATTTTCACATCTAACGCTTAAGGCCAAGGGTTATGTGACGTATGGAGATAACAACAAAGGAAAGATTCTTGGCATAGGCAAAGTTGGTGGTCCACCTTTCACATCGATTGAAGATGTTCTTTATGTCGAAGGACTAAAGCACAATCTTCTAAGCATTAGCCAACTATGTGACAAAGGCTTCAAGATCAAGTTCACTAAAGATGAATGTTTGATAGAAGATGAAGTCACACATGAGGCTAAACTTAAAGGTAAAAGAGTAAATAATATTTTTATGATTTCCCTTAACGATTTGTCTTTGAAGGTTAAATGTCTCATGGCAAACAACAACGACTCATGGCTATGGCACAAAAGAATCGCTCATATTCATATGGAGCATTTAAACAAATTGATTAAGCATGACCTTGTTGTTGGACTGCCTAAGATAAAGTTCATCAAAGATAGACTTTACGATGCATGTCAAAAGGGAAAGCAAACAAAATCAACTTTCAAATCCAAGAATGTGGTATCCACTACTAGGCCACTACAACTGCTTCATATGGACTTGTTTGGCCCTTCTAGAATAAGAAGCTTCAGAGGTAATGTATACGCTCTAGTTATTGTTGATGACTTTTCTAGATATACTTGGACACTCTTTTTAGTGCATAAAAATGATGCATTCAAGGCATTCAAGAAATATGCAAAGAAAATTCAAAATGAGAAGTCACTATCTATTTCCTCCATAAGAAGCGGCCATGGTGGAGAATTCAAGAATTCCTCCTTTGAAGATTTCTATGAAGAACATGGAATATCACATAATTTCTCAGCTCCAAGGACTCCTCAACAGAATGGAGTTGTAGAAAGAAAGAATAGGTCTCTTATTGAACTTGCAAGGACAATGCTTAGTGATTCAAACCTTCCAAAATACTTTTGGGCGGATGCTGTAAGCACGGCATGTTTTGTGAGCAATAGAGTTAATATTTGACGTATCTTGAAGAAGACTCCGTATGAACTCTTTCGAGGAAGGAAACCAAATATTTCATTCTTTCATGTCTTTGGCTGCAAATGTTTTGTCCTTAACAACGACAAAGACAACCTTGGTAAGTTTGATGAAAAATCAGATGAAGGTATTTTTCTTGGATACTCCTTATCTAGTAAAGCTTATCATATTTACAATAAAAGAACTTTAACTATTGAGGAATCTATGCATGTATCATTTGATGAATCTAACCCCTCAGAGGAGGATACTATTGTTTTAAATAATGATGATGAGATTTTAGATATTCCTCAAGAAGATGGCTCCAAGACCAACAATGAGAATCAATTGGAACAACAAGAAGAACAAATTTCGAAAGAATCAAATGTCAATGATCTACCTAAGGAATGGAGAACCCGTAGAGATCACCCTATTGATAAAATCATCAGTGATATCAGTCAAGGCGTTTCAACAAGATTGAACCTCAAAGATGCTTGCTTGAACATGGCATTCGTTTCTCAAATCGAACCTTCCAAAGTCGACGACGCATTAGGAGACGACCAATGGATGATTGCTATACAAGAAGAATTAAATCAGTTAGAGAGAAATCAAGTTTGGGAACTTGTTTCTAGACCAAGTGACAAACACGTCATAGGTACAAGATGGGTGTTCAAAAACAAGCTTGATGAGAACGGTATAATCATCCGAAACAAAGCAATATTGGTAGCCCAAGGATACAACCAAGAAGAGGGAATTGACTTTGAAGAAACTTTCGCTCCGGTTGCAAGGTTAGAAGCTATCCGTGTTTTACTTGCTTACGCTTGTTCATTGAATTTTCAGCTTTACCAAATGGACGTCAAAAGCGCATTCTTAAATGGCTACATCAATGAAGAAGTCTATGTCAAACAACCCCCGGGCTTTGAAGACTTCAAGAATCCTTCACATGTCTTTAAGTTGAGAAAAGCTATTTATGGCTTAAAACAAGCACCTAGAGCATGGTATGACAGACTCAGTACATTCTTATGCGAAAAAGTTTTCGAGAAAGGTAAAGTGGATAAGACCTTGTTCATAAAGAAGATCAAAGGTAACACTTTATTGGTACAAGTCTATGTCAATGATATTATATTTGGTTCAACTAATCAAGATTTATGTGAAGAATTCTCGTTGATGATGCAAGGAGAATTTGAGATGTCTATGATGGGCAAGATGAACTATTTCCTTGGATTGCAAATTAAGCAACTGAAAGATGGTATCTTCATCAATCAATCAAAATATTGCAAGGAAATTTTGAAAAAGTTTGATATGGATAATTGCAAATCAATGCACACGCCAATGGGCTCCGGTACTTATGTTGATCAAGATGAATCTGATATTTCCATTGATATTACTAAATATCGAGGCATGATTGGCTCACTGTTATACTTGACGGCAAGTCGTCCTGACATCATGTTTAGTGTATGTCTGTGTGCACGATTTCAAGCAAACCCGAAGGAATCTCACCTCATGGCGGTAAAAAGAATCATGAAATATCTCAAAGGAACAACCAATGTCGGCCTATGGTACCCAAAAGGTAATATATGCAATTTAATTGGTTATTCTGACGCTGATTATGCAGGATGTAAAACAGATAGAAAAAGCACAAGTGGCACTTGTCACATTTTGGGAAATGCATTAGTCTCTTGGGCATGCAAGAAACAAGCTTGTGTGGCTCTTAGTACGGCTGAGGCGGAATATATTGCAGCGGGTAGTTGCTGTGCGCAAATTCTATGGCTCAAGCAACAACTCCGTGACTACGGACTCGACCTTGGATGCATTCTACTCCGATGTGACAACACAAGTGCAATCAACGTTACAAAGAATCCTGTGATGCATTCTAGAACAAATCATATCGACATTCGACATCACTTTCTTCGTGATCATGTACTTCAAGGAGATGTCGAAGTCACCTCCGTAGATACGAATAATCAACTAGCAGATATCTTCACTAAACCGTTGGCAAGAGAACCATTTTTCAAGATCCGAAGAGAGCTAGGTATCTTGGACGAAAATGACATTATCTAATTAAGGTACATGGCTATGATTTTAATTATAACTTTATGGTAATATATCATGATCCATGTTTTTATTACTAAACTTTTGATATGTGACCATGAAATCCTCAAAAATTAAGTATTTTTCACTTTTTCACTAATGACAATCGGTTGTTATAGATTGACAATCGGTTGTATCTAAAAAAATTTAGATTATGTCTTCACAACAATCGGTTGTAACTCCACGACAACCGGTTGCTCTTTCACTATTTTCGCCTCTATTTTCATTTTACAAAGGATGCAATCGGTTGTCATCAAACGATAATCGATTGCATAGTTCAAAATTTTTAAATTTTTAATTTATTTTTTTCAGTTACACTCTTTTTTATTCTTTCTCTTCCATTGCCATTACTATTATTTATTTTGTACAAATATTCTTATTCTCTTTTTGAATGTTTTAAGTGTTTGGTCAACAATTTTTTAAATGCCTAGTCCTTTCCAATGACACAATTTTTGGATACTTACACACTCAAGAATCTCTATGCTACAAGGCTTTATTGTTTTGACTAAATCATTGAATGCCTTACCTAACCATTGAATGCCTATCTATCTATAAAAGCTCAACCAAAACCAAAACTCCATATATCCTCCTTTGTCTCAAGAAACCTACAAACACCAAATACCCTTTTCCCCTTCCAATTCTCTCATCCCTCACCATGTCAACATCAAAGAAAGGCAAGGGAAAAGCTTCTTCCTCATCTCAAGGTGATGATCTCTCAAGACTCATTCCATCAAGAAGCCAAAGGGAAAGATTTGTATCTCACTTTCATAAGATGACGGTTCTTCTACCAAGGTTCGGTAATCTTGACAACTTTTATTTCGAATGCTTTAGTTTTCCAGCATTATTTAGATGTCAAGGGATGTACAAGTTGATTGGTGTTAATGGACCCATTTACCCCACTTTGGTTAGAATTTTCTATAGCAATCTAACCATTAGTAGAGGATGCATGATTTCAAATTTCAAAGGGGTTCCTATAGAACTCACAGTGCATAATTTTGGTGAAGCTTTGGGTATTCCAAATGATGGTGCTTGCATTAAACTTCTCTCAAATGCAAATCTGCCTGGCTACAACAAAAGAGACTTCTACTATGGAATTGCAAGAATTCCCGAGCGTGATTTTATTCAGAAAAGGCAAAGACTTATTAGTGGAACTCCGGAGAGGAACTCGTGGTCTGCAGGAATTCTCACTATTGATGATCGTTTGATCCACTACTTTTTGGCGTATGTGGTTATGCCAAAGTTCTCAAATATTTCCAATGTCAATGATTGTGAGATGCAGATTTTGTATACGATGAAGAATGGGATTCAAATCAACTGGTCTTATGTGATTCTACATCATATGGCACTTCATAATGAAAATGCTTCTGCTCTTCCTTATGGCTCCTAGCTTACCCTTGTTTTTGAGAAGTTCAATGTTCCCTTGTCTGGTGAACACATGGTGCCTATGACTAACCCCAAACATGAAATCACTCCGAAGAAAGTATGTAATACCAAAATCGGCGTCAAATTTGATCTGATTAATAGAACCATCACATACATTCATACTCCTCCACAAAACCAACCTCCACAAGAACAACCACTTCAAAACCAACCTCCACAACCAATGGAAAACTCTTACAATCAAGTTTTTGACTATCTTCAATACATGAACAACAACATGAACAATCAATTTGCTCATCTCTATACCCATACCAATGTCCCTCCTTATGAAGCTCAACCTTATCATTACCCTTTCATTCAACCTCAAACCAATGAAGGCAATGATGGTGAAGATCAAGATGATGAAGACCTTGTTGAAGGCATGGATGATTAGTTTTTAAGTTATTATATTTCTTAGTACTTTATGTTCTTATGGTTTATGTCGTTTTTCTAGTTTCGTTTAAGACACTTCATGTATTGTGATCCTTTTCGTTTTGTGCACTTTGTTTCTGTTATATCTATGTATGCAAACTTTATTTATGCTATGTTATTTCTATGTGCAAAATTTTATGATCTTCTTTCCCATTCCTTTTTGCTAATGACAAAGGGGGAGAAGACTTTGTAGTTTCTTTTGTGTTTCTCTAACCCAAATTGCAGCAAGCAAGCAATCTTCAAAACTCTCATGCAATAGATCAAGGGGGAGTCTTTGACTTATGGGGAGTTTTTAAACAACTTGATTAGAGAAAACCCAGATGCACTCAAAACTTCAAGCAATGGTTGTCATCATCAAAAAGGGGGAGACTGTGAAATCAAGCTTTCCAAGTGTTTTGATGAAGATAAGCTAGCATGCAAAAATTAATGGATCAAGATAGAAGATTTATCTCAAGCAAATATTCATTGATCAAGAGCAACATTTCAAGACTTATGGCTTAAGGTATATGAAATTTTTGATCTTATGCTCTTAGTGCTCAAAACTATTTTTAATCATGCATTTAATTTATTAAAATAATATTTTGAGTATATACTATGTATGATTAAAGAAGGATAGTTTAATTTGCTTAAAATCTTTGAAAAATAATGATTTTTCAATTTTTGTACACAAGCAATCGATTGTCATCAAACGACAATCGGTTGCATCCAAAAAAAACTTTTGATTCTGTTTGACATATAATCGATTGTCATCTAGCAGCAATCGGTTGTCATGTGTTTTATTTTCAAATTTTTTGAACGTTGGCTTTAGAGAAACCGATTGCTCCTCAATGACAATCGGTTGTCATAGTTATATTTTCAATTATTTTTAAATGTTGTTGTGCTGCAATCGGTTGTTGCTTTAGTGAAACCGGTTGTTGTGCCTTAAATTTTGAAAATTTTTATTTTTCCAGCAACCTTTTGTAACACCTTTTCATGGCAATCCTTGTATCTTTTCATATACATTTCTTTAGTAAAAATGGTTTAAACATTGCCATGATTCATTGAAGAGGTATTATTACACTATAAATTATTTTCATTTAGAATTTTGAAAATCAATCAAAATGATCAAAAAGAAAAATATAACAACAATCACTAACAACTTTCTATTCTTTTGATTATACTCTTTATACTCAAGATTTTTGTTCATCGTTTTCATATGCATACTGAAAATTGTTCTTGAGCACTTAGAAGAGTAATCCATCTTAAATTTCATATTGATTAGAAAAGATCAATCAAGTGATTGACATTTCTCTTTCATTATTCAAACTATTATACAAATCAAACAAACTATTGTATACTTGTTTTCAGGATTGTTGGAAACAAGAAAGACACTTAGGGAGGATTGTTCTCTTTGTGGTCTTAGTGAAAATACAAGAGGATTGTTCTTGGTTGTTAGGTAGTCTTTGTACAAATTACCAACTATAAGGAAATCTCTTTCATGTTGAAAGGGGACTGGAGTACTCTCGGACTGTGAGGGGAACCAGGATACATCTCTTTGTTCCTTACTTTCCGTATTTACTGCTTTTATCACTTATCGGAAAAAGAAAGAAAAGAAACTCGTGCAAAAATATTCACACAATTCAGAAAAAGTTTTAAAGAATCTAATTCACCCCCCTCCCCTCTTAGGCGCATCTGAACTTACATTAAGACATTGAGAGGTACTGGAGGTATGTGTACCTTGTCCGCATAGATTTGACATTTGTGACAAGTACGAGAGTGTTGATGGCAGTAAGCTTCAATGGTAGACCAATAATAGCCTGCCCTTAGAATCTTCTTAGCCATCGTATGTCCGCTAGAGTGAGTGCCAAAGGTACCATTGTGCAGTTCAGCCATAACCTGTTCAGCTTCAACCTTGTCCACACAATAGAGCAGAATGCAATCATGATTGCGCTTGTATAGGATACCATTGCTTAGGAAAAACTTGGCAGAGAACCTCCTCAAGAACTTTTTATCGTTGACTAAATCTCCTTCAGGATATTCTTGTGCTTCGAGATACCTTTTGACTTCATGAAACCAAGGTCGGTCCACTACTTCTTCGGTATTAATCTCTTGACAATGTTCAGGTTCGTCCATACGTTCAATGGTGATTTGGGGAGCCTCATTATCCCAGTTAAGTTTAAACATGGATGACATTGTAGCTAGAGCATCTGCCAGCTGATTCTCTTCTCGCAGGAAGTGCTCGAAGGTAATCTGCTCAAAATGTGGTAACAATGTCAAAACGTGTTCTTTGTAAGGGATGCGGTTTGGATGTTTAGTGTCCCACTCTCCTTTGATCTGAATGATGACCAAAGCGGAGTCCCCAAATACAA
Organism: Vicia faba; assembly: GCA_948472305.1. Classification (NCBI taxonomy): domain Eukaryota; kingdom Viridiplantae; phylum Streptophyta; class Magnoliopsida; order Fabales; family Fabaceae; genus Vicia; species Vicia faba. Next base: position 1,386,179,159 of record OX451739.1, read on the forward strand.
TCAAGGATTTGATTCCCAAGTCTATGGCAGCCTTGAGACCAAAGATACAAGCTTCATACTCGGCCATGTTGTTGGTGCAGTTAAAGAAAAGTATGGAGGTGAAAGGTGTATGGCAACCTTCTGGTGAGATGAGCACAGCACCGATACCGTTACCAAGTGAATTGGAGGCACCATCAAAGTACAGGGTCCATCGGGATCCTTGTTTAGGTTCGTCATACGGTCTGAAGTCTTTAATGTTGTCCAAAGTCATAATGTCCTCGTCGGGGAAGTCAAACTTCATGGATTGGTAATCTTAGACAGCTTGATGAGCCAGATGGTCAGCTAGCACACTTCCCTTTATAGCTTTTTGGGTCATTTATTGGATATCGTATTCGGTCAAGATCATCTGCCATCTAGCTATTCTTCCGGATAATGCAGGCTTCTCAAAGATGTACTTGATCGGATCCATCTTAGATATCAGCAAAGTGGTATGAGTCAACATATACTGCCTTAGCCGACGAGCATCCCATACCAAAGTGCAACAAGTTTTCTCGAGCAGTGAGTAGCGGGTCTCACAGTCGGTAAACTTTTTTCTAAGGTAATAAATGGCATGCTCTTTTCGGCCAGACTCGTCATGTTGGCCCAGTACGCACCCCATTGAATTCTCTAGGACAGTCAGATATATGATTAGCGGTCTTCCTTCGACGAGAGGCATCAAGATGGGAGGTTCTAGCAAATACTCCTTGATTTTATCGAAAGCAACTTGATAGTCATCATTCCATTTAACCACCTGATCTTTCTTCAACAGCTTGAAGATTGCCTCACAGGTAGATGTTAGGTGAGAGATGAACCTAGCAATGTAGTTTAGGCGTCCCAAGAAACCTCTAACCTCCTTCTCAGTGCGAGGGGCAGGCATTTCTTGTATAGCTTTGACTTTGGCGGGATCAACCTTGATGCCTTTGTTGCTGACTATGAAACCCAAGAGTTTACCAGACCTGACTCTGAAAGTGCACTTGTTAGGGTTCAGTCTGAGCTTGTACTCCTTCAACCTGACAAACAGCTTTTGCAAATGGTCGAGGTGTTCTTCTTCTGTCTGAGAACTGGCTATCATGTCGTCTACATAGACTTCAATCTCATAATGTATCATGTCATGAAACAAAGCTACCATGGCGCGCTGGTAGGTTGCCCCGGCATTCTTCAGTCCGAATGGCATCACTTTATAGCAGAACATACCCCACTGTGTAACAAAAGTAGTTTTCTCTATGTCTTCAGGTGCCATTTTAATCTGGTTATAACCTGAAAATCCATCCATGAAAGAAAATACCTTGTGCTGAGCTATATTGTCAACCAAGATGTCAATATGCGGAAGTGGAAAGTCATCTTTAGGGCTAGCCTTGTTTAAGTCTCTGTAATCCACGCACATTCTCACTTTGCCATCCTTCTTAGGCACGGGCACAATGTTAGCAACCCATTGTGGATAGGAAGTAACAGCAAGAAATCCAGTATTGAACTGTTTCATAACTTCTGCTGTGATCTTTTCAGACATGTCGGGCCTCATGCGGTGGACTTTCTGTTTAACTGGTGGAAAGTATTCTCTTGTGGGTAGAAGGTGAACCAAAATATTTGTATCGAGTCCCGGCATGTCTTCATATGACCAGGAGAAGATCTCAACATATTCATTCAACAGCTGAATTAAGCGCTCTTTGACACTTGGCTCTAGGTTGGCACCCACTCTGATTTCTTTTCTGTCTTCATCAGTACCCAAGTTGATTGTCTCTAACAGCTCGTCGTGAGGCAGAATAGCCCTTTCTTCTTGTTGTAGCAGTCTAGCCAATTCTCCTGGCACTTCACAGTCTTCATCACCTTCGTATTCGACATGGTAGACCAGATCTTCAGAGTCACTGAAGGCCATAGCAGAATTGTTACCCATGGAATCTGGAATGGAAGGGTACCTGCATTTTGTGAGTGTGGGTGTGTGTAAGGGATATCCACCTTTAAACAAATAAAATGTAAAAAGAAAGAAAATGAACACAAAAGTTTATATGTGAAAACGTCCATGATTCATTAAAATGGCATACGAAGATGAAAAATCAAACCCTTACAAATGGACCTATGTACCTCGGGTAAGGCACAAGGCTAAAAGTGTACGAATTGTTTTGAGAATTATTACAAACCAACAGAAATGTTTGAAAGATAAATTACTGATTTATGAAAGTAATCGGAACAAAGTCTTTTGCCTCCCAGTTGCACAGTCCTCCGCCAACAGTAGGAAAAATCCAGTCTTCCAAGTTGCTCTCCTCTTCAACATCCTCCAAAGCATTGACTCCATGATGGGTGATCTACACTGGTGGCCTCCCAGCCCGGGCGCGCCGTACATTCTTTTGAGCAGAAACAGTGAAACCCAAGCCGAATTTATCTGATTTGAAAGGAAAGTCTTGTAGCTGACCCCAGATTGTGCTTCCTCATTCTTCAATCACAGCCTTTGCATCTTTGAGGGATGACATCTGAGGCATAGGTTTGGTAATTGTAGGTACAGGGGACACTGTCTTGGTTGCTGCTATTTCAGGAGAAACTTCTTCAAAGTGTTGGAAAGGGGTCTCAATGAATTCACCATCCAATTCTACATAGCGGAAAGAATTTAGATGGCTTATCATGTACTCCTCTTCGCCATGAACAGTTATAATTTTCCCCTGGACAGGGTACTTGAGCATTTGATGCAGAGAAGAAGTGACGGCTCCAGCATTGTGAATCCAGGGTCTTCCTAACAAGCAAGAATAGGAAGGACGGATGTCCATCACATAGAATATGGAGTTGAAGGTTTCAGTTCCCACTTTAATCGGGATATCCACCTCCCCGTGGACCATCCTTTTAGAACCGTCAAAGGCTCTCACAATTATATTGTTGGGCTTCAGGGTTAGGCCTTCACAGTCCAATCTGTCCAATGCTTTCTTCGGTAAGACATTTAAAGACGACCCAGTATCAACCAAGACGTGTGCTAGAGTAGTCCCTCTGCATTCCACCGAGACATGCAAAGCGTCATTATGCTTTCTCCCTTTAGAGGTTAAATCGGCATCGGAGAATCCTAGACCATTGTCAGTTGTTAAGCTAGCTACACATTCCTGGAACTGGTCCGCGGAGGTTTCCTGTGGCACGTGGGCCGTCTTCAAGAATCTGATCAAAGCTTTGGCATGAGCTTCTGAACAAAGCAGCAGGGCCAACATAGAGATCTTTGAGGGGGTTTGCCCCAGTTGTTCCACAACATCATAATCGCTTTTCTTGATTATTTTCAAAATCTCTTCAATTTATTTTTGAGAGGTCTCAGGGATGACCAAAGGCTAAGCCCTCTTCCTGACGGGCTCTTCTTGGATTCATTTCCCTCTATCATCAGCAGTAGCAGAGGGGACAACCACAGGAGTTACAACTTCTTCAATAACTAGAGTTCTCGCAGATATGTTGATCGGTGTAGGGGTAACCTTAGGAGCAGCTGAGGGTCTAAAGATTGCCTTTGGAGGGGCAATCTCCGGAGAGAAAATTCTTCCACTACGGGTGATTTTACTCGTTTCGGCAATGTTTCCAATGTCGGAAGTCTCTTCATCAGAACTCTCTTCAGTTGATTCAATTTGCTTAATACCGTGGTAGAAGATCTCTCCCCCATAGTTCCATGGTATTGATTTGTTGGACTTGTACGGGATGGGCCCCGACATAGTTATCTTCAAAGGTGCAATCTTCGGATCGGATGTAATCTTAACAGGTCTTTTGGAGACCTTGGAAAGATTGGAGGATATGGTAATTATTGAAACATCATTGACAGGAGCCGGTGTAACAGGAGTCTTTTCAAAAAGGATTTCTTGGTTATCCATTAGGTGTTGGATGCCTAACTTCAACAATGCACAGTTGGTTGGTAAGGATGAACAAAGGTAGCAATCTTCTTCACAACCTGGGAAAATCCCAGCCTTCAACGGATTCAACTTGATTATTGGTAACGGAGTCATCAAATCATCAACAGTAGCAACAAAAAGATCCTCTTCAACAGCATGGGCATTGTGTCCATGCCTTGGCATTGGAGCAGAGATCACATTTGGCTTTTCAGGGGCGTCGAATTCCACTTCTTTAGCATCTATCAAATCCCGAATCTTATTCTTGAGGGCCCAACAATTGTTGGTGTCATGCCGTATATTCCCTGAATGATAAGTGTGATCGGTGGATCTGGAACTGACTGTTTAAAGCTGGTTCGCGAAATGTCGCGGAAGCAAGAGTCGCCACCGTCTTTTATTTTCTCCAAATGGAAAGGACAAAAGCACAGAAAAATTCCTTAAAGAGATTGCTCTCGGTTCGGGAGGTAGGTTATAGAAAGGGAAGGTGTTAGCACCCTTTCTATCCATGGTTATCCATGGGCTCTTAGATACTTGCTCACTTGTGTTTTCAAAATTGTTTGTTTGCTTTTCAACTGTGGGTTTTTTAAAAAGTTTCTTTGAAAGTTTCAGATCGACTCATGCGTCAGAGTGTTTGAAAAATTGCTTTGAAAGCTTTTGAAAAGTGTCGGTGTGAAAAGATTTTGATTTGTTTTGTTTTTAAAGAGAGCAAGTATCTACGAGAACCTACCTACCCTAAGGAATTCGTCTGTGTAGATGTCCTTTAAAGTAGTGCCATCCCACCATTGAGGGGTAGGTAGCACCACCGTTGGAGGTGTTCGGGTCAATTCGAGGTTCGGGACATGGTGATCACCAGAGCAATAGGAAGACACCTTAGAAGCTACCCTCATGCCAGGTTCCCGGATCATGAGGACTTACTAAGACATCCTCTACTCGACGACCACCTATCGAGGCAAGGCAACAGTGAGGCGTACCCTAGGGGTGGTGTGTGCGATTCGTGTGTCGTTTTCGTTTGCATTTATCTTGTCATGTTATTGGTGTTCTACGCTTGTCTTTATTTTGTTTTGTCATTCATTCTTGCATGCATTTATTTAACAGTTAAAAGTTGCGAGGAAAATAAATCTAAAGCTATTACAAATGGCGCGGGTCCACATCGCCAAAATTAAACCGGACCCGATTTGACGGAAAATAAAGAAGTTAAAAGTGCGAGAAGTTAAATTGTCCGAATTACATGGCTTTGGGAGAGGTACATGATTATTTAAACGACATAAAATAAATATGCGAAATTAAACAAAAAATATGGGCGTTGGACCCTTTTGCAAAAAATTAAAGTTAATGAGGAATTAAAATTAAAATTAAATGTTTTTGTTTTTTTTTGTTGGTATTTTTATGTTTTTTTAAGATTTAAAAGAAAAAAGAATTAATTGAAATTAACTAACCCTAATTCTAATGGTTTTTAAGTTTGTTATGAAAATATTAAAATATAACCTAAATTAAACCTAAGTTAATTTATGTACAATTTAATTATGAAAATAAAATAAGTAATATTATTATTATGACAAAAAGAAAAATTGAAAGGAATAAAATTTATTAAACCTAAATTCTATGTTTTTTTGGATTTTTGGTTATTAAAAAGAATTAAAGTTAAAACCTATTTTACTAAATTTATTTACATGCATTTTTATGAAAATAATATTGGAAATAAAAGTTATTATATTTTTGCCCTTTTTCTGGTTTTTATGATATTTTTGTATTTTTGTAAAAAATAATTAATTAAATCAAGTCATTAAAATAAATAAAACAATAATTAAAAAAAATAATAATAAAGTATGAAGAAAATTGCAAACCAGGGGGGTTCAGGCCCCAATTGGAGCTAAGGGCTCAGCAATTTGGCCCAACAAGCATGGCCTTGTGGACTTTTCAGAATCACGTGTAGCAACATTGACTCACGCTCATGGTGTACATCAATCCTCAGCCTTGGATGTGAACCTCCTGGACGCGTGTGCACTTAGATCTGGTGGTGTATCATGGATCATAACATAGGCGCTGCATAGGAATTTTTAAGGAAAAATAATATGGACGTTAACATAGACCTGGGACTTGAACCCAGGTCTTGTGCCTTGCCAATTAACACCTGTACCACTACGCCATCTGAATCACGTTTAATATATAATAGTTATTAATCATAATAAAAGAAAATTGGTTAATATCTGAAAAAACGCGCGCAATTCAAAAGGAACCAATAGTTATTGGCCACGAGGTCTTCTTCTTCGTTCCTGCAAATATCAAAAACAAAGGCCACGGTTTTGTACGCGTACTCTTAGGCCGGTTTATAGAAAATAGCGATTAGGCCATCTTTCAACATAAATTCATCGCGAGAGTTGGGATCTCTTCGTCCAGGCGAGCTGAGTTTAATGGTCTTGGTCTGGAGTCATAATTTTGCCTTGGGTGAAAAGCCCTAAATTGAAACTCCGAAAACCCTAAAGATCAGCAATGGTAAAATCGAATATACAGCACCAAAACGCAATTGGACCACATGGTTAGTTTCAAAACTTCACCAGGAACATGAATATACAATTAAAATGCAATGAGGATGCCTAGAAATCAAAATACGATCATGGATTTTTCTTGGTACAGTTTGAATTCGTTTTACCAATTCTTCGTGTTTGAGTTGATGTTAGGGATTGGAATCGCTTCTGGGAACCTTGAGGAAGCTATTGGAAAAGGAATGGTGCTTTGAATCGACCTAAAACCTGCTTTTCAGTTTTGAACTTTTTGCAAGAATTTCAAGTTTTGTCCAATGGTTTTCTGCGCAGCTTTCAGTCTATTAGGGTTAGATTTGTGATCATGCTTATGTAGTGAAGGCATTAGGTTAACAAAACTAGCACAAATCCATGGCATTCATTATTTTTGAAAAATTGATTTTTCAAGATCTTTCCAAATCTTTTTCTCATGGTTTTGTATCAATTTGCATCCAATCACCCCAAATCTTTCCTAGTTTGCATTTACACGAAATATTGACCTTAAAACATGTATAAAAAGATTGGTTTGGTTAATTTAAACATTTTTCATATATTTAATTGATTTAATTGAATTAATATAAATAAAAATCCAAATAAATAAATAAAAAATTAGAAAATTCTTCCCTTTGGGCCAAGTGGTCGTGCACATGCTTGGAATGATGAATCATGGAAGAAAAATGGGCCCATTAGCAATTTTAGGTCATTTGGATCAAAGTTGACTTTTCAAAATATCCAAAAATTTCCCAACTTCCACAAGACATAACTTGCTCAATTTTTAATATTTTCTCATGTTCTTGGACATTTTGGAAAGATCTTTGAGTCCTCTAACCAATGTCTTTGGTCCCATGTCATGTTGATTTACCAATCTCAATTTATGGCCTTTGACTTAAAGTCCCTTTTTGTTGACTTTTGAAAATGACCTATAATGTTGAAATTGATAACTTTTTGTGAGAGCATTTCTTGGACTTGAAGTATGAAGATGAGTTGTAGGAAATGTCTTTCTATTCAAAATGAGCTTTGGATGGAATTTTTCTGATAATCCATGTGAAAGTTATGCCCTGGTCAATTTCAGTTGACTTTTTCAGCTGTCCAAATAAGGAAACTTTTGCATCTTTGATGATTTCTGAGCCAAATTTTGAGAATCATGATCAAGAATTGATCAAATGATGTTTGTGGCTTCAAAATGATATGTTGACCAAAAATTTGAACTTTTGACTGCCAAATGACCATTTTGCCCCTACAGTTGACTGTAGTGCAATTAGGGTTTTTGACTGTGCAATTTTGAGCTGAATGCCTTGAAACTTGATATGAAGATGCTTGACCATATTTTTAAGCATATGAGACTTGATTGGGCCTTTGAAAACTTCATTTTCTTGATCAGAACCCAAACCCTAGTTTTGACTGTATAGGGGATCTCTGCACTGTGCAACCCTTGGGGGATTTTGCAGCTTGACCTGGCCATTTCTTGGAGAATATGGGAGGGAAAATTTTGGGGTACAACAGTTGCCCCTATTCAATCTTCTTAGACCTGAGGATGCAGATTGGCTGACGTGCCTTTCGTAATCCGAGGGTAGAAGATGATTGGACACTAGAGTGCCCAGAAATTTGCGCTCACATAGTAACAGTGATGGTGGAATGGGCTTATAGATGCCATTGGGAGGCTGCTGGATAGGATGATGGGCTTATAGATGCCATCGGGATGTTGATCGCGTAGGAGGTTCCTTAGCGAGAACCTGCATACCTGCAAAACAGAAAAATGAGTACCTGACACGTTGCAGGAGCTGGTTTTCAGATGCTTGGTATAGATGTGTCCTGACTGGTTACAAGAGCTGAGTCTGGAGCTTCAAACGGTGATGAATGAACCAGGGATGATTATTGCCTTAGCATGAATGGTAGGAGAACCTTGGGCGACTTTAACTTCAACAACGCTCGTTGAGAAAATCTTGATGGGAATTATTATCTTCGCAGTATTGGGAAGAGAACCATAGGCAATTATAATCTGAAAGGAATGATCACCTCACTCAACGTCGGAGAGGGAAACATCTGAAAAGGACTTACCACCTCACACACCGTCGGAGAGGGAACCATAGGAGACTATCACCTCACACTCACCGTCGGAGAGGGAAACATCTTGAAGAAGGAATTACCACCTCACTCGCCGTTGGAGAGGGAACCATAAGAGACTATCACCTCACACTCATCGTCAGAGAGGGAAACATCTGAAAAGGACTTACCACCTCACACACCGTTGGAGAGGGAACCATAAGAGACTATCACCTCACACTCACCGTCGGAGAGGGAAACATCTAAAGAAGGAATTACCACCTCACTCACCGTTGGAGAGGGGACCATAACTTCTGCTGAGTCTTTATCAGAAAAATCTGTTGGGAGTCGATTTAGCTGGACTAGAGAAGGCCTTTGACTGGATAAGCATCAGGAAAATCTTAGGGTCGATTTAACTGAACCGGACAAGGTCTTGAAATATCTTCAACTGGAATAAGTGTCAAAACGTCGCCATATCTGGTTTACATCTGGACTATATCTGGAAGGAGATCTGGAAGCAGCATCAGAACGTCACCATATTTGGGTCATATCTGAAACTATATCTGGAAGGAAATCTGGAAGCAGTATCAGAACGTCACCATCTCTGGGTCATATCTGAAACTATATCTAGAAGGAAATCTGGAAGCAGCATCAGAACGTCACCATCTCTGGTTTACATCTGAAACTATATCTAGAAGGAAATCTGGAAGCAGCATCAGAACGTCACCATATCTGGGTCATATCTGAAACTATATCTAGAAGGAAATCTGGAAGCAGCATCAGAACGTCACCATATCTGGGTCATATCTGAAACTATATCTAGAAGGAAATCTGGAAGCAGTATCAGAACGTCACCATCTCTGGGTCATATCTGAAACTATATCTAGAAGGAAATCTGGAAGCAGTATCAGAACGTCGCCATATCTGGTTCACATCTGAACTATATCTAGGAGGAAATCTGGAAGAAGTATCAGAACGTTGCCATATTTGGGTCATATCTGAAACTATATCTAGAAGGATATCTGGAAGCAGCATCAGAACGTCACCATCCCTGGGTCATATCTGAAACTATATCTAGAAGGATATCTGGAAGCAGCATCAGAATGTCACCATCTCTGGGTCATATCTGAAACTATATCTAGAAGGAAATCTGGAAGCAGCATCAGAATGTCACCATCCCTGGGTCATATCTGAAACTATATCTAGAAGGATATCTGGAAGCAGCATCAGAACGTCACCATATCTGGGTCATATCTGAAACTATATCTAGAAGGAAATCTGGAAGCAGCATCAGAACGTCACCATCTCTGGGTCATATCTGAAACTATATCTAGAAGGAAATCTGGAAGCAGTATCAGAACGTCACCATATCTGGGTCATATCTGAAACTATATCTAGAAGGAAATCTGGAAGCAGCATCAGAACGTCACCATCTCTGGGTCATATCTGAAACTATATCTAGAAGGAAATCTGGAAGCAGTATCAGAACGTCACCACATCTGGTTTACATCTGAAACTATATCTAGAAAGAATTGCGATAGTTGATAGTAATCATTTCGGTATTGATCTTTTTCCTGAAAAGGCAAAACATAATTGTATGCAAAATCATGATGCATGAACTGTATGTCTTCAAAATCAATGAGATTCGTGTAGTATGATGCATATGCATGCTATAATGTATGAAGATGTGATTTTTATGAATGTATATTTATCTAAGAAAATAAATCCTTGACGGGTGCCGGGAAGTCACTCCTGGGCTGATGTTGAAGAATAGCTTTTGCTTCCGCTGGGGATGATAGTTGCAAGTATACCGGTAGGAGAAGATAACTCCGTTGGGGAATAAACTTGGAAAATGACGGATTCTGCGGGGAGAAAAGATACTCTAGCGACCATGCTGGGAAGAAATACCCTGTGGGGATAGAGATGATTTGTTGAGTTGTTGGTAATAACTTGCTGGGGATACCATCGTTATATTGGAAGTGTTAATGGACTTCGCTGGGGTAAGAAGACTTCGTCGACGACGCTCTTTCCGTGGCTTTTGGCTGAGGATAACCCAGTTATATCCTGTTAAGGAAATAACTCTTTAAATCAAGCCGGACGACGTGTTCGTGTTCTGCGAGGGGGTAAGCTTCCAGAATCTACTGGGGATAAGCTTACTGCTTGGGGATATGAATTCCAATTTTCCTGGGGAAACTGGATTGGACTCTTCTGGGGAGTTTGAACTGTATTGGTTATGTTCTTCAACGGAACCTATCCTGATACCTTGGAGGATAGACCAATCAGATTGCTTAGACCACTCTTTATTGCCCCTGTTTCTATGGGGGAGGCACTTGTGGGGTGCTGATAGTTGTTGATGGACAAACCCTCTTCTGGTAGACAGATGGCAGGACATAATCGTATGCTTTAATCCCTAACTTTTGCCTGGACCGCCCTTTCGGGTTTTCAGTCCACCGGGATACCCATTTTTGCCCAAGCCGCCTTTTCAGGTTTTTGACTTGCCGGGTGTACAGATTTTTTCCTTTCATCCCTTCATTTTGCCCGAACCCTTTTGGTTCGCCGGGAAGCCCTTATTTTTGCCTAGGTGTGTCAACCTAGCGGGTCTTTGATTTTGCGTAGTATTTTTCGACTATGTCCACGCTCTCAGAATGTAGGGAGTTTCCCCTGTTAGCAGTGCTTTGTCATGCCACCAGAAAGTGTTTGATCAGGCCAGATTCGTTGCTGGAATGCCCCAAGTGATTCAGGCGGAGATTTGCCCCAGGCTATTTGGCCTTTTGAGAGATTCTTCGAATCTTGACTTGACTGCCCCAGATGATAGACCATGATCAGGCCATGCCCCTTGATTGGAGTTACTTTTGTTCACTAGGCTTTCATCGTGCGAATTTCCCTGCTGTTCAAACAAAAAAGTCATATGCAAACAAAGTTATGTTAAAAATGCAAAGCCTATGTCTGTCTTGAAGATTTTGAAAATGCATTCTTTTTCATAAAACAGGTGAATGTTTGTAAAACGTGATGTCAACTCCGTATTTACCGTAAGCCTTAAGGAGTCAGGATACCTTTCGTAACAGTATGCTTTCAAACTAACCCATGCTTCAGCTAGGACTTTTAAGGGTTGTAACGTGGCCTTGGTTCACGGTTTAAGAAACAAAGGATAAAGGCTCAAATTATTTGTACCCACCCGCTCTTCGTGATGTTCTCCAAACCTAAACTCAGTTGATCATACGTTAGACCTTGCTTGAGTCTTTGCTTTGATGTTCCAATAATGGTTCAGATGTTGATGATTTCTTTTGAATAGGCAGTCATTCTTGTCGAGGATTTGTAAGACCTCTTTTCCCTTCTTTTTTTTTGATTTCGTTATCCCTTTCGTTTTTTGCCTGAACTGTTTCCTTTTTCGGAATTACAGTCAGCGGGATGCCCCAGTTTCGTAAGTCCCCTTTATAGGTTTTGACTTTTTGGGTTTTTCATTTTTGAGATAATGACTGCCTGTCCTTGTGATTTATTCAGAACCATCATTGTCTTTTGTTTTGTAAAGACTCCTTTGGTGCCATTTGTTATGCACTTGGATCAACTGAGAGAACTACCCTGCCCCAGGTTATGATAAAGGGTTTTAAATTTCGAAAAGAAAAACTCCTACTTCTTTGGCTCAGAGGGGTTGACGAGGGATTATCATCCTTGTAACTCCAGTGTTTAGGGATTGAAACAATGCCTGTACCTCATAAGCGGGGTCCGTTCAAAAGCATACTGTAATGATCGCGGTATCGTTTTCGTCATCCTCCCTCAAGAGGCTCAGAATTATTAACCAAGAGTTGATCATCAGAAAAAAATATGAAAAGAATTTTGAATATAATGAAAACAATTGTATTAATTCCCAAAACAGCCATATGCGATGCATTAATAGAATAAAAGAGTTTGCTATGACATTAATTGTTTATATAAGCAAAGAAAAATACAACTCAGAAATTCAACTAAACAAAAGGTCTTCAACGATTGGGTAACGGAGCAGTGATTATGTTCGGAGTCTCAGGCACTTCAAACTGAATCTCCCCGGCGTCGATCATGTCTTGAATTTTGTTCTTGAGAGGCCAGCAGTTGTCCGTAGTTTGCCCCGGGCTATCAGAATGATATGCGCACCTATCATTGGGATGATAATTGGGAGCAGAAGTGTTCGGATTCCGAAGAGGAGCCCTTAAGGTGATCAGCCCTGCCTTCAACATTTGTTGCAGTGCTTGATCCAGCGACATGTTGATTTTGGTGTACTGTCGTTTCTCCTTTCGCTGCTGCCCCTGTCCTTGTTGAGCAGGTCCAGGATTAGAGATCTGGATTGCCCCTACCTCATGACGACTCTTTTTACCGTGCACAGCATTGGATTCTTTCTTTCCATGATGAGGTTTTTTATCAGAAGGTGCAGCCTCTTGAATTTTCCCAGACCGGATGCCAGCTTCTATTCGCTCTCCAGTCAAGATAAGATCTGTGAATCCAGCAGATGAATTCCCAATTAGGTGGTTGTAGAACGGACCAGACAGGGTCCCCAAGAACATATCGACAAGTTCCCGATCAGTCAGAGGTGGTTGTACCCTTCCAGCAAGATCCCTCCATTTCTGCGCATACTCTTTAAAACCTTCACTTGATCCTAACGACATACCTTGGAGTTGGGTACGCGTAGGAGCAAGGTCGGCATTATATTGATACTGCTTGTAGAAAGCAGTAGCCAACTCCTCCCAGTTACGAACCTTGGTCCCATCTAGCTGATAGAACCATTCGAGATGAGTCCCTGAAAGACTCTCCTGAAAGAAGTGGATCCACAAATTCTTGTCCACCGTATATGGTTGAATCTTCCGAACATAGGACCTTAGATGCAGCTTGGGACAAGACGCCCCGTCATACTTAGTAAAGGATGGTGCTTTGAACTTCCAAGGAATAATTACACCAGTTGACAAACCCAGATCTCCAAAATCCAGCCCAGGTACCTGTTGGATCTCCATAGCATTCAGCCTATCCTCCAACTGTTTGTACTTGTCTTCGGCAGGAGGGTATTGTTCGTCGTTGAAATCTGTCTCGTTGTCGGAGACCACTGGACTGGGAACCCTTTCCCCCTGATGGCTACCTTCCCTCACAGATGGAGTTGTCCTCTCAGTTTCAATCTGTGGTGCATTCCCAGATCTACGTCTAGGGCTGAACAAAACAGTCCTCCTCTTCTTCTTGTCCTTTTTCAAGAGCAAAGCCTTCAGATCTTGCTGCCCCTGGGTCAAATTCATGATCAGCCCTTGGAACTGGGCGTTCTGAGCCTGGAGGGCCTTGATGGACTGCTCAGCTGAGGATTCAGGATTCATGATGATCGGCTGAAATAAACAGCGAAGAAGGGTAAGCAACCTGTCAAAGGGATACCTGCAATGCAATGAGATGTATGACATGCATGTAATGTTTTCAAGGACCTCGCGGGGTAAACAGAGAAACTTGTTAGGGTTAGAAACCGGTAACTTGATTGAAGGTACTTCATGTTGTTGAGAGTCCTTCTTCAAGGGTCAAAGGCTCACCATATCCAGTGGGTCATAGCCCCTGACAACCTTGGCTAGAGGAAAATAAATCCTCTTTGCCCCTTGCTGGGATAATTGATTCACCATGACCTGCATCACAAGCCCTTGAGATCCTTGAAATGGGTTAGGAAGTATGCAATGGTATGATGTCATGCTATGCATGGGGTGATGTAGGTAATCCCTGTTATGAGTCCTAATTAAGGACTATAAACAGACCCTGCAAGAAATTCAGTATACTTTGTTATGAGTCCCAATTAAGGGCTATAAACAAAACCTGCAAGAGATCTAGTAAACCCTGTTATGAGTCCCAGTTAAGGACTATAAACAAAACCTGCAAGAAATTTGGTAAACCCTGTCATGAGTCCTAGTTAAGGACTATAAACAAAACCTGCAAGAAATTTGGTAAACCTTGTCATGAGTCCTAGTTAAGGACTATAAACAAAACCTGCAAGTAGTTCATGTGTCAGCTAACAAGCATGCAAGTAGGCAAGTACAAAGGCACACAAGTCACACAAGAGAAACCCTTAGAGTTTAGGCCAGCATGAGGTCTAGGTATTACCCTCTTTCAGTTGGTTGGGTTCATACCTGTCCTAATCAAAAGTAACCGGGTTCTTAGAGGATCCCAATATCATTGACTACCCTCAATCGGTCATAACTCCAGCATCGCAATCTTTTCTTGCGGCCAGAACCATCACGAGAGTTTAGCCTCAATGGGCGTAGCATACTGCTACTGTTCTAATGGCCAAGTTGGGTCATTTAAGGTTCTAAGGTCTGTTGGTGCTTAATGACTCCTTGGAAGACCCATATTCTCCCCGTTTCAACACGAGGGATATCGGTACAGACCAAGGCGCCACACCAACGTAGCCACTGCTTCACCCATGTCGGTATACGCCGGACAGGTCCCTCACAGCTTATGCTACCTAAACAGGGTATCCCCAGATCCGGGTTAGGATCTATGTAACTCCCATGTAACCCACAAATTTAAAGCAGACAAAGCAATACAATTGAAAACATAGTTATGACCTAGTCCTAAGGTACACCTCACTTTAAGTTTATATTCCCCAGCAGAGTCGCCAGTTCTGTGATCGGTGGATCTGGAACTGACTGTTTAAAGCTGGTTCGCGAAATGTCGCGGAAGCAAGAGTCGCCACCGTCTTTTATTTTCTCCAAATGGAAAGGACAAAAGCACAGAAAAATTCCTTAAAGAGATTGCTCTCGGTTCGGGAGGTAGGTTATAGAAAGGGAAGGTGTTAGCACCCTTTCTATCCATGGTTATCCATGGGCTCTTAGATACTTGCTCACTTGTGTTTTCAAAATTGTTTGTTTGCTTTTCAACTGTGGGTTTTTTAAAAAGTTTCTTTGAAAGTTTCAGATCGACTCATGCGTCAGAGTGTTTGAAAAATTGCTTTGAAAGCTTTTGAAAAGTGTCGGTGTGAAAAGATTTTGATTTGTTTTGTTTTTAAAGAGAGCAAGTATCTACGAGAACCTACCTACCCTAAGGAATTCGTCTGTGTAGATGTCCTTTAAAGTAGTGCCATCCCACCATTGAGGGGTAGGTAGCACCACCGTTGGAGGTGTTCGGGTCAATTCGAGGTTCGGGACATGGTGATCACCAGAGCAATAGGAAGACACCTTAGAAGCTACCCTCATGCCAGGTTCCCGGATCATGAGGACTTACTAAGACATCCTCTACTCGACGACCACCTATCGAGGCAAGGCAACAGTGAGGCGTACCCTAGGGGTGGTGTGTGCGATTCGTGTGTCGTTTTCGTTTGCATTTATCTTGTCATGTTATTGGTGTTCTACGCTTGTCTTTATTTTGTTTTGTCATTCATTCTTGCATGCATTTATTTAACAGTTAAAAGTTGCGAGGAAAATAAATCTAAAGCTATTACAAATGGCGCGGGTCCACATCGCCAAAATTAAACCGGACCCGATTTGATGGAAAATAAAGAAGTTAAAAGTGCGAGAAGTTAAATTGTCCGAATTACATGGCTTTGGGAGAGGTACATGATTATTTAAACGACATAAAATAAATATGCGAAATTAAACAAAAAATATGGGCGTTGGACCCTTTTGCAAAAAATTAAAGTTAATGAGGAATTAAAATTAAAATTAAATGTTTTTGTTTTTTTTTTTTGGTATTTTTATGTTTTTTTAAGATTTAAAAGAAAAAAGAATTAATTGAAATTAACTAACCCTAATTCTAATGGTTTTTAAGTTTGTTATGAAAATATTAAAATATAACCTAAATTAAACCTAAGTTAATTTATGTACAATTTAATTATGAAAATAAAATAAGTAATATTATTATTATGACAAAAAGAAAAATTGAAAGGAATAAAATTTATTAAACCTAAATTCTATGTTTTTTTGGATTTTTGGTTATTAAAAAGAATTAAAGTTAAAACCTATTTTACTAAATTTATTTACATGCATTTTTATGAAAATAATATTGGAAATAAAAGTTATTATATTTTTGCCCTTTTTCTGGTTTTTATGATATTTTTGTATTTTTGTAAAAAATAATTAATTAAATCAAGTCATTAAAATAAATAAAACAATAATTAAAAAAATAATAATAAAGTATGAAGAAAATTGCAAACCAGGGGGGGTTCAGGCCCCAATTGGAGGTAAGGGCTCAGCAATTTGGCCCAACAAGCATGGCCTTGTGGACTTTTCAGAATCACGTGTAGCAACGTTGACTCACGCTCATGGTGTACATCAATCCTCAGCCTTGGATGTGAACCTCCTGGACGCGTGTGCACTTAGATCTGGTGGTGTATCATGGATCATAACATAGGCGCTGCATAGGAATTTTTAAGGAAAAATAATATGGACGTTAACGTAGACCTGGGACTCGAACCCAGGTCTTGTGCCTTGCCAATCAACACCTGTACCACTACGCCATCTGAATCACGTTTAATATATAATAGTTATTAATCATAATAAAAGAAAATTGGTTAATATCTGAAAAAACGCGCGCAATTCAAAAGGAACCAATAGTTATTGGCCACGAGGTCTTCTTCTTCGTTCCTGCAAATATCAAAAACAAAGGCCACGGTTATGTACACGTACTCTTAGGCCGGTTTATAGAAAATAGCGATTAGGCCATCTTTCAACATAAATTCATCGCGAGAGTTGGGATCTCTTCGTCCAGGTGAGCTGAGTTTAATGGTCTTGGTCTGGAGTCATAATTTTGCCTTGGGTGAAAAGCCCTAAATTGAAACTCCGAAAACCCTAAAGATCAGCAATGGTAAAATCGAATATACAGCACCAAAACGCAATTGGACCACATGGTTAGTTTCAAAACTTCACCAGGAACATGAATATACAATTAAAATGCAATGAGGATGCCTAGAAATCAAAATACGATCATGGATTTTTCTTGGTACAGTTTGAATTCGTTTTACCAATTCTTCGTGTTTGAGTTGATGTTAGGGATTGGAATCGCTTTTGGGAACCTTGAGGAAGCTATTAGAAAAGGAATGGTGCTTTGAATCGACCTAAAACCTGCTTTTCAGTTTTGAACTTTTTGCAAGAATTTCAAGTTTTGTCCAATGGTTTTCTGCGCAGCTTTCAGTCTATTAGGGTTAGATTTGTGATCATGCTTATGTAGTGAAGGCATTAGGTTAACAAAACTAGCACAAATCCATGGCATTCATTATTTTTGAAAATTTGATTTTTCAAGATCTTTCCAAATCTTTTTCTCATGGTTTTGTATCAATTTGCATCCAATCACCCCAAATCTTTCCTAGTTTGCATTTACACGAAATATTGACCTTAAAACATGTATAAAAAGATTGGTTTGGTTAATTTAAACATTTTTCATATATTTAATTGATTTAATTGAATTAATATAAATAAAAATCCAAATAAATAAATAAAAAATGAGAAAATTCTTCCCTTTGGGCCAAGTGGTCGTGCACATGCTTGGAATGATGAATCATGGAAGAAAAATGGGCCCATTAGCAATTTTAGGTCATTTGGATCAAAGTTGACTTTTCAAAATATCCAAAAATTTCCCAACTTCCACAAGACATAAGGTGCTCAATTTTTAATCTTTTCTCATGTTCTTGGACATTTTGGAAAGATCTTTGAGTCCTCTAACCAATGTCTTTGGTCCCATGTCATTTTGATTTACCAATCTCAAGTTATGGCCTTTGACTTAAAGTCCCTTTTTGTTGACTTTTGAAAATGACCTATAATGTTGAAATTGATAACTTTTTGTGAGAGCATTTCTTGGACTTGAAGTATGAAGATGAGTTGTAGGAAATGTCTTTCCCTTCAAAATGAGCTTTGGATGGAATTTTTCTGATAATCCATGTGAAAGTTATGCCCTGGTCAATTTCAGTTGACTTTTTCAGCTGTCCAAATAAGGAAACTTTTGCATCTTTGATGATTTCTGAGCCAAATTTTGAGAATCATGATCAAGCATTGATAAAATGATGTTTGTGGCTTCAAAATGATATGTTGACCAAAAATTTGAACTTTTGACTGCCAAATGACCATTTTGCCCCTACAGTTGACTGTAGTGCAATTAGGGTTTTTGACTGTGCAATTTTGAGCTGAATGCCTTGAAACTTGATATGAAGATGCTTGACCATATTTGTAAGCATATGAGACTTGATTGGGCCTTTGAAAACTTCATTTTCTTGATCAGAACCCAAACCCTAGTTTTGACTGTATAGGGGATCTCTGCACTGTGCAACCCTTGGGGGATTTTGCAGCTTGACCTGGCCATTTCTTGGAGAATATGGGAGGGCAAATTTTGGGGTACAACAATAAGCACACTTGGCACTCGAGTGGTATTAAGGAGAAGTTGTATTCGGATTCTTCGGTTCCTCCTTCAAGGTTGCAAGGTTTAACTTCAAGAGATGGGGAAGTACCTGAGCAAGAGTCATGTTTATCTGAGTGAATTTCCGTACAGGCCTTTCCACCATTGCTTGGTTGGTTTTGGGTTGATTGTTTCTGGGCTGATCAGCTGCGGACTTCTGAATCATTATGGCCCCCACCGCTGGTCGGCGCTTAACTCTTCCTTGACTTCTTTGGGAGTAGACAGCTGAGACTTCTTTCTTTACTGGAAAAGGCTTTTTGATGGCAGCGGAAGCAGATGCATCTTTTTTAATTTTACAACTCTTGATTCCAGCTTCAACTCTCTCACCAGTTAGAATTAACTCGGTGAACCCCACAGACGAACTTCTAATTAGGTGATTGAAGAAAGGACCTGACAGCGTCCCCAAGAACATGTCTACTAGTTCCCTCTCAGATAGAGGTGGTTGTACCCGTCCTGCCAAGTCTCTCCATTTCTTGGCATACTCCTTAAAGCCTTCATTTGAGACCATGCCCTTACTCTGTAATTGAGTACGGGTTGGTGCTAAGCCCGTATTATATTGATACTGCTTATAGAATGCAGCCGCCAAATCCTCCTAATTGTGTACATCTGACCTCTCTAGCTGGTAGAACCAATCCAATTGCGTCCCCGACAAACTGTCCTGGAAGAAATGGACCCACAGGTCTTTGTCAGAAGAATGTGGTTGAATTTTCCTGACATAGGACTGTAGGTGCGTCTTTGGGCAAGACACCCCATCGTACTTAGCTAACAGTGGAACTTTAAACTTGTGAGGAATGGCAATTCCATAAACCAAACCTAACTCCTCAAAATCCAGCCCAGGCACCCTCTGAATCTCTATGGCTGCCAGACGTTCTTCCAAGTTCTTGTATTTTTCATCTGCAGGAGGATACTGTTGTTCAGAATAGTCTTCATCCTCTTCTTCCTCAGACTCAGATGGCACTGCAACTCCCTTTCCTTTTCCTACCCCTTCATCAGATGTTGAGGGGAAATCCAGGACTCTTCTGGCTTGACCTTCAAATCTTCTACCCAAAGTAGCCACACCAACTCTATTCTTTTTCTTTTTCTCCTTTTCCTTCTCTAACAGAGTTTTGAGCTCCTCCTGACCCTTTGCCAAGGTCATGAGTAGCTGTTGGAAATGTGAATTCTGCGCTTGCAAATCTTTAACCGTCTGCTCAATATCCATCTTGCTGAAATAAACAACAGAGAGATAAGGAAACCTGGTGTGAAGACCTGTTTATGCATTTGATGAATGATATGTATTCATGTAATGCATTCAAGGATTCAGAAATTCAAATTTGTTTTAAACAAAAAAGGGAACACATGTCATATTAATTAGATAGAATTTGTTAGTACATCAATGCCCCATGGGCAAAATAATACAAAATTCTAATGTAAAAAGACGTTGTGTATCCTCTTTGGTGCAATGTAGGTGTTGAGAGTCTGCTATTTGTGAAGCTGATGAGTAAGTTCTAAAACCTTCTTCTCACTGGCGTAGAATTGGGCTTCAAAAGTATCGCGCTCTCCCTTGAGCTGTATCCAAATCCTTTGTAAATATTCTAGTGATGTTGGCATGTCAGGATGTAGGAGGGTGTATGGAACCTCTCCTTCCATAACAGGCTCTGTGATCACAGGGAGAATGTAGGGGTAAGGCATCATAAGACTCTGGGCGCGGGTTCGTACCCACTTGAGGTAAGGCTCAAGGGGGATGGAATTATTGTGTCCCAAGGTCTTACTGTCCACCTTGTTGGGCATCCTCTAAGCTCGGATGAACCTTTGTCGAAGTCATTGAGCGTTGTTGTCGAAGTTAAAAACCAAGTCTGGAATCAGCATGTCATGTGGGCCATCCCTTCGGGCATACCCAAACTGTCTCAGAGCCAAGCAGGGGTTGTAGGTGATGCCTCCCCTAATGCCAAGTAGTGGGACATTAGGGAATTCCCCACAACGGTCAATGATGATAACATTTTCTCTGGATCGAGAACACCAATGAACATCTGAATGTGTAAGAGTCATCAGCCGTTGTGACCACCTCAAGCCTTGCTCATTCTTCAAGATTGATTGGGGAAGGTGAGAAATAAACCACCTTGCTAGAAGAGTATTACAGCACATGAGAACACCTCTTTTCCTCATTGTTCGAGTGTGAAATGAGTGGAGGATATCCCCAAGCAATGTAGGCATCGGGTTGCGAGCCATGAAAATCTTGACAGCATTCACATCTATAAGCTGGTCAGGGTTTGGGAACAAGACCAACCCATATATGAGAAGAGCTACAATCTCCTCAAAAGCTTGCAGGTCTAGAGAATTCCAGCATTCTTGAGCTTTCTCAAACAGGAACTTTACCAAGAAACCCTTGACACCACTTCTGGTTTCCCAATGGCCTATAACATCAGATGGTTGCAAGTGTAGGGCTTGAGCAACATCTTCAGGCTTTGGATCTCTTTCCGTACCGTTGAAAGGTAGTTGATTGAGAATAGGAATCCTCAAGAGTTGATAAAATTCCTCCAAAGTAGGCACTAGCTGGTAGTCAGGAAATGTGAAGCAGTGGTGTAGGGGGTCAAAGAACTGGAAGAGAACTTTCACCATGTCTTCCTCTGTGTTGGAGTTGACCAAGTTGAGAAGTCTACCATGTCTTTCAGTGAATGGAGAATACTTTGGAATCTTGGAAGTAAGCTCCTTGAGTTGAGGAGGAATTCTCACAAGGTTGACCTGAATAGTTTTCCTGCGAAGTGATTCCATAACCTACAGAACAGGAACAAAGATGAAGATCCAAAATCCTTGAAATGGTTAGTGGATGCAAATGATGCCTCATGATGTCCATGATGTTATGCACACGTATATATGTACAAACAAGTCACACAAGTTCCTAGTTTCAGGCTTGCATGGGGTTTCATAGGTAAGTACCCTCTTGAAGTTTAGTTGGATCAACTTGTCCTATAAATAGTAACCGGGTTCTAAGGAGCTCAATATCACTTGATTATTTTTTGTGTTCATTGTTTCAGTTTAGCCACTTTACTGGCGACCGAAATATTCCAAGAAAACAACCCTCAATGAGTGTATTATCGAGTATCTACCAACTTCGGACTGCACCAAAGTCGGTCATCTCATTACATCCTAAAAGGCCAAGATGGTCAAGTAAAGGTTCTAAAAGTCCATTAGTGCTTCATGACATCACTCAGCGGCCCCGTATTCTCTTTGATTAACTCAAAGGCTACCGGTACCCACAAATATGTCGCACTAATATAGCTATTGCTTAGACCGTGTCGGTATACCCTGCACAGTTTCCACAACGTATTGCTATTTACCTATGAATGTTTCCCAAATCTGGGTAGAGGATTCAAACCCAAACAATAGAACCAAATGTAAAGCAATCAAAGCAAACAAGGTAAGAATGTAAAGGTGATCTAAACCCTAAGGTAACCCCACTTTTAGATTTTTCCCCAGCAGAGTCGCCAGTTCTGTGATACGGTGGGAGAACTGACTTGAGGTTTTGCATTTTTGTTCGCAAATGTTTCGGTTTAGCAAGAGTCACCACCGACTTTTTATTTTATGCAAAGGTCAAAAAGCACAGGAAAGACCTTTGAGATGTTTTCTTGGGTTCGGGGGGTAGATTATGAAAAGGGAAGGTGCTAGCACCCTTTTCATCCATGGTTATCCATGGGCTCTTAGTTACTTGTTTAGCTCACTTGCTTTGCTTTTCCAATTGTTTGAAATGGTGCTTTTGTGTGTGGTTTTGAAAGTATTTTGAAAAGAGGCCTTTTGCTTAGGCAACATTTGTAATGATTCTTGTTTGAATGTATACAAAGGTGTTTGTCTTTTGAAAAATGTTTCAATGTTTTGAAAGTTGTTTGAAAATGTTTTGAAATTGTGCCTTTTTGAAATTAGCAAGGATGTTTGCAAATTGATCAAGTAACTAGGAGTTGTCTACCCTACTCAATGATCTTTCCTACACATTTTTAACCCTTTGACATTGTTGTTTTACCATTGTATTTGGTAAACAACCTTGTATTTGGATGTTAAACGGGACGGGCGTGGGTCATCGTATGACCATGATAACAATATTGCCAAGTATCTTAGCAAGTTTTTGAGGGACTAGATCATTTTTGTTTAGGCAACCAAGATAGCGTCATCGAGGGACTATGATCTTTTTGTTTTGTTTTTGTTTTTCCAAGATACCTAGCATGCATACCATGGCCATGTTTTTTAAGGCATCAAGTAGGTGAAACCCTAGAGGTGCTTATGTGTATTGTGTTGTCATTTTCATGCATTTTTGTATTGTGTTTAGTCATGCTATTTGTTTTGATTTTTGGTTATCATACAAACTCTAATTTACTAAGCATGCATATAAAAGCAATAAATGTGTAAAGTAAATCTAAGACTATTACCATATTATTACGGGGAGGGGGTACAAGTTTGAATAGGGGGATATTGCTCAAAATAAAACCCTAAAACTATTATTACAACCAAATTGAAATATTGCACAAATAAATAGACAAATATTTAAATGTACAAATAAATATAAATATGCAAAGGATGTTTATGTATTATTTTTATGCATGTAAAAATAAGTTTATTCATGTATTAAAAATAAGAAAAATATAATGATTATTTTTGGAAAGGGTGGAAACCCTAGTTTTTGGTTTTAAAAGAAAATGTATTATATTATTTATTTATTCATTTTTATGAACAAGAAAATAAATAAAAATATATACAAAAAATGTTAAAAATTAAATTATGTGAGAAAATATTATTTATAGTGTATAATATAATAAAATAAAAATATGTAAGTATTTTAATATTATTTACAAATTTATTTAAGAAAATAAAAGTATTTTACCTAATAAACTATTTTTATGTCCAAAAAAAATAAAAAAAATAAAAATAAATGAAAAAATTAAGAAAATATTTTTGGTGATTTTTAATATTTAGAAAAAATAATAAAGTCATAAAATAAAATAAAAAGAAATGAAAAATATGCAAAAATAAAGAAATGGGCCAAGGGGGTGCAAAAAGCAGAGTGGGGGTGTCAATAGTCAGAGGCCCAAGGCGCCTGGCCCAAATACACTTCATCCCTGTCCACAGAACACGCGCGCGCCATGGTTCTGCACTTGAATCTTGTTCTCTCTGTTCTTTGCTTGAAATCAAAAACTCATAACATGAAAATTATAGAACTTTAAACCACGATTTCAATGATATAAAAAACTTGATCTAACTCTCAAAGACCAGAGAGAATTTCCTTGGCCCTAAATTCTAACCTAGTTTTTTCAGCATGTTCATCATCCAAATTCTCGTAGCTCAGTTAATATAAATATAAGCTATGCATATGTACAGCTCAAGGACATTAAGGGCTACATTTTTGCTTCACAAACTTAAGCCTAATGATTCCTAAATAAGGAGATAGAAGTTTGAAAATTACCTGTTTCAGTCAAGTTCGAATATGGCAATGTAGGAGTTTTGGATGAGGCCTGAAGGTCGTGTTAGCTTGCCTGAAGTTCACTTAACCTTTCCCAATGCTTGGCTTGCCTTGAACTTGCCTGAATGTGCTTGTAGAACTCAACCTGCAAAGCTTCAAAGTGAAAATGGTGAAGTGTGAAAATGGAGTTACAGTGGCTGAAAAGGTGCTTAGATAGTTTAGGTGTATTGTTTAGAATGTGTTTGAAGGGGTTTGGGACAAAACGCACGAGTGGAATTGGATTTGGAAGTGGATCTGCAGAACTTGCCCTGTTTTTGCAAGAACTTGTGATTTTTGTGCTGAAGGGTGTTTTAGATGCTAAGAGCTCGTGTTTCTGGCTTGTTATATTGTGCTGAAGTTGTTTGAAATGTTCACAAGATTTGCTCTTATCAGATTTCCAAGTTGTGTGGACTTTTACAAGTTACTTGCTTTTGAAGCAAAAGTTGAGTTGACAATGCTCAAAGGTTGTACTTGCTATCTCAAGGCCTGCACATAGTTGGTACCAATTGCCTAATATTCATGGACTTTGTTTGCTGCAAAAGCTTTGTTCCAATGCTCAAGATAAACAAAATTGCATAAAGTGTGCTTTATGGAAATGGCATTGTTATCTTTATGCCATAAATGGAATAAACCCTTGTATAATGCTCTAAAGCTCAGAATCAAACCTTTGTCCAATGTATTTGCATTAAATTAAGGAGTGTGGAAAGTTTTAAGACCTGTAAAACAAGTACAAGCATGCTTTGGACAGATTTGCAAGTTGTAGCAATGTGCAAAATGCCATGGACAAAAGTGAGAAATGGCCATTTTCATTCCTTCGATTCTCCCTAACCAGAAATGATCTTGGAGAGTTCTTGGAAATTTTGGAAAGCTTGTAACATGATCTATAATCCATCTTTGAAATGAATTTTGAGATTCCACTTGGAACTATTTGAAAAGTTGCCATGAAAATAGGTCAAAATTCTGCCTAAACTAGGGCAAAATTTCACTAAGTTAAAAGTTTCATGGACCCTTATTCACAAAATCATAACTTGAGATCCAAGCATCTTTTTGGAAAACTTTGTGAATCAAAGTTATATATTTTGTAGATGAATACAACTTTCATGTTGGAAGTTTTCTTTGAATCCAATTGCATCATGGTGAAAAAGTTGGGAAACTTTGGGAAAAAATAAGAAATTTTCATAACTTAGAAAATTTCTAAGTTATGAAAACTTTCCATTTTAAACCCTAATTTCCAAAATTAGGTTTCTTGGTGAACAAGTTTCATGTTTTTACACCGCTTGATGAAAAATGACCCTTGGCACTTGATTTTGACCAAAAAGTCAAAGTTTGACTTTTCAGTGTACAGTTGATTTTTGATCAGTTGACTGGAAAATTCATTTGTCAATCCAATGCATTTGAGATATTTTTAACCTTGTGATTAGGTCAAGATGATGCCATTGAGTCCTTGAAACCATTTTTGAACCCAATTTGCCATTGGCTAGGTTAAAAATCAGAAATTGCCCTTATACAGTCAAAACCTTAAAAATGACCATTTTACCCTTTTGATGATATGATCAAATTTCTTGAGGAGTTGTGGTCCAAACATGATCAAATGGTTCATATGAGTCTATAATGTTTATGTGGATATAAAATTATGAGATTTGACTGTAAATTGGCCACAATTGACTTTTTCCCCAATACAGCTGATTTTTAGGTCAACTGTCCAACTGAATGGGCAAAAATTTGATTCAAAGCTTGAAACTTGGTATGAGAAATATTAGAAGTCCAACATGAAGTATGAAAGTCAAATTGAGCATTGTAAGTCCAAAAATCCCTGTGCAAACTCAAACCCTAATTTCAGGTCAACAATGCAAGGAGATGTCTTGAGCTGAGCAAACTCTAATTCTGTCTTGAGTCCAAAGAGTCTTGTGGGGAAAAACTTGATAAAATGAGAGGGAAAATTTTGGGGTACAACACAAGGGAATATGTCTGTTGTTGAGTATGCTGCAAAGTTTTCTGAGTTGGCTAAGTTTTATCCGCACTACACTGAGGCCGATGCTGAGTTTTTGAAGTGTATCAAGTTTGAGAATATGTTGCGCCCGGAGATCAAGAAGGAAGTGGGATACCAGAAGATCCGTGTCTTTGCTGATTTGATTGATAGTTGCAGGATTTATGAAGAGGATAATAATGCTCATTACAAGATTATCAGCGAGAAGAGGGGTAAGTACCAACAGAATCGTGGTAAGCCTCATGATACCACAGCTGGTAAAGGTAAACAGAAAGTTGCTCATGGTCAGAGGACTAGTGGGGAGATGCTTTTGCTGGTGTGTTTTGTTTTAAATATGGAAAACCTGGGCATAAGAGTAATGTGTGTACTACTGAAGTACAGAGGTGTTTCTGTTGTGGTAAGAACAAACACGTTGTATCTGAGTGCAAGCATAAGGATGTGATTTGTTTCAATTGTAGTGAAGAAGGGCACATTGGTAGTCAGTGTCAGAAACCAAATAGGGCACAAACTAGTGGTAAAGTGTTCGCTTTGGTTGAGGATCAGACAGATGCTGAGGACAGACTTATCAGAGGTACATATTTCATTAATAGTACTCCTTTAATTACTATTATTAATACCAGTGATACTCATTGCTTTATTGTTGTTGATTATGTTGAAAGATTGGGTCTTATGTTGTCTTCTATGAATGGAGAAATGGTCGTTGATACTCCAGCCAAGGGGTCGGTGACTACTTCTTTTGTGTGTTTAAAGTGTCCATTGTCGATCTTCGACAGAGACTTTGCTGTTGATTTTGTTTTTTTACCGTTAAGAGGGTTGGATGTGATTTTGGGTATGAACTGGTTAGATCATAACTATGTTCAAATTAACTGTTATGACAAGTATGTGAGGTTTTTCACTCCTGAAGAAGAGGGAGATAGTTTGTTGTCTTCTAGACAGTTGAGGAAGTTGATGCAAGATGAAGCATAGATGTTCTCGTTGATTGCGTCGCTATCTGTAGAGACTCAAGCTATAATTGAGGAATTGCAGGTGGTGTTTGAATTTCCTGAAGTTTTTCCCGGTGAGATTCCTGATGTACCGCCGGAGAGGGAAGTTGAATTTGCAATTGATCTTTTACCTGGTACCAGATTTTTGTCTATGGAACCATACAGGATGTCTCCATCTGAATTGTCAGAGTTGAAGAAGAAATTGGAAGAGTTACTTGAAAAGAAGTTTGTAAGACCAAGTTTATCGCCGTGGGGTGCTCTCGTGTTGTTAGTAAAGAAGAAAGATGGAAGTATACGGCTCTGTGTTAATTATAGACAGTCGAATAAAATGACGATTAAGAACAAGTATCCGCTTCCAAGAATAGATGACTTGATGGACCAATTGGTGGACGCTCGTATGTTTCTTGGTCATGTGATCTCAGGTAGTGGCATTGTTGTAGATCCATCGAAGGTTGATATTGTGTTGCAATGGGAAACTCCAAAGTCAGCTACTGAGTTTAGGAGCTTTTTGGAATTAGCTGGTTACTATAGAAGGTTTATCGAAGGTTTTTCTAAGTTGGCACTTTCGTTGACTAAGTTGACTTGTAAAGGTAGAGCTTTTGTGTGGGATGTTCAGTGCGAAGAAAGTTTTACGAAATTGAAGAAGAGATTGATGTCGGCTCCGATTTTGATGTTGCCTAATCCAGGAGAGCCTTTTATGGTATATTGTGATGCTTCTAAGATGGGTTTAGTAGGTGTGCTTATGCAGAATGATAAGGTAGTTGCTTATGAATCAAGGCAGTTGAGGACTCATGAGAAGAACTATCCTACGCATGATTTGGAGCTAGCTGCAGTTGTCTTTGTGTTGAAGATTTGGAGGAATCATCTTTATGGTTCTAGATTTGAAGTGTTTAGTGACCATAATAGCTTAAAGTATTTATTCGATCAGAAGGAGTTAAATATGAGGCAACAAAGATGGTTGGAATTGTTAAAGGATTATGATTTCGGTTTGAATTATCATCCAGGAAAGGCGAATGTGGTAGCTGATGCATTGAGTCGAAAGACTTTACATATGTCGGCATTGATGGTTAAAGAGTTGGAATTAATTGAACAGTTCAGAGATATGAGCTTAGTTTGCAAGGTGACGCCGCGGAGTGTTATGTTAGGTATGTTGAAAATTAATAATGAATTTCTAGACAGTGTCAGAGAAGCTCAGAAGTTGGATGTGAAACTGGTAGATTCGATGGTTGGGATTGATCAGTCTGAGAATAATGATTTTAAGCTAGATGCGCAAGGTGTGTTGAGGTTTCGTAACCGGATTTGTATTCCTGGTGATGCTGAGATGAAGAAAGTGATACTTGAAGAGAGTCATAGAAGTAAGTTGAGTATTCATCCAGGAGCTACAAAGATGTATCAAGATTTGAAAGGTTTATTTTGGTGGCCTTGAATGAAGAGTGATGTGGCTCAGTTTATGTATGCATGTTTGACTTGTCAGAAGTCGAAAGTTGAACATCAGAAGCCTGCAGGGTTGATGCAACCGTTAGAAGTTCCCGAATGAAAATGGGATAGCATTTCGATGGACTTTGTGATGGGGTTACCTAATACTTTAAGAGGACATGGTTTAATTTGGGTGATTGTTGATAAGCTTACAAAGTTGGCTCATTTTATTCCTATTAACATCAGTTTTCCAGTGTCGAAGTTGGATGAGATTTACACTAGTGTGATTGTGAAGCTGCATGGTGTTCCTTTATGCATTGTGTCAGATAGAGATCCAAGATTTACTTATGATTTTTGGAAGAGTTTGCAAGGAGCGTTGGGTTCTAAGTTGAGGTTGAGTTCAGCATAGCATCCTCATACATATGGTCATACTGAATGGACTATTAAATCATTAGGAGATTTGTTGAGGGCATGTGTTCTTGAGCAGGGAGGTTCATGGGATACTTATATTCCGTTGATAGAGTTCACTTATTATAACAGTTACCATTCCAGTATTAGGATGGAACCTTTTAAAGTGTTGTATGGTCGAAGATGTAGAACTCCTTTATGTTGGCATGAATCTGGTGAAAGTGTAGTACTTGGACCTGAACTTGTTCGTGAAACTACTGAGAAGGTGAAGTTGATTCGAGAAAAGATGAAAGCTTCCCAACGTAGACAGAAGATTTATCATGACAAGTGGAGGAAAGACAGAATTTCAAGCGGGTGACCATGTGTTTTTGAGAGTTACACCTGTGACTGGTTTTGGGCGAGAGTTGAAGTCTAAGAAGCTCACTTCTCGTTTTATTGGACCATATCAGATTTCCGAGAGAGTTGGGAATGTTGCTTATAGAGTGGCTTTACCACCTAATGTTTCGAATTTGCATGATGTGTTTCATGTGTCGCAACTCCGGAAGTATATTTCAGATCCATCTCATGTGATTCATATGGATGATGTGCAAGTACGAGATAACCTTACAGTGGAGACGATGCCTGTACGGATCGCGGGTCGTGAAATAAAGACGCTGAGGGGAAAAGAGATTGCCTTGGTTAAAGTGGTTTGGCTAGGAGCTTCCGGAGAAAGCATGACTTGGGAGTTGGAGAGCAAGATGCGGGACTCCTATTCTGAGTTGTTTGATTAAGGTAAATTTTCGAGGACGAAAATATTCTAAGTGGGGGAGAGTTGTAACGCCCATAATTTAATTAATTATTTAATTAAATTACTTTTGGAATATTTGTGAAGTTGTGTTATGATGATAGTCAATGTGTTGTTGTTATTGTATTTATTTATTCTATTAAGTTGTGGAATAATATTAGAATAATAATATTATTTGATGTGGGCTTGTTTTAAAAGAATAGAAGTAGTAGAAATGGGGTGTAGGAGTTTTAAGCCCATTAAGACATAAAGAGAATTATAGGGTTATTATATTAGTTTTTAGAAATAATAAGGTGAAAGAGGAAGCAGTAAGAAGAGAAGGAAATAAGGGTTGGAAGAAGAGAACGTGAAAGTTGCAGAAAAGAAGGAAAAGAGGCAGAACGAAATTCAATCTGAAAAATTATAGAGCAACCTTCAATCCAAGGTAAGGGTGGGGTTCTGACTCTATAGTAGGGTTTATGATGATTAGTATGCGGGATTTGATGTGAAAGATTGTTTGGTTTATGATTGAATTATATACATTGTTGTTTGATGAAAATCAATGATTTAAGGATGAATAATGATGCCCTAATGCTGTATAATTGATGTAGAAATATAGGATAACTATAATTGATGATTACCTATGATTAAAGAATTTTTTTAGGGCCTAAAGCATGGAAACCACAGTGAAAACGCAGTGAAGTCGCAGAAAATATTCATGACATAACAGTATGTGTCGACCCCAAAAGCCATGTGTCGATGCACAAAGGCTTTTAGACTCAGGATGAGTCGATACGAAGAGGCCATGTGTTGATACATGCAGGCTTTTAGACTCAGGATGAGTCGATACATAGGACTATGTATCGATACATGCAGGGTTGCAGACTCAGTATGAGTCGATCCAAGAGGATTTAGCATTGACTCATGTAGCGTGTTAATCCCAGTACGCGTTAACTCAAGACGTTATGCGTCGACCCGTGTAGTCTGGTTTTTGACAGAATCGTTTCCGAAGGCTGTAACTTGAGTTTCCGTACTCCGTTTGAGGTGTCGTTCGAAGCGTTCGATAGCTAACGCGATGAACTTCATTCTTAAGGATTAAAAGGAAGAATAGGACAGATAATCCTAGTAACCCAATTTAGGACTAGAGTTAGCTTCCCGCGTTAATTGCTATGATGATGTTGTGAAGTATGATGGGGGATGAGATGATTATAGATTATTGTTTGGTTCATAACAGTAAGGTTAATGATGATAATTATGTAGTATTACATAATAGTAATATGTAGAGGTTTAGTAATTTAGAGGTAAGCCTTACGTGATTAATTAATTATAGGCAATATCTTGTTGTAGGCCTATGGCCAACGTTGCAAGATTGACAATCTACTGTTGTATTGTTGTATGACTGAGTTGCTGTGAATTATGTTGATAAATGATGTTGATGAATTATGATGATAAATGACGTTGATGAATTATGATGATAAATGATGTTTGATAAATTATGATGATAAATGATATTTGATAAATTATGTTGATAAATGATGTTGATGAAAGATGTTGAGATGCCTCTAATAATTGGCAGCTATTAAGATGTAGGCCTCTGGCCAACGATGTTGTTGTGTTGGGATGTTGTTAATTATGGTGTTGTCATTACATTCATGATTGTGTCGCATACATTGCATTTCAAGATGGAGTTGATGCTCGTTAAGATGGCCTGTATTGGCGAATATTAAGATGAAGGCTTATGCCTTGTTGATGCCTCTATTTATTGGAAATTATTTGAGATGGGAGTTCTGCTCCAATGGTACCACATGCATTTTCATAGTATTGAGTCGCATTATATGATTGCATAAAGAAGTTGTGTATTGATGTGGTAAATGTGTATATTATTGGTATTCTGTTGCGATTATTGTTGTTTATATGATGAGAAGTGGTGATGTTATATGATCTAATTTAATATATTATTTATCATACGTTTTATTATATTGTTATATATCTCACCCCTTCTGTTTTAATGTTATTCTTACGTTGGTAACGTGCAGGTAATCCAGAGTGAAGGAAGTATACCTTCGGTAGTTCAAGTCGGTGTCATTGCTCTGACACGTAACACTCGGGGGGATGAACGCTTGTTGCTTTTAGTTATTGATTATTTTAGTTGTTGAACCTTAATTTGTTTGTTACTAAGTATGCATCATTTTGGATTTGTTGTAATTGTTGGACAAAGATGTTATTATGATTCCGCTGCATAGATGCTTAAGTTGTTGAATTAAGAGATTAAATAATTATGATGATGGTTCATCTGAAGTATTTAAAGTGTTATGTATCCACGTTGAATGCAATGTGTTTTTAAAGTTGAATTTGTGGCATCCTGATTCAGTTGCATGAATTTTACAACTCTGATTTACATTTATAATTGTCGGGTAGGATTGGGGTGTTAAACATTGCTCTTATGCCTAGGCTTTCCACATTTAAAACAAACCACACCAGTAGGAGCATCTCCCCCACTAGTTCTCTGACCCTGAGAAACTTTATGTTTACCTTTACCAACTAGGGCATCATAAGGCTTACCATGGTTTTGTTGGTGCTTACCCCTCTTCTCACTGATAATCTTATAATGAGCATTATTATCCTCTTCATAAATCCTGCAACTATCAATCAAATCAGCAAAGACACGAATCTTCTAGTATCCAACTGCCTTCTAGATCTCTGGGTGCAACCCATTCTTAAACTTGATACACTTCGAAAACTCAGCATTTGCCTCACTATAGTGTGGATAAAACTTATCCAACTCTACAAACTTTGCAGCATACTCAACAACCGACATATTCCCTTGCTTCAGTTCAAGGAACTCAATTTCCTTCTTACCACAAACATCTTCAGGGAAATAATTCCACATAAATTCCCTATGAAACACAGCCCAAGTGACATTTTCACTTGCAGCTTCCAACCTCTGACAAGTCTCTAGCCACCAGTAATCAGCTTGGACTGCTAGCATATGAGTATCATACTGAATCTTCTGCACTAGAGTGCAGTCCATCACACGGAAGATCCTCTCAATCTTCTTCAACCAATCCAAAGCTCTGTCAAGATCATACTTGCCCTTGAAGGTAGGCAGATTCTCCCTCTGGAAGGTCACCAAACTACGAGATCCAACATTCCCGTCAGCGTCCGGCTGATTCTTTATAGCATGCACCTTTGCTTCTAAAGCAGTAGCATGTGCAGCATAATTTCTTCCAGCCATCTCAACTTATCACTACAACACAAAAAACGGTTAGAACTCAAGGTAACAATACTCGATTATTAGACACACTACGACTCGACAACTTGGTCGGACGAACCGACTTGCTCTGATACAAACTTTGTAACACCCCAATTCTACTCGACTATTATTATAAAAATTAGAGTTACAAAATTCTCGACAAACGAATCAGGATGCTACAAACTCAACTTTAAAACAACGTAATTCATTACAGATACATAACACATTAACTTGGATAAACCAACAACAAACATAAATTAATCTTTTTTAAAATCAACAACTTTCATATCTTCGCAGCTGAATTAATATATCATCTTTGTCCAACTGAACAACTTCAAATAACAAGCATTCAACTAAAAACAACATAGAGTTCAACAACTGAAATAATAACAACAATAAAGAAGCAAGCATTCATCCCCCCGAGTGTTACGTATCAGAGCAATGACACCGACTCAAACTACTGAAGATAAACCGCCTTCACTCTGGATTACATGTTACCAACATTGGGGTAACATTCAAACATAAGGGGTGAGATATCGAACAATATAATCGAATGTGTGATAAATATTACATTAGAATTAGTCTATGCAAAATCACCACTTCACAAATTTGAACAACATCAATCACAATAAAACATCAACGAAATATAATAATTAATTCATCAACATGACAACTCAATATGCAATATGAAATGAGACTCATTACTATGCACATGCATGTGGTACCAATGGAGCAGAACTCCCATCTTAAAAACGGAGTAGAACTCCCAACTTAAAAATGGAGCAGAACTCCTAACTTAATAATTGCCAATTAATAGAGGCATCAACAAGGCATAAGCCTTCTTTGCAGTCTGTCAGTCCATACCGTTGCAAAATATGTAAATGTATGTGACTCAATGAATGCACTATCACATACTCACAATAATCATCGTTCATCGTAAGGAATACACCTATATCACCATTATTACAAGTAAATAGAGGTAATTCATCGTCATTTAAAATTCCCTACAACTTCGCATTATCAACAAAAATTCACAGCAACAATCATAACAACACAACAACATCGGCATAAGCCTACAACTTAATAATAATTCAACATAAATCAACGTTGGCCATAAGCCTATAACTTAATATCTGCCCATAATTAGAGGCATCTCAACATAAATCATCAACTTGTAATTTCTCAACTCAGAAAAACTTACACAGCAAATAAAAAGAATAATAACTAACTTATACTCCTTGGCCCAACCTGCAACTTCGTTCCGCTTGACAACAGTACCGTGCTCTTCGACACGCCTTGCAGCCTAATGCCGCTCGACATCCAACACATATATTCCCCGACACACTTTGCATCCTAAACGCCTCTCGACACCTAACACCATCAGCATCCTCCTCGAACACTAGTTCCGGCCAACAACATGGAACAATACAACGTCTTAACGACCACATCAATATAATCCATAATTTCCGACCAACTGCTCGGAACAACACAACAATGGACAACTATATTTCCTATCAACAAATTCATTAATTATACAAGAAATTCACGCAGAAACCTTCCTAAAACGACCACAATAACAATTTTCTAAATTCCTGTCAACCGCTCGGAATACCACAGCTTCATAACAACCACACCACCCAGTGATAAACTACACTAACCTAATCATCGATTCTTCCAGGAAATATAAAGACAAATTAAAATGTTCACAACACAGCTAATGACCAACTTCAATAACAGGTTCACTAATCATGCGATACAGTCATACGGTGACTCCTTAATGACCACAACATAGAGAAACGGGCAACTTCGATAACAAATCCAGAAACATCAACGCACACAGTCATACAAACGACCAATTCCCACATGATACACATCATAAATCCCATTATAAGGTCAGAACCCAACCCTTACTTGGATTGAAGTTCGCTCAACCAAAGATCCGGCCGTAATCCTCGCTTTGCTCTGCTCGACACCGGGCAGCTGCTCCTCTCATCGTGCGGCTTCACACGGTCAGCGCATAAGACTCCTTATTCACCAACTAAATCAAATCCTTGTGTAAACTTAACCTTATATCATCAATCCTATTGGGCTTAACTTTCACACCCCCATTTTACTACTTCCAACCAATAAAATAGGCCCCACACAATTATTCTATTAATTCCAACATTATTATTATTAATCAAATAATTACTTAATTAATAATAATGTAACAACTTATACCAATTATTATCAACATCTCACAACTTCAACAAATAATCCAAAAATAATAATTTAATTAAATGATTAATTAAATTAATGGGCGTTACATTGATTACTTTGGAATCCAGTTCAATGATGGATAGAGATGTCGAACCAGGGTTTGGTGAAGCAATTGGTGTATGTCGAAGAAGATGAATCTTTCTAAATGATGCCTTTGGATCTTGTCTCTTTAAATATTTGATTTCGGTTTGGGTGGCAGAGTCGAGGGGTGGAGCATTGTTCAAGACTTGAAAATTAGTCTTGGCAAAAGTTGGGTGACTAGACCTTGCAGTGTTGTCACCAACAGGAGTAGTTTTGGTTGGACTCATCTCGACATTGTTTGTGCAAGGAAGCCCTTGGAAAGAGTTTCAAAGTTACCATAAAAACAAAACAATAGGCGGAAAAATAAAAGAGGAGAAAAATACCTCTAAGATTGGTTGTGCAAAATTTTTATCTTGTAAGGCTGAGTCGACAAAGAAGGTGGGTGTCATTCTCTGTACCCTTTCGAAGGAGGAATCTTGGTTCAATTCTACCGGAGGAGGGCACTCCCGTTCCTAAGAGACCGATGATGCAATAGATTGTTGAGTTTCCAGGGTATTAAAGGCGTCAATGAGACTATGAAGAAAGTTGGGTATAGATAAGTATTTCTCTTGATATTGAGGTCACCAGTGGTCGAACAAATCCAAAGTAAAAAAGGAGCGTTCAAAGTTAAATACTTGAAGTTCAAGAGTTTGAGATGCCCGGTGGAATTTGAGGTAAGCCTGATGTTCTTCAGCAGTGAGTTATCTATCAACCCAGACAATGTCGGCATTGCGGTAGAACAAAAATGAAGGCAACATTTGACTAAGACCTAACTGTCGAGACACTAAGTTTGGTTGATAACCCACGAAACCATATCCTGTCGAGCCAACGTTAATTCGACAGAAAACCACGGTGGGTGTTAAAAAGGCCCTCCAAATTGCATTTGTACGGGCGGAATTTTGAGGAGAGTTAGGAAAAGGTTCTCGAAACCAGTCTGGACCAAATCGTCGCTCCATAAAAGGGCCATGACTGAGATAAATGTCTTGGTCTTGACAAACATGTTGATATATTTCATTAAAACGAACTGGTCAAGTTTGTAGGGGTGAGTGGTCAAGGATAGTCTCAGGCCTTCGACAGTTCTAGCCTTATTTAGACGCATAATTGCTTCAGAGATAGGGTGACCTCGTTGAAATTCGAATATGGCATTCAGCCAATGTTGTAGAAGAAAAAGTGGTCATGAGATGGTTAAGCCATTGTCATGATAGGGAAGTGCCTTCAGTTGCATGGAAGCATCGCCTAAAGTGTGGTATAAATTTTCCAACAAAAGCTTGCCCAATGAGATATTTTATCCCTCATGAAGTTGAATAGCCAGAGGTATGAAATCTTGAACTATTGTTAATGATCATGTGCAAAATAAGAAATGGGAGAGCCAGAGGGACATAAAAGCTATATGCTCAGTGTCGAAGATGTCTTTTGTGTCTACAAGATGGTGATCAGTAACATAATGAGCGAAATCTGAATGGTTAAAGCAAAATGCATGTTTTGTTGACTCAGTTGGGTTGAAGGTCACACCCAGCGGGGAAAGCCCAGTAATGGCTGCCACATCAAATAGGGTAGGTGTCAACATCCCACAAGGAAGTTGGAAAGTGTTGGTTAAACTTTCCCAAAAGAAAAGTGAAGCGAGGATAAAGTTGGGATCGATTGTATGAGCGCTCCGCGAAATTTGAATAGCAACGAAAATGCCAATTTTCTCCCATTGAGATCTTTGTTGCCCCTGGACTTTATCAAGCCAAGCGAGATACGTCACATCACCTGGTATAGTTGTGGAGGTGAACACTGGCACCAGAGGCCATAAACCTAACATCAATGGGTTTTGTATGGTTGAAAGCAGAAGGGATAACAGGGATAAAACAAGGGAAGTATTGATTGACAGTTTTAGGATGCGTCTCTTGGGATAGGCAAGGCCCATGGAATGAGAAGAGTCTTTTTGCAACAACAAAAGGAATAAACATCTGGTGTTGCCATGCTTCAATCTTGGATTTCACTTTAGATGAGGGATCTATGATTAAATCCAAACTTTGTTTCGCAAAAATAGAGAAAGCTATAGGGTTGTTACCTGTGTTGAAGGGAATGTCAGATGGAGTGGTAATTTTAAAAATAGAGCAGGTCTCTTTTAGATTTTCAGAAATAGAAAAATGAAGAGAAGAAAGAAACTAAGATTTTTGAAATTATATTTAAGGAGAGATTAAAGTCGTTAAAAGCGAGACAAATGTCACTCAATATGGTGTAGATATTCCAAGAAGTGAAAAGGTTAGTGGGGTTTGTTTGAAAACTCACGCCCTAAAACCTAGGAGCAATCATGAGAAGCGATTGATTGACATGGGAAAATGTTGCACAGAAAGGAGTTATGATTACACATGACGTCGTTATAGAGAAACACGCGGTCGAAAACTTGGAAGAGAAAACGCATGAGTTCTCCTGTCGTCAGAGGCTCCGTAGAACATGGTGTTTTGGGAGGCAATTTGTTGACAAGCAATATTCGACTAGGGAAGCAAGTCGTTAAACTATAAGGTATCTTTGATTAGAAATACATGTGTCCACCATAAAGAAAATGGGATACATCGACAAGTTAAAGAAGTCCAAGAATTATGGCCGACGAAGACACCGGTTTTGGAGGCAGTCTTGACAGGAGGTGAAGTATCGACAGGAAATAACAAGTGGTGACGAGGGCAGTTACCAACTCACGAAACCAATAAGAACGTGGGAATGTTTTCAAAGCAATTTATAGTAGTTCTCCGTGAATCCCAACGTGGTACTAGTAATCGTCGACATTTACACTATTAGATTTTCTATTTAAGTAATTATTTATATTTTTGTTAGAGGTCGCATTTCTTCACATTTAGAGCATCACACACAAAGTACACGCGTCTAAGAGACAAACGAATTCAGACTTAACAATGTATGAATGCTTCCACATTTAAATTCATAGCAATTTTCAGTTTTTAACTTTAAATTACAAGTCTTGTCATTTACTTTCTTTACTTTGCAATTGTCTTCTACTTTTACCCTTTTTATCAAATATCAAACCGTTTCAACCTAAAACACTCAAAAAACTAAGTATAAGATTATTGTACCTGATCCTGCAAATAATGTTTAATAAAATACTAGAGATTATTCGCGAGAAACAGTCGTATTCTTGACGATTATGCGATAATTACTTCTAAGAAAATACACATTCACATGTTAGAAGAATTCATCCCGATATCATAATTAAACACACCAATTAAACCAGACACTCTCCACTATATCCATTTTATCAAAATATTTTAATAGTGTTTGATTTTGTAAAAAAAGTGGTCTTCTAGATTTTTGAATTAATATATAGAAACTTTACAAAATTCTAAATATTTGGTCTTTTATTCTAGATTTTTGAAAAAAATTGATGTTAAAACAATAATTTTTACACCACCTGATTTTAGTAAACCCATAATTTGTTAACAAAAACATATGATATTATATTGGTTTTTCAAATTTCAATATAAATTCATATTTTTTATAATTAAATATGTTTGTGATTTTCTTAAATATTTTATATTTTATTTTTAATCTTTCAAAAAAATTTGTTTAAAAAATAGTTTTTCTAAAATTATTATCTATATTTTTGATCGCTTCTCAATTTAGTAACAAAATTAACGACGATTTTAACTATTATTTTAACATAAAAGATTATAAGTGTGGATGAAATTTTTATGAGGATCATTCTTAACGGAAAATATTTGGAATGTCTAAAAATAAAATATGAGATATTTAGAAGAATCACAAATATATTTAACACTATTTTTCGTACCGAAATTTTCAAATATCTGATCTAAAATTATAAATATAAATTTCTGAAACACAAAATTATGATTTTATATTAGTTTTTTCAAAAATCCGAAAAAAAACTACAACTATACTAGATTTATTAAAAAAAATCTAATTGTATTAACTTCACTTTTTCATTGGTCTATCGGATATCATCTACGTATTTTTTAAATCTGAAAAATTACAAACATACTAGATTCATAAAAAAATCCAATAATTAACTTTATTTTTGATAAGTTTATTTAATATGAATTATCGATTTTTTTAAAATCTAAAAACTAACATGATTTTACATAGTTTTTTTAAAATTCCAATAAAAAGTATACTAGACTTTTTTATTGCCCTGCCGAATTTTACAAGTGAGAAATTTTTTTTCAACATCTTATTAAAAGTCCAAGAAATTTTGGGTCTGTTTTTTGGCCCAATCCAAGACAAGCTAAGCTTGCTAATCTTTTTTTTTATATTAATAAAATACAAAAATGACTCAAACTCAAACCAAACAAAAAAAGAATAAAACCAATAATGGACATTTATAATGGAGGAATATATTTTTGTTTATTTTTGGTGTGACAAAAAATGTTGAGTACTATGTTGTTCACTAATGTGTTCTGTCGTTTTAAGACACTATTGGTTAGGGGTGTTCGCGGTATAGTTTGAAGGATTTTGAAGAAAAAATTATCGGAAGTGTAAGAGAAAAAAAATGTGTGATTTAATTGACTTTTAAAAAAAATCAAATCAAATTAATGTGGTTTGGATTAGTACGGTTGATTCGATTTTGTATAAAAAAAAATTATTGAACCATATATAAACATATAAAGAAAATTATAATTTTGTGTTTAATCGTTTATATATTACCATAAAAAAATTTATAATTGTCAAAACAAGTTTATAATTTGATACATAAAATTACATATTATAATTTTATCTAAATCTAAAGAATGATATACATAAAATTGCATTCTTAAATAAATATTATATAAAAAATATGATAAAATATATTTTATAAAAATAATATTTATAAATGAATAATATTTTATTTTTTATGATTTATAAATTAAAATAAATATTATACAAAAAATATGATAAAATATACACATAATATATGTTGATTTCTTCAAAGAATTAAATAAATATATTGATTAGTAAGATTTAATACTATAATGTGGTTTGGTTTAGTTTGATTCAGTTTATAAAATACAAATCGCAAATCAAACTAAACCGCGATTCCGTTAGAAAATGACTGAAACACATCCAAACTAAATATAATTTTTTTATGATTTCAATTTAATTCGGTTTAATTTTATAATTTTCTATTAAATCGATTTAATTTTGAAAACTACTATTGGCACATGAAAATAACGAGAAGGACTTTAACTTGTTCTATTTTATCTCTTGAGATTCATTCTTTTAAGTGAAACTAAAATGTACTATTTTTTTCTTTATGTTTTGCCTTGTCCTAATCTATTTTAACACACAACAAATAGAAAACAGAATTCACGTGTTCTGTCGTATCCTTTTCTCGTTGACAAGATGTCCTGTTCTTATTCTGTCTATCAATTATTGGACTTTTTATTTTTATCTTTTTTACCTTCAA
Organism: Vicia faba; assembly: GCA_948472305.1. NCBI lineage: Eukaryota > Viridiplantae > Streptophyta > Magnoliopsida > Fabales > Fabaceae > Vicia > Vicia faba. The sequence goes on from OX451739.1 coordinate 1,386,219,934, forward strand.
ACCTCATTTGTATCGTTTTTTAATCGTTTTTTTCATTCATCAGATCTCAACTATTCGTTTTTTTTTAATTACAAGTACAACATTTCTTTTATAAGCAAAAGCAAGGATTCATAGATATAGAGTATTATGTGTATTCAAGTCCACTTATAAAAGTCGAGAATTAAATCTAAAAAATAAGAGAAATTACAAATCAACTGAAATTTAATCTAGAAAATACATCTAATCTTTGCAAATCTCATAGAAATTATATTTGGAATATGAAATTTCTTTAATGAATGACAACTTACATGTTAGAATATTTAAGTCATAATTATAATGTTATATGTGTTACGTTCATTATATAATTAGTTAAAATTGTAGTGGTTTAATTAATAATAAGTATGTGGCTAAAAGTATAAATATCATGAAAAATAATATTATTGTATAGATACTATAAGTCAATATCTAATTTGATGATGTGTCAAATTAGAATATTGAAAACTAAGAAATAACCCTAAAGTAATTTATAGGGATTATGGTCCCCATTTGTAGATAACGCAAAACGTCTTATCGGAAATTCTCTCTTCATCTTCATCAGAGGAGAATCAAGGAGCCATAAGGAACTTTACAAATCAGATGATCAAATATCCACAAACCTTCGGTGATTCATAATGACAAACTCAAGTACACTTTCTCCTTCATTCTCATAACTGTATTCCCAATGACAATGCTATTTGACAAAAAGATTGATGAAATTGAAAGCAAGTAAAAGTGGAAAAGTAAAAACACGAGAAATTTGTCTACACAGTTCCTCACTATCGTCTTCGCGTGTGGGTACGTCTACGCCTAATTCCAATAGAACTAGGATAATTCTTATATCCAAAATGTTTAATACAATGGAATAGTTAGAATCAACAAAACAAAATTCTTTAATTTGGTGTTGATGCTCCTTCTTCCAACCTTTGATCTTAAGCTAGATCAAATCAACTGATAGATGCAACCAATTCACCACTTAAGCTACTTTCTTAAAAGGATTTCAAACACTCCAAGGTTCCTTACAAAGATTTCAAACACTCCAAGAGATTTTTCACTTGAGTAAATCTGATTGCATACTATCAAAACTGTAAGGGAAAGGTCCCTCTATATGTGTTTTAATGATGTCAAAACGGTTATTACTTACTCTCCATTTGGGTTGGTCCTATGAACAATGTTGATGTAGAATGGTTGGAATGAAGATCTCTAGAAACATTTATTTTTGGGAAAATTCACTGTTTGCGTTGACTCAAAGATATGTGCGGTCGACTCATCATTCTTAACCAAGCACAAGATGTGTCGCACCGACTCTTCCGGTCAACTCAACCTGGGAATTAAAGTATTCAAATATTGCATCGACGCAAGCCTTATAACGGTCGACACACTATACTTTAAAATGGTTTTCCTCCACCTGCGAGTTGTGTCGCGCCGACCCCCCTTACTGCTTGAGTCGACCACTCGTTGCTTTCAACTATTTTTCTGTTATGCTTTTGGGTCTTGACTATTTGGTTATATATATATATATATATATATATATATATATATATATATATATATATATATATATATATATATATATATATATATATATATATATATATATATATATATATATATATATATATATATATATATATATATATATATATATACACACATTGGGTATCATCATTTGAATTCAACAAGAACTAGTGAAAGATATATATAGTGCTCATCATCTTTATCCTCTCTTCTCAAAAATTAACATCTACACATAACCATGGTTATTGATTCAAGAAAGATGTTGTGGTGATAACGTTCAAATCAAAGATTCAATTCAGATTTGGGTTGAGCAATTGTGGGTTGTTCTTGAATAAAATTGTTTGGATTTTCTCCTCCAAGATTCCAATTGGTACTGGGGTTTTTGAACAAGTCTTTGCTTCATCGAGTTCAGCCGAGTGAAAGGATTAAGAAACGGTGGGTTTACTTAATCAAGTAGCAGTAACCGGAGGATTATGAAGGAATATTTAGGGTCAAATTTCTTGCGATCGAAATCAGCCGAGTGAAAGTATTGCAGAACAAGAGTTCGTGCAAATCAAGTAGTGGTAAGCAGAGGTTTGTTCAAAGAATTTGGCACTTGGTTTGGCTCAAACCAAGGAAAGGGAAGAAGACGGTTACATCAACAACATTGGTTTATTGTATTGTGAATTATCTCTTCTCTTGTAACGTTTGAATCTTAATATCAAATATCTCAATTCTAGATTCTAGAATTAGGGGCAAACGTACCCTACGAGAGGACGATAAGAGGAACTTCCTTAACAAATCGTGTGTTTTCTTCTTTTTCTTTACTTCCATACTTGACTACTATAGTTTATGGGAATTAAATTTTAGAATTTGCTTGTACTGAAATTGTAGTGTGTTAAGATCATTTCACAACATTGGTAACAATCCGTTTGATTGATACCTAAGAAAACTCAGCGCTACAATTTAGTAAAATCAAACCTAAGGTACTTTGCACATAAGGTGTTTGACAAATTGATTCATCCACAAATTATTCATTGTGTTTAGCTTTATCTTAGTCAATTAATTGGAAACTATTCATACTCATTGAGAATGTTTAAGTGATTGACCAATTGAGTAAAACGTATTGATTCTTACTTTGTCATCCTATCCCATACGGTTACGCATACCCCATCTTTTCAATAAAGGATCGTTTAGAGGATTGGAGATTCCGGGAGCTTTCGCATATATTTATGAAAAACAATTATAAAAAGCGCAAATAATTTTTTAAACGATCTATCAACCCCCCTTCTAGATCGACCACATCGTCTAACAAGTGGTATCACGAGCGCTGGTTTATCTGTTGCTTCGCGTATTACTTTAAAGAATATAGATAACGATAAAAAATGGGCTTATAACAGAGCTCCTATTTTCACCGGTGAAAATTATAGCTATTGGAAAGATTGTATGCGGCTACATATTAATTCTTTTAATAGAAAGATATGGAAAGTTATCGAGGATGGTCCTATACAAATAACCATGACCAATGAGGATAACATCACCATACCCAAACCGGAAGCACTATGGGATGAGGAAGACGAGAAAAAATATAGCTATGATTGGAAAGGTAGAAATATGCTTATTGCCTCTTTAGGTGTTGATGAGTATTTTAGAGTTTCACATTATGCTACTTCTAAGTCAATATGGGATGCTCTACAAATTTCCCATGAGGGGACAAATGATCTTAAACTTGCTATAATCAACACATTGGCTCAAGAGTTTGATCTCTTTCACATGAAGTATGGTGAAACCATTGCGGATGTGCAAAAGAGATTTTCTCATATAATCAATCACTTACACACTCTTGGTCATGTTACTCCCAATGTTTTTGATACTAACAAAATCTTGAGATGTCTTAATATGGAATTGCTACAGCAATCAAGGAAGCCAACAATCTATCTACACTTGACATAACAACATTGTTTGGGAAGCTTCAAGAGCATGAGCAAGAGCTCATAAATCTCAAAAAGCTCGAGAAAAAGGAAAAGAAAGAAAAACCAAAAGACACGGAAAAGAAATCTATTGCATTAAAGGCTTCAAGCTCAAAGTCCTCCACCAATAACTCATGTGTGAGTGATTCTAGTGATGATGATGAAAGTTCAAGTGAAGACACGAGATTGTTTGTAAGAAAATATCAGAGATAACTCCGAAAGAATAAAGTCCAACACTCAGACAAAAATCTCATCAGTTATAGAAGCCAATAAAAACCTTCAAGACAAGATGAAGGTAAGAAATCTAAATCAAGAGGATCATATTTCAACTGTGCAAAACCCGGTCACTACAAACCAGATTGTCCATTGCTCAAGAAAGACAAAGGAAAAGACAAATTCCAAAATATACCTAACAAAGCTAGAAGAGCATATATTGCCTGGGATAGTGATAGTGAATCTTTAAGCAAAAGTGACACTAGTGACGAAGAAGAAATGGTAAACCTTTGTCTCACGACTCATCAAAAGAAGAAAATGATTGTAAGTCATTCTAAATATGATCATATTGATAAAAGGTCTCACATAGAATTTCAAAGAGCTTTTAATACTCTACAAAATGAGGCTAAAGAAGCGTTTAAACGATTAGACTCAAACAAGAAAACAAATTTCATACCTTGAGCAAAAAGTGTCCAATTCCGAAAAAGAGTTGGAAGCCCTCAAGGCATCTATGGTAGAGAAAATCAAAACTGATAAAGGTAGTGTAGGTAATACGGGATGCATTGAGCATAAATTCAAAGTTTTTCCATCATAAAAAAGGGGGAGTATTTGAGGGCAAGGTCCCTCTATATGTGTTTTAACAATGTCAAAACGGTTATTACTCACTCTTCATTTGGGTTGATCCTATGAACAATCTTGTTGTGGAATGGTTGGAATGAAGATCTCTGGAAACATTCATTTTTGGGAAAATTCACTGTTTGCGTCGACTCAAAGATATATGCGATCGACTCATCATTCTCAACCAAGCTCAGGATGTGTCGCGTCGACCCTTCCGATCGAATAAATCTGGGAATCAAAGTATTCAAATATTGTGTCGATTCAAGCCTTGTAGCCGTCAACACACTATACTTCAAAATGGTTTTCCTCCACTTGCGGGTTGTGTCGCACCGATCCCCCTTACTGCTTGAGTCGACCGCTCACTGCTTTCAACTTTTTTTCTGCTATGCTTTTGGGTCTTGACTATTTTGTAACATATATATATATATATATATATATATATATATATATATAATATATATATATATATATATATATTCATTGGCTATCATCATTTAAAGTCAACAAGAACTAGTGAAAGATACACATAATGTTAATCATTTTCATCCTCTCTTCTCAAAAATCAACATCTACACATAATCATGGTTGTTGATTTAAGAAAGATGTTGTGGTGATAACGTTCAAATCTAAGATTCAATTCAGATTTGAGTTGAGCAATTGTGGGTTGTTCTTGAATAAAATTGTTTGGATTTTCTCCTCCAAGATTACAATTGGTGCATGGGTTTTTGCATTAGTCTTTGCTTCATCGAATTCATCCGAGTGAAAGGATTAAGAAAAGGTGGGTTTTCTTAATAAAGTAGCGGTAACCAGAGGATTGTGAAGGAAGATTTGGGGCCAAGTTTCTTGCGATCGAAATCATCAGAGTGAAAGTATTAAAGAATAAGAGTTCGTGCAAATCAAGTAGCGATAACTGGAGGTTTGTTCGAAGAATTTGGCACTTGGTTTGGCTCAAACCAAGGAAAGGGAAGAAATATATTACATCATCAACATTGGTTTGTTTTTATTGTGAACTAACTCTTCTCTTGTATAATTTGCATCTTACTACCAAATATCTCAATTCTAGATTGTAGAATTGGGGGCAGACGTACCCTACGCGAGGACGACAAGGGGAACTGCCTTAACAAATCGTGTGTTCTTCTTCTTTTTCTTTACTTCCATATTTGACTACTATAATTTGTGGGAATTAAATTGTCAAATTTGCTTGTACTGAAATTGGGGTGTGTTGAGATCATTTCACAACATTGGTAATAATCTGTATGATTAATACCTAAGAAAACTCACCGCTACAATTTAGTAAAATCAAACCTAAGGTGCTTTGCACATAAGGTGTTTCACAAATTGATTCATCCATAAATTATTCATTGTGTTTAGCTTTATCATAATCAACTCACTGGAAGTAATTCATACTCATTGATAATGTTTAAGTGATTGACCAATTGAGTAAAACATATAGATTCTTACTTTGTCATCTTACCCCATACGGTTATGCATATTCGATCTTTTCAATAGAGGACCGTTTAGACGATTGGAGATTCCAGGAGCTTTCACATATATTTCTGGAAAAAAATTATAAAAAGTGCAAATAACTTTTTAAACGATCTATTCAACCCCCTTCTAGATCGACTACATCGTCTAACAAGTGGTATCATGAGCGTTGGTTTATCTGGTGCTTCGCATATTACTTTGAAGAATATAGAGAATGATCAAAAATGGGATTATATGAGAGCTCCTATTATCACCGGTGAATATTATAGCTATTGGAAAGATTGTATGTGTGTGCATATTAACTTTGTTAATAGAAAGATATGGAAAGTTATCGAGGATGGTCCTATACAAACAACCATGACCAATGAGGATAACGTCACCCTACCCAAACCGAAAGCACTATGGGATGAGGAAGACGAGAAAACCTATAGCTATGATTGGAAAGGTAGAAATATCTTATTGCATCTTTAGGTGTTGATGAGCATTTTAGAGTTTCACATTGTGCTACTGCTAAGGCAATATGGGATGCTCTATAAATTGCCCATGAGGGGACAAATGATGTTAAACTTGCTAGAATCAATACATTGACTCAAGAGTTTGATCTCTTTCAAATGAAGCATGGTGAGACCATTGCGGATATGAAAAATAGATTTTCACATATAATCAATCGCTTACACGCTCTTGGTCATGTTACTCCCAATGCTGTTGCTACTAATAAAATTTTGAGATGTCTTAATAGGGAATGGCTACCTAAAGTTACAACAATCAAGGAAGCCAACAATCTAGCCACACTTGACATAACAACATTGTTTTGGATGCTTCAAGAGCATGAGTAAGAGCTCATAAATCTCAACAAGCATGAGAAAAAGGGAAAGAAAGAAAAACAAAAAGACACAAAAAAGAAGTCTATTGCATTAAAGGCTTCAAGCTCAAAGTCCTCCACCAATAACTCATGTGTGAGTGACTCTAGTGATGAGGATGAAAGTTCAAGTGAAGACACAAGGTTATTTTTAAGAAAATATCATAGATATATCCGAAAGAATAAAGTACAACACTCGGAAAAAAATCTCATTAATTATAGAAGCCAATAAAACCTTCAAGACAAGATGAAGGTAAGAAATGTAAATAAAGAGGGTCATATTTCAACTGCAGAAAACCCGGTCACTACAAATCGGATTGCCCATTGCTCAAGAACGACAAAGGAAAAGAAAAATTCCGAAAGAGACCTAATAAAGCTAGAAGAGCATACATTGCTTGGGATAGTGATAGTGAAGCTTCAAGCAAAAGTGACACTAGTGACGAAGAAGAAATGGTCAACCTTTGTCTCACGACTTATCAAAAGAAGAAAAGGAATGTAAGTCATTCTAAATATGATCATATTGATAAAATGTCTCACATAGAATTGCAAAGAGATTTTGATACTCTACAAAATGAGGCTCAATAAGCTTTTAAACGATTAGCCTTAAGAATTTTTTTTCATACTTCAGCAAAAAGTGTCCAATTCCGAAAAAGAGTTGAAAGCCCTCAAGGCATCTATGGTAGAGAAAATCAAAACTGATAGCAAAGATGATAAGTTTTCTTGGCATGATTGGTCTGGATGCGAAACTTGTTATATTTGGCAAAGAGAAGGAAAAAATCTCAAAGCCAAACTTAACAAGGCTTTACAACCCAAAATTACTTTTGACATTGATAAATCAAATTTCAGAAGTATTATGATTAATCCTTATAAAAAATACACTTATGAAATAAGAGATCCTCCAAGAAAAAGTAACTCACCCAAAACTCTAACTTGTTTATATTGTTGCAAAAGGGGCCACACCATTGGCAAATGCCGATTTAGAAGGTTTTTGGTTCATCAAGGCATTTTTAAATGGTTGCCGAAATGTAACTCAAGTATCACTCACACACAAGGACCCAATAAAAATTGGGTACCTATTTCCCTTGTTTAAATTTGTAGGTGAAATGTCTTGAGACTACGAAGAAAAGATGGTTTCTCGATAGTAGATGCTCAAGACATATGACGGGTGACATCTCCTTATTTTTTGACTTTGTGGGGAAAAAGAAAGGATTTGTCACCTATGGCGACAATAACAAGAGAGAAATACTCGGTAAAGGTAGTGTAGGTAATCCCTCTTCTACTACTATCTCTGATGTCCTATTAGTTGATGGTCTTAAACACAATCTTATTAGCATTAGTCAATTATGCGATAAAGGATACAATGTCTCTTTTTCAAAAGACTGTTGCATAATTGAACATAATGATAAGAAAGATGACGTGTTCAAAGGCTTGCGAGTAAACAATGTATACATGCTTGACTTGAATAATGTATCCTTAACCGGAGCTAAATGTCTATTCTCTTTAAGTGAGGACTCATGGCTTTGGCATAGACGTCTAGCTTACTTGAATTTTGATTTGTTAAATAAAATTGTCTCAAAAGATTTAGTAGTCGGTTTACCCAAACTAAAATTCTCCAAGGATCACTTATGTGATGCTTGCCAAACAGGGAAGCAAACAAGAATCTCGTTTAAATCTAAAAACATTGTTTCTACAATGAGACCTCTTGAACTTCTCCTTATGGACTATTTTGGACCATCTAAAATTAAAATTCCAGGTGGTAACTACTATGGATTTGTTATTGTAGATGACTACTCTAGATTTTGTTGGACAATTATTTCTTAGCAAATAAAAGTGACACCTTTCCGGCATTTGAAAAGTTTGTCAAGATTTCTTAAAACAAATTGAACACTAGCATAGTTACTATTTGAAGCGATCACGGTGGTGAATTTAACAATGATCTCTTTGATAAATTTTGTGAAAAATACGGCATTGATCATAATTTTTCCGCCCCACGTACTCCACAACAAAATGGAGTGGTGGAACGTAAAAACTGTGTTTTAGAAGAACTCAGAAGAACTATGATCAATGAACACTGTCTTCCAAAATACTTTTGGGCCGATGCCATTAGCACAAAATGTTATGTTTTGAATAGCGTTCTAATACGTCCTATTATAAACAAAACTCCCTATGAACTTTTAAAAGGAAGAAACCAAATATTTCCCATCTTCACGTTTTCAGATGTAAATGCTTTGTATTAAATAATGGTAAGGAGAATCTAGGTAAATTTAACTCAAAAGCCAACGAAGGTATCTTTCTCGGATACTTTCAATCAAGTAAAGCTTATAGAGTATTTAATAAAAGGTTACATATTGTTGAAGAGTCTGTGCATGTTTCCTTTGATGAATTTGATCCGAAATTAGTCGGAAAGGGTAGTGTTTATGATGGTGCAGGTGTATGTTCGGAAAGCATACTAAATGATCCCAAAGAAAAGGACTCGGAATCTACTAAAATTGAGGAAGAGTTGGATCAAGCATTCGAAGAAAGATGGGAAGATCATCCAAGTAATAAAAATGATCTTCCTTTGGAATGGATAACCTCTAAGGTTTATCCCATTGACAACATCCTAGGAGTCATATCAAAGGGAGTCACCACTCGTTCTAAGATAAGTAACTTATGTTATCATTTTGCTTTCGTCTCTCAAATTGAGCCTAAATATTCCAAATACGCCTTACTCGATGAACATTAGTTTTTACCTATGCAAGAGGAACTAAATCAGTTTAAAAGAAATGAGGTTTGGGACCTTATCCCTCCTCCACGATATCAATGAGTTATTGGAACTAAATGGGTATTTAGGAACAAATTAGACGAAAACGGAATTATAACTCGCAACAAGGCTTGTCTTGTTGCCCAACGGTATAACAAAGATGAATGCATCGATTATAAGGAAACTTACGCTCTGGTGGCCCGACTCGAGGCTATACGCCTCTTGCTTGCATATGCATGCTCGCAAAACATCAAATTATTTCAAATGGATGTAAAGAGTGCTTTCTTAAATGGATACATTAATGAAGAGGTTTATGTGTCTCAACCTCGCAGTTTTTAGAATTTTGAGAGTCCTAACTATGTTTACAAACTTAAGCGTGCACTATACGGTCTTAAACAAGCCCCTAAGGCTTGGTACGAACGTCTTAGAAAATTATTACTAGATTAAGGATTATCAAAAGGAAAGGTTGATACAACCCTTTTTATTAAGCATGAAGGAAAATATTCTATTTTAGTTCAATTATATGCAGATGACATTATTTTTTGTTCTTATAAAATATCTTTGGTCAAGGAATTCTCTAAGCCAATGTCTGACTTTATCGCATTCCTATTTTTTGTGACAATACAACTGCCACCAACCTAACCAAAAATCCGATTTGCACTCTCGCTCAAAACATATTGAGATTAGACATCATTTCCTAAGGGATCATGTGGAAAAGGGTGATGTCGTTTTCGAACATGTTGATAGCAAAAATCAACTTGCCGACATTTTTACTAAACCACTCTCTAGGGGACCCTTCTTTCACATTCCTAAGGAACTTGGTGTTCTCGATATGTCGGATAGGTGGCAACTTAATTAAGTTGCATGATCCTTATTTTATTTCATATATTCCCTTAATGTTTGATGTACTCAATGATAGTTTTAGTGAAAGCTCTCATCAATATTCATGAAGGTAATATCCATCCTATCTATTTCCCCTTCTTGATCATATATATGTGTTTATTTAGGTTATCTTCTTGCTTTACATTCATTATAATGTTGATATGCATGTGTGATTTATTGTTACTTCCCCTATTACATGTCTTGTTTTTAGCTTAAACTTCATCTTGCTATAGTTTTGTTATGTTTTTCCTAACTTTATTTGCTTTCTTTCAAACCTACTCTGGGTTTGTTTCATATTCTATTCTCATTCGGTATGTAATGTACTAAATGCTTATCTCTAATTATTAACCTTTTATGCTTTGCACTAATCTCATTTTATGTGAATGATTGTTAGTGTATTAAGTTGCAAATAGATGATGATTATGCGTTTGAATAATTTTTGTTACTTTTAACCTCGTGCTTTTTCTCTTTTTGATTTTTTCAAAGGGTGAGAAGATAATATACAAGGAATATTGTGTAAAAGCTTGCAAGCGGTGTTTTACGGAATGCACAAATTCAGGAGGGGCATATTTGGATACGACTCTTGATAGGCTCTCAATACGGGATGCATTGAGCATAAATTCAAAGTTTTTCCATCATTAAAAAGGGGGAGTATTTGAGGGCAAGGTCCCTCTCTATGTGTTTTAATGATGTAAAAACAGTTATTACTCACTCTTCATTTGGGTTGGTCCTATGAACAATATTGTTGTGGAATGGTTGGAATGAAGATCTCTATAAATATTCATTTTTGGGAAAATTCACTGTTTGCGTCGACTCAAAGATATGTGCGATCGACTCATCATTCTCAACCAAGCTCAGGATGTGTCGCGTCGACCCTTCCGATCTACTCAACCTAAGAATCAAAGTATTCAAATATTGTTTCGATGCAAGCCTTGTAGCCGTCGACACACTATACTTCAAAATGGTTTTCCTCCACTAGCGGGTTGTGTGCACCGACCCCCCTTACTGCTTGAGTCGACCGCTCACTGCTTTCAACTGTTTTTCTGCTATGATTTTGGGTCTTGACTATTTTGTAACATATATATATTTATTGGGTATCATCATTTGAATTCAACAAGAACTAGTGAAAGATACACATAGTGTTCATCATTTTCATCCTCTCTTCTCAAAAATCAACATCTACACATAATCATGATTGTTGATTCAAGAAAGACGTTGTGGTGATTTTTGTACCCCAATTTTTGCCCCTAATATCCCTTCATCATACCATGTTGTTTCACTCACAACAAGATCACATTAGGGCTTTTGGTTCTTCTCCCTATCTTTAGCTTTGCTCTTTTAAGGAGTTACCAAGCATCTTGACTTGTTTTCTTTTGTGATCATGAAAATTTTTGCTTTGATTTTCTTTCTAATTAATAAAATGCAATGTGGGTTTGTCTTACTTGTTAATAATGTAGGTAAAGGCAATGAGTTTTAGCAAGTTGCTCCATGGGTTCATGAGTTTATTTCCATGCCCTAATCAACATAGCTTGAGGAGTTCAAACCTCACCATTGAAGTTGTTTTGGAATAAATGGCATGACAAGGCTTATTTTGGGTTCAACATATTTCAAAGTTATCACAATTTATTCAAAAGTACAAGGGGTTGAGGGAAGGAGTTGTCATGATTGGACAAGGTCTTGTTCCTATTAGTCACAAGAGCACATTTCTCTCAAATTTCAAGATATGGAAGTGGTTTTAGTGGGTATGAGTCCTCATCATCATCCTCAACAACTTCTATTAACAAAGAAAGAATATTGGCACAAGAAGTTTGTTCAAACTTGTCAAAGTTCCTCAAAGCATTCTCTTGATCTAGAGGCTAGGGTTTTGAACTTCAAAGGAGTATATCTTACTCACCATTTGGTATTTTGAGTGATTTCAAATACATCTTTATCTTCAAAGAGTTACCAACAAATAACTTCAAAATTTCCAAGGAATTTTCACGTGGAAGAAACTTAGTGAAGAAGAAAGATTACAAGTCATCCAGATGAATCCACAATTTTCCATATGTGACTTCAAATGGTCATAACTTGGTCAATTTTTATCACCTTGAGTCCATTATTTTTCCATGATGATTTTAAAGATGTGTACTTTATGCCTTCTTTTATGTGCAAAGTGAGAAAATGGATGAAAGTTGCCTTAAATATGCAAAAGATTATAGGTCATTTCAGGATTTTTTGGACAACTTCAACAAGTCATAACTTGCTCATTTTTTTGGAGATTTTGAGTGGTTCAAATTTCAAAATGTCATTAAAGAGATCTACTTCATTCCATCTTTTTTGGTCAAGAGCAAATTCTAAGAGGAAGGCCATGTTTGGATACAAAAGATTATAGGTCATTTTTGAAGAAGAATTTGAAATATTTCTAAGTATGGAAAGTTAACTCTTTTTCTTAAACTTTGACTCCATGTAACTTTCAGCTCAAGCATCCATTTGATTCCATTCTTTTTCCATTACAAAGCTTGTAACCCCATCTTTCCAAAGCATCAAGAATCATGCCCTAAGACCCCCTGAGTTGGAAATGCCATGGATTTGAATTTGGTAACTTGAAACTGAATTTTTCACAAAGTCAGAATTTTGAAATCCATAATGTGACTTCTAAACACAAGATTTGTGCGTGTTTTTGATTTAAACTTGATTAGAAAACTTGCCAGAAGTGATTAGCACCCCAAAGCGCAAGGTTTGACTGAGTTTTGAGGGAAATGAAGTCACACTTCACTCGTGCTCGAACCTTACTCAATTTCCCCCCAAACTTCCTTGTTTCTTCAAATTTTCATTCCCATTCACTTCCCTATAAATAGAGGGTTATCCCCCATCCATTTTCCCAAGCTTAGAGAGCCAAGAACATCCTGCCAAAACCTCACACGAACCCACTTTTTTTGAATTCAGTTTCTGAAATTTAAGCTTCCTTTTCCAAAATTCTTTGCGCATTCGTCATCCTTGAGCATCATACAAACTCTCCAGCTCTTAAACCAATCAAAACGAGCTATAATTCAAGCTACAAAAGTCCAGTTTCAGAGCTTCTTACTTGAACTTCGAAAAGGTAGAATTCTCCACCATTTGGATCCAAATCAAGCACTAATCTATTCTACTCCTTTGTCTGATTCTAATGCTGCTTACAATTTTTAAATCCATTGAGAATTGAGAGAGAAATCTCAAATTGGAGGTGCTCGCTATTTTCTGGGTTTTTGATTCATATCTCTCTCCATACCTTATATATATTTGGCGCGATGGTTGTGTTAGAATCGTCTTGAAGAGACAAGTTCAATGATGCTAGCCTGAAATCCTAATTTTTCCATTTGAAGGATCTCACAAAATCCTCATTGCAGGGTGTCTGGAGGTTGAAGACGATAACATGTCTCGTCTCAGCCAATGATAGCGTGCCAAACATTTTAATTTCATTGGTTGCCCCTTTTCTGATCCCATGTGTATTTCACTATAGTCCATATCAAGCACAACGCGTACGGTCCATTGGATTAGCTTACTAACGCGTTTTGACTATGATCTGATGTTCCACATCTTTTTGGTTTTATTTTATTTTCTAATTTTATATTTTTATTGATTAAATTTTCAAAAATTCATAACTCTTTTATTTTTTATCCAAAAATTATGAAAAAATTCACAAAAATACTTTGAATTATTTCTGATCTCATGACTATTTTTTCACATTTTTATTTTAGCATTTGGTATTTTTTAAAATATTTTTTTGTATTATTTGCTTTCTTTTAATTACTTAAAAAATACTTTCTGATATTTTTTAATTCTGAAAAAATTCATAAATATTATCTTGCATATTTTTGACTTTCTAAAATTTTTATGGAATTTTATGTTGAGGTTTACTATTTTTTACCTATTTTATGTTTGTTTTAGCAATTTTAAATAGTTTAAAAATAGTTTATGACTTTTAAAAATTACCAAAATTTTTATAAAAATATGTGGATCCATTTATGATTTTTCTATGGCTTTATTTTTAATTTCTTGATTAATTTGAATATAATTGATATTTTCCCCATTATTTTCTATTTTTAAACATTTTTTTAATGTATATATTAAATATAAAATTATTTTGTGATTATTTTCTGGCTAATCTTGGGTTAGGTTTTGGATCATGAACTTTATTAACATCATTGGATCCATGGTGTTGACTTTAACTCCAGAAAAAATGGATGAATAATTTTAATAATAGTTTGATTAAATTTAATTCAAATGTGGTTTGTATATTCTTTATTACCCTAATCCTCTTCATCTCATCCCCTTCTTATTGCACTAAATATTGTTGGAGCATGATCTCTATATCATGTATAAAAAAAATGGTGCATAGATTTCTATTGACCAGCCTCAAAATAGGTGTGACTTCTATATAAGTCCACTTACGATTGCTTAACATAGCGCTAAATTTTGTCCCGATTCGAATAAATGATCATTCGTGGCCCAAAGTTATGATTGCAAGCCCAAATATGTTAATTTGATCTCTTTGATCCAATAACCTTGAGACTCATTGTGTGGAGGCTTTGGTTCTACCAATCCTCTAATGGATCTACAACACCTTTGGTCAACGCGGATCACTTAAACATCGTTGATCATTAAATGGTACTTGTGAGAATTCCAAATGGATAATATTCTTGACAAAAAGCAAATGAAACTTGTTGTGTGGAGGCTTTGGTTCTACCAATCATCTAATGAGTTCTAAATGCAAGTTTCAAGATGGTCATCCAACTAACCACTAATTATTGACTTATTTTATCTTATGCTTTTATTCTTTTTTATACTTTATGTACTATTTATTTTTTTAGCATTTACATTTCATGCCATTTTCATCTTTGCTCATTTAAGCATTTATTTTCTTTCCATTTTTACTTTGCTCACTTGAGCTTTTCTTTTCTTTTCTTAAGATACTTAATAATCAACATAAACCCTAAAAAACTTTTAATGGCACTTGGACTATTTGGTTACTATCCTTGGCATGATGGAGCATGGGACTTTTTCTTGGACTTAGGATTAGAAACCTTGGCCTACCTTGGAGACCTTGTGATCTTATCTGATTATTTTGTCTGAAGTTCTTGAGGTTTACCTCAAGACATTGGGTTGCTTGTTTGTTTTTGTGTGCAGGTTTTTATGATTACATTCTCTGTTTGTAATATGGAATTCCCCCATATACAACCATTACTCTGCCCAATTTTTGTGAAGACTTAATACACTTGAAGTTTGGTTCTCTCAAGAGGTCTGGTATCTTTTCTTGCTTGGTTTCAATCCAAAGAATTGGAATTATACCTTGACTCATAATGTCAAGTTTTGGCTTCTTTTTGGTTAGATGGTTTTTATCCTTAGCTTTTACCTTATGCTTTAAGATAGCCTCTTCTTCTCCTTCCATCTTCTTTAATTTCAAAAATCTTCTCCCTCTTTTGAAAATTCTTCTTATTTCTAAACTTGAAATACTTTCATAATAAACTTGGACTTATGTCCTTGCATTTTCAAAATATTTTCATTAATAAACTTCAATCAATTTAATAATACCTTGACATTTTTTGTGAGAAGACTAAAAGTCAATCAATCTCATTTCAAACCATTTTTCCACTTTGGCTTTTTTATCTTTAAACTTTTTCTCAAAAAGATTAGACTCTTGTCAATCCTTGTAGTGATGAAAACAACTATACTTCTACAATATATAGTGAAGTGAGATATTTTCCACTTGGGTGTTGAGTGAGGCATTGTTGATTTTAAGATCCAAGCCACATCCTCCACTTTGAGATGATGCAAATTCTCCTTTCTCATGATTGTGGGTAGTAAGTATGTTTTCCACACGGGCAATGACGATGATGTCTTATCTCTTAAAATCAACCAACACACTTGTGTTTCAAATTTTTAAAAGAGGAACTACGTATACCCTGATCCCCTATTGCACGATAGGTGGTACGTAGTCACTAAAGGTTCGCAACCGCGACGGGTGCAAAAAATCATAAAAAATATTTCTCTTCTCACCTCCACCATCCATTTTATATACAACACATTTTTTTATAGCCAAAATATACAGATTTTACAAAGAGGTTCCGGAGGAGTACCATAGATGTTTAGGGTGCTAATACCTTCCCTTTGCATAACCAACCCTCTTACCTTGAATCTTTCACCATCTTTTTGGGTTATTCGCTCTTTTCCCATTCCTTTGGAAACAATAAAGCGCGGTGGGGATTTTTATTTTGATTTGTATAAAGTCTAGTCAATCCAATGGCTTAGTCTTGAACATTTCTACCGCTACAGTGATAACGTTCAAATCTAAGATTCAATTCAGATTTGAGTTGAGCAATTGTGGGCTGTTCTTGAATAAAATTGTTTGGATTTTCTCCTCCAAGATTACAATTGGTGCATGGGTTTTTGCACAAGTCTTTGCTTCATCGAATTCAGCCGAGTGAAAGGATTAAGAAATGGTGGGTTTTCTTAATTAAGTAGCGGTAACCAGAGGATTGTGAAGCAAGATTTGGGGCCAAATTTCTTGCGATCAAAATCATCCGAGTGAAAGTATTGCAGAATAAGAGTTCATGCAAATCAAGTAGCGATAACTGGAGGTTTGTTCGAAGAATTTGGCACTTGGTTTGGCTCAAACCAAGGAAAGGGAAGAAAAATGTTACATCATCAACATTGGTTTGTTTTTATTGTGAACTAACTCTTCTCTTGTATAATTTGCATCTTAATATCAAATATCTCAATTCTAGATTCTAGAATTGGGGGCAGACGTACCCTACGCTAGGACGAAAATGGCAACTGCCTTAACAAATCGTGTGTTCTTCTTCTTTTTCTTTACTTCCACATTTGACTACTATAATTTATGGGAATTAAATTAAAAAATTTTCTTGTACTGAAATTGTGGTGTGTTGAGATCATTTCACAACATTGGTAACAATCCGTTTGATTGATACCTAAGAAAACTCACCGCTACAATTTAGTAAAATCAAACCTAAGGTGCTTTGCACATAAGGTGTTTGACAAATTGATTCATCCATAAATTATTCATTGTGTTTAGCTTTATCTTAATCAACTCATTGGAAGTAATTCATACTCATTGAGGATGTTTAAGTGATTGACCAATTGAGTAAAACATATTGATTCTTACTTTGTCATCTTATCCCATACGATTATGCATATTCAATCTTTTCAATAGAGGACCGTTTAGACGATTGGAGATTCCAGGAGCTTTCACATATATTTCTGAATTTTTTTTATAAAAAGCGCAAATAACTTTTTAAACGATCTATTCAACCCCCCTTCTAGATCGACCACATCGTCTAACAAGTGGTATCATGAGCGCTAGTTTATCTGGTGCTTCGCATATTACTTTGAAGAATATAGAGAACGATCAAAAAAGGGATTATACGAGAGCTCCTATTATCACCAGTGAAAATTATAGCTATTGGAAAGATTGTATGCGTGTGCATATTAACTCTGTTAATAGAAGGATATGGAAAGTTATCGAGGATGGTCCTATACAAACAACCATGACCAATGAGGATAACGTCACCCTACCCAAACCATAATCACTATGGGATGAGGAAGACGAGAAAAAGTATAGCTATGATTTGAAAGGTAGAAATATGCTTATTGCATCTTTAGGTGTTGATGAGCATTTTAGAGTTTCACATTGTGCTACTGCTAAGGCAATATGGGATGCTCTAATAATTGCCCATGAGGGGACAAATGATGTTAAACTTTCTAGAATCAATACATTGACTCAAGAGTTTGATCTCTTTCAAATGAAGCATTGTGAATCCATTGCGGATATGCAAAAGAGATTTTCTCATATAATCAATCGCTTACACACTCTTGGTCATGTTACTCCCAATACTGTTGCTACTAACATAATTTTGAGATGTCTTAATAGGGAATGGCTACCTAAAGTTACAACAATCAAGGAAGGCAACAATCTATCCACACTTGACATAACAACATTGTTTGGGATGGTTCAAGAGAATGAGCAAGAGCTCATAAATCTCAACAAGCACGAGAAAAAGGATACGAAAGAAAAACCAAAAGACACAGAAAAGAAGTCTATTGCATTAAAGGCTTCAAGCTCACAGTCCTCCACCAATAACTCATGTGTGAGTGATTCTAGTGATGATGATGAAAGTTAAAGTGAAGACACGAGGTTATTTGTAAGAAAATATCATAGATATCTCCGAAAGAATGAAGTCCAACACTCGGACATAAATCTCTATAATTATAGAAGCCAATAAAACCTTCAAGACAAGATGAAGGTAAGAAATCTAAATCAAGAGGATCATATTTCAACTGCAAAAATACCGGTCACTATAAATCGGATTTCCCATTGCTCAAGAACGACAAAGGAAAAGACAAATTCCGTAAGAGACCTAACAAAGCTAGAAGAGCATACATTGCTTGGGATAGTGATAGTGAAGCTTCAAGCAAAAGTGACACTTTTGACGAAGAAGAAATGGTCAACCTTTGTCTCACGGCTTATCAAAAGAAGAAAAGGAATGTAAGTCATTCTAAATATGATCATATTGATAAAATGTCTCACATAGAATTGCAAAGAGCTTTTGGTACTCTATAAAATGAGGCTAAATAATTTTTTAAACGATTAGCCTCAAACAAGAATTTTTTTTTCATACCTTCAGCAAAAAGTGTCCAATTCCAAAAAAGAGTTGGAATCCCTCAAGGCATCCATGGTAGAGAAAATCAAAACTGATAGCAAAGATGGTAAGTTTTCTTGGCATGATTGGGCTGGATGTGAAACTTTTTATATTTGGCAAAGAGAGGTAAAAACTCTCAAAGCCAAACTTAACAAGGCTTTACAACGCAAAATTACTTTTGACATTGATAGATCAAATTTCAGAAGTATTATGATTAATCCTTATCAAAAATACACTTATGAAATAAGAGATCCTCCAAGCAAAAGTAACTCTCCCAAAAATCTAACTTGTTTATATTGTTGCAAAAGGGGCCACACCATTGGCAAATGCCGATTTAGGAGGTTTTTGGTTCCTCAAGGCATTTTCAAATGGTTGCCAAAATGTAACTCAAGTATCACTCACACACAAGGAACCAATAAAAATTGGGTACCTATTTCCCTTGTTTAAATTTTTAGGTGGAATATCTTGAGACTACGGAGAAAAGATGGTTTCTCGATAGTGGATGCTCAAGACATATGACGGGTGACATCTCCCTATTTTTTGACTTTGTGGGGAAAAATAAAGAATTTGTCACCTATGGTGACAATAACAAGAGATCAATACTCGGTAAAGGTAGTGTAGGTAATCCCTCTTCTACTACTATCTCTGATGTCCTATTCGTTGATGGTCTTAAACACAATCTTATTAGCATTAGTCAATTATGCGACAAAGGATACAATGTCTCTTTTTCAGAAGATTGTTGCATAATTGAACACAATGATAAGAAAGACGACGTGTTCAAAAGCTTGCGAGTAAACCATGTATACATGCTTGACTTAAATAATGTATCCTTAACTGGAGCTAAATGTCTATTCACTTTAAGTGAGGACTCATAGCTTTGGCATAGACGTCTAGCTCACTCGAATTTTGATTTGTTAAATAAAATTGTCTCAAAAGATTTAGTAGTCAGTTTACCCAAACTAAAATTCTCCAAGGATCACTTATGTGATGCATGCCAAATAGGGAAGCAAACAAGAATCTCGTTTAAATCTAAAAACATTACTTCTACAACGAGACCTCTTGAACTTCTCCATATGGACCTTTTTAGACCATCTAGAATTAAAATTCTAGGTGGTAACTACTATGGATTTGTTATTGTAGATGACTACTCTAGATTTTGTTGGATAATTTTATTTTAGCAAATAAAAGTGACACCTTTCCGGCATTTGAAAAGTTTGTCAATATTTCTCAAAACAAATTGAACACTAGCATAATTACTATTTGAAGCGATCACAGTGGTGAATTTGAGAATGATCTCTTTGATAAATTTTGTGAAAAATACGGCATTGATCATAATTTTTCCGCCCCACGTACTCCGCAATAAAATGGAGTGGTGGAACGTAAAAACCGTGTTTTAGAAGAACTCAGAAGAACTATGATCAATGAACACCGTCTTCCAAAATACTTTTGGGCCAATGCCATTAGCAAGGAATATTATGTTTTGAATATGGTTCTAATACGTCTTGTTCTAAACAAAACTCCCTATGAACTTTTAAAAGGAAGAAAACCAAATATTTCTCATCTTCACGTTTTTAGATGTAAATGCTTTGTGTTAAATAATGGTAAGGAGAATCTAGGTAAATTTGACTCAAAAGCCGACGAAGGTATCTTTCTCGGATACTCTCAATCAAGTAAATATTATAAAGTATTTAATAAAAGGTTACATATTATTGAAGAGTCTGTGCATGTTTCCTTTAATGAATCTGATCAGAAATTAGGCAGAAAGGGTAGTGTTTATGATGGTGCAAGTGTATCTTCGGAAATCATACTAAATGATCCCAAAGAAAAGGACTTTGATCTACTCAAATTGAGGAAGAGTTGGATCAAGAATCCGAAGAAAGAGGGGAAGATCATCCAAGTAATAAAAATGATCTTCCTTTGGAATGGAAAACCTCTAAGGTTCATCCCATTGACAACATCCTAGGAGTCATATCAAAGGGAGTCACCACTCGGTCTAATGAGTAACTTTTGTTATCATTTTGCATTCGTCTCCCAAATTGAGCCTAAAAATTTCAAAGACGCCTTACTCGATGAACATTGGTTTTTACCTATGCAAGAGGAACTAAATCAGTTTAGAAGAAATGAGGATTGGGACCTTGTCCCTCCTCTGCGAGATCATTAATTTATTGGAACTAAATGGGTATTTAGGAACAAACTAGACGAATAAAGAATTATAACTCGCAACAAGGCTCATCTTTGTAGCCCAAGGGTATAACAAAAAGGAAGGCACCGATTATGAGGAATTTTACGCTCCGGTGGCCCTACTCGAGGCTATACGCCTTTTGCTTGCATATGCATGCTCACAAAACTTCAAATTACTTCAAATGGATGTAAAGAGTGCTTTCTTAAATGGATACATTAATGAAGAGGTTTATGTGTCTCAACCTCCAGGTTTTGAAAATTTCGAGAATCCTAACTATGTTTACAAACTTAAGCGTGCATTATACAGTCTTAAACAAGCCCCTAGGGCTTGGTACGAACGTCTTAGAAAATTCTTACTAGATCTAGGATTCTCAAGAGGAAAGGTTGATACAACCATTTTTATTAAGCATAAAGGAAAGCATTCTATTTTAGTTCATGTAAATGTAGATGACATTATTTTTGGTTCTTATAACATATCTTTGGTCAAAGAATTATCTAAGCTAATCCAGGGAGAATTTGAGATGAGCACGGCGGGGGAGTTAAACTATTTCCTTGGAATTCAAATCAAGAAACTAAATGAAGGGACATTCGTGAGCCAAACAAAATATTGCCTTGTCCTACTCCAGCAATTCGAAATGACAAAATCAAAAGTAATCGATACTCCTATGCCTACGACCGTGAACTTAGACCGAGATGAAAATAGTAAACCCGTCGATATAAAAATGTATAGAGGTATGATTGGTTCCATTCTCTATCTTATGGCTTCTCGTCCATATTTAATGTTTAGTGTTTTCATGTGTGCTTGGTTTCAATCATGTCCTAAGGAGTCACATTTAAAAGCCGTAAAGCGCATACTTAGGTATCTTTGTGGTACAACTAAGTATGGACTTTTTATATCCAAGGGTAGTGATTGTTCTTTGGTTGGCTATTCCAATTCTGACTTTTCTGGGTGCAAATCTGATTGGAAAAGCACTAGTGGTAATTTTCATTTATTTTCAAATTCTTTCGTCAGTTGGCATAGAAAAAATCAAGTTTCTGTTAATTTGTCAACCGCCAATGCGGAATACGTTGCAGCCGGTAATTGTTGTGCCCAAAACTTGTGGCTCAAACAACAATTTCTCGGCTTCAATGTATTACTTGATCACATTCCTATTTTTTGTGATAATACAAGTACCATCAACCTAAACAAAAATCCAATTTGCACTCTCGCACAAAACATATTGAGATTAGGCATCATTTCCTAAGGGATCATGTGGAAAAGGGTGATGTCATTTTCGAGCATGTTGATAGAAAAAAATCAACTTGTCGAAATTTTTACTAAACCACTTGCTAGGGAACCCTTCTTTCACATTCATAATGAACTTGGTGTTCTCGATATGTCGTAATAGGTTGCAACTTAATTAAGTTGCATGCTCCTTATTTTATTGCATATATTCCTTTAATGTTAGATGTACTCATTGATAGTTTTAGTGAAAGCTCTCATCAATCTTCATGAAGGTAATATCCATCCTATATATTTCCCCTTCTTGATCATATATATGTGTTTATTTAGGTCATCTTCTTGCTCTACATTGATTATACTGTTGATATGCATGTGTGACTTATTGTTACTTCCCCTATTACATGTCTTGTTTTTAGCTTAAACTTCATCTTGCTATAATTTTGTCATGTTTTGCCTAACGTTATTTGCTTTCTTTCAAACCTAATATGTGGTTGTTTCGTATTCTATTATTATTAGGTATGTAATGTACTAAATGCTTATGTCTAATTATTAACCTTTTATGCTTTGCACTAATCTCATTTTATGTGAATGATTGTTAGTGTATTAAGTTGCAAATAGATGATGATTATGCGTTTGAATAATGTTTGTTACTTTTAACCTCGTGCTTTTTCTCTTTTTGATGTTGTCAATGGGTGAGAAGAGAATATACAAGGAATATTGTGTAAAAGCTTGCAAGCGGTGTTTTACGAAATGCACAAATTCAGGGGAAGCATATTTGGCTAAGGCTCTAGATAGGCTCTCAATACGGGATGCATTGAGCACAAATTCAAAGTTTTGCCATCATTAAAAAGGGGGAGTATGTGAGGGAAAGTCCCTCTATATGTGTTTAATGATGTCAAAACGGTTATTACTCACTGTTGTACCCCAAAATTTGCCTTCCAATTTTTCATGCAAGATGCTTACCCTAGGTTCTCGTACACTCAATTGGCTCAAAGGTCGACCAAACAGGTTCTCTTCCTAGGCAACAAATCAATAATTAGGGTTTGGGATTTCTCAGAGATGATTGAGTCTTCAAAATCTCAAATGTTCTTAAAGACAATTTGATGAAGTTTGTTAGTTCTACTAGACTGATGAATTTTCTTAAAACATATTTGATAGACAATGAAGTCCTGTTTGAATCAAGAGTAACACGCGAATTCATTATGATTACCAGCTAGCTATTGAACAAGAATTGAAGATTACGACTTTTTGACCATAAGTCTTTGAAGTTAAGTTAATCAAGTGGAATTAAAATTCTTAAACATTTATTTTGTTTTAGAAGTTTGATTGGAGTACAAAGTGTTTTGTTTTGCTTGATCATCTTTGGTGATTGCTTGAAATACAAGTTACCCAAAACAAGGTATTTTACTCAAAACATCCAAATAAGAATTCAAAAATTAAAATTTGAGATTGGTACAATATTTTCATTTCACACAAAGTTTATTTAGAGGCATTGTATTCATTAAATTATAAGTTTTAATTTACAAAAAAAAAGTCTTGTCTACAAATGCAATAAATTACAAAGATCTGTTTATGAAAAAAGAAGAAGAGAGAAATTCTATTTCTTCAAAGTATTCATCCTCAAGCAACCACTCCAATCTTTGCTTGCCATCCATGCCTCATGTTTATGAAAAAGAAAGGGAGAAGTTTGTTAGTAACTTAAACATCCATAAATGAACAAAAAAATATACAAAGTATTCTAATTCATCATTAGGGTGGTTTTTGTTGAATCAGAATAGAAGGGTTTTATGTTCTAAGACCTCATACAATTCTTGTTTAATCATTGGCCTGAGAATTTTTGGTTTACAAATCACAAGGTACATGCTTGGTTCACAAACAAGCAAAACAATGCTGCAAACTGCCAAAACAAAACCAGCAAACAAGCTGCATAGCAGGCAAACAGGGCATATCAGGCAGCAAGCAAAACAATTCTGCAAACTGCCAAAACAAAACCAGCAAACAAGCTACATAGCATGCAAACATGGCATAGCAGGCAGCAAGCAAAACAATGCTGCAAACTGCAAAAAAAAAACCAGCAAACAAGCTGCATAGCAGGCAAACAGGGCATAGCAGGAAACAAACAACAACAATACTACAAGCTGCCAAGACCAAAACCAGTGCAAAAAAATCTAAATAGGAACAAAGTATTAAGAGTTCAAAAAAGGAGGTTTTGTGTTCTAAGGCCTCAAACCATGTCAAATTCTATCATGGGCCCATTATCATTGCAAAACAAAACTTGGCCCACAATAAACAAATTCAAAAGAATTCCAGCCATATTCCCAGCCCATTAGAAAAAGATTCAAATCAAGAAATTCAAGCCCAATACAGGCCTCAAAACAGTGTCCTATCATTGGCCTAAAGATATGTTTGCAAATCACAAAAAAAACTTGGTTCACAAATAAGGGAAAACAGAAAATCAAGCCTCATACATGTTTCACAAAGACATAACTACATCATTGGCTAAGAAGTAATCTTTTACAAATCTCAAATATATGGTTCACAAAAGGTAAAGAGGAAATCAGAAAGCAAAAGCCTCATGTTGTTTCAAATTATAAAATATCAGACCAACAATAAAAAAGCCTCAAATTTGCAAAGTCATGTCATAGGCCTAGAGTATTTCACTACAAATCTCAAAAAAAATTTGTTTAGTTCATAGAAAAAGTCCACAAGCAACTAGTACAAAAATACAGCAAAAGCAGCCAGCAAAGTCAGAAAAGTATAACAACAAGTACATAAAACTGTAAAAGGAAAAGCAACAGTCAGCCAACCAAAGGACAACAACTTGAGTTGTTAAAATACAGCAGGTACAAAGCCATCACAGTACAACCAGCAAAAGTCAGCATCCACCATAAATGAATAGCACAACCAACAAGCAAAGGCAACTAGCAAAGTTGATTTATCAAAAAAACAGTACAAGCAACAAAGCCAGCAGTATCTTATCACCATCACAAATCAACCAATATAAAAGGGCAACAATACTATGCAAGAAGAAGAGTTTTTTTCCAGCAAGAAGAATACACAAAAAGATAAAAGTCCAGCCACTGTTCTCATCCCTCAAAGATCACTGTCAACAAGCCACAGGATACCAAAACACAACAAAGAGGTAATTTCTCAAACTGTTTTCAGATTCTTTTCATAGAAATATATAAAACTTTTGAAACTTTTTTCTTAGCTTTCTTGTACAAAACATACAGTTTAGGGTCAATTATAAGCCAAATAGAACACATAGGGACAAAAAACTTGTAACATCTTTTTTCTTTTCAATTTTACAAAGAAAACATACAAAATCAAAACCCTCAACAATCATTCATCAGTAAATTTCCAAAACTCCTTTCACCAAAAAAAATATACAAGGAAACAGGTACAAAAACAAAATCACGGCAAGCCATTTCCCAATTTCTTTTCATCATCAAGAATATATAAGGAAACAGAAACAAAATCGCAACAAACAGAAACATGCAAAACCCTAAACAAATCATCATCAGTTTCGCAAACCCAGACCCTTTATCAAAAAATTCCCTTCACAAAGAAACATGAAAACAGAAATCCAAACCCTAAACATTGTTTTTACCACCATTTTCAAAAGAAATGCAACCCTTCATGATTAGCAAAGAGAGGAAGGTTAGAAAGATCTCGCCCAAATATCGAGAGATCCTCGCAATAAGAACTGTTAGGATTCCGATTTCCCCCTTTTAGATCTAGGCCAAATCACGCCAAATCAGCAAAAATCATTCATAGATTAAGATAGAAGAGAGGAAGACGAACAAAATAATGTAAAAAAATTGAGTTTTTAACCCAGCCGCCACCGTCACTGCCGTGAGGCGATTTCCGGCGCGACTTCTGTTTCTTCTCCGGCGAAGGAACCATAGAGAGAGAGCGAGAGAGTCAGAGAAATAAGAGAGAGAAATGATTTGGCCAAATGAGACTGTGTCTCATTAACCTGGTTGTTTTGTTCAAAACAACCGGGCCCTTCATAACAGGCCCAACGACCAAGCCCACCTTTCTTCTGCTCGCTACACCCCCCCATCTCTTAAAAATCTTGAATTTTTTTTATTTTGATCATAAAGTTTTGGGCTGAAGCCCAAACAAAATTCTTTTTTTTTTCTTTCTCCAAACACTCTTTCTATATTTTAGACCCCCTTGACTTATTTTTTTTCTTTCTTCTAGTTACTATTATTAATATTATTACAAATATTTATTTTATTAATAAAAATATCAAAAATATTTTATTTATTTACATATATTAAATATATTCATATTTATTTCTTTTTGACTAAAAGACCAAAATACTTTCATTTTATTTTCTAAAATTAATTAAATAATTAGATTTAGATTTCTTCTTATCATTTGTTTAGGAATTTGTTTCATCTAAATTAATTTCTTTTACCAACTTAATTTTAATTTTCTTATTTAAATATTTTAAATTAATTAGGTCAAAACAAAAATCCATTCTTTATCCATTCATACTTTTACATTATATTCATTTCACTTCTTGTACATTATATTTACATTTGTTTTTGTACATTTATTAAATTCCATATGGTTGTAATAGATAAATAGATTTATTTTCTTGCAAATTCCTATTCACAAATTGTATACCCCCCTACCACAAGTGTTGTAATAGTGTAGTAATTTTTTAATTTCGCAATTTATCGCTTTTACATAATATGCTAGTAATTAGGATTTGTATGGGAAGATGAAAATCAATTGAATAGAAACCCTAATTCAAGACAAAAACAAGCATGCAAATGACACACTTGCACACAAACACCCTTAGGGTTACTCCACTTGGTTGCCTTATACAAAAATGGTCATATTACGCATGTAAAGTATCTTAGCAAAAAACAAAACAAAAAAATACAAGATCATAGTCCCTCGATGACGCTATTCAAAGTTGCCTTACAAAATGATCTTAGTCCCTCAAAATTCTAAGATACCTTGCAACATTGCTAATCATGACTATACGATGACCCACGCCCGTCCCGTTTACATCCAAAGATAGGGTTGCTTACCAAATCAATGGTAAGACAACAATATCAAAGGAAAAGAAAATGAACAAGAAAGACATTTGAGTAGGTAGATTATTTTTAGTTACTTGCTCCATTTCAAAACAAACATCCTTGCTATTTTCAAAAAACCAAACACACATATTTTAAAACATCTTACAAACATTGGAAACATTTTCAAAAAGACAAACATCTTCGTATACATTCTTACAAACGAGAATCATTACAAAGATTGCCTAAACAGTGGCCTCTTTTACAAAATATTTTCAAAAACCACTCAAAGAACAATATCCAACAAAAGCAAGTGATCTAGCAAGCAACTAAGAGCCCATGGAAAACCATGGATGAAAAGGGTGCTAATACCTTCACTTTTCATAATATACCCCCCGAACTCAAGAAATAATCTCAAAGGTCTTTCCTGTTCTTTTTCAACTTTCCTTTTTGGATAAAAGAAAATTCAATGGTGACTCTTGCTAACCGCAACATTTGCGATCAAACACAAAACACCCAAGTAAGTTCTCCCACCGTATCATACTCACTCTCCATTTGGTTTGGTCCTATGAAAAATCTTGTTGTGGAATGGTTGGAATGAAGATCTCTAGAAACATTCATTTTTGGGAAAATTCACTGTTTGCATTGACTCAAAGATATGTGCAACTGACTCATCATTCTCAACCAAGCTCAGGATGTGTCGCGTCGACCCTTCCGGCCGACTCAACCTGGGAATCAAAGTATTCAAATATTGCATCGACGTAAGTCCTGTAGTGGTCGACACACTATACTTTAAAATGGTTTTCCTCCACCTGCGAGTTGTGTCGCACCGACCCCCCTTACTGCTTGAGTCGACCGCTCTCTGCTTTCAACTATTTTTTTGCTATGCTTTTGGGTCTTGACTATTTTATAACACACATATATATATATATATATATATATATATATATATATATATATATATATATATATATATATATATATATATATATATATATATATATATATATATATATATATATATATATATATATATATATATATATATATATATATATATATATATATTCATTGGGTATCATCATTTGAAGTCAATAAGAACTAGTGAAAGATATACATAGTGTTCATCATATTCATCCTCTCTTCTAGAAAATCAACATCTACACATAATCATGGTTGTTGATTCAAGAAAGATGTTGTGGTGATAACGTTTAAATCTAAGATTCAATTCAGATTTGGGTTGAGCAATTGTGGGCTGTTCTTGAATAAAATCGTTTGGATTTTCTCCTCCAAGATTACAATTGGTGCGCGGGCTTTTGCACAAGTCTTTGCTTCATCGAATTCAACCGAGTGAAAGGATTAAAAAACGGTGGCTTTGTTTAATCAAGTAGCGGTAACCAGAGGATTGTGAAGGAAGATTTGGGGTCAAATTTCTTGTGATCAAAATCAGCCGAGTGAAAGTATTGCAGAACAAGAGTCCGTGCAAATCAAGTAGCGATAATCAGAGGTTTGTTCGAAGAATTTGGCACTTGGTTTGGCTCAAACCAAGGAAAGGGAAGATTAATGTTACATCAGCAACATTGGTTTGTTTTTATTGTGAACTATCTCTTCTCTTGTAACATTTGCGTCTTAATATCAAATATCTCAATTCTAGATTCTGGAATTGGGGGCAGACATACCCTATACGAGGACGACAAGGGGAACTTCCTTAATAAATTGTGTGTTCTTCTTCTTTTTCTTTACTTCCATATTTGACTACTATAATTTGTGGGAATTAAATTGTCGAAATTGCTTGTACTGAAATTGTGGTGTGTTGAGATCATTCCACAACATTGGTAACAATCCGTTTGATTGATACCTAAGAAAACACACCACTACAATTTAGTAAAATCAAACCTAAGGTGCTTTGTACATAGGGTGCTTGACAAATTGATTCATCCATAAATTATTCATTATGTTTAGCTTTATCTTAATCAACTCATTGGAAGTAATTCATACTTATTGAGGATGTTTAAGTGATTAACCAATTGAGTAAAACATATTGATTCTTAATTTTTCATCCTATCCCATACGGTTATGCATATCTGATCTTTTCAATAGAGGACCGTTTAGACGATTGGAGATTCCCTGAGCTTTCACATATATTTCTGTAAAACAATTATAAAAAGCGCAAATAACTTTTTAAAAGATCTATTCAACCCCCCGTCTAGATCGACCACACCGTCTAACAAGTGGTATCACGAGTGCTGGTTTATCTGGTGCTTCGCATATTACTTTGAAGAATATAGAGAACGATAAAAAATGGGCTTATACGAGAGCTCTTATTTTCACCGGTGAAAATTATAGCTATTGGAAAGATTGTATGCGTGTGCATATTAACTATGTTAATAGAAAGATATAGAAAGTTATCGAGGATGGTCCTATACAAACAACCATGACCAATGAGGATAACGTCACCCTACCCAAACTGGAAGCACTATGGGATGAGGAAGACGAGAAAAAGTATAGCTATAGAAATATGCTTATTGCATCTTTAGGTGTTGATGAGTATTTTAGAGTTTCACATTGTGCTACTGCTAAGGCAATATGGGATGCTCTACAAATTTCCCATGAGGGGACAAATGATGTTAAAATTGCTAGAATCAATACATTGATTTAAGAGTTTGATCACTTTCAAATGAAGCATGGTGAAACCATTGCGGATATGCAAAAGTGATTTTCTCATATAATCAATCGCTTACACACTCTTGGTCATGTTACTCCCAATGCTGTTGCAACTAACAAAATTTTGAGATGTCTCAATAGGGAATGGCTACCTAAAGTTACAACAATCAAGGAAGCCAACAATCTGGCTACACTTGACATAACAACATTGTTTGGGATGCTTCAAGAGCATGAGCAAGAGCTGATTAATCTCAACAAGCACGAGAAAAAGGAAAATAAAAAAAAACCAAAAGACACAGAAAAGAAGTCTATTGCATTAAAGGCTTCAAGCTCAAAGTCCTCCACTAATAACTCATGTGTGAGTGATTGTAGTGATGATGATGAAAGTTCAAGTGAAGACACGAGGTTGTTTGTAAGAAAATATCATAGGTATCTCTGAAAGAATGAAGTCCAACACTCAGACAAAAATCTCATCAATTATAGAAGCCAATAAAAACCTTCAAGACAAGATGAAGGTAAGAAATCTAAATCAATAGGATCATATTTCAACTACAGAAAACCCGGTCACTACAAACCGGATTGACCATTGTTCAAGAAAGACAAAGGAAAAGACAAATTCCAAAAGAGACCTAACAAAGCTAAAAGAGCATACATTTCTTGGGATAGTGAAAGTGAAGCTTCAAGCAAAAGTGACTCTAGTGAAGAAGAAGAAATGGTCAACCTTTGTCTCACGGCTCATCAAAAGAAGAAAAAGAATGTAAGTCCTTCTAAATATGATCATATTGATAAAATGTCTCACATAGAATTGCAAAGAGCTTTTGATAATCTACAAAATGAGGCTAAATAAGCTTTTAAACGATTAGCCTCAAACAAGAAATTTTTTTCATACCTTGAGCAAAAAGTGTCCAATTCCGAAAAAGAGTTGGAAGCCCTCAAGGCATCTATGGTAGAGAATATCAAAACTGATAGCAAATATGATAATTTTTCTTTGCAAGATTGGGATGGATGTGAAACTTGTTATATTTGGCAAAGAGAGGTAAAAACTCTCAAAGCCAAACTTGACAAGGCTTTACAACCTAAAATTACTTTTTTCATTGATAGATCAAATTTCAGAAGTAGTATGATTAATCCTTATCAAAAATAAACTTATGAAATAAGAGATCCTCCAAGAAAAAGTAACTTACCCAAAACTCTAACTTGTTATATTGTTGCAAAATGGGCCACACCATTGGAAAATTCCAATTTAGGAGGTTTTAGGTTCCTCAAGGAATTATCAAATGGAGGCCAAAATGTAACTCAAGTATCACTCATACACAAGGACACAATAAAATTGGGTACCTATTTCCCTTGTTTAAATTTGTAGGTGGAATGTCTTGAGACTACGGAGAAAAGATAGTTTCTTGATAGTGGATGCTCAAGACATATGACGGGTGACATCTCCCTATTTTTTTACTTTGAGGGGAAAAAGAAAGGATTTGTCACCTATGGAAACAATATCAAGAGATCAATACTCGGTAAAGGTAGTGTAGGTAATCCCCCTTCTACTACTATCTCTGATGTCCTATCAGTTGATGGTCTTAAACACAATCTTATTAGCATTAGTCAATTATGCGACAAAGGATACAATGTCTCTTTTTCAAAATATTGTTGCATAATTGAACACAATGATAAGAAAGATGACGTGTTCAAAGGCTTCAGGGTTAACAATGTATACATGCTTGACTTGAATAATGTATCCTTAACCGGAGCTAAATGTCTAGTCACTTTAAGTGAGGACTCATGGATTTGGCATAGACGTCTAGCTCACTTGAATTTTGATTTGTTAAATAAAATTGTCTCAAAAGATTTAGTAGTCGGTTTACCCAAATTAAAATTCTCCAAGGCTCACTTATGTGATGCTTTCCAAATAGGGAAGCAAACAAGAATCTCGTTTAAATCTAAAAACATTGTTTCTACAACGAGACCTCTTGAACTTCTCCATATGGACCTTTTTGGACCATATAGAATTAAAAGTCTAGGTGGTAACTACTATGGATCTGTTATTTTAGATGACTACTCTAAATTTTGTTGGACAATTTTTTCTTAGCAAATAAAAGTGACACCTTTCCGGCATTTGAAAAGTTTGTCAAGATTTCTCAAAACAAATTGAACACTAGCATAGTTACTATTCGAAGCGATCACGGTGGTGAATTTGAGAATGATCTCTTTGATAAATTTTGTGAAAAATACGACATTGACCATAATTTTTCTGCCCCACATACTCCGCAATAAAATGGAGTGGTGGAACGTAAAAACTGTGTTTTAGAAGAACTCAGAAGAACTATGATCAATGAACACCGTCTTCCAAAATACTTTTGGGACGATGCCATTAGTACATAATGTTATGTTTTGAATAGTGTTCTAATACGTCCTGTTCTAAACAAAACTCCCTATGAACTTTTAAAAGGAAGAAAACCAAATATTTCTCATCTTCATGTTTTCAGATGTAAATGCTTTGTGTTAAATAATTGTAAGGAGAATCTAGGTAGATTTGACTCAAAAGCCGACGAAGGCATCTTTCTCGGATACTCTCAATCAAGTAAATCTTATAGAGTATTTAATAAAAGGTTACATCTTGTTGAAGAGTTTGTGCATGTTTCCTTTGATGAATCTGATACGAAATTAGGCAGAAAGGGTAGTGTTTATGATGGTGCAGGTGTATCTTCGGAAAGCATACTAAATGATCCCAAAGAAAAGGACTCAAATCTAATAAAATTGAAAAAGAGTTGGATCAACCATCCGAAGAAAGAGGGGAAGATCATCGAAGTAATAAAAATGATCTTCCTTTAGAATGGAAAACCTCTAAGGTTCATCCCATTGACAACATCCTAGGAGTCATATCAAACGGAGTCACCACTCGCTCTAAGATGAGTAACTTTTGTTATCATTTTGCTTTTGTCTCCCAAATTGAGCCTAAAAATTCCAAAGACGCCTTACTCGATTAACATTGGTTTTTACCTATGCAAGAGGAACTAAATCAGTTTAAAAGAAATGAGGTTTGGGACCTTATCCCTCCTCCGCGAGATCATTGAGTTATTGGAACTAAATGGGTATTTAGGAACAAACTAGACGAAAACAGAATTATAACTCGCAACAAGGCTAGTCTTGTTTCCCAAGGGTATAACCAAGAGAAAGGCACCGATTATGAGGGAACTTACGCTCCGGTGGCCCGACACGAGGCTATACGCCTTTTTCTTGCATATGCATGCTCACAAAATCAAATTATTTCAAATGGATGTAAAGAGTGCTTTCTTAAATGGATACTGTGATACGGTGGGAGAACTGACTATGGTTTTGCGTTTGTATTCGCAAATGTTTCGGTTGAGCAAGAGTCGCCACCGAATTTTTATTTTATCCTAAGGAAAGGTTTAAAAAGCACAGCAAAAAACCTTTGAGATTTTTCTTGGGTTCGGGGAGTAGATTATAGAAAGGGAAGGTATTAGCACCCTTTCTATCCATGGTTATCCATGGGCTCTTAGTTACTTTCTTAGATCACTTGCCTTTTGTTTTCAATTGTTTTTAAATGGTGCTTGTATGTGTGGGTTTGAAAAATGTTTTGAAAAGAGGCCAATGTGGTGGCAACCCTTGTAATGATCCATGTGGGGATGTATACAAAGATATATGTCTTTTGAAAAAGTTTTCATTTGTTTTTGAAAGTTGTTTTGAAAGTGTTGTGAGGTGTGTTTTAGAAAATAGGCAAGTGTTTTGTTTTTGCAAGTTTG
Organism: Vicia faba; assembly: GCA_948472305.1. Lineage (NCBI taxonomy): Eukaryota > Viridiplantae > Streptophyta > Magnoliopsida > Fabales > Fabaceae > Vicia > Vicia faba. The sequence goes on from OX451739.1 coordinate 1,386,253,755, forward strand.
ATTCAAGTAACTAAGAGGTTATCTACTCCTAAATTTCTCAAAGTTTATTGCTATGTTTTAACCCTTTTAATAAGTTTGTTCCACCATTGTATTTGGTGGACAATCTCATGTTAGGATGTGAGAGGGACGGGCGCGGGTCATCGTTTAGACCATAATTGCAACGGTGTCAAGTATCTTTGGGAATTTTCTTTAAGGGACTTGATCATTTGTTTGGCAACATTTTGAAAAGTATTATCGAGGGACTATGATCATTTGATTTGTTTATTTTGCCCAAAGAGACCTAACATGCAATATGGCCCAATTTTAAAAGGCAACAAGTGGAATACCCTAGGGGGTGCAAGTGTGATTTGTGTGTCCATTTTCATGCTTGTTTGTCTTGAGATTAGGTCATAACTATTTTGTTCGTTTTATTCGCATATAAACCCTAATTCTAGCATTATATATTTAGAAAGCGATAAAGTGCGAAATTTAAACTCCTACGCTATTACAACACAATAATATAGGGAGGGGGGTACAATGTTTCAAATGGGGATTTTGGCAAGGAATTTAAACCTAAAACTATTACATCAATTTTGAATTTATACAATTTAATTAATGTACAATAATTAAATAAAAATGGAATAAAATATGCAAGATGCAAAAATGTTTTGTATATGTATGAAAAAAAGTATTATTTATGTAAAATAAAAAGAAAATAAAAAGATATAATTTTTGGAGTATTTTTGAGTTTAGGGCAAAAACCCTAATTCTATTAAATAAAAGGTATTATTTATTAATATATACAATAGTTATTATTTATAGACAAAAATAAAATAAAATAAAGTATATTTGTAAAAAAGGTATTTTTTAGTATTAAATATTAAAAAATAAAATATGTACATCTTTTGGTATTTTTCTAAGTGTATTAATATATATATATACTTATGTATTAAGTTCTAAATATATATAAAAAATAATATTTAATATAAAAAATAAAAAGGGTATTTTTTATACAAAATATTTTCAGGAAGTAAAAATAAAATAAAAGTGTATAAAAAATATATTTGTATTATCTTAATATTTTAAACAAAAAGTATATATGCATATTTATTTATTTATGTACAAAACAATCAAATAAATACTTAATAAATTCAAAAAATGATGGGAAAATATTTTTATATTTTTAATATGCTGAGAAAAAATAAATGAGTCAGTTAAAAAAAGAAAAAGTCAAAAAATATAAAAAATGAAGCAAATGGGCTCAAGGGTGTAAAACCAAAAAAGGGTGGTGTGAAAAGTAACTCAGAAGCAAGCCCAGCCCAAAGCCACCTTTCTTCAACCTCTGAACAAAAATTATTCAGAAAACGCGCGCAAAGAGCTCCATTTGAATATCCTGATTCTTTGATTTTTTGAACAAACTTCCAACACAAAAAATGTTAAGCATGAAACCACGATTCCAAATATATAAAGAACATCTCCTAACTCTCAGAAACGAGAGAGAATTTTAACAATCCCAAATCCTAACCTAAGTTTTCTACCATTTTCAGACCTTAAATTCTCACAGCTCAGGAAAAAGAAATGAAAAGTAAAAGGATGTACATGTTCAGTGGCATGAGTAGAACATTGTTTATTCACAAACTTAAAGCTAATGATGCCTAATAAGAGAGATACGAATTCAAAAACTTACCTGTTCAGTTGAAGTTCTATCTGGAAATGTAGGAACTTTCAGTGCAAGGTGATGATTGGAAAAGCTTCCTTGAGGTCCAGGGATGCTATTCCAATGTTTACTTTGTCTTAAAAGCTTCTGAATCGAGCTAGAGAACTTCACCTGCAAGTCAGAAATGTGAAAATGGTGGAAGTGGTTAGAGTGATTACAGGTCGTGCTTTTGCTTTTGGTTAGCTTGCATAGATGGTATGGAAGGTGTGTGAACTGGTTTGGGCAAGAGAGCTCGAGAGAAATGAGAGATAGCACTCAAACTGCAGGGCCTGCCCTGTTTTTGCAGTTTGAGAGTGATTCTGAGATGGAGGGTGTTTTGAAGGCTAAGGGCTCGTGTATTAGCTTGGTTGTATTGTGTGGAATGTGTTTGATAACTTTGTCTAAGTGTTCTTGAGCTGATATGGTAGTTGGTATGTGTTATGGCCCTTTTCTTCAACTTTAAGCAACAAATGTCAACTTGTGTTTCTAGGCATGTAGAGGACCCCCTAATGTGCTGCATAATCCCTCCTTGATCAGTGTGATTTGTCCATAATCTTGTGCCAATCAGATTTGCAATGTACTTGTTGGATTTTCAATTTGACATAAAGTGCAACTTTTCAAGAATGGATATTATGCTTTTTCCAATTTGGGATTAATCCTTTAGACAATGCTTGAACTCAAAGAACATGGTCTTGGCACAAAGAATATGCATTAAATTTATGAGTGTAACTTGGTTTAAGGACCTGTAATCTAGCTTAAAGCATGCTGAGTTCAAATTGCAAGGTTATGGACATGTAACTTGGTCATGAACAAAGTGAGTTTTTGCCATATTGTGAAATTCGATTCTCCATAACCATGAGGTTGTTTGAGAAGTTCTTGGATATTTTGGAAAGCTTGGAATTTGTACTACAATCCATCTTTGAAATGCAATTTGAAATTCCAAGTGGAAGTGTATGGAAAATGGCCTTGAAGTGGGGTAAAAACTTGTCCAAAATAGGTCAAATTTTCACTAAGTTAAGAATGGTTTAGTGCCCTTATTCAAAAATTTGTAACTTGAGATACAAGCTTCAAATGAGAAAACTTTGTGAATCAAAGTTGTAGATTATGAAACAAGCTACAACTTTCATGTTTTGACTTTTGTTTGAATCCAAATGAATCATGGTGAAAAAGTGGGGCAAAGTTGGGGAAAAATTAGGGTTTTCCATAACTTAGAAAAATTCTAAGTTATGAAAAATTCCATTTTAAACCCTAATTTGCATTTCTTGGCTTCTTGGTGAACAAGTTTCATGATTTGGCATATTTTGATGAAAAATGAATCTTGACTCTTGACTTTGACCAAAAAGTCAAAGTTTGACTTTTCAGTATACAGTCAAAATTGATCAATTGACTGGGAAATTCAACTGTCAATCTTGTGTACTTGGGATCTTTTGAGCTTGTTGAGAATGTCAAGACAATTCCATGGGGTCCTTGAGTCCATATGTGATCTTGGTTTGCCATTGGCTAAGTCAAACAGTCAAAAATTGCCTTTGTGCAGTCAAAACCCTAAAAATGACCATTTTGCCCTTTTGGTGATCCGATCAAATTTCTTGTGGAATTGTGATCCAAAATTGATCAAATGGTCCATATGAGTTCATAATGTTGATGTGGGTCAATTTTCATGAGATTTGACTGTCAATTGGCCACAGTTGACTTTTTCCCCAATACAGCTGATTTCTAGGTCATCTGTCCAATTAACTGGGCAAAACTTGGAATCAAGACTTGAAACTTGGTATGGATAAACTTGGGAGTCTAATATGAAGCATGAAAGTCATCTTAGGCATTTTAGGTCAAAACATCTTTGTTCAAACACAAACCCTAATTTGGGTCCATCAGTGCAAGGAGAAATCTTGAGCAGAGGAAACCCTAATTGGATCTTGATCTTCAAAGGTCTGGTGATGAGAAAATGTTGAGGAAATGGGAGGGCAAATTTTGGGGTACAACAGTTGCCCCTGTTCAATCTTCTTGAACCTGAAGAGTTAGATTGGCAGGTTTGCCTTTCGCGCCTTGAAGGTAAAAGAAGATTGGACACTAAAGTGCCCAGAAAATTTGCACTCGCATGTTGGAGTCTCAACAATGTGATGTTGGGAATGGGCTTACAGATGCCATTTGGAGAGATGGTGGATAGGGAGATGGGCTTATAGATGCCATCTGAAGATGTGACAGAACCTTGTCGGGAATGGGCTTATAGATGCCATTTGGAAGTGTTGATCGCATAAGAGATTCCTTAGCGAGAACTTGTGTATTTAAGAAAGACAGATGTTTTCCTGGCTTGTTACAGGTGTTGAGTCTACAAATGGTTGCTCACAGATGTGCCCTGGCTGGATACCGGAATCGAATATGGAAATAGTTGTCAACAGATATGCCCTGGCTGGATACAGGAATCGAATCTTCGAACTCTTCAGACGTGCCCCGGCTAGATACAAGAATCGAGTCTGGAAATGTGGTCAACAGATATGCCCTGGATGGATACAGGAATCGAATCTTCGAACTCTTCAGACGTGCCCTGGCTAGATACAGGAATCGAGTCCGGAAATATGGTCAACAGATATGCCCTGGCTGGATACAGGAATCGAATCTTCTAACTCTTCAGACGTGCCCTGACTAGATACAGGAATCGAGTTCGGAAATATGGTCAACAGATATTCCCTGGCTGGATACAGGAATCGAATCTTCGAACTCTTCAGACGTGCCCTGGCTAGATACAGGAATCGAGTCCGGAAATATGGTCAACAGATATGCCCTGGCTGGATACAGGAATTGAATCTGGCAATGCTGTAGTTGATAGATGTGCCCTGGCTGGATACAGGAATCGAATCTTCGAACTTCTTCAGACGTGCCCTGGCTAGATACAGAAGTCGAGTCTGGAAACTGATCACTCTCAGATGTGCCCGGTATCGAATCTGGAATTGTGACAGTTGAAGGTAATTGTCTTTGGGATTGTCTTTTTCCCTGAAAAGGCAAAACATAAGTTGTATGCAATGTCATGATGTATGATATGCATGATGTTTTAACATGAGACAGTGTTGTATGCATTCATCATGTATATAAGCAGGATGTATGAAAACGTGAAATGTTTATGAATGTATTTTTGTCTTAGGAAAATGAATCCTCGATGATCGGCCGGGGAATTTCTCTGTGGAAGAGATACTTTGCTGAAGTTTTGACAAGAGACCTGCTGAGGACTTTAATGATGGATTCCGCTGGGGATAATGATGATAAACTCCGCTTGGGGAATACCAAAGACAAACTCCTGCCGGGGACTGAAAGAACCCTGCCGAGGGCGATCTTCCATGGCAGTTAGCTGAGGATAACCCAGTTATAAGCCCTTGTGAGGAATAACTCTGAATAAAGCCTGGGAGAGACGTCCGTATTCTGCAGGGAACAAGCTTCCAGAATCTAATGGGGATAAGCTTTTAGACTAGCCAGGGAAAGTTGGCGACTTCACTGGGGGAAGTATTGCTGAATCTTGCCTTACTCTGCGGGGAGCTGAGATCATTTGGTCACATTCTTCAGTCGAATCTACCTTGGTACCTTGGCAGACAAAGCAACCATACTGCATCAGACGGCTCCGCATTGCCCCTGTTTCTGATGTCACCTGTAATTAATCTTTCGTTTCATATGCCAATATTTATGAATCAGCAATTTAATGTCAAACGCATATATCAAAAATGAACATTGGACGTTCTTCGCAAGACAAAACAGAAAAAGGAAAAACAATGGCAATTTGTATGGACAAGTGAATTCGTATTGATTTGAAATTTGCCCGTGGATAGGCGTTTTTTGTACAAGAGGCTGACATCCTAGTAAGAGGATGCCGCCGAATAACACGGAATTTACAATTTTGAAAAGAAAACAAAACAGCTATGTGAACAATCCTACTGGGTTCCATCTCTGCTATCGCCTTTATGTCTCCAAGCGTCTCATCGCTTTGCTGCCTATTTGAAGATGAAGCTGATTGGTCGATGCCGAAGTCTGAGCCAGATAGTTGATGCCGAATTCCGGATGCGAAGTGATCCAATGAGACATAGTGTTACGCTTTATCCCTAACTTTTGCCTGGACCGCCCTTTCGGGTTTTCAGTCCACCGGGATACCCATTTTTGCCCAAGCCGCCTTTTCAGGTTTTCGACTTGCCGGGTGTACAGATTTTTATTCATTTCATCCCTTATTTTTGCCTGAACCCTTTTGGTTCGTGGGAAGCCCTTATTTTTGCCTAGGTATGTCAACCTAGCGGGTCTTTTATTTATGCGTAGTATTTTTTCACTACGTCTGCATTGGCGGGGTGAGGAAGGTCGTCACCGTCCATGGTGGTTAGGATCATGGCTCCTCCTGAGAACACATGCTTAACCACAAATGGCCCTTCGTATGTGGGGGTCCATTTGCCCCGGGGATCACTTTGAGGAAGGATGATGCGTTTGATTACCAGGTCTCCAACTTGATATTCTTGCGGTCTGACTTTCTTGTTAAATGCCCTGATCATGCGTTTTTGATACGTCTGACCATGACAGATAGCAGTGAGCCTCTTTTCGTCAATCAGATTTAATTGATCAAGTCGAGTCTGGATCCAGTCATCTTCACTCAGATCTGCATCTTTCATTATTCGGAGAGAGGGTATCTGGACTTCAATTGGCAAGACTGCCTCCATGCCATAGACCAAAGAGAAAGGAGTTTCCCCGGTTGACGTCCTTGCTGAGGTACGGTACCCATGAAGAGCGAACGGAAACATCTCGTGCCAATCTTTATAGGTCACTGTCATCTTCTGCACAATTTTCTTGATATTCTTATTGGCTGCCTCTACAGCCCCATTCATCTTCGGCCGGTAGGGAGAAGAATTGTGGTGCTGTATCTTGAATTGTTCACATAGTTCAGTGATCATCTTGTTGTTGAGATTGGTACTGTTGTCCGTAATGATTCTTTCCGGGACGCCGTACCGACAGATCAGATTATGCCGGATAAAACGTGCCACGACGCTCTTGGTTACCGTGGCGTAGGAAGCTGCCTCAACCCACTTCGTGAAATAATCGATCACCACCAAGATGAAGCGATGCCCATTGGATGCCGTCGGTCGGATCTCACCGATCATATCAATCCCCCACATTGCAAAAGGCCAAGGTGCCGTCAGGACGTTCAGAGGAATTGGAGGAATATGCACCTTGTCAGCATAGATTTGGCATTTATGACAAGTTCGAGAGTGTTGGTAACAATCAGCTTCCATTGTGGACCAGAAATATCCTGCCCGAAGGATTTTCTTAGCCATGGTGTGTCCGCTGGAATGTGTTCCAAATGTACCTTCGTGCAATTCTATCATGATCTTCTCTGCTTCAGCCTTATCCACACAACGCAGTAGAGTTGAATCATGATTCCGTTTGTAGAGAATGCCGTTGCTGAGGAAGAATTTTGCCGCAAACCTCCTCATGAACTTCTTGTCATTGACAGATGCACCTTCAGGGTATTCCTGGGCTTCTAAGTACCTCTTCACCTCATGATACCAGGGTTTTTCAGTCACCTTTTCAGCCTCAAGCTCGCAGCAGTATGCCGGTTCATCCAACTTCCAAATAATGATCCGGGGAGCCTCATTGTCCCATTTAACTTTGAACATTGAAGACATCGTAGCTAGTGCGTCCGCTAGCTGATTCTCCTCTCTTGGGAAGTGCTCAAAAGTTCTCTCTTCAAAGTGGGGAAGCAAGGTTGACACATACTCTCTGTAAGGAATAAGATTTGGGTGTTTCGTATCCCACTCGCCCTTGATCTGATTGATCACGAGAGCGGAATCTCCGAAGACACTCAGAAACTTGATCCTTAAGTCGATTGCAGCTTGTAAACCCATGATACATGCTTCATATTCTGCCATGTTGTTGGTGCAGTTGAAACACAATCGGGCGGTGAGTGGAGTATGAGTTCCTTTGGGAGATATGATTACAGCGCCGACGCCGTTACCCAAAGCATTGGAGGCTCCGTCAAAATGCATAGACCATCGGGACCCTTCCTCAGGTCCTTCATCCGGTCCAGGTACCTCACAGTCAGTTACCACCATGATGTCTTTGTCCGGAAAATCAAAGTTCAATGATTGGTAATCGTCCACAGGTTGGTGTGCCAAATGATCTGCCAGTACACTTCCCTTAATGGCTTTCTGAGTTGTATACTGGATGTCATATTCTGTCAAGATCATTTGCCATCTTGCTATCCTTCCAGACAGAGCAGGCTTTTCAAATATGTACTTGATGGGATCCATCTTTGAAATCAATAGAGTAGTGTGAGTCAGCATATACTGTCTCAGCCGGCGAGCAACCCATACTAGAGCGCAGCAAGTTTTCTCAAGCAGTGAGTAACGGGACTCACAGTCGGTAAACTTTTTGCTCAAGTAATAGATAGCGTGCTCTTTTCGGCCAGACTCGTCATGCTGCCCCAGCACACACCCTATTGAGTTATCAAGTACTGTCAAGTATAGTATCAGAGGTCTCCCTTCTACTGGTGGCATAAGAATAGGTGGCTCTTGGAGGTACTCCTTTATCTTTTCAAAGGCAGCCTGACATTCATCGTTCCAACGTACTACTTGATCTTTCTTCAGTAATTTGAAGATTGGCTCACAAGTAGCAGTTAGATGTGAGATGAATCGGGCAATGTAATTCAGTCGTCCCAGGAAGCCTCTGACTTCTTTCTCTGTCTTTGGAGTCGGCATCTCTTGTATGGATTTTACCTTGGCAGGGTCCACCTGAATACCTTTATCACTTACAATGAAACCTAGCAATTTTCCGGATCTTACCCCAAAGGTGCATTTGTTGGGATTCAACCTCAGCTTGTATAACTTGAGTCGGTCAAACAACTTCCTCAGATGGTCAAGGTGCTCCTCCTCAGTTTGAGACCTTGCAATCATGTCATCAACATATACCTCAATCTCATGATGGATCATATCATGAAATAAGGCAACCATGGCACGTTGATAGGTTGCCCCAGCATTTTTCAATCCGAATGGCATGACCTTGTAACAGAAAGTGCCCCACTGAGTCACAAAGGTAGTTTTCTCCATATCCTCTGGAGCCATCTTGATCTGATTATACCCTGAAAAACCATCCATGAAGGAGAAAACCTTGTGTTGAGCAGTATTATCAACAAGGACGTCAATGTGAGGTAGCGGAAAGTCATCCTTGGGGCTGGCCCTGTTCAAATCCCTGTAGTCGACACACATTCTGACTTTACCGTCCTTCTTTGGTACTGGCACCACATTGGCAACCCACTGAGGGTAAGAAGTTACTGCTAGAAACCCGGCGTCGAATTGCTTCATAACCTCAGCCTTGATCTTTTCAGACATCTCTGGGCGCATACGGCGGACCTTTTGCTTTACCGGAGGGCAGTCTTCTTTGGTCGGCAGGTGATGAACTACAATGTCGGCATCCAGACCAGGCATGTCTTCATAGGACCAAGCAAATATCTCCATATAATCCTGTAGCATCTGGATCAATCGTTGCTTCACGCTGAGCTCTAGATTGGCACCAATCTTGACCTCTTTCCTATCTGTCTCAGTACCTAGGTTAATTGTTTCCACCGGCTCTTCATGTGGTTGAATAGCCCTCTCTTCCTGGAGTAGCAGTCTTACGAGTTCACCAGGCACTTCACAATCATCTTCACCTTCGTCTTCGGCCAAGTTGATCGGATTCTCGAAGTCATAACTGGCGGTAGCTGAGCTGTTACCAGTGAGATCCAGGGTGGATTGAAACCTGTATAAGTGAGTGTGTGTAAATATAGCTGTTTTGCAATATATAACACAAAGAAAAAGAGCACAAGATTTGAGATGCAACAAACGTCCAATGTTTTGATTGATGATATATGGAAATGTCATACAAAAAGCCCTCACAAATGGAGCTACGATGCCCCGGGTAGGACACCGAGCCAATAAAAGTTTTAACACATTGTTTGTTACAAATTGGAAATCAAAAGAAATTAATTACTGCGTGACAAATGTGATAGGTGTAAAATCCTTTGCCGTCCAGTTGCTCGGTCCGTTGCTGGTAGTCGGGTAGATCCAACTATCAAACTCTGCTTCCTCCACATCCTCCTCAATAGCATTCACCCTTGGGTTGGAGATAAACACCGGAGCCTTTCTGATCCTTTCCTTGCGTACAGCCCTCTGAGCCTCTGCAGTAAAGCCCAACCCAAACTTGTCATTCTTTTGAGTGAAGTCAGGAAGCTGACCCCAGTTTGCACAATTGCCTTTCTCGATTACAGCCCGGGCATCCTTCAAGGACGCCATCTTCAACGGAAAATCTTCTTCAACCACTGCCTCAGCTGATGCCAACACTGGAGGTACTTCCTCAAAATGCTGAAAGGGGGTTTCAATAAACTCCCCGTCCATCTCGATATACCGGAATGAATTCAAGTGACTCACCATGTATTCCTCCTCACCCTGCACAGTAACAATCTTCCCTTTGACAGGGTATTTGAGCTTTTGGTGTAAAGTGGAAGTTACTGCCCCAGCTTTATGAATCCAGGGTCGACCCAACAAGCAGGAGTAAGATGGACGAATATCCATTACATAGAACGTTGAGCCGAAAACTTGGGAACTGTGATCGGTGGATCTGGAACTGACTGTTTTTTAGCTGGTTTCGCGAAATGTCGCGGTAAGCAAGAGTCGCCACCGTCTTTTATTTTCTCCAAATGGAAAGGACAAAAGCACAGAAAAATTCCTTATAGAGATTGCTCTCGGTTCGGGAGGTAGATTATAGAAAGGGAAGGTGTTAGCACCCTTTCTATCCATGGTTATCCATGGGCTCTTAGATACTTGCTCATTGTGTTTTCAAAATGTGTTTGCTTTTCAATTGTGAGTGGGTTTTGAAAAAGTTCCGTTTGAAAAAAATCTCTAAGTAACTCTTGTATCTGTCCTCAAGAGTGTATGAAAAATTTGTTTGAAAACTTTTAGAAAGTGTAGGTGTGAAAAGTATTTTGTTTGTTTTTGAAAAGAGCAAGTATCTATGAGAATCTACCTACCTTAAGGAATTCGTCTGTGTAAATGTCCTTTAAAGTAGTGCCATCCCACCATTGAGAGGTAGGTAGCACCACCGTTGGAGGTGTTCGGGTCAATTCGAGGTTCGGGACATGGTGATCACCAGAGCAATGGGAAGACACCTTAGAAGCTACCCTCATGCCAGGTTCCCGGATCATGAGGACTTACTAAGACATCCTCTACTCGACGATCACCTTTCGAGGGGCAAGGCAACAGTGAAGCGTACCCTAGGGGTGGTGTGTGAATTGTGTTTCATTTTCAGTTTATTGTTTGTTTTGTCATGCATTGGTGATCTAACGTTTGTTTTTATTTTTTTGGGCATTCATTCTTTCATGTTATTGTTTAACAGTTAAAAGTGCGGAAATTTAAAGTGCGGAAAGGATAAAGGTCCTACGCTATTACAAGGGCGCGGGTCTACAACGCCAAATTAATCCAGACCCGATTTAAAATAGAGTGCGGTAAATAAATGTCTAATAGCTATTACAGGGCTTTGGAACAAATACATTATATTCACAAAAGAAATAAATGAAACGCGCGAACAAAAACGTAATCAAACGCGAGGGCGTTGAACCCTTTAAAGGAATTAAAATAAAATTAATAGAATAATTAAATTAAATAAAAGGAAAGAACTTATTTTTTATATTTTTTGCATTTATGACATTAAAGAAAATTAAATTAATTAAAAGTCAAATAATTAATTCTAATTCTAATGGTTTTTAATTTATTAAAGAAAATGCATTAAAGTTAAAACCTAGAATAAAAACTAATTAATTATAAAATTTATTTACAAAAATTAATGATTAATGATAAAAATATTTAATTAAACAAAAGATAAAAAGGGTTAAAGATCTATTTTTATTATTTTTTTTGGTTTATTGTGAGAAAAAAAAAGAATTAAATTATAACCTAAGATTAAACCTAAATTAATTATGGAATTTATTTACAAAATTAATACTAAAATAAAATATCTATTATTTTTTCTTTTCTGATTTTTTATGTTTTTTATATTTTGAAAATATTAATTAATTAAAAGAAAATAACAATTAAAAGAATATAAAAATAATAAAAAGAACAAAGAAAAGAAAGAAAATTGCAAAAAAAACCTAAGGGGGTGAAGCCCCTAATTCGGAGGTTGGCCCCAGCAATTTCTGGCCCATTACTGAGGCCTTGCTTGACTTTTTGAGTAACATGTGGCGCGTTGACTGGGGACTCACCATGCACCTCAAGCCATGGCCTTGGATCAGATGGAGCTGGACGCGTGTACGCTAGATTCTGAGAGTGCATCATGATCTTTAACTTGGGCGCTGCATGTGAATGTTAGATGAAAAATAACATAGAAATTATTGAAGACCTGGGGCTCGAACCCAGGTCTTGGACGTTGACACACACATGCTTTGCCAGTTGTGCTAGACACGTTATCTATAATTTAAACAACAAACCAATAATATAAAATAAATAATGGTCAATGGGCTCCAGCGCGCGAATTTTTTTGAATCAGCCTATCACCATTCGCCAACACATCATCTTCTTCATGTATTATTTTCCTGAAAAAACAAATGAAACATGGCAACGGTTTTTCATGCGTTGCCTAAGATGGTATACCAGAAAATAACGATTAGCCCTAGGGGCTTTATAAATTAGGCGCGACATATGATTCCTCTTCGTCTGAATGTTCCTGGTGCCATGGTGTTAGTCGCGTGCCCTAATTTTGCAGAGATAAGAAACGCCTAATTTGAGAACCTGAAAACCCTAAGCATCTCTAATGGCAAATCCTTATATAAAACATGAAAACAAAATTAAACCATATAGGTAGCATCAGAATTGCATGAATAATGTAAATCACATATCAAAAAGTGCAAAAAACGTGTGAATGGAGATGCAAGAGTATGGATATTTTTCGGTATAGGGCATGTTCGTGTTACCAATTCCTTAAGCTTTGAGGGACGTTTTTGATTGGGAAACGTTCTATATTGCTTGAGGAAGCTAATGAGGTAGGTTTTAAGGCTTGAATCGATCTCTAAGTGAGTTTTCAGAATTGAGATGTTTTGCCAAAAGTGTGAGTTTGTATTGAGCAGTAGGGCGCAGCTTGGGTCTCTATTTTGCTTCTGATCATTTGTATATACCTTAGGCAATGTGTATGAATGAGAATCATGGCCAATAATGCCTTGCATTGATGTTTTGGATTTTCACATAAACCTCCATTATCACACCTTCCATTTTTGCCTCATTTTGAATTCTTGCTTCAATTAACCTTTTGCACGAATTTGGCATCTGTTTAAAGGTGATTCAAGATCCATAAAAGTCAAATATACTCTTTTAATTAGGCTTTTTGATTTTCCATTGATTTAAAAGATTTAAAATTAATTAAATCTAATAAAATCAATTAAAAATGAAAAAATTAATTAAAAAATTTGAAATAAAAGGTGGGACACGTGGGAGGCATGGCCAAGTCAATTCAAGTGGAAAAAGTGGGCCCCTTTCATCAAAAATGAGATTTCAAGGATAAATGATTTTGGCCATTTCACAAAAATTTCCCAACTTCTCCAATGCATAACTTGCTCAATTTTTAAGCTTTGCTCATGTTCTTGGACATTTTAGAAAGGTCTTGAAGTCCTATAAACAATGTCTTTGGTCCCATGTCATTTTGATTTACCAATCTCAAGTTATGGCCTTTGACTTAAAGTCCCTTTTTGTTGACTTTTGAAAATGACCTATAATGTTGAAATTGATAACTTTTTGTGAGAGCATTTCTTGGACTTTAAGTATGAAGATGAGTTGTAGGAAATGTCTTTCTCTTCAAAATGAGCTTTGGATGGAATTTTTCTGATGAACCATGTGAAAGTTATGCCCTGGTCAATTTCAGTTGACTTTTTCAACTGTCCAAAAATAGAAACTTTTGCATCTTGATGATTTTTGAGCCAAGTTTTGAGAATCATGATCAAGCATTGATCAAATGATGTTTGTGGCTTCAAAATGATATGTTGACCAAAAATTTGAACTTTTGACTGTCAAATGACCATTTTGCCCCTACAGTTGACTGTAGTGCAATTAGGGTTTTTGACTGTGCAACTTTGTGCTGAAAGTATTGAAACTTGATATGAGGATGCTTGACCATATTTTTAGGTATGTGGGACTTGATTGGGCCCTTTGAAACTTCATTTTCTTGATCAGAACACAAACCCTAGTTTTGACTGTATAGGAGATCTTTGACTGTGCAACCCTTGGGGAATTTTGCAGCTTGGCTTGGCAATTTCTTGGAGAATATGGGAGGGCAAATTTTGGGGTACAACAGTTGCCCCTGTTCAATCTTCTTAAACCTGAGGATGCAGATTGGCTGACGTGTCTTTCGTAATACGAGGGTAGAAGATGATTGAACACTAGAGTGCCCAGAAATTTGCGCTCACATAGTAACGGTGTGATGATGGGAATGGGCTTATAGATGCCATTTAGAGGTTGATGAATAGGATGATGGGCTTATAGATGCCATCTGGATGTTGATCGCGTAGGAGATTCCTTAGCGAGAACCTGCATACCTGCAAAATAGAAAATGATTACCTGACACGTTGCAGGAGTTGATTTCAGATGCTTGGCGTAAATATGTCCTGACTGGTTACAGGGGCTGAGTCTGGATCTTCAAAAGGTGATGAATGAACCAGGGACGATTACTACCTTAGCATGAATGATAAAAGAACCTTGGGCGATTTTAACTTCAACAACGCTCGTTGAGAGAATCTTGGTGGGAATTACCATCTTCGCAGTATCGGGAAGAGAAACAATAGGCCATTATAATCTGAGAGGGAATCACCTCACTCACCGTCGGAGAGGGAACCCTAGGAAATTATAATCTGAAAGGAATTATCACCTCACTCACCGTCGGAGAGGGAACCATCTGAAAAGGAATTATTACCTCACTCACCGTCGGAGAGGGAACCATAGGAGATTATCACCTCACTCACCGTCGGAGAGGGAACCATCTGAAAAGGAATTATTACCTCACTCACCATCGGAGAGGGAACCATAGGAGATTATCACCTCACTCACCGTCGGAGAGGGAACCATCTGAAAAGGAATTATTACCTCACTCACCGTCGGAGAGGGAACCATAGGAGATTATCACCTCACTCACCGTCGGAGAGGGAACCATCTGAAAAGGAATTATTACCTCACTCACCGTCGGAGAGGGAACCATAGGAGATTATCACCTCACTCACCGTCGGAGAGGGAACCATCTGAAAAGGAATTATTACCTCACTCACCGTCGGAGAGGGAAACATAGGAGATTATCACCTCACTCACCGTCGGAGAGGGAACCATCTGAAAAGGAATTATTACCTCACTCACCGTCGGAGAGGGAACCATAGGAGATTATCACCTCACTCACCGTCGGAGAGGGAACCATCTGAAAAGGAATTATTACCTCACTCACCGTCGGAGAGGGAACCATCTGAAAAGGAATTATTACCTCACTCACCGTCGGAGAGGGAACCATAGGAGATTATCACCTCACTCACCGTCGGAGAGGGAAACATCTGAAAAGGAATTATTACCTCACTCACCGTCGGAGAGGGAACCATAGGAGATTATCACCTCACTCACCGTCGGAGAGGGAAACATCTGAAAAGGACTTACCACCTCACTCACCGTCGGAGAGGGAACCATAGGAGATTATCACCTCACTCACCGTCGAAGAGGGAAACATCTGAAAATTATAACCTGGGATAACTTCTACTGAGTCTTTATCAGAAAAATCTGTTGAGGGTCGATTTAGCTGGACTAGAGAAGGCCTGGGACTGGATAAGAAATCTTTGGAGTCGATTAACTGAACCGGTCTAGGTCTTGAAATATGATTGAGAATTTCAACTGCATCTTTCCTGAAAGGTAAAGGTCAGTCATATGCAATGCATGATATGGATTAAGCAATGATGTTCTCAACATAAATGAGATTTGTATGATATGATGCGTCTATGCATGCTATAATGATGTATGTGATGTTTTATGAATATATGTTTTCGTCTAGGAAAGCAAATCCTTGACGGGTGCCGGGAAGTCATATCCTGGGCTGATGTTGAAGAATAAATTTCGCTTCCGCTGGGGATGATAACTGCAAGAATACCGGTAGGAGAAGATGACTCTGTTGCGGAATAAACTTGGCAAATGGAAGATTCTGCGGGGAGAAAAGATACTCTAGCGACCATGCTGGGGAGTGATACTCTGTGGGGATAGAGATGCTTTGCTGAATTGTTGATAAGCGTTGCTGGGGATATCTTTGTTGTTGGAAGTGTTGATGGACTTCGCTGGGGTAAGAAGACTTCGTCGAGGATGCTCTTTCCGTGGCTTTTGGCTGAGGATAACCCAGTTATATCCTGTTAAGGAAATAACTCTTTAAATAAAGCCGGACGACGCGTTCGTGCTCTGCGAGGGGATAAGCTTCCAGAATCTACTGGGGATAAGCTTACTGCTGGGGAGATTTTGGGGATGGACTCTCCTGGGGAAATTTTGAACTGTACTCTTTGTAAGTTGAAAGAGGGAACCTATGTAGGGTTACTTTGAGGTTGGGCTCGCGTGAAGCTGCATTTGGAGTTGAAGGAAACCTGTGTAGGGTTTCTTGATGACGAGTTCGTGTAAAACTTCATCTTTGGAAAGAGAGGACCTGTGTAGGGTTTCTTGATGGCGAGTTCGTGTAAAACTGCATCTTTGGAGGGAGGAAACCTGTGTAGGGTTTACTGACAATGAGTCCGTATAAGACTGTATCTAGAGCTGAGAAGGAAACCTGTGTAGGGTTTACTGATGACGAGTCCGTGTAAAACTGCATCCTTAAAAATAGAGAACCTGTGTAGGGTTTCTGGGTGACGAGTCTGTGTAAAACTACATCTGGAGTTTTGAGAAGGAAACCTGTGTAGGGTTTACTGATGACGAGTCTGTGTAAAACTACGTCTGGAAAGAGATAACCTGTGTAGGGTTATTTCAGGATAAGTCCATATAAAACTTCTTGATGAACCGGGGTAAGGTTATCTTTGAGGTAAGTCCGTGTAAGACTTCCGGATGAACCGGGGTAAGGTTATCTTTGAGGTAAGTCCGTGTAAGACTTCTGGAGGAAACCGGGGTAAGGTTACTTGTGGAGGGTGAGTCCGTGTAAGACTTCGTGATGAACCGGGGTAAGGTTATCTTAAGATGAGTCCGTGTGAGACTTCGTCTGAAAATTGAGAAGGAACCGGTGTAGGGTTACTTTGATGATAAGTCCGTGTAATACTTTTTTGAAAGAAAAGGAACCGGTGTAGGGTTACTTGTGGATGAGTCCGTGTAAGACTTTGTCTGAAAGTTGAGAAGGAACCGGTGTAGGGTTACTTTGATGATAAGTCTGTGTAAGACTTTTTCTGAAAGAAAAGGAACCGGTGTAGGGTTACTTGTGGATGAGTCCGTGTAAGACTTTGTCTGAAAGTTGAGAAGGAACCGGTGTAGGGTTGCCTGATGATGATCAAGTGGATGATTATCCTGTTTGGTTTCGGATGTTAACCCTTGATCTGGAATTTGTAAAGGTAGATGGTAATCATCTTTGTATTAACCTTTCCTTGGTACTTTGGTTGATAGAGCAACTGGATCGCCTGGACGACTCATTATTGCCCCTGTTTCTGAGGTGAGGGGAAAAGATATCTTGTGGAGGTGCTGGATGACTGCCGATTGACAAATCTTCCTTTTGGTAGGCAAGTGACGAGATGCCGGGACATAGTCGTACGCTTTAATCCCTAACTTTTGCCTGGACCGCCCTTTCGGGTTTTCAGTCCACCGGGATACCCATTTTTGCCCAAGCCGCCTTTTCAGGTTTTTGACTTGCCGGGTGTACAAATTTTTCTTTTTCATCCCTTATTTTGCCCGAACCCTTTTGGTTCGCCGGGAAGCCCTTATTTTTGCCTAGGTGTGTCAACCTAGCGGGTCTTTGATTATGCGTAGTATTTTTTTCGACTATGTCCGCTCTCTCAGAATGTAGGGAGTTGCCCCTGTTAGAAGTGTTTTGTCATGCTACCAGAAGATGTTTGATCAGGCAAGATTCGTTGCTGCAGTGCCCCAAGTGATTCAAGCGAAGACTTGCCCCGGGCTGTTTGGCCTTTGAGAGATTCTCCGAATCTTGATTGGAGTGCCCCAGATAATGGACCATGGTCATGTCCTGCCCCTTGATTGGAAGTGCTTCTGTTCATTAGATATTCGTCGTGCGAACTTCTATACTGTTCAAAAAAAAAGTCATATGCAAACAAAGTTATGTTAAAAATGCAAAGCCTATGTCTGTCTTGAAGATTTTGGAAATGCATTCTTTTCTTCATAAAACAAATGAATGTTTGTAAAACGTGATGTCAACTCCTTCTTTATAGTAAGCCTTAAGGAGTCAGGATACCTTTCGTCACAGTATGCTTTCGAACTAACCCATGCTTCAGCTAGGACTTTTAAGGGTTGTAGCGTGGCCTGGTTCACGGTTTAAGAAACAAAGGATAAAGGCTCAAATTATTCGTACCCATCCGCTCTTCGTGATGTTCTCCAAACCTAAACTCAGTTGATCATACGTCAAACCTTGTTTGAGTCTTTGCTTTGATTTTCCAATGATGATTCGGGTATTGATGATTTACTCTGAATAGGCAGTCATTTTTGTTTTTGTCGAGGGTTTGTAGGACCTCTTTCTTCTTTGATTTTGTTATCCCTATTTTTTTTGCCTGAACTGTTTCCTTTTGTGGAATTACAGTCAGCGGGATGCCCCAGTTTCGTAAGTCTCTTTCATAGGTATTTTGACTTATTGGGCTTCTTTCTTTTTTTTTTGTTTTGAGAGATATAATGACTGCCTTTCTTTATTGATTATTCGGAACCATCACTGTCTTCTTTTTTTTTGTAAGGATCTTTTGGTGCCATTCGTTATGCACTTGGATCAACTGAGAGAACTACCCTGCCCCAGGTTATAATGAAGGGTTTTAATTTTCGAAAAGAAAAAAAACTCCTACTTCTTAGGCTCAGAGGGGTTGACGAGGGATTATCTTCCTTATAACTCCAGTGTTTAGGAATTGAAACAATGCCTGTACCTCATCAGCGGGGTCTCTTCAAAAGCATACTGTACAGATCGTGGTATCGTTTTTGTCATCCTCCCTCAAGAGGCTTAGAATTTTAGATCAAGAGTTGACATCAGAAAAAATATGAAAATAATTTGCATTTAGTGAATACGAATATATTGTTTCAGAACAGACATATGCGATGCATTAATGAAATAACAATGTTTAACATGAGTAAATGTTTGAACAAAAGAAAATTGCAACTTGAACATTCGAATGAACAAAAATTTCTCAATCCTAGCCATGATTTGGCAAGGGAGCAGTGATTATGTTCGGAGTCTCAGGTACTTCAAACTGAATCTCTCCAGCGTCGATCATGTCTTGAATCTTGTTTTTGAGAGGCCGGCAGTTGTCCGTAGTATGCCCCGGGCTATCAGAATGGTATGCGCACCTATCGTTGGGGTGATAGTTAGGAGCAGAAGTGTTTGGATTCCGGAGAGGAGCCCTTAAGGTGATCAGCCCTGCCTTCAACATTTGTTGTAGTGCTTGATCCAGCGACATGTTGATCTTGGTGAACTGCCTTTTAGGCTTGTCTGGTTTGCTCTGATCAGCCCGTTGTTCTTGGCGCGGTCGTTGTTGGACCTGAGAAGTAGTAGCAACCCGGAGAGGTCTATTCATTGGACCCGACCTTTGCCTTCTTGGAAGCTGTTCTATGACCTGGTCCCTGATTTGGGCTGGTTGCTTCATGCCTTGAGGAAGTTGGCTGATCATGGCTCTCAGCTCTCCTTGCTCCTGAGCTAAACCTTGAATGAGGGCCCTTTGCCCCAGCATCTGGGTTTTCAATGTGTCTACCTCAGCTTGTAGACGTTTCAGCTGTTCGTCCTTGTCATCTTCAGGACTCTTTCTGATCAAATTCCCCATGAGGAGTGTCCTCAACTCTTCCTGCCCCTTGGATAGACCTAGGAAGATTTCCCTGAACTGAGTCTCTTGAGCGTGAAGGTCCTGGTTATCTTGTTGGGAGTCCATGGCTGAAATAAACAGCAGGGAGGGTAAGTGACCTGCAACAAGGATACCTGTTATGCAATGATATGTATGATATGCGTGTGATGTTTTCAAGGATCTCGCGGGGTAAACAAGAAAATTTGTTAGCATTTGGATCCGGTAGCTTGATTGAAGGAACTCCATGTTGTTGAGAGTCCTTCTTCAAGAGTCAAAGGCTCACCATATCCAGTGGGTCATAGCCCCTGACTTTAGTCATCATGTCTGGTTTTGATTTCCAAACAACCTTGGTTAAGGGAATCTTGGCTCACCATATCAAGTGGGCCATAGCCCCTGACAGCCTTGGCTAGAGGAAAATAAATCCTCTTTTCCCCTTGCTAGATGTTTGATTTATCATGACCTGCATCACAAGCCCTTGAGATCCTTGAAATGGGTTAGGATGTATGCAATGGTATGATGTCATGATGCATGGGGTAATGTAGGTAACCCTGTTATGAGTCCCAATTAAGGACTGCACACCAAAACCTGCAAGAGATTCAGTATACTAGTCATGAGTCCCAATTAAGGACGAGAACAAACCCTGCAAGAAACTCGGTAAACCCTGTTAGGAGTCCTAATTAAGGACTGCAAACCAAAACCTGTAAGAAACTTAGATACCCTGTTATGAGTCCCTATTAAGGACTATAAACAAAACCTGCAAGTAGTTCATGTGTCAGATAACAAGCATGCAAGTAGTAAAGTACGAAGGCACGCAAGTCACACAAGAGAAACCCTTAGAGTTTAGGCCAGCATGGGGTCTGGGTATTACCCTCTTGAAGTTGGTGGGCTCAACCTGTCCTATTAGAAGTAACCGGGTTCTAAGGGTCCCAATATCACTGGATTGCTTTCATTGTTCATCGTTTCGATTTAGCCACTGAACTGGCGACCGAAATATTCCAGGAAAGCAACCCTCAATTGAGTGTAGTATCGAGTATCAACCAACCTCGGACTGCACCAAAGTCAGTTATCTCACTACCCTAAAGAGGCCAAGATAGTTCAATTAAGGTTCCTAAGGTCTGTTGATGCTTCATGACACCACGCGGAGGCCCCGTACTCTCCTTGACTGAACTCAAGGGTTACCGGTACACACCAAAGTGCCACATCAACGTAGCAGACTGTTTCAACCATGTCGGTATACCCCGCACAGTTCCCTCACAGCCTTGTTGCTACTTTCTAAGAAGGTATCCCCAGATCCGGGTTAGGATCTATAGAACTCCAAAGACAGTCCCACAATTTAAAGCAAACAAGGAAAGCAATTGAAAACACAGTTATGAACTAGCCCTAAGGTACACCTCACTTTATAAGATAGTATCCCCAGCAGAGTCGCCAGTTCTGTGATCGGTGGATCTGGAACTGACTTTTTTTAGCTGGTTTCGCGAAATGTCGCGGTAAGCAAGAGTCGCCACCGTCTTTTATTTTCTCCAAATGGAAAGGACAAAAGCACAGAAAAATTCCTTATAGAGATTGCTCTCGGTTCGGGAGGTAGATTATAGAAAGGGAAGGTGTTAGCACCCTTTCTATCCATGGTTATCCATGGGCTCTTAGATACTTGCTCATTGTGTTTTCAAAATGTGTTTGCTTTTCAATTGTGAGTGGGTTTTGAAAAAGTTCCGTTTGAAAAAAATCTCTAAGTAACTCTTGTATCTGTCCTCAAGAGTGTATGAAAAATTTGTTTGAAAACTTTTAGAAAGTGTAGGTGTGAAAAGTATTTTGTTTGTTTTTGAAAAGAGCAAGTATCTATGAGAATCTACCTACCCTAAGGAATTCGTCTGTGTAAATGTCCTTTAAAGTAGTGCCATCCCACCATTGAGAGGTAGGTAGCACCACCGTTGGAGGTGTTCGGGTCAATTCGAGGTTCGGGACATGGTGATCACCAGAGCAATGGGAAGACACCTTAGAAGCTACCCTCATGCCAGGTTCCCGGATCATGAGGACTTACTAAGACATCCTCTACTCGACGATCACCTTTCGAGGGGCAAGGCAACAGTGAAGCGTACCCTAGGGGTGGTGTGTGAATTGTGTTTCATTTTCAGTTTATTGTTTGTTTTGTCATGCATTGGTGATCTAACGTTTGTTTTTATTTTTTTGGGCATTCATTCTTTCATGTTATTGTTTAACAGTTAAAAGTGCGGAAATTTAAAGTGCGGAAAGGATAAAGGTCCTACGCTATTACAAGGGCGCGGGTCTACAACGCCAAATTAATCCAGACCCGATTTAAAATAGAGTGCGGTAAATAAATGTCTAATAGCTATTACAGGGCTTTGGAACAAATACATTATATTCACAAAAGAAATAAATGAAACGCGCGAACAAAAACGTAATCAAACGCGAGGGCGTTGAACCCTTTAAAGGAATTAAAATAAAATTAATAGAATAATTAAATTAAATAAAAGGAAAGAACTTATTTTTTATATTTTTTGCATTTATGACATTAAAGAAAATTAAATTAATTAAAAGTCAAATAATTAATTCTAATTCTAATGGTTTTTAATTTATTAAAGAAAATGCATTAAAGTTAAAACCTAGAATAAAAACTAATTAATTATAAAATTTATTTACAAAAATTAATGATTAATGATAAAAATATTTAATTAAACAAAAGATAAAAAGGGTTAAAGATCTATTTTTTTTTTTTTGGTTTATTGTGAGAAAAAAAAAGAATTAAATTATAACCTAAGATTAAACCTAAATTAATTATGGAATTTATTTACAAAATTAATACTAAAATAAAATATCTATTATTTTTTCTTTTCTGATTTTTTATGTTTTTTATATTTTGAAAATATTAATTAATTAAAAGAAAATAACAATTAAAAGAATATAAAAATAATAAAAAGAACAAAGAAAAGAAAGAAAATTGCAAAAAAAACCTAAGGGGGTGAAGCCCCTAATTCGGAGGTTGGCCCCAACAATTTCTGGCCCATTACTGAGGCCTTGCTTGACTTTTTGAGTAACATGTGGCGCGTTGACTGGGGACTCACCATGCACCTCAAGCCATGGCCTTGGATCTGATGGAGCTGGACGCGTGTACGCTAGATTCTGAGAGTGCATCATGATCTTTAACTTGGGCGCTACATGTGAATGTTAGATGAAAAATAACATAGAAATTATTGAAGACCTGGGGCTCGAACCCAGGTCTTGGACGTTGACACACACATGCTTTGCCAGTTGTGCTAGACACGTTATCTGTAATTTAAACAACAAACCAATAATATAAAATAAACAATGGTCAATGGGCTCCAGCGCGCGAATTTTTTTGAATCAGCCTATCACCATTCGCCAACACATCATCTTCTTCATGTATTATTTTCCTGAAAAAACAAATGAAACATGGCAACGGTTTTTCATGCGTTGCCTAAGATGGTATACCAGAAAATAACGATTAGCCCTAGGGGCTTTATAAATTAGGCGCGACATATGATTCCTCTTCGTCTGAATGTGCCTGATGCCATGGTGCTAGTCGCGTGCCCTAATTTTGCAGAGATAAGAAACGCCTAATTTGAGAACCTGAAAACCCTAAGCATCTCTAATGGCAAATCCTTATATAAAACATGAAAACAAAATTAAACCATATAGGTAGCATCAGAATTGCATGAATAATGTAAATCACATATCAAAAAGTGCAAAAAACGTGTGAATGGAGATGCAAGAGTATGGATATTTTTCGGTACAGGGCCTGTTCGTGTTACCAATTCCTTAAGCTTTGAGGGACGTTTTTGATTGGGAAACGTTCTATATTGCTTGAGGAAGCTAATGAGGTAGGTTTTAAGGCTTGAATCGATCTCTAAGTGAGTTTTCAGAATTGAGATGTTTTGCCAAAAGTGTGAGTTTGTATTGAGCAGTAGGGCGCAGCTTGGGTGTCTATTTTGATTCTGATCATTTGTATATACCTTAGGTAATGTGTATGAATGAGAATCATGGCCAATAATGCCTTGCATTGATGTTTTGGATTTTCACATAAACCTCCATTATCACACCTTCCATTTTTGCCTCATTTTGAATTCTTGCTTCAATTAACCTTTTGCACGAATTTGGCATCTGTTTAAAGGTGATTCAAGATCCATAAAAGTCAAATATACTCTTTTAATTAGGCTTTTTGATTTTCCATTGATTTAAAAGATTTAAAATTAATTAAATCTAATAAAATCAATTAAAAATGAAAAAATTAATTAAAAAAATTGAAATAAAAGGTGGGACACGTGGGAGGCATGGCCAAGTCAATTCAAGTGGAAAAAGTGGGCCCCTTTTGTCAAAAATGAGATTTCAAGGATAAATGATTTTGGCCATTTCATAAAAATTTCCCAACTTCTCCAATGCATAACTTGCTCAATTTTTAAGCTTTGCTCATGTTCTTGGACATTTTAGAAAGGTCTTGAAGTCCTCTAAACAATGTCTTTGGTCCCATGTCATTTTGATTTACCAATCTCAAGTTATGGCCTTTGACTTAAAGTCCCTTTTTGTTGACTTTTGAAAATGACCTATAATGTTGAAATTGATAACTTTTTGTGAGAGCATTTCTTGGACTTGAAGTATGAAGATGAGTTGTAGGAAATGTCTTTCTCTTCAAAATGAGCTTTGGATGGAATTTTTCTGATGAACCATGTGAAAGTTATGCCCTGGTCAATTTCAGTTGACTTTTTCAGCTGTCCAAAAATAGAAACTTTTGCATCTTGATGATTTTTGAGCCAAGTTTTGAGAATCATGATCAAGCATTGATCAAATGATGTTTTTGGCTTCAAAATGATATGTTGACCAAAAATTTGAACTTTTGACTGTCAAATGACCATTTTGCCCCTACAGTTGACTGTAGTGCAATTAGGGTTTTTGACTGTGCAACTTTGTGCTGAAAGTTTTGAAACTTGATATGAGGATGCTTGACCATATTTTTAGGCATGTGGGACTTGATTGGGCCCTTTGAAACTTCATTTTCTTGATCAGAACACAAACCCTAGTTTTGACTGTATAGGAGATCTTTGACTGTGCAACCCTTGGGGAATTTTGCAGCTTGGCTTGGCAATTTCTTGGAGAATATGGGAGGGAAAATTTTGGGGTACAACAGGAACCCACACGAATAGGGATGTCTACCTCACCGTGCACCATCCTCTTAGAACCGTCGAAGGCTCTAACAATGATGTTACTAGGTTTCAACTCCAAACCCTCACAATCTAAGCGATCCAATGCCTTCTTGGGTAAAACATTCAGGGAAGAACCGGTATCCACCAACACGTGTGCGAGAGTAGTGCCCCTGCACTCTATAGAGACATGCAGGGCATCATTATGATTTTTCCCTTTGGCGGTAAGGTCAGCATCTGAGAACCCCAAGCCATTGTCAGCCGTCAAATTAGCCACACAGTCGGTGAATTGATCCGCGGAGGTCTCTTGCGGCACATGGGCCGTTTTCAGAAATGAAATCAGGGCTTTTGCATGGGCCTCTGAGCATAGCAGCAATGATAGCATAGAGATTTTGGAGGGAGTATGCCCCAATTGTTCAACAACATTAAAGTCACTCTTTTTGATAATTTTAAGAATTTCCTCCATTTCTTGTTGGGAGGCTTCCACAGCAGTCTTCTTTGGTGCCTCCGTCCTGGCAGGAAAATCGGTAGCAATTTCTTTGCCCCGAGTATCAGAAGACTCGGCGGCAGTAGTAGACACAGGAACTTGAACTGGAACATGCACACTTGCGGGTGTGATGGTGAGAGGTTTTCGGATAACTGGCGGTGCAATGTCAGGCGAGAAGAGCCTACCACTACGGGTAATCTTGGCGGGACCAGTGATGTTACTGATACTGGTATTGGTGTTAAACTCCTGCTTCACCCCAAGCACATACACGTCGGCTCCATAATGCCATGGAACAACTTTATCAGACTCATACGGGAGAGGCCCCGGGACAGTAATAGTGATGGGTGCAACAGACATAATTTGGACTGGTTTCTTTACGGGAGCTTTGGCAGGATTGTAGATTGTGACAACAGATATTTCTTCAATGGGAACAAACGGAACAACAATTTTCTTGAACAGAATCTCCTTGCTATCCATCAGGCTTTGGATGCCTGATTTCAACAGTGGACAACCGGTGGGGATAACAGCACACAGGAGGCAACCCTTACTACAACCCGGAAATAAACCGGCTAGTAGTAAGTTCCTCTTAACAGTCAAAAGAGGGGTAACAACTTCATTCACCGAAACAACATACAACTCTTCCTCAATGGCATTTACTCTATGCTGGGGCATAGGAGCAGTTACAACATTTGGTCTCTCAGGCGCTTCAAACTGAATTTCCTTCGCGTCGATAAGATCTTGCACTTTGTTTCTCAAGGCCCAGCAATCGTCAGTAGTGTGCCCGGGACTATCAGAATGATAAGCACACCGGGCATTTGGGTTATACTTAGGAGACGCAGTATTCACGACTTTAGGAGCTTCTTTGGTGGTAACCAAATTGGTTGATAACAGTTGGGGTAAAATTTGAGATAAGGTCATACTCAGCCGAGTATACTGCCTCTTGGGCCTTTCACTTCTTTGTTGATTGTACTACTGAGGAGCAGCAACAGGTTTTGAAATGACCAAAGCATTGACGGCTTGGCGACTTTCGGGCTTGACTTGTCTTCTAGGACCATAGACGGCACTTGCTTCTTTCTTAAAAGGCCTCTTCTCAGTACTTGTAGCAACACCCTTCTGAATCTTTCCTGACTTGATGCCAGCTTCTATTCTTTCGCCCGTTAAGATCAAATCGGTAAACCCCGCGGAAGAGTTACCAATCAAATGATTGAAAAATGGCCCAGATAGGGTCCCTAAAAACATATCAACAAGTTCACGATCAGTTAAAGGAGGCTGCACCCTGCCAGCCAAATCCCTCCATTTTTGTGCGTATTCTTTGAATCCCTCACTTGTTCCTAGTGACATACCCTGAAGTTGGGTACGAGTAGGAGCAAGATCAGAATTATATTGGTATTGTTTGTAAAAAGCGGTGGCCAAATCTTCCCAATTCCGGACACTGGTTCCTTCTAGCTGATAAAACCATTCCAACTGAGCTCCCGAAAGGCTGTCTTGAAAGAAGTGAACCCAGAGGTTTTTATCTGCCGTATAGGGTTGAATTTTTCTCACGTAGGACCTAAGATGCATTTTGGGACAGGACAGCCCATCATACCTCACAAACACTGGCACTTTGAATTTTGGGGGAATCACAATCCCGGCAACAAACCCAAGTCTTCAAAATCCAAACCCGGTACCCTTTGTAGTTCCATGGCGGCCAATCTGTCTTCTAACCCTTTGTATTTATCATCAGCTGGAGGGTATTGTTGATCGGTATAATCTTCATCCTGTTCGACCTCCTCCTCTTCTGCATCAGACTCGGAAGGTACCGCCGGTCCACCTCCTTTACTGGTTCCTTCATCAGAAGTAGGAGGAAATTCAAGCACTCTTCGAGCTTCTCCGTCAAATCTTCTCCCCAAAGTAGCCACCCCGAGCCTCTTCTTCTTCTTCTTTACTGGGTCCTTATTCCCCAACAAGGTCTTGAGATCCTCCTGACCTTTAGCCAAGGTTGTCAGGAGTTGCTGGAACTGTGCATTCTGAGCTTGTAGGTCCTTGACTGTTTGCTCGAGATCCATTCTACTGTAATAAACAGCAGACATATAAGGAAACCTGGAATGAGACCTGCTTATGCACATGATGAATGGTATGCTTATGTATGCAATGCATTCAAGGATTTAGGACATTCAAAATTGTTTTAGACAAAGAAGAACGCACGTCATATTAATAAGAAGAAATTTGTCAGTACATAAATGCCCCATGGGCCAAATATTACAAAATAAACTTCTTAAGGCAGAAAGACATTGCGCATCCTCTTTGGCGCGATGTAGGTATTGAGGGCCTCTTGCTCGTGGAGTCGGCGGGTAAGCTCTAGAACCTTCTTTTCACTGGCGTAGTAGCTAGCTTCAAAAGTATTCCGTTCCTCCTTGAGTTGAATCCAACTTTTCTGCATTTCCTCCCACGATGTAGGCATGTCTGGATGTAGGATGGTGTAGGGAACCTCTCCTTCATTGACGGGCTCTTTAATCACTGGGAGTACATGGGGATAAGGCATCATTAGATTTTGGGCTCGGGCTCGTACCCACTTGAGATAGGGCTCAAGAGGGATGGAGTTCTTGTGTCCCAGAGTCTCGCTATCAACCTTGTTGAGTTTTCCCCAAGCTCTGATGAATCTTTGGCCAAGTCCTTGCGCATCGTTGTCGAAGTCAAAAACTAGGTCAGGAATCAACATCTCATGAGGGCCATCTCTCCGTGCATATCCAAATTGCCTCAAAGCTAGGCAAGGGTTGTAGGTGATACCTCCTCTGATTCCAAGTAAAGGAAGATTAGGAAATTCTCCGCAACGATCGACAATGATGACATTTTCTCTGGACCGAGAACATCAATGCACATCAGAATGAGTAAGAGTCATCAACCGTTGAGACCACCTTGTACCTTGGTCATTCTTCAAGACAGATTGTGGAAGGTGCGAAATAAACCACCTTGCAAGGATAGGAGTACAGCACATGAGAACACCCCTCTTTCTCATTGTTCGTGTGTAAAATGAGTGAAGGATGTCCCCAAGCAATGTTGGTATTGGATTTCTGGACAAGAAGATTTTGACAGCGTTGACATCTACCAATTGGTCAGGATTTGGGAACAAGACCAACCCATAGATAAGGAGTGCCACAATCTCTTCAAAGGCTTGTAGGTCCAATGAGTTCCAACATTCTTGTGCCTTCTCAAACAAGAACTTTGCTAAGAATCCTTTGACGCCGCTTCTGGTTTCCCAATGCCCCTTGATGTCGGATGGTTGTATATGTAATGCTCGAGCAACCTCTTCCGGCTTTGGTTCCTTTTCCGTACCGTTGAAAGGTAGTTGATTGAGGATAGGAATTCTCAGGAGTTGAGAAAATTCCTTCAAAGTGGGTACCAATTGATAATCGGGGAAAGTGAAACAGTGGTGAAGAGGGTCAAAGAACTGGAATAGCACTTTCATCATGTCTTCTTCAATGTTGGTGTTGACTAGGCTGAGCAGTTTACCATGTCTTTCACTGAAGGATGAATTTTCCGGAATTCTTGAGACGAGCTCCTTGAGTTGAGGAGAGATTCTCACAAGGTTGACTTGAATGGTGTTTCTGCGAGGAATTTCCATGTCCTACAAAACAAGAACAAAGATGAAGATCCAAAACCCTTGACATGGTTAGTGAATGCATATGATGTTTTATGATGTTTATGATGTATGCACAAAACATATGTACAAGTAAAACACACCAAACCCTAGTTTCAGGCTTGCATGGGGTTTCATAGGTAAGTACCCTCTTGAGTGTAGTTGGCTTAAAACCTGTCCTATAAATAGTAACCGGGTTCTAAGGAGCTCAATATCACTGGATTGTTTTCATTGTTCATTGTTTTGGTTTAGCCACTTAACTAGCGACCAAAATATTCCAAGAAAACAACCCTCAATGAGTGTAGTATCGAGTATCTACCAACTTCGGACTGCACCAAAGCCGGTCATCTCACTACCCCTAATAAAAGGCCAAGATGGTCAAGTAAGGTTCTAGGTCATTAGTGCTTAGTGACATCACTCAGCGGCCCCGTACTCTCCTTGATTGAACTCAAGGGTTACCGGTACTCACAAATATGTCGCATTAATATAGCTATTGCTTCGACCGTGTCGGTATACCCCGCACAGTTTCCACAACGTATTGCTATCTATGAATGTTTCCCAAAATCCGGGTGTAGGATTGCAAACCCAAACAAATAGAACCAAAGTATAAAGAAAACAATTCAAACAATTAGTCATGCAAGAGGGTGATCTAAGCCCTAAGGTTACTCCACTTTTAAAATTCTCCCCAGCAGAGTCGCCAGTTCTGTGATACGGTGGGAGAACTGACTATGGTTTTGCGTTTGTATTCGCAAATGTTTCGGTTGAGCAAGAGTCGCCACCGACTTTTTATTTTATCCTAAGGAAAGGTTTAAAAAGCACAGCAAAAAACCTTTGAGATTTTTCTTGGGTTCGGGGAGTAGATTATAGAAAGGGAAGGTATTAGCACCCTTTCTATCCATGGTTATCCATGGGCTCTTAGTTACTTGCTTAGATCACTTGCCTTTTGTTTTCAATTGTTTTTAAATGGTGCTTGTATGTGTGGGTTTGAAAAATGTTTTGAAAAGAGGCCAATGTGGTGGCAACCCTTGTAATGATCCATGTGGGGATGTATACAAAGATATATGTCTTTTGAAAAAGTTTTCATTTGTTTTTGAAAGTTGTTTTGAAAGTGTTGTGAGGTGTGTTTTAGAAAATAGGCAAGTGTTTTGTTTTTGCAAGTTTGATTCAAGTAACTAAGAGGTTATCTACTCCTAAATTTCTCAAAGTTTATTGCTATGTTTTAACCCTTTTAATAAGTTTGTTCCACCATTGTATTTGGTGGACAATCTCATGTTAGGATGTGAGAGGGACGGGCGCGGGTCATCGTTTAGACCATAATTGCAACGGTGTCAAGTATCTTTGGGCATTTTCTTTAAGGGACTTGATCATTTGTTTGGCAACATTTTGAAAAGTATTATCGAGGGACTATGATCATTTGATTTGTTTATTTTGCCCAAAGAGACCTAACATGCAATATGGCCCAATTTTAAAAGGCAACAAGTGGAATACCCTAGGGGGTGCAAGTGTGATTTGTGTGTCCATTTTCATGCTTGTTTGTCTTGAGATTAGGTCATAACTATTTTGTTCGTTTTATTCGCATATAAACCCTAATTCTAGCATTATATATTTAGAAAGCGATAAAGTGCGAAATTTAAACTCCTACGCTATTACAACACAATAATATAGGGAGGGGGGTACAATGTTTCAAATGGGGATTTTGGCAAGGAATTTAAACCTAAAACTATTACATCAATTTTGAATTTATACAATTTAATTAATGTACAATAATTAAATAAAAATGGAATAAAATATGCAAGATGCAAAAATGTTTTGTATATGTATGAAAAAAAGTATTATTTATGTAAAATAAAAAGAAAATAAAAAGATATTATTTTGGAGTATTTTTGAGTTTAGGGCAAAAACCCTAATTCTATTAAATAAAAGGTATTATTTATTAATATATACAATAGTTATTATTTATAGACAAAAATAAAATAAAATAAAGTATATTTGTAAAAAAGGTATTTTTTAGTATTAAATATTAAAAAATAAAATATGTACATCTTTTGGTATTTTTCTAAGTGTATTAATATATATATATATATATATATATATATATATATATATATATACTTATGTATTAAGTTCTAAATATATATAAAAAATAATATTTAATATAAAAAATAAAAAGGGTATTTTTTATACAAAATATTTTCAGGAAGTAAAAATAAAATAAAAGTGTATAAAAAATATATTTGTATTATCTTAATATTTTAAACAAAAAGTATATATGCATATTTATTTATTTATGTACAAAACAATCAAATAAATACTTAATAAATTCAAAAAATGATGGGAAAATATTTTTATATTTTTAATATGCTGAGAAAAAATAAATGAGTCAGTTAAAAAAAGAAAAAGTCAAAAAATATAAAAAATGAAGCAAATGGGCTCAAGGGTGTAAAACCAAAAAAGGGTGGTGTGAAAAGTAACTCAGAAGCAAGCCCAGCCCAAAGCCACCTTTCTTCAACCTCTGAACAAAAATTATTCAGAAAACGCGCGCAAAGAGCTCCATTTGAATATCCTGATTCTTTGATTTTTTGAACAAACTTCCAACACAAAAAATGTTAAGCATGAAACCACGATTCCAAATATATAAAGAACATCTCCTAACTCTCAGAAACGAGAGAGAATTTTAACAATCCCAAATCCTAACCTAAGTTTTCTACCATTTTCAGACCTTAAATTCTCACAGCTCAGGCAAAAGAAATGAAAAGTAAAAGGATGTACATGTTCAGTGGCATGAGTAGAACATTGTTTATTCACAAACTTAAAGCTAATGATGCCTAATAAGAGAGATACGAATTCAAAAACTTACCTGTTCAGTTGAAGTTCTATCTGGAAATGTAGGAACTTTCAGTGCAAGGTGATGATTGGAAAAGCTTCCTTGAGGTCCAGGGATGCTATTCCAATGTTTACTTTGTCTTGAAAGCTTCTGAATCGAGCTAGAGAACTTCACCTGCAAGTCAGAAATGTGAAAATGGTGGAAGTGGTTAGAGTGATTACAGGTGGTGCTTTTGCTTTTGGTTAGCTTACATAGATGGTATGGAAGGTGTGTGAACTGGTTTGGGCAAGAGAGCTCGAGAGAAATGAGAGATAGCACTCAAACTGCAGGGCCTGCCCTTTTTTTGCAGTTTGAGAGTGATTCTGAGATGGAGGGTGTTTTGAAGGCTAAGGGCTCGTGTATTAGCTTGGTTGTGTTGTGTGGAATGTGTTTGATAACTTTGTCTAAGTGTTCTTGAGCTGATATGGTAGTTGGTATGTGTTATGTCCCTTTTCTTCAACTTTAAGTAACAAATGTCAACTTGTGTTTCTAGGCATGTAGAGGACCCCCTAATGTGCTGCATAATCCCTCCTTGATCAGTGTGATTTGTCCATAATCTTGTGCCAATCAGATTTGCAATGTACTTGTTGGATTTTCAATTTGACATAAAGTGCAACTTTTCAAGAATGGATATTATGCTTTTTCCAATTTGGGATTAATCCTTTAGACAATGCTTGAACTCAAAGAACATGGTCTTGGCACAAAGAATATGCATTAAATTTATGAGTGTAACTTGGTTTAAGGACCTGTAATCTAGCTTAAAGCATGCTGAGTTCAAATTGCAAGGTTATGGACATGTAACTTGGTCATGAACAAAGTGAGTTTTTGCCATATTGTGAAATTCGATTCTCCCTAACCATGAGGTTGTTTGAGAAGTTCTTGGACATTTTGGAAAGCTTGGAATGTGTACTACAATCCATCTTTGAAATGCAATTTGAAATTCCAAGTGGAAGTGTATGGAAAATGGCCTTGAAGTGGGGTAAAAACTTGTCCAAAATAGGTCAAATTTTCACTAAGTTAAGAATGGTTTAGTGCCCTTATTCAAAAATTTGTAACTTGAGATACAAGCTTCAAATGAGAAAACTTTGTGAATCAAAGTTGTAGATTATGAAACAAGCTACAACTTTCATGTTTTGACTTTTGTTTGAATCCAAATGAATCATGGTGAAAAAGTGGGGCAAAGTTGGGAAAAAATTAGGGTTTTCCATAACTTAGAAAAATTCTAAGTTATGAAAAATTCCATTTTAAACCCTAATTTGCATTTCTTGGCTTCTTGGTGAACAAGTTTCATGATTTGGCATATTTTGATGAAAAATGAATCTTGACTCTTGACTTTGACCAAAAAGTCAAAGTTTGACTTTTCAGTATACAGTCAAAATTGATCAATTGACTGGGAAATTCAACTGTCAATCTTGTGTACTTGGGATCTTTTGAGCTTGTTGAGAATGTCAAGGCAATTCCATGGGGTCCTTGAGTCCATATGTGATCTTGGTTTGCCATTGTCTAAGTCAAACAGTCAAAAATTGCCTTTGTGCAGTCAAAACCCTAAAAATGACCATTTTGCCCTTTTGGTGATCTGATCAAATTTCTTGTGGAATTGTGATCCAAAATTGATCAAATGGTCCATATGAGTTCATAATGTTAATGTGGGTCAATTTTCATGAGATTTGACTGTCAATTGGCCACAGTTGACTTTTTCCCCAATACAGCTGATTTCTAGGTCATCTGTCCAATTGACTGGGCAAAACTTGGAATCAAGACTTGAAACTTGGTATGGATAAACTTGGGAGTCTAATATGAAGCATGAAAGTCATCTTAGGCATTTTAGGTCAAAACATCTTTGTTCAAACAGAAACCCTAATTTGGGTCCACCAGTGCAAGGAGAAATCTTGAGCAGAGGAAACCCTAATTGGATCTTGATCTTCAAAGGTCTGGTGATGAGAAAATGTTGAGGAAATGGGAGGGCAAATTTTGCGGTACAACAGATACATTAATGAAGAGGTTTATGTGTCTCAACCTCCCAGTTTTGAGAATTTCGAGAATCCTAACTATGTTTACAAACTTAAGCATGCATTATACAATCTTAAACAAGCCCCTAGGGCTTGGTATGAACGTCTTAGAAAATTCTTACTAGATCTAGGATTCTCAAGAGGAAAAGTTGATACAACCATTTTTATTAAGCATGAAGGAAAACATTCTATTTTAGTTCAAGTATATGTAGATGACATTATTTTTGGTTCTTCTAACATATCTTTGGTCAAGGAATTCTCTAAGCTAATGCAGGGAGAATTTGAGATGAGCATGATGGGGGAGTTAAACTAATTCCTTGGACTTCAAATCAAGCAACTAAATGAAGGGACATTCATGAGCCAAAAAAATATTTCCTTGACCTACTCAAGCGATTCGAAATGACAAAATCAAAAGCAATCGATATTCCTATGCCTACGGCGGTGAACTTAGACCTAGATGAAAATAGTAAACTCGTCGATATAAAAAGGTATAGAGGTATGATTGATTCCATTCTCTATATTACGACGTCTCGTCCATATATCATGTTTAGTATTTGCATGTGTGCTCGGTTTCAATCATGTCCTAAGGAGTCACATTTAAAAGCCGTAAAGCGCATACTTAGGTATCTTAGTGGTACAACTAAGTATGGACTTTGGTTTTATAAGGGTAGTGATTGTTCTTTGGTTTGTTATTCCGATTCTGACATTGCCGGGTGCAAATCTGATAGGAAAAGCACTAGTGGTACTTTTCATTTCTTTTCAAATTCTTTGGTCAGTTTGCATAGCAAAAAGCAAGTTTCCATTAACTTGTCAACTGCCAAAGAGGAATACGTTGCAACCGGTAATTGTTGTGTCCAAATCTTGTGTCTCAAACAACAATTTATCGACTTCAATGTATGTCTTGATCGCATTCCTATTTTTTGTGATAATACAAGTGCCATCAACCTAACCAAAAATCCGATTTTCACTCTCACAAAAAACATATTGAGATTATGCATCATTTCCTAAGGGATCATGTGGAAAAGGGTGATGTCATTTTCGAGCATGTTGATAGCAAATATCAACTTTCCAACATTTTTACTAAACCACATGCTAGGGAACCCTTCTTTCACATTCGTAAGGAACTTGGTGTTCTTGATATGTCGGATAGATTGCAACTTAATTAAGTTGCATGCTCCTTATTTTATTCCATATATTCCCTTAATGTTTGATGTACTCATTGATATTTTTAGTGAAAGCTCTCATCAATCTTCATGAAGGTAATATCCATCCTATCTATTTCCCCTTCTTGATCATATATATGTGTTTATTTGGGTCATCTTCTTGCTCTACATTCATTATACTGTTGATATGCATGTGTGATTTATTGTTACTTCCCTTATTACATGTCTTGTTTTTAGCTTAAACTTCATCTTGCTAGAATTTTTTCATGTTTTGCGTAACTTTATTTGCTTTATTTCAAACCTACTATGTGGTTATTTCGTATTCTATTCTCATTCGGTATGTAATGTACTAAATTCTTATGTCTAATTATTAACATTTTATGCTTTGCACTAATCTCATTTTATGTGAATTATTGTTAGTGTATTGAGTTGCAAATAGATGATGATTATGCGTTTGAATAATTTTTGTTACTTTTAACCTCGTTCTTTTTATCTTTTTGATGTTGTCAAAGGGTGAGAAGACAATATACAAGGAATATTGTGTAAAAGCTTGCAAGCAGTGTTTTATGGAATGCACAAATTCAGGGGGAGCATATTTGGCTAAGGCTCTAGATAAACTCTTAATACGAGATGTATTGAGCACAAATTCAAAGTTTTTCCATCATACAAAATGGGGAGTATGTGAGGGAAAGGTCCCTCTATATGTGTTTTAATGATGTCAAAACAGTAATTACTCACTCTCCATTTGGGTTGGTCCTATGAACAATCTTGTTGTGGAATGGTTGGAATGAAGATCTCTAGAAACATTCATTTTTGGGAAAATTCACTGTTTGCGTCGACTCAAAGGTATGTGCGACCGACTCATCATTCTCAACCAAGCTCATGATGTGTCGCGTCGACCCTTCTGGCCGACTCAACCTGGGAATCAAAGTATTCAAATATTATGTTGATGTAAGCCCTGTAGCGGTCAACACACTATACTTCAAAATGGTTTTCCTCCACCTACGGGTTGTGTCACACCGATTCCCCTTACTGCTTGAGTCTACCGCTTGCTGCTTTCAACTGTTTTTCTGCTATGCTTTTAGGTCTTGACTATTTTATAATATATATATATATATATATATATATATATATATATATATATATATATATATATATATATATATATATATATATATATATATATATATATATACATATTCATTGAGTATCATCATTTGAAGTCAACAAGAACTAGTGAAAGATACACATAGTGTTCATCATCTTCATCCTCTCTTCTCAAAAATCAACATCTACACATAATCATGGTTGTTGATTCAAGAAAGATGTTGTGGTGATAACGTTCAAGATTACAATTGGTGCGTGGGTTTTTGCACAAGTCTTTGCTTCATCGAATTCAGCCGAGTGAAAGGATTAAGAAACTGTGGGTTTTCTTAATCAAGTAGCGGTAACCAGAGGATTGTGAAGGAAGATTCAGGGTCAAATTTCTTGCGATTGAAATCAGCCGAGTGATAGTATTGCACAACAAGAGTTCGTGCAAATCAAGTAGCGATAATCAAAGGTTTGTTCGAAGAATTTGGCACTTGGTTTGGCTCAAACCAAGGAAAGGGAAGAATAATGTTACATTAACAAGATTGGTTTGTTTTTATTGTGAACTATCTCTTCTCTTGTAACATTTGCGTCTTAATATCAAATATCTCAATTCAAGATTCTAGAATTAGGGGCAGACGTACCCTACTCGAGGACGTCAAGGGGAACTACCTTAACAAATCCAGTGTTCTTCTTCTTTTTCTTTACTTCCATATTTGACTACTATAATTTATGGGAATTAAATTGTCGAATTTGCTTGTAATGAAATTGTGGTGTGTTGAGATCATTTCATAATATTGGTAACAATCCGTTTGATTGATACCTAAGAAAACTAACCGCAACAATTTAGTAAAATCAAACCTATGGTGCTTTGCACATAAGGTGTTTGACAAATTGATTCATCCACAAATTATTCATTGTGTTTAGCTTTATCTTAATTAACTCATTGGAAGTAATTCATACTCATTGAGGATGTTTAAGTGATTGACCAATTGAGTAAAATGTATTGATTCTTACTTTGTCATCCTATCCCATACGGTTAGGCATATCCTATCTTTTCAATAGAGGATCGTTTATACGATTGGAGATTCTGGGAGCTTTCGCATATATTTCTGAAAAACAATTTTAAAAAGCGTAAATAATACTTTAAATGATCTATTCAACCCCTCTTCTAGATCGATCACATCATCTAACAAACACAAGATCACCGATTCTATCATCCCATTCTTGCTACTTTCTTAAAAAGATTTCAACCACTCTAAGGTTCCTTGAAAAGATTTTAAACACTTCAAGGGATTTTTCACATGGAATATTCCTTCTCGCACGATCTTGCATGAAAACCCCCAATTCAACAAATGATGTTGCAGGAAAAAACCGAAGGTTTTTCTGGATGAAGACCCCTACAAGAACTCAACCCAAACCAATTGGAAATCTTCAATTCTTCGTCTATATGGAACCCCGACAGAGATTATCATATTGTAATGTTGGTGTGTATGCGTAGATTGGAAGGTTGAAGATAAGAGAAAAGTAGGCTAATTTTATGATATCATCAAGTTAGAAATGATGCATGAAAGGGTATTTATAGTTTGAATAAGTTTAGGGAAAAAAGGAAAAATTCAGAATAAAAGAAAATGAAAATTTGACCAAAATAGAATTTATGTGTCGACCTTAAAATCGTATTTGTCGACACATACTTTATAAAAAGGCTGCATGTGTAGACCTGAAGGACTCTATGTGTTGACCTGAGCAAGTCAGTAGCTACATTCTTTAAAATGTGAATAAATGTGTCGACCTGAAATATGGATGTGTCGACACATAAAATAAGAATTTCTTCAATTTCAGAATTCTTTCAGTATGTGTTGACCTGAAGGTTATATGTGTCGACTTATAACTTACAGAAGCTTACATGCTTAAAAACTGAGTTGCATGTGTCGACTTGAAAATCGAATGTGTCGACACATGCAATGCAAAAATGTGTAAAAAGTGTTTTTCAATGAGATTGGTCATCTTCAAAGTGCTTCTTGATGATTCCTAAGACCTATGATGCAGAGGAGTGCCACAAGACAAAGATATACAATTAATTTCACTGTCGTGTCATCTTTCCCAGTTTTAACATCTTGAAAAACACCTTATGTTGATATTGTACTCACAAATTCCCCCTTTTTGATGATGGAAAAAGTTTCGACGATGCATTTATTGTAATTTTCAAAAACTCCCCTGTCTTTGTGCTTCCTATCTTCATCTCGCATATGCTTCTCCCCCTTTGACAACATAAAAAAGAAGATATCATCCGATTAGAAGTACCAAAGTTTCCAAACAATTAACAAATAACATACAAAGGAAAATTTTGCATATAAGAGCAACAATTATATATCCCCATATATATGTAATGATGCAAACTTTTAAATAACGGGCAGAAAACATCAGAATAAATGTAATGCAATGCAAAGATAATGAAATTCAATTTGAGCGTTACGATCATGTAACACTTTATAATGGAACTACCAATGTTGCACACGCTTGTGCCAACCATAGAGACAATATAAAATCACTATTACCACCAAAATGAAAATGTGTACCGTGCAACATAACTAGGACAATATGAACCAGACATTGCAACATAAAATAAGGGAAATAACTACATCACATGCTTGCATATTAAGAACAAATATATACAAATGTGAAAGAATTAGTACAAGAAGTCATTGTAATCATATAGATCAAGAAAACACAATGGTTATTAGTCCAAAATTTTTGGAAATGAACATTCATGGTTTTCATCATTTGAAAGCATATGAAGCATTTTTAAAGGAAGTCTAGAAATAAGCATTTAGGCAAAACTCACGTTCAAGGAGAAATTGAAACAATATTACCTTACTCTTGAAGGATTGGAAGTTCCACTCACAAAGCATTACACGATTAAATACATAGTTAGAGTGAATACTTAATATGCAAGTAACGAGAGAGAACTAGGCAACATTTTAGATAACAATGATCCTTAATTCTCCACGTATGTTGACAAAAGATTCGGTTGCAAGTGGTTTAGTGAAAATATCGGAAAGTTAATTTTCACTATCGACATGCTCAAACAAAACATCTCCTTTTTCAACATGATCACGAAGAAAGTGGTGACGTATCTCAATGTGTTTAGTCCTTGAATGTAGCACTAGATTTTTGGTTAGATTTATGACACTAGTGTTGTCGCACATGATATGAATACATGATAGTTTAATATCAAAGTCCAATAGTTGTTGTTTAAGCCACAATATTTGAGTACAACAACTACCAAATGCCATGTATTCCGCCTCGAAAGTTGACAAAGCTATGAAAACTTGATTTTTACTATGCCAACTTACCAAGGATTTTGCAAACAAGTGACAAGTTCCACTAATACTTTTCCAATCCAATTTGCAACTGGAAAAATCAGAATCTGAATAACCAACCAAATTACAATTGTTTCCCTTGGAATACCAAAAACTGAATTTTGAGGTAGCAATAAGGTATCTAAAGATTCGTGTTACGATTTTTAAATGAGATTCCTTGGAAACAACTTGATATCGTGCACACATACAAATACTAAACATAATATCAGTATGAGATGCTATAAGATAGAGAACAGAACCAATCATACCTCTGTACCTTTTTACCTCAACGTCCTTAACTTTTTCATCCTTGTCTAGATTACCGTTTGTTGCCATTGGAGTGTCAATTTCCTTAGCACTATCCACTATGAATCTCTTAAGTAATTTGAGACAATACTTTGTTTGACATATAAATATTCCTTCGTCGAGTTGTTTGATTTATAGTCCGAGAAAGTAATTCAACTCCCCCATTAGGCTCATGTCAAACTCATCATGCATAAGCTTAGAGAACTCCTTGACAAGATGCATATTAGTAGATCCAAAAATGATATCATCTACATAATATTGAACTAATAAAATATGCTTTCCTTGATGTTTAATAAAGAGAGTAGTGCCAACTTTCCCTCTAGAGTATCCTTGTTTAAGCAAAAATTTGCTAAGTCTACCATACCATGCCCTAGGGGCTTGTTCAAGACCGTATAATGCACGTTTAAGCTTGAAAACATGATTAGGAAATTCATCTTTTTCAAATCTGGAAGGTTGAGAAACATACACCTCTTCACTTATGTATCTTTTAAGGAATGCACTTTTTACGTCCATTTGAAATAATTTGAAATTCTTAGAACATGCATAAGCTAATAAAAGGAGTATAGCCTCAAGTCGGGCCACCGGAGAATAAGTCTCCTTATAGTTAATGTCCTCATCTTGGTTATATCCTTGAGCCACAAGATGGGCCTTATTTCTTATTATCAGACCATGTTTGTCAAGATTATTCCTAAATACTCATTGAGTGCCTATGTTTTGATGATTTGTAGGATGAGGGACAAGATCCCAAACGTCATTTCTTTCAAATTGATTTAATTATTCTTGCATGTAAATAAGCCAATGCTCATCAAGTAAGGCATAATTAGTGTTTTTAGGATCAACTTGGGATACATAAGCATGATGAAAACAAAGACTACTTATTTTAGAGCGAGTCGTTACCCCCTTTTTGATATAACCTATAATGTTGTCAAATGGATAATCTTTTGAGGTTCTCTATTTCAAATGAGACCATCATTTTCTTCTTGGCCTTTGTCATCTTTCTTTTCTTGGGAGCTATCCTCATCCTTCTCAATTTCCATGGCTTTAGGTTGATCAACTCCTTCATCGATGTCTTTGTGTATGTCTTCCGTGGATGCACCTACACCATGAAAAGAACTACCTTTCCCAACACTATTTGGGGAAGTCTCACCAAAAGTAACATGAACGAACTCTTCAATGATAAGTAATCTCTTATTATAAACTATATATGCTTTACTAGTGTTGTAACCGGTTTTTAAATCGAGTCGCCACTACTAGATTTTATCTTAAAGAAGGGAATATAATAGGAAACTCTAATTTTGTACACAAAGATTCTAGGTTTTGACTTCGTTTAGATGAAGGAAAGGTGTTAGACACCCCTCACCTACCTTATTCGCAAGGATACCATGGTTTAGGTTTTAAAGGTTTAGGGTAAGGGTTTTAATTTTTTAATAGGGTAACTCACCACGATTTTAGTCATATGCCTACGTATCCTCTTATGAGGAATCAGAGTCCCAATTCGTAGTTCATAGTGATTGGTGTTTTTTATGGATTACAAATTTTTTTGAATTCCCCTTGTACTTAGTCTAGGTGTGTGAATAGTGGAGTTTGTTAGACGAAGTGAGCAGTTAATTAAAATATATCCATAATCCTTTTTGAAAATTGATTATTGTTTAATTTGTTTTAATAAAAAGGAGTTTATTGTTGGTTAAATAATTTTTAATGTATTAATTATAAAAAATATCTTATTAATGCTTGATTTAAAAATTAAGATTTTTAATACAATAAAATAAATATTTGAATGAGTTTTAGAAATAAAATATTTGATTTATTATAATAATAGTAAATAATATTAAAATTTATAAATATTAAAACATAAAAATAATTATAATAAAAATAATAAAGGAAATTAAATAAAACGCAAGAGGGATGTGAATTATGTTAGGCTAGTAAAATAGGGAGGTATGTGTAGCAGGGCCCTGAATTCAGATGTTGAATTCAGACCCAAGGCATGGGGGTTTGAATTAGAACTATGTAGTAAAATATGGGGGTACAGGCAGTAAGGGCTTGAGGTCCAAGTTATCTCTAAAACTATACTACTAAACAAATAACAAAATAATCAATAATAATAAACAAATAATAAAAAGAAAAAATAAATAAAAAATAAAATCTTTAGAAAAGTAAGAACAAAAACCTGAAGATTGAATCCATGAGGGCAAGATAGAAGTTCGGTGCGGGTTGTTGGTGTTACTGTAGAAAATTTGACTATATGATGTGAAAAAGTGGTAGTAAGAGTGTTAGTGTGTAGAAAATTTGAAAAAAAGTAGGTTATTAGTAAGAATATGTATTAGTAAAAAAAATAAAAATAAAGAAAAAGTGATGAAAAAAGTGGTCTCCTATTCTAATGTAGGTTTTAGAATTATTATGTGTACAATGGGTTTGTACGTGAGTGGATTGTGAGATTGAACGAGGGAGTTTTGTACAGTGTGAAAATTGACATCTATATAAAATATAATTTTCGAAAGGGAAATTTCATCAGATAGTATTCATCATATGGTTAAAAAAAAGATAAATTAAAATTAAGAAAAAGATAAAAATGGAAATAATAGGAAGACCTCATATGAAATCATTGGCCAAAACAAAAAAAAATCAAGTAGAAACTTTGAAAAGAAATTGAATTTTTTTTTTGTAAAAGTGAAATTGTAGATTTGTTGATGTCCTAATAGTGTGAAAGAGTGCCCATTGCACCCTAATTTTTGCCCCTAAGACTCCTCTATCATATCATATCAACTCAATCATAACAAGATCACACATTAGGGTTTGGCTCTTCTCCTTATCTTTAGCTTTGCCCACGGGGAATCACCAAGCACCTTGATTTGTATCTTGTTGTCATATATGTTTTTATTAATTTTTAACTAATAAATACAATGTATTTTTTCCCTAAGTGTTGATATCATAGGTGAAAGCATAACACATTCTAGAAAGTTGATCCATAGGTTCATGAGTTTATTTCCATGCCTTCTTCAACAAAGATTCATTGAGATTCAAGCTTCATTATTTAAGATATTTTGAAGTAATATCATGAAAAGTCTATTATGATTCATTACGCCTCAAGTTGTCAAAAATAGTTCAAAGGTACAAGGGTTGATTGAAGAAGTTTGACCTAAGTGGACAAGTTCTTGATTCATTGATCACAAGTGCATATTTCCCTCAATTCTCAATATTTCGAAGTGGTTATGGTTGCTATGGTTCCTCATTATTATCCTCAGTAACTTCTATTGATATGACAAAAGTATTTGTGCAAGAAAGTTGATCAAAATTGTAAAAGGATTTCTAAGGTATCTTGTTGCTCTAGGAGCTAGGGTTTTGAACTTCAAAGGGGGTACATCTTGCTCATATTTTGGTATTTTTGAGTGATTCCAAAGACATATTTCTATTCCAAGGGTTATCAACAAATCACTTCAAAAGTTTCAAGGAAATTTTTTGTGGAAGGTACGTAATGATGAAGAAAGATTACAAGTCTTCTAGATGAATCATCGAATTCCCTTATGTGACTTCAAAATATCATAACTTGGTAAATATTTATCTTATTGAGCCCATATTTTTCAACAATGATCTTAAATATATTTACTTCAACCCTTCTTTTAAGTGCAAAGTGTGAAAATGGATGGAAGATGCCCTAAGGATGCAAATGATTATAGGTCATTTCATGAATTTTTGCCAACTTCAACAAGTCATAACTCTCTCAATTATTGGAGTTTTTAAATGTTTCAAGTCTCAAAATTCCATTCAAGAGATCTACTTCATGCCATCTTTTTCGGTCAAGAGAAAATTTCAAGTGGAAGGCCATGTTTGGACACAAGACATTATAAGTCATTTTTGATGAAAAAATCTTAGAAATTTTCTAAGTATAGAAAGTCAACCTCTTTCTCTCAACTTTGACTCATCATAATTTTCCGCTCAAGCATCCATTTGATGCCATTATTTTCACATTGTAAATCTTGTGATCTCATCTTTCTAAAGCTTCAAGAATCATGTCCTAAGACTCATTGAGGTGAGAATGCCATTGATTTGAATTTGGTAACTTGAAACTGAAGTTTCTTCATAAGTCGGAATTTGAAATTCATGTTTTGGCTTCTAAACATAAAATTAGCATGCGTTTTTGGTCTAAACATGTTTAGCCAACTTGTTAAAGGGGATTAGAGCCTTAAAACGCAAGGATTCGATGAGTTTCAATGCAAAACAGATCACACCTTACTCGTGTATCTGGTTCACACGATTTCCCTTCAAACTTTATCATTTTACACGCTTGAACATTCATCCAGCTTCCCTATAAATAGAGGGTCATACCTCATTCATTTTCTCAAGCTTAGACCACCATAATCACCCTGCCAAACTCCCTCTTGAACCAAATTTTTGGCAACTTCGAATTTGCTCTTATAGCCTTTCTCAATCATTTTTCTTTGTTAATTCATCTTCCTTGAACCTCAGTGAAGCTAACAGAAGAATAATTAAGTTCCAAAAATCCCTGAATCAAGCTAGCCAAGTCAAGTTTCAGAGCTCCACAAATTAACTTCAATAGGCAAATTCCTTCACCAATTCTCTCAAACTTTGACACTATTATGAAGCTCTCATCATATTGATTCTAGTCGTATCAATTGTTTTCAAATGGAAGTACATTTTGACCATGAAATTTCAAATCCCTTTTCAAAACTTCTATTCTAAAACGTCTGAGCTACAATTTATATAAATTTTTCTCGAAGGTACCATTGGAATCAGCTTGAAAAGACAAAGAGAATGGTACCTGTCTCGTCTTCTAATTTTACAGTTTCTAAAACCTGCAGATTTCGTTGGCCGGAGGTTGAAGATGACCAACGTGTCATCTATCAACC
The DNA here is from genome assembly GCA_948472305.1 of Vicia faba. NCBI lineage: Eukaryota > Viridiplantae > Streptophyta > Magnoliopsida > Fabales > Fabaceae > Vicia > Vicia faba. Next base: position 1,386,298,365 of record OX451739.1, read on the forward strand.
AATGAAAGCGTGCCACACTTATTTTTAAAAAATCTGATTTAATTAATGATCCTGTATTTCTTCCACTAAAGACCATGATATGCACAATGCATCTGATCCATTGGATTAGCTTACTAATGCGTTTTGGCTCTCATCCATTGATCCATATTTTTTTGACTTTATTTTTTATTTCTGATTTTTATATTTAAATTGTTTTAAACTTCAAAAAATCATAGAAAATTTATTTCTGATTCAAAAATTATGAAAAAATTCACAAAAATATTTTCAAATACTCTCTTTCTGAATTTTATTTTTTCATAATTTTATTTTTAGATTTGATATTATTTATATTTTTTTTGGGTTTGTTTTTAATTACTTAAAAAATACTTTTGAACATTTTTAAATTCTAAAATAATTTATTAACATCAATTCCATTATTTATGACCTTCTGAATTTTTTTTAGAATTTTATTTTGACTTCTACTATTTTTGATGTTTTTTCCATTTATTTGAGCAATTTTACTTAGTTTAAAAATAGTTTCTAACTTTAAAAAATTACCAAAAAATTTATATAAACATTTAAGTATATTTCTGCTTTTTCTATGGCCTCATTTGATTTTTCTTGGTTGATTTGAATATAATTTCCATTTTCCCCTCTTATTTTCATTTAAAAATCATTTTTTAAAACCTTTTTCTTTATTTTAAATACAATTTTTGTTTTTATATATTCTGGATGATCTTAGACTATGAAATTTTGATCATGAGCTTTATTAACATCATTAGATCCATGTTGTGAGCCTAACTCCATAAAAATGAATGGGTGATTTTAATAATAGTTTGATTAATTTTTTTTGTTCAAATGTGGTTTAATTCTTTTCCCATCCCTCTTCATCTTTTCCCCTTCTTATTGTGTCATATGTTGTTAGAGGATGATGTAGATATCATCTCTCCAAGCATATGACACATAAATTTCTATTGGCCGGCCTTAAAATTGGTGCGACTTCTATATAAGACCACTTACGATTGCTTAACATAGGGCTAAAATTTGTCCCGATTCGAGAAATGATCATTTGTGGCCCAAACCTATGTTTGTAAGCCCAAGTATATTTATTTGAATCCTTTGATCCAATAACTTTGAGATTCATTGGTAGGAGGCTTTGGTCTTATCAATCCTCTAATGGATCTTCATAAACTTTAGTCAAAGTGAATAACTTAAACAACATTGATCATTTATTGTTGCCTTGAGAATTTTGAATGGATGATATACTTGACAAAAAGCAAATCAAACTTGTTGTTGAGAGGCTTTGATTTTATCAATATTCTAATGAGTTTCAAATGAAAGTTTCAAGATGGTCATTCAACTAACCTCTAATTTCTAACAATTGACTTTATTTTGTGCTTTTACTTTAAGCACATTTATTTTAGCATTTACATTTCATGTTATTTTCATCTTTGCTCATTTGAGCATTTCATTTTATGTCATTTTTATTTTGCTCATTTGAGCTTTTCATTTCTTTTTTTGAAGATACTTAATAATCAACTTGAACCCTAAAAAACTTTAATGTTACTTGGACTACTTGGTTACTATCCTTGGCATTTTGGAGTTACAGACTTCTTGGAATTAGGATTAGAGACCTTAACCTACCTTGAGACCTTGTGACCTCAATTGTTATTTTGTCTGGAGTTCTTGGGGTTTACCCTAAGATATGAGTTGTTTGTTTGTTTTGTGTGCAAGTTATTGTGATTACATGATTTTTCTATGATATGGAATTCATTTGTATACGACCTTTACTCTGCCCAATTTTTGCGAAGACTTAATGCAATTGAAGCTTGATTTCTTAAGAGGTTTAGTATCTTTGCTTGATTGGTTTTAATCTAAAGGATGGGAATTCTAAATTGACTCATTATGTCAAGTGTTGACTTCTTGTTGGTTAGACGGTTCTTTTCCCCTAGCTTTTACTTTATGCCTAAGGATAGTCCCTTCATCTCCTCGCATCTTCTTTAATTTAAAAAATCTTCTTCCTCCTTTTTAAAACTCTTCTTGTTTTTGAACTTGAACCACTTTCGCAATAAACATGGACTTAGGTCCATGGATTTTTAAAGATATTTTGTTAATTAAACTTTAACCAACTTAAGAATATTTTGACATTTTTTGTGAGAAGACTAAAAGTCAATCAATCTCGTTCAAACCATTTTGCCACTTTGGCTATTTGCTTTAAAAGTTTCTCAAAAGATTAGACTCTTGTCAATGTTTATAGTGATGCGAGCTACTATACTTTTACGATATATAGTGAAGCGAGATATTTTCCACTTGGGTGTTGAGCGAGGCTTTTTTGATTTTAAAATCTAAACTATATCCTCCACTTTGAGATAACGCAAATTCTCCTTTCTCATAATTATGGATAGTAAGTATGTTCTTCCACTCGGATAAGACGATGATGTCTCGTCTCTTAAAATTAACCAACACACTTGTGTTTTAAATTTTTTAAAGGTGAACTATGTGTACCCTGATCCCCTATTGCATGGAAGGTGGTACGTAGGCACTAAAGGTTCACAACTGCGGTGGGTGCAAAAATCATAAAAAAACAATTCTTTTTCTCATCTCCATAATCCATTTTTTATACAACATTTATAGCCAAAACACACAAATTTTCAAAGAGGTTCCTGCGGAGTACTATAGATGTTTAGGGTGCTAATACCTTCCCTTTGCATGACCAACCCCGAACTTAGATTCTCTCCCCCTCTTTTTGGGTTATTCTCTCTTTTCCCATTCCTTTGTAAATAATAAAGCACAGTGGTGATTTTTATTTGATCTGTGCGAGTCAAGTCAATCCAATGGCTTAGTCTCAACATTTCTACCGCTACAGAAAAATGGAGACTTCACTGGCGAAAGATTGACCAAATGCTAGTCCATCCCTAAGTGGGTTAAGCCTATCTTTGTTTATGTTTGTGTATGTGCTATTATTTGTTATATATTATATGTTTTATATATGTTTGTCTGGATTTTCCTGGTTCTCAGGGTGCTTGGTGATTTCTCATAAGTCCTCTACCCAGACTTGGGAAAACTTAAGATAGGATGGGCTGTATAGTCATGTTAACTTTGAAGGAGTAATCCCAAAAAAGGAGGCATGAGATCCCTCACTCAGTGGAGGCCCCTTTGATTGTAGTGTCGTTTACCGAGTAATCGGGAAGACATGCTGCTTTTGACTTGGGAGCCTGCTAAAACTGAGGACCGTAGAACCTTTAACCCATCTTAGCCTTTTAGGTGTAGTGCGGAAGCTATGATTGAGTAATCCAGAAATGGTTGTCACATGATACTACGCTCAAACGAGTTTTTCTTGAGAATATTAATAATTACCGAGTCAATTGGGACGTTGGTAATATCCAAAGGAAGGATGTAGACTATGGGAACCTCTAGAACCTTGTTCGACATGTGATAAACTTTTAGATCATAACTTATGGGTAGTACTTTCAACCTCATTCTCATGACGTTGAACCTATGAACCCTATGTTTGTGATCTTGTATGTGATTGTTGCATCATGCATTCATGCACCCATGAGAATCTTCTAAAGACATTTTGTTTAAAGGGACTTAAAAGTTGACTCTTTATGAATATCTCAGGTACTTTTAACCATGGATTCTTGAAAAATAAAGACTCAGAAGTACAGTTTCAAAGATCCCAAGATAGATGAGCTGATGAGTCTGATACCCGAGTTCGAGAGTTCTACAAATTTTTGGAGGAAGTATGGGTCCATCATTTCCCTTATGAAGCTCAGGAAGAAGGAGGTTATTCTCTCGACTTTGGTCCAGTTCTATGATCTGACGTATCGATGCTTTACTTTCCATGATTATCAATTGATGCCTACATTAGAGGAGTATTCTTATCTGGTGAGTTTACCTATTACCGACCGTGTTCCTTTTACTGGTTTGGAGGGGGAGCCAAATCCCATGCGATTGCTGCTTTGGTCCATTTGGGGAAGTCTGAGGTTGAAGCCCACATGACTACAAAAGGAGGGATTAGAGGATTACCAACTTAGTTCTTATTAGAGAAAGCTCGATATTTTTCCAAAATGAAGACTACGGTTGCTTTTGAGGCCATATTTGCTCTACTTGCTTATGGGTTGTTCTTATTTCCCAATGTTGACAAATTTGTGGATATCAATGCCATCAGAATCTTCATGATTGGGAACCCAGTCCCTACATTGTTGGGTGATGCTTATAACTCTATTCATCTTTAGTATTCTTATCATGGAGGGATGATCATATGTTACACGCCTTTGTTGTATCAGTGGTTTATTTGTCACTTGCCTTGATCTGATGCTTTCTGGGATGTCCGGAAGGAACCTCGTTGGGCTCCAAAGATTGTCGCCCTCACATATTTAGATATTGTTTGGTATCATCAAGCATACCATGATATAGAGATTGTCGACAATTGTGGTAGTTTCCCCAATGTACCTCTTCTTAGTATAAAGGGAGGAATTAACTACAACCCTGTTCTTGCACAACGACAACTTGGATATCCGATGAGGGATAAGCCAAATAGTATTCATCTAAGTGGTTTCTTCCTTAAAGAGGGAGAATGTCATAAGGAAGCTAAGGAGAAGATTGCAAAGGCTTGGCGTCATATTCACAAGAAAAGTAGGAAGGACTTGGGACCTAGAGAGGCTGTTTCTTTGGAACCTTATCTTCAGTGGGTACAAGTAAGAGCCATCCAGTTGAAGATGCCATATTCCCGTGAAGCACCTATGCCTAGTATGTTTGTGAAAACCACTCCTCTCCTATTGGATGATGTGGAAGTGCTCCAGCTTGCCTTAGTCAAGATGCAGTAAGAAAAGGAAACTTGAGAATAAGTGTCATACTTTAAAGGTGTCTTACCGAGCAGACCTGAAGGAGAAAAATGATCTGATCGAGATTCTTGAGAGCCATGCTGTATAGGCGATGGAAAGGAAAGAGGATTTATTTTCCTCTAAGCCTCAGTCGGGCCTTAGTTGCTCACCTCCCGACTCTGATGATTGGAAAGAGGTCACCAGCAATATGTGGAAGAGAACCAAAGGTTGAAGGTTTAGATTGCAAGACTCATAGGAAAGCGTCAGTGTGAAGAGTGATCTCCATCAACTTTTATTTTATAGGGTTTTTAGGCTTTATCTTCATCTTGTACTTGGGATTATTGAAACTTGTACTAAAAAGTTGTAATTCGCTTTGAAGTTATTATAATGAGATTTTCAGTATTTCAAATGTGTTTGTACTTTGATATTTACAAAATTTTCTATAACACTTTGAGTTCCTTGAAATATTAATAATGAAATAAATCATGTGCATTGCATATCATGCATCATATTGTACATCCTTGTTTCATTTTTTGGGTATATCCAGGTGTCTTACTGAGCTTCTTTACTTCATATAGCAAGTTGTCTCATCAATACAATACTCGGGCCAATTTCAGAAGGAAGATGGATAATCTAGAACAAGAGAATCGCGAGATGCGTGAATAAGTTTCTTCTCTAAAGGATGGTATGGCCAATCTGACTGCTCTGATGGAATATTTAGTGGTTGTTTAGAATCAACCACCATTTGCTCAGCCTCAACAGACAATAGTTACTACTGAAGCTCCGACTATTCCTGTTTCTGCTACTCCAGCTACTGTTATTCAGAATTGTTTGCCCCAAGATTATCCATGGGGAATGCCAGAGAACTTTATGCCGGAAGGTTTTAATCAGGCTGCCCAATTTTCTCCACTTGCAAAGGCTACTGCTACTCCTGCACCTCCCGTGGTGCATATTACCCCTGCTGCTAGAAATGAGATTCACTATGTTGCACCTCCCTCAGTGAATGTTGTACCATTTGCTAATGATGAAGTATATCACCCTATTCCTGCCCCAAGTGAAAGATTTGGTTTCTATGATAGGATGGACGATTTTTAGGATCAGTTTGATAAGATGAAGAAAGAGTTGAAGGCCCTCAGAGGAAAAGAACTGTTTGGGCAGAATGTGAATGATATGTATTTGGTTCCAAATGTGAAAATACCTGCAAAGTTCAAAGTGCCAGAGTTCGAAAAGTACAAGGGAAACACTTTCCCTCGTTCTCACTTAGTGATGTATGTGAGGAGAATGTCTACTCATACCGATGATCAGCGCTTGTTGATTCATTTCATTCAAGACAATTTGACTGGTGCAACATTGAAATGGTACATGAGCCTGGACAGTGCCAATATTCATTCTTTCAATGACTATGGTGAAGCATTTATCAGATAGTACAAATATAATATGGACATGGCGCCTGACCATAATCAACTCAGGGCAATGGTCCAACAGGACAAGAAGTCATTTAAGGAATATGCACAGAGATGGCATGAAGTATCTGCCTAGGTGATTCCTCCAATGGAAGAAAAAGAGATGACAAAGATTCTTTTGAAGACCCTAGGTGCATTCTATTATGAAATAATATTGGCGAGTGCACCCAGTGATTTTACCTAGATGGTGGGAATGGGCATCCGTTTGGAAGAAGTTGTAAGAGAAGGTCGTCTGACAAGAAGTGAAAATTATGGTAGTGTGAAGAAACCATCATATGGATTTGATAAAAAGAAAGAAGGAGAGACAAATGCTCATAATCAATAGAAAAGGGTTAATCCTCCTAGGAGAAATCATTAGCGCCATCAAAAGGTTGCCTCGGTAACTCCAGTTGTTAATACAGCTCTGACTACAGTCGCTTATCAAAGACCATCCCCTCAAGGAAATCAAGGGCAGAATTAGAGGAGAGATGCTTTTGACTCTATCCCCATGATTTATATAGAGTTACTCCCATCATTGATCCAGAAAAAGTTGATCCAGACTAGACCACCCCCTATTATACCCTCACCTCTGCCTTGGTACTACAAGGCAGATCAAATGTGCACTTTCCATCAGGGTGCACCAGGGCATAATGTGGAAAACAATTATCCCCTGATATCGGAGGTACATAAAATGGTGAGGTCTAGCCTTTTGTCCTTTAAGGATGTCAGCCTTAATGTCAAAGATAATCCTTTGCCAAAGCATGGAGGAGCAAATACTGTCAACATGGTTGCTGGTTGTCCAGGATACTTTCGCATTTTTGATATTAACTTGGTCAGAGGAGACTTGGTAAAGATTCATGCAGACCTTTACGAGTTTAGTTACTATACTCATGACCATGCTGGTTGTGGTATCTGCAGTACTGATATACAAGGTTGCGGTAAGATAAAGGCTGATTTGCATGAGATGATGGATGAGGGCCTCATCCATATAATCAGCCTCATCCATATAATCAGGCCCATGGCAGAATATATGGAAGAAGTGAACATGGTCTTTGGATGTACCGCAGAGTTCCAGATCTTTGATGTGGACCATATGAATGATGATATCATGCAATTGCATGCTACTTTCTACCACATGGCTGGTCAGGTAAAGCACCACTATGGATCTTGTCGGGTTTGCTGCATGGATTCTCGAGGATGTTCCATTTTAAGAAGAGGTATTCAGTTGTTATTGGATAATGGAACTATCAAGGTTTCAAGCCAAAGAGATGATTACCATGAGGTTAATAAGATTGAAGTTTTCCTAGCTGAGGTTGAATCTGATGATGAATATGCTTATGCAGATGAATTCTTTTCCTCAGATGAGGACACGTTCTCTGGCGATGATTCTTTGGTACCCAAATTTTCTGAAGAAGGTGTGAACGTAATTGTGCCTGGTTTTAATAATTCTTCCCCTGTTAAGATTGAATACTGTAGCAAGCCATATGTTTCCCCAATGGTGATTTGCTTGCCATGGTTTGTTCAAATCAAACAAAGCTGTACTGTACAAGTACAATGCTACTATTTTAGAGGATGGTGTGGAAGTTCCCATCCAGCCTTTGTCTAATATCAAGAATATTTCCGAGACTAGTAGAGTAACCCACAATGGTCATGTATTTTCACCGGTTGTTCGAGGAAATAATAATACTGGTAACAAAGTTGTGGAAAGTGTTGAGAATAAGAAAGTTGTAGGGGAGTCCAGTGGTGCTACCCTGGAGAAAGATGTTGATGATATTTTTAAGATTATCAAAATGAGCGACTACAGAATTGTAGATCAACTGTTGTAGACTCCTTCAAAGATATATATTCTAGCATTATTGATGAATTCTGCTGCCCATAGAGAATCTTTAATGCGGGTATTGGATCAAGCCTTCGTGGAGTGTGATATGTCGTTAGATCAATTTAGCAGTGTGGTAGGTAATATTACATCATGTAATAACCTAAACTTTTGCGATGATGAATTGCCTGACGAAGGGAGGAATCACAATTTGGCTCTCCATATATCCATGAACTATAAAAATGAATCATTGTAAAATGTGTTGATTGATAATGGGTCTGCCTTAAATGTTATACCGAGGAGCACGCTGATAAACTGAAGTATCAAGAGGCTCCCATGTGCCCAAGTGGTATTATTGTAAAAGCTTTCGATAGATCAAGGAAGTCTGTTATTGGGGAAGTGGATCTGCCTATCCATATAGGCCCACACCTTTTCCAGATTACTTTCCAAGTCATGGATATTGTACCCACATACAACTACTTACTGGGACGACTATGGATACATGAGGCAGGGGCTATCACTTCAACTCTGCACCAAAAGTTAAAGTTCGTGCGATAAGGAAAGGTGGTCATTATAAATGGAGAGAAAGCATTATTGATATCTCATCTATCATCTTTCAGTGTTGTAGAAGCAGATGAAGCTGCTGTTGGAACTCAGTTCCAAGCTTTATCCATTGATAACGTAAGAGAGAATGCTAATTCTATGGCTTCATTCAAAGATGCTCAGCAGGTTGTGTGCAATGTCCCTAGTATGGTGTGGGGATAAATTGTTGACCTGCCGATGAACAAGAATAGGGATGTATTTAAGGATTTTCTGCGAAGAATGGCAAAGGTGAAAACTTAAAGCCGAAGTCAACTATGAGAAGATATTAGGATATTTTCCACAGTGGAGGATACCTTCACCCAACAGTTTCTGGAGTTAATTCTATTGTGGAGGATGAAGAAGAACATGAGATGCTGAATTATGTGATGCCTGAAGTCAAAATCCCGAACTGGGTCACTTTTGATGTTCCCTCTTGCATCCATGTTTCAAAGTAATTTGTTTTGTTTATGTTTTCAAAAAGCTTTCACTCTACCCAAGGTGAAAGTTAATATTGTATGGGCTTATCTGTTTGCTTTGATCACTAAAATCATAAATAAAAGTTGTCTTTGACTCTCAAATTATGTTTTTATTTTCTTCTTTTTCTTGGAAAATGGTAATCATAAAAAACCCTTTCTTTTTGAATAAATAATAACTGTAAATAAATATGCATAATCATATGATATATGCGTCAGTTTCTAAAAGCAATCATAAATCACATGTGCAAATTAATTAAAAAACCTGTTGAATACAATGATCCTGCACCCTCTCCCAACTTTGAATATCCTGTGTATGGGACTAAAGAAGAATAATATGATGAGATTCCAGATAGAGGTTTCACGGTTGCTCGAGCGCGAGGAAAATTCCATTCAGCCGTATAAAGATCTGTTGGAGACAATCAATTTGGGTTCATAGGAAGAGCCAAAGGATGTCAAAATTAGAGCATTGTTGCATCCTGATATGAAGAGAAGGTTAACTAAATTATTGAAAGAGTATATGGACATCTTTGCTTGGTTGTACCAAGATATGCCTAGTCTAGATAATGATATTGTGGAGCATCATTTGCCTTTAAAGCCAGAGTGCCCGCCAGTCAAGTAAAAGTTGAGAAGAACTCACCCTGATATGGCAGTGAAAATCAAAGAAGAAGTGTTAAAACAAATTAATGCCAATTTTCTTGTGACATCAGTGTACCCTCAATGGATTTCCAATATTCTACTTGTACCAAAGAAAGACAAAAAAGTTCGCATGTGCGTAAATTACAAAGATCTAAATAAAGCTAGTCCAAATAATGATTTTCCATTGCCACATATTGATATGTTAGTTGATAGTACAATAAAATTAAAAGTATTCTTGTTCATGGACGGATTTTATGGATATAATCAAATAAGAATGGATCTTGAGGACATGGAAAAAACAATGTTTATCACACCCTGGGGAACATTCTGTTACAGAGTGACGCCCTTCGGGTTGAAGAACGCTGGTGCAACATACCAGAGGGCTATGAAAACCCTATTCCATGATCTAATGCACAGGTAAATCGAGGTATATGTTGATGACATGATTGCTAAATCACAGACAAGAGAAGGGCATGTGGAAGATTTGTTGAAGTTGTTTCAGCGTTTGAGGAAGTATCGTCTTCGCTTGAATCCAAACAAATGCACTTTTAGTGTCTGATCAGGGAAATTGCTTTCTTTCATTGTCAACCAGAAAGGAATTGAAGTTGACCCTGATAAAGTCAAAGCAACTCAAGAAATTACTGCGCCAAGGACTAAAAAGTAAGTTAGAGGCTTCCTTGGGCAGTTGAATTACATTTCCAGATTCATTTCCCACATGACTACAATGTGCGAACCGATCTTTAAGTTGTTAAAGAAAGATCATGGTTGTGTATGGACGTATGATTGCCAAAGGGCATTTGAAAGTATCAAAGAATATCTGCTTGAACCTCCTATCTTTCTCCCTCCCGTTGAAAGAAGACCATTGATCATGTATCTGACAGTGTTGGATAATTCTATGTGCTTTATTTTGGGACAACAAGATGAAACAGGAAAGAAAGAATATGCTATCTATTATCTCAGTAAGAAATTTACTGACTGTGAGACGCGATATTCTATGTTGGAAAAGACATGTTGTGCTCTAGCTTAGGAGGCAAAGCGGTTGCGACAATATATGTTGAATCATACTACTTGGTTGATTTCCAAAATGGATCCAATTAAGTATATCTTTAAAAAGCCCTCCCTTACTGGGAGAATTGCTCGTTGGCAAATATTGTTTTCTGAATACGATATTGAATACCGCATCCAGAAGGCTATAGAAAGCAGTGTGCTGGCAGACTATCTTGTTCACCAACCAGTTGATGATCATCAATCTATCAAGTTTGATTTCCATGATGAGGATGTGATGTTCTTGAAAGCAAAAGATTATGATGAACCTTTTCCTGGGGAAGGTCCTGATCCTGAATCCCGGTGGGGTATGGTGTTTGATGGAGCTGTGAATGCTTACGGGAAAGGAATTAGCACTATAATTATCACTCCTCATGGATTGCACATTCCTTTTACTGAAAGGATGACGTTTGATTGAAACAAATAATATGGCAGAGTATGAGTCTTGTATCATGGGTCTCGAGGATACTATTAATCTCAGAATCAAAGTCCTAGATGTATATGGTGATTCAGCTTTGGTAGTAAATCAGATTAAAGGGGAATGGGATACTCGTAACCCTGGCTTGATCCCTTACAAAGATTATGCTAGAAGATTACTACCCTTCTTTAACAAAGTTGAATTTCATCATATTCCTTGTGACGAAAATCAAATGGTGGATGCCTTGGAAACTCTGGCTTCTATGTATTAAGTGACATTTGGATAGACCGACTCATGTGTTTGTAGTAGAGGAAGTGTCAGATCACAAGCCTTGGTATTATGATATCAAGCATTTTCTCCAGACTCTATAATACTCAGATGGTGCATCAAATAATGATAGAAAGACATTGAGAAGGTTGTCAGTTAGCTTCTTCCTCAATGAGGATGTGTTATACAAGAGAAATTATGACATGGTCTTGCTCATATGCGTGGATAGACACGAAGCAGACATGTTGATGCATGAAATCCATGAAGGTTCCTTTGGTACTCATGCCAATGGACATTCGATGGAGAAGAATATGCTTAGGGAAAGTTATTATTGGCTGACAATGGAATCTGACAGTTACAAATTTGCAAAGAAGTGCCATAAATGCCAGATTTATGTTGACAAACTTTATGTGCCTCCAACACTTCTCAATGTTATTTCATCCCCATGGCGTTTCTCTATGTGGGGTATTGACATGATTGGAATGATTAAACCAAAGGCGTCAAATGGACATCACTTAATCTTGGTGGAAATTGAATACTTCACCAAGTGGGTGGAAGCAGCTTCATATGCCAATGTCACTAAATAGGTGGTATTGCGTTTTATCAAGAATAATCTGATATGTCGGTATAATGTGCCAAATAGGATTATCACCGACAATGGCTCAAATCTGAATAACAAGATGATGACTGAACTATGTGAAGAGTTAAAGATTGTCCACCATAATTCATCTCCTTACAAGCCAAAGATGAATGAGGCTATTGAAGCTGCTAATAAGAACATCAAGAAGATCATCCAGAAAATGGTTGTTACTTACAAAGATTGGCATGAGATGCTCCCTTTTGCTCTGAACGGGTATCGATCATCTATCCGCACTTAAACAGGGGAAACCAAATTCTCTCTTGTATATGGAATGGACGCAGTGCTTCTCGTTGAGGTTAAGATTCCCTCCTTACGCATGATAAAGGAAACCAAGTTGTTAGAGGCTGAATGTGTCCAAAATAGGTTTGACCATTTGAATTTGATTGAAGAGAAAAGAATGACAGCCTTGTGTCATGGTCAGTTATACCAGAGAATAATGAAGAAAGCTTTTGACAAGAAGGTCAAGCCTCGTGAATTCAGAGAAGGGGATCTCATTCTCAGGAAGATCATGTCTTTTAACGCTGATTTTAGGGACAAGTGGACTCCCAATTTTAAAGGACCATATGTTGTCAAGAAAGCCTTCTCTGGAGGTGCATTGATTCTTGAAACGATGGATAGAGAGGAGTTCCCACGTCCTCTGAATGCTGATGTAGTCAAGAAATACTTTGCCTAGAAAAATAAAAGAATAGCTTGATAGTCCAAAAACCTGAAAGGGAAGCTTAGGCAAAAAGGAGCATCTCGGTAGGCTGCAAACCCGGAAGGGCGGTATAGGTAAAAATTAGAGACATAAACATAATAAATGTTCCTGGTAGGTTGAAAACCCGCAAGGGAAATATAGGAAAAAAGTAGGAATTTCTTGGCAAGTAACTGCATTAGACAAGACTTGATCATAGAAGCAACAGTCTTCTTAGATCCCCAGCGATCTTCAACCGAAGTCTCTGCTCAGAAATTAAAAGTTGTTAGAGAGAGTAGTTGTCATTGAAATTCAATGTATATTTTCCAATGCATATTACCATTTTCCAAACTTTGTAATCATCTATGTATTCTCTCCATTTGCAGACTACCATTCTATTAATAAAGTTTGAGCTTTTATCCAATTCTTATTTTATTCAGCTTACAAAGACTTCATTTATTATTGATGTTAATTTTCAAAGCAAACAAATTAAATAACAAAAATTGCTTTTTTGAAAAGAATTTACAAATCACTTCTTGCTTTAGATTTTGTGACTCAAGGAGAACAAAAACAGTGGCTCCGGGAATGGACGAACTCCAAATTTTTTAGAGGTCTGAATTCCCTAGGAAACCAGACAAGGGCAATGTCTTTTCTAAGAAATGTTGAAACAATTGTCAACTCTTTGGGTTTTCTTCCTCCAAGTGATAAATTTGATTTAAAATCCCCATAAGCTTGATTTCTTGCCGTAACGTTTGATTTCTTAAATCCATGTGTAAGGCTATCCCTGTGAAGTTTCATAATTTCTCCCCAGAGAAGTTGGTGCAATCATCACACTCGGTATTGAAGAATGTATCTTGGTGTCCCCTCGGCAATGTGTTATTATCCTCCCCGATGAAGACAATACAATATGCCCAGCTTATGTCTCGGCAATATGGTTTTATGTTCCCTAGTAAAGTCAGTATGGCAATCCCCAAAAGAAGTGCATACCGTGAAACATTTGCTTTCTCTCCTTTGAAGTCTGTGTGATATTCCTCAGTGAAGCCTAGAGGAAGTTGTATATCCTTATATTCGTATTGGTTTACGATTATGATTTTGTTCTTTCCCAGTAGAGTTAAGCCGCGAAATAGGAATTTCTTTCCTCATTTGATGCTTACTTTCTCATGAAATTTTCATCTTGGATGTGATTTAGCCGAGTATTGGATGTACCCAAGTTGGTTTTTTCTGGTTGTCCCCAGTGTTATACATTTGTTTTGTCAGCATATACATGATGACATTCATACATTCATACATACATCATGCATTGTTAATTTTTAGCAAATCATTGCTCATGTGCATCCATTAATATTTTGTTGGCATATTACCCTATTTTACAGAGTTGTGTTATCCTCTCTCTAATAGAGTGTCAGACTTAAGCAGAAAGTGTATATCCTTTTAATTTCCCCACTGAGCTATCCCTCATGGAAAAATTTCGCTTTATCCTTCCTTTCAGCTCATTTTCTGGAAAGAACGTGGTTCCCTCTTGAGTTTATTTCTCATGAGATATTATTTTTGTTGACTGTTTCACTCCTATATATTTCTGGTTTAAATGGGTGGTCCCCAACATGTTATTATTTTGATTTCTACAAGTTTCGAGCACTGGTTCGAGAATGTGCATTTTATTTTGCACGTGAAGATTCTATCTCCTCAATAGGAATACATTGGCATTTTCCCAGTAGGTCATATTTCTCTTCCCCAATAAGTCTGACAGTTCCCAGAGAAGATTAAGATTTGTTACTCCAATGAATGGTATCCTTGTCATTATGGAAGGTAGTTCGTCGTTGAGATTTATTACTCCAATGAATGGTAGCCTTGTCATTATGGAAGCTAGTTTGTTGCTGAAATTTGTTACTCCAATGAATAGTAGCCTTGTCATTATGGAAGGTAGTTCGTTGTCGATATTTATTACTCCAATGAATGTTAGCCTTATCATTATGGAAGGTAGTTCGTTGTTGCGTTTTGTTACTCCAATGAATGGTAGCCTTGTCATTATGGAAGGTGGTTTGTTATTGCGATTTGTTACTCCAATGAATGGTAGCCTTGTCGTTATGGAAGGTAGTTTGTTGTTGAGATTTGTTACTCCAATGAATGGTAGCCTTGTCATTATGGAAGGTAGTTTGTTTTCTAGATTTGTTACTACAATAAATGGTAGCCTTGTCATTATGGAAGGTAGTTTATTGCCGAGATTCGTTACTCCAATTTATGGTAGCCTTGTCATTATGGAAGGTAGTTTGTTTTCTAGTTTTGTTACTACAATGAATGGCAACCTTGTCATTATGGAAGGTAGTTTGTTGCTGAGATTCGTTACTCCAATTTATGGTAGCCTTGTCATTATGGAAGGTAGTTTGTTGTTGAGATCTTGTTCTGATGAATGGTAGCCTTGTCACTATGGAAGGTAGTTTGTCATTGAGATTCTATTGCTCTGAAGAAGTTCATTTGTTCCCGGTCGTGAGTAATGGTGTTGATTATCATTACCACCCTGATATTGGTATTTGCTGGTATCATCTTACCACTTCTTTCCCTGGTGGGTCGATGTTACCTTTTTGCTATCTCCTCAATGAGCGGATAGTTTGCAGTCATCTGTCAATCACTTTTATCCTTTAATTTCTCTCCTCAATCTTTGAGTTGATGATGCTTTATATCCTCTTTAGGATTTACCCCAATAGAGTAAGGTCTCTGGTTCACCAGTGATTTATTTTCCTTGTTGGGTTTTCCTTTTGATCCAGTTTTATTTGATACAACCTCAGTGGGGTCTTGCATCCTTTTTAGATTTGTTCATTTGCATTTATAATCATTAGCATTGCATGGCATCTTAGGGCCAAAAATAGGGCTTGTTTTATATTTAAGTATCTTCAATCGCGTCGACACAAAGATTTTCAACCTTTGGATCTTCAGATAGAAGACAGTTAAATAAGGGCAGTTGTTATACCCCAATTTCCCCCACTAAGATTCCTCTATCATATCATATAAACTCAATCACAACAAGATCACACACTAGGATTTGACTCTTCTCCTTATCTTAAGCTTTGCCCATGGGGAATCACCAAGCACCTTGATATGTATCTTGTTTTCATCTATGTTTTAATTAACTTTTAACTAATAAATACAATGTATGTTTTCCCTAATTGTTGATATCATAGGTGAAAGCACAACACATTCTAGCAAGTTGATCCATATGCTCATGAGTTTATTTTCATGCCTTCTTCAACAAAGCTTCATTGAGATTCAAGCTTCATTATTGAAGATATTTTCAAGTAATATCATGAAAAAGTCTATTATGATTCATCATGACTCAATTTGTCAGAAATAGTTGAAAGGTACAAGGGTTGATTGAAGAAGTTTGACCTAATTGGACAAGTTATTGATTCATTGATCACAAGTGCATATTTCCCTCAATTCTCAATATTTGGAAGTTGTTATGGTTGATATGGTTCCTAATTATCATGCTAAACAACTTCTATTTATATGACAAGATTATTTGTGCAAGAAAGTTGATCAAAATTGTAAAATGATTTCTAAGGTATCTTGTTGCTCTAGGAGCTAGGGTATTGAACTTCAAAGGGGTATATCTTGCACATCTTTTGGTATTTTTGAGTGATTCCAAAGACATATTTATCTTCAAAGGGTTATCAACAAATCACTTCAAAAGTTTCAAGGAAAGGTTGTGTGGAAGGTACCTAATGATGAAGAAGATTACAAGTCTTCTATATGAATCATCAAATTCCCTTATGTGACTTCAAAAGATCATAACTTGGTCAATTTTTATCTCCTTGAGCCCATTCATTTTCTATAATGATCTTAAAGATATGGAATTCAACCCTTCTTTTAAGTGAAAAGTGTTAAAATGGACGGAATATGCCCTAAGGATGCAAACGATTATAGGCCATTTCATGAATTTTTGCGAAGTTCAACAAGTCATAAATCTCTCAAATTTTGGAGTTTTTAAATGGTTCAAGTCTCAAATTTTCATTCAAGAGATCTACTTCATGCCATATATTTTTTTCAAGAGAAAATTTCAAGTGGAAGGCCATGTTTGGATGCAAGAAATTATAAGTCATTTTTAATGAAAAAAACATAGAAATTTTCTATGTATAGAAATTCAACCTCTTTTTGTCAACTTTAACTTATCACAATTTTCAGCTCAAGCATCCATTTGATGCCATTCTTTTCATATTGTAAAGCTTATGATATCATATTTCTAAAGCTTCAAGAATCATGTCTTAAGACTCCTTGAGATGAGAATGCCATTGTGTTGTACCCAAAAATTTTCCCTCCCATATTTCTCAAGACATTGCAAGAAAAATCTCCAAGTTGCTCAAGTTTGCTCAAGAGTTGGACAGACAAGCTATCTCCTAAGGCAGTCAACCCCAAATTAGGGTTTTGTGTTGCATCAAGATATTTGAATCCAAATGACCTCAAGTGCTCACTAATGTCCTAATATGTTCTCAAGATCATCCATGACAAATTTCAAGCCTTGTAGAGGAAGTTTGCTCAGTCAATTGCTCAAAAGTCCAAAAATCGACTGTGCTAGGGCAAAAGTCAACTGTGACCTACAAATAGTCAAACCTCAATATTTTTTGTAAACATTCTCATTTTGAAGGATATTTCATAATTTGATCAAGGGTTGATCATGATTCATCAAGGATTGCTCAAAATTCATCAAGATTCAAAAGTTGCTAAATTAGGGTTTTGTAGGAAAAGTCAACTCAACTTTGACCAAGCATAACTTTCTCATACTTTATGAGAAATGACCCCTCCAAATCTCATTTTGAAGAGGATCCAATTTCCTACAATCCATCTGCATACCCCAAGACCAAAATATTCACTCACACGAAGTTATGAATTTTGACATTATCGGTCATTTTTGAAAGTCAACAAAAACACCTTTTTTTCCAAAGCTTATAACTTGAGCATGGAACATCAAAATGAGATGAGACAAAAAGGGTTGGTTAGGGACATCTCAAGGTTTCGAAAAAGTTCAAGAACACCTCCAAAAGTTCAAAATTGAAGAAGTTATGCATTATTGAAGTTGGACTTTTTTACAAAATTGCCAAAAGTCAACTATCCCCAAAACTTTAAATTTTGTCAAATGGGCCCATTCTTTTCCACTTGATTTGAGTTTGCATCATTTTCCACGTGCCCTAGCTTCAGCCATGTGTCCACATATCATTTTTACTATTTAATTTGATTTTTATTTGGATTTATTCATTTTAAATCAAATTAAATCATATAAAATCAAAAAAATTGATAACCAAAGATTTTTTATGGATTGTAGGCTTCAATGGACAACTAGCATATCTCCAAACTCGTACCAAGGCAAATCATGTGCAAAAAGATTGAATCAAATCAAATTTGGCAAGTTTGTAAATGGGAATCAAATCATATTCATGTGCATTGATTTGGAGGGATTCAGTCCATGATTTCTACCCTAATGCAAAGCATGTTACATAAGCAAGCCAGAGGATACGAAACAAGGGTTGGCAAGTGCAGAGAGAGGCAGAACAAGATTTGAAAAATTCACAAAAAAGCTTGAGATCGAAATCATAGATGAAGGCATTTTCAGAGGCCAAGACCTGTCCCAATTGCTTCCCGGGCATTCACTCAAGCTAAACCAATCCAAAGAAAGCTTTTTCAGACGTCCAAACACACTGTAAGTGTCACGAAACCCAACTCTGTTCTTGAAAACGAAACTCATCATTCTTGCATCCATTGAATGAAATAACTGCATATTTGTATTCCTCACATTATTTGTAAACTTTTGGCATCATTTAATTTCGTTTATCTAACCTGTAATGCAAAACGCCATAGCTAGGGTTCTTGGAAGCGTTTTTGGGGTTTTCTATTTCAGGGATAATTGATCCACAAGAAGGGAATAACTTTGATCAGGAGGCCATAACGAACCCAACCATGTTCCTAAAATGGATTTATATGGCCTAGAGAAGATTTTAGGACATGCTTGCATTTTTAGCCGCGGATTCAAATACGGAGGTGTTGTACCCCAAAATTTGCCCTCCCATATTCTCCAAGAAATTGCCAAGCCAAGTCACAAAATTCCCCCAAGGGTTGTGCAGTCCAACTGTCTCCTATACAGTCAAAACTAGGGTTTGGGTTCTGATCAAGAAAATGAAGTTTTCAAAGGCCCAATCAAGTCTCATATGCTTACAAAGATGGTCAAATGTCCTCATAGCAAGTTTCAAGGCATTCAGCTCAAAATTGCACAGTCAAAACCCTAGTTTGCACTACAGTCAACTACAGGGGCAAAATGGTCATTTGACAGTCAAAAGTTCAAATTTTTGGTCAACATATCATTTTGAAGCCACAAACATCATTTGATCAATTCTTGATCATGATTCTCAAAATTTGGCTCAGAAAATCATCAAGATGCAAAAGTTACTATATTTGGACAGTTGAAAAAGTCAACTGAAATTGACCAGGGCATAACTTTCACATGGATTATCAGAAAAATTCCATCCAAAGCTCATTTTGAAGAGAAAGACATTTCCTACAACTCATCTTCATACTTCAAGTCCAAGAAATGCTCTCACAAAAAGTTATCAATTTCAACATTATAGGTCATTTTCAAAAGTCAACAAAAAGGGACTTTAAGTCAAAGGCCATAACTTGAGATTGGTAAATCAAAATGACATGGGACCAAAGGCATTGGTTAGAGGACTCAAAGTCCTTTCCAAAATGTCCAAGAACATGAGAAAAGCTTTAAAATTGAGCAAGTTATGCCTTGTGGAAGTTGGGAAATTTTTGGATATTTTGAAAAGTCAACATTGATGCAAATGATCCAAAATTGCTAATGGGCCCATTTTTCTTCCATGATTCATCATTCCAAGCATATGCACGACCACCTGGCCCAAAGGGAAGTGTTTTCTCATTTTTTATTTATTTATTTGAATTTATATTAATATTAATTCATTTAAATCATTTAAATATATGGAAAATATCTACTTTGACCTAATAAATCTTTTCATGCATGCTTTAGCCTCTATAATTCGTGCAGATCCCAACATGGAAAGATTTGGTTCAATTTGAGCATGATTGAGCAAAATACACATGAAAAAGATTCAAAAGGATCCTTAAAAAATCAAATATTCAAATCAATGATTGCAAGAGATCTTGGCCAATTTTCTTAACCTAATATGCTCACTACATAACCAGGAATACAAACCTAATCCTTGGGGACTAAAAATCTGCGCTCAAGAATACATTACAAACTTGAAAAATTATCAAAAAAAAGGCAATTCTGAAATCATTGTTTCAGGTGGATTCAAGGCATAATACTGATCCCATTAGCTTCCTTGGGTAACATATAACGTATTGCAATCAAGAACATCAATCCCAACGCGTTGAATTGGTATACAGAAACTCACTTTTCCCTTATATTTTTCAAATTCGTATTTCCAGATTCAAACGTTTTCATGGCATTTTAATTATGCATTTTGATTGAGTAATGTGTTCTGAAGCTAACTGGATGAGTTAATTGTGTTTTTATAAGCTATACGAGAAATCGCCATGGTTATTTTTTTAGGGTTTACAGAGCTTTAATTTGGGGCTTTTGCAATGGGGAAAAATTAGCCCACGAAACCATGACCATTCAAATCAGCAAGCTTGGACGAAGAAGAATGAATGTTCGCGCTCAATTTATAGAGCCCTGAGGCTTAACCGCTATTTTTCCAAAAGCCCTCTAAAACCACGCTCTGAAAACCGTTGCCCAATGTTTTAGTTTACAGGGACGACGAAGAAGATGGAATTGTGGCATCAAGTGATTCGTTGGTTTAAAAATTGGCGCGTTGACTCCCACTAACTTTGCTTTTCTTTTATATTGTTTAATTGTTATTATATATTAACAACGCACCAAATGGCGTAGTGGTCCAGGTGTTGGCTGGTGAGGTGCAAGACCTGGGTTCGATTCCCAGGTCTGTATAATATTTCATGCTATTTTTCAATTCCAACTCCTATGCAGCGCTTATGTGGACAACCACCATAGTCCCTCACCATCAAGCGTGACACGTCCCCCTGGAGATCAAACCAAGGGCACAGATTGGAAGTACACCCTAAACTCCAGTCAACACTGAAGCATGCTAGCAAAAAATCAAAGAAGGCCATGCTTAATTGGGCCAGAATTCTAAGGCCAACACCTCACAATTGGGGCCTGAACCCCCCCTGGTTTGCTTCTCTATATTTTTTTATTTTTTATTTTCAATTATGATTTTATTTCCTTTATTAATTTAATTAATTATTTTTTTTACAAAAATACAAAAACTTCCTAAAAATCAGAAAAGACCAAAAATATAATAAATATTCTATTTTAATATTTCCTTATAAATAAATTAACATGTAAATATTTAGTATAATTAGGTTTTTTTGCAATTTTAATTCTTTTAATAAATCTAAAAAAAAAACATAGAATTAGGTTTAATAACTTTTATTCCTTTTTATTTTTTTCCTTTTTTTTCATAATAATAATATTACTTATTTTATTTTCATAGTTAAATTGTACATAAATTAACTTAGGTTTAATTTAGGTTATATTTTAATATTTTCATAACAAACTTAAAAACCATTAGAATTAGGGTTGGTTAATTTTAATTAACGCTTTTTTTTTATTAAATCTTAAAACACGTAAAAATACCAAAAACATTTTTTTTTAATTTTAACTTTAATTCCTTATTAACTTTAAATTTTGCAAAAGGGTCCAACGCCCACGTTTTTTTAATTCTCTTATTTCGCGTATTTATTTTATTGCTTAAATAATTATGTATCTGTCCCAAAGCCATGTAACTCGGACAATTTAATTTTTCGCACTTTTATTTCTTTTGCTTTATTTACTTTCCGTCAAATCGGGTCCGGTTTAATTTTGGCGATGTGGACTCGCGCCATTTGTAATAGTTGTAGATTTATTTTCCCGCAAATATTAACTGTTAAATAAGCATGAAAGAATGTGTGGACTTAAAATAAAATCAAGCGTAGAACACCAATAAACATGACAAGACAAATATCAATGAAAACGACACATGAATCGCACACACCACCCCTAGGGTACGCCTCACTGTTGCCTTTCGAAAGGTGATCGTCGAGTTTAGGACGTCTTAGTAAGTCCTCATGATCCGGGAACCTGGCATGAGGGTAGCTTCTAAGGTGTCTTCCTATTGCTCTTGTGATCACCATGTCCCGAACCTTCGAATTGACCCGAACACCTCCAACGGTGGTGCTACCTACCTCTCAATGGTGGGATGGCACTACTTTAAAGGATATTTACACAGACGAATTCCTTAGAGTAGGTAGGTTCTCGTAGATACTTGCTCTCTTCAAAAACAAACAAAAATACTTTTCACACCAACACATTTTTAAAAGCTTTCAAAGCAATTTTTTCAAACACTCTGACGTACGAGTCGAACTGAAATTTTTCAAAGAAACTTTTTAAAACCCACAGTTGAAAAGCAAACAAACCATTTTTGAAAACACAATGAGCAAGTACCTAAGAGCCCATGGATAACCATGGATAGAAAGGGTGCTAACACCTTCCCTTTCTATAACCTACCTCCCGAACCGAGAGCAATCTCTATAAGGAATTTTTCTGTGCTTTTGTCCTTTCCATTTGGAGAAAATAAAAGACGGTGGCGACTCTTGCTTCCGCGACATTTCGCGAACCAGCGTTAAACAGTCAGTTCCAGATCCACCGATCACAGAACTGGCGACTCTGCTGGGGACTTAACTTAAAGTGAGGTGTACCTTAGGGCTAGCTCATAACTATGTTTTCAATTGTTTTCCTTGTGTGCTTTAAATTGTGGGTTGCTTGGGAGTTCTATAGATCCTAACCCGGATCTGGGGGATACCTTTCTTAGAATGTAGCAACAAGGCTGTGAGGGAACTGTGCGGGGTATACCGACATGGTTGAAACAGTCTGCTACGTTGATGTGGCACTTTGGTGTGTACCGGTAACCCTTGAGTTCAGTCAAGGAGAGTACGGGGCCTCCGCGTGGTGTCATGAAGCATCAACAGACCTTAGGAACCTTAATTGAACTATCTTGGCCTCTTTAGGGTAGTGAGATAACTGACTTTGGTGCAGTCCGAGGTTGGTTGATACTCGATACTACACTCAATTGAGGGTTGCTTTCCTGGAATATTTCGGTCGCCAGTTCAGTGGCTAAATCGAAACGATGAACAATGAAAGCAATCCCGTGATATTGGGAACCTTAGAACCCGGTTACTTCTAATAGGACAGGTTGAACCCACCAACTTCAAGAGGGTACTACCCAGACCCCATGCTGGCCTTAAAACTTAAGGGCTTGTCTTGTGTGCCTTGTGTGCCTTACATGTTTGTCTTTGTAAATATCTGTGGTGTATTTACTCATAGCATCATGACATCATCCAGCATCATATGCATTGACTAACCATTTCAGGGGTTCGAATTTTCATCTTTGTTCTTGTTTTGTAGGACATGGAAACTGTTCGTAGAAAGACAATTCAGGTCAGTCTTGTAAGGGTCCCTCCTCAGCTTAAGGAGCTTATATCCAGGATTCCTGAGAACTCTTCATTCAGTGAAAGGCATGGAAGCCTCATCAGCTTGGTCAACACCAACATTGAGGAAGATATGATAAAGGTCCTGTTTCAATTCTTTGACCCTCTGCATCACTGTTTTACCTTCTTGGACTATCAGTTGGTACCTACATTGGAGGAGTTCTCCCGGCTCCTGAAGATCCCTATCCTTGATCAGCTACCCTTCAACGGTACAGAAAAGGAACCTAAGCTTGAAGAGATTGCTAAAGCCTTGCACCTACAGTCATCTGACCTCAAGGGACATTGGGAAGTTAGAAGTGGTATCAAAGGGTTCTTAGCCAGGTTTCTGTTTGAAAAGGCCCTTGAATGTTGGAACTCCCTTGACTTGCAAGCTTTTGAAGAAGTGGTAGCCCTCCTTGTTTATGGTTTGGTGTTGTTCCCTAATCCAGATCAGCTTATTGATATCATTGCCGTCCAGATCTTTATGTCCAGGAATCCTATACCTACATTGCTAGGGGACATCCTTCACTCATGTTACACTCGAACCATTAGAAAAAGAGGTGTCCTTATGTGTTGCACTCCTCTCCTGGGAAGGTGGTTTATTTCGCACCTTCCGCAATCAGTCCTGAAGAATGAGCGGGGTTTGAGATGGTCACAACGGTTGATGACTCTTACACATGCAGATATACATTGGTGCCCTAGGTCCAGAGAAGATGTCACTATCATTGATCGTTGCGGGGAGTACCCTAATGTTCCTTTACTTGGAATCAGAGGAGGTATTACTTATAACCCATGCCTGGCTTGGAGACAGTTTGGTTATGCTCGGAGGGATGGTCCTCATGACATGTTAATTCCTGACATAGTTTTTGACTTCGACAACGATACTCAAGGACTTCGCCAGAGATTCATCAGAGCTTGGAGGATGCCCAGTAGGATAGACAGCAAGACACTGGGGCATAGGAATTCCATCCCATTGGAGCCTTATCTCAGGTGGGTACGAGCCCGCTCCCAGAAGTTAGTGATGCCTTATCCTCACATGCTCCCAGTAATCAAAGAACCAGTCTTGGAAGGGGAAGTGTCCCACACTATTCAGCACCCTGATATGCCCACATCCTGGGAAGAGATGCAGAAGAGTTGGATCCAGCTTAAGGAGGAAAGGAATTCTCTTGAGACTAGTCTGCATGCCAGCGAAAAGAAGGTCTTGGAGCTCACTCGTCTGTTGCATGAGGAGAGGAATCTCAACACCTATATAGCCCCGAAGAGGATGCGCAGTGTATTTTGGGATTGATTTGATTTTTGTACTTTTTGCCCATGAGGCTTTGATGTATTAAACAATAATTTCTTTAATGATAACGTGTGTTCCTTTTTGTCTACAACAAATTTGAACTTTCGAACCCTTGAATGCATTGCATACGCATTTCATACATCATGTGCATAGCAGGTTTTTCCACTTTTTCAGGTTGCTTACAGTTCTTCGCTGTTTATTTCAGCATCATGAATCCCGAATCTGCATCAACTGAGACATCAATCAAGGCTCTTCAGGCGCAGAATGCGCAGTTTCAAGAACTAATCAAGGGTCTGGCTAAAGGCCAAGAAGAACTGAAGGCTATGCTCCTGAAGAAGGAGAAGAAGAAGAAGAGAATAACTGTTCTGTTCAACTCGGGCCGAAGGTTTGGCAATACTCTGCAACATGAAGAGGCTGGTTCTTCTGTTGGCAAGAGTCCTTCTCAGGCAGAAGTAAAGGTTCCTAGTCCGGTCGTCTCCGACAACGAGACAGATTTTGATGAAGAGCAGTACCCTCCTGCAGACAACAGATATAAGCAATTGGAGGACAGGTTGAAGGCTATGGAGGTTCAACAGGCACCTGGGCTGGATTTCGGAGATCTGGGTTTGTCGACTGGTGTGATTATCCCCCATAAGTTCAAAGCACCATCCTTCTCCAAATATGACGGGGCGTCTTGTCCCAAGCTGCATTTAAGGTCCTATGTTCGGAAAATTCAGCCGTACTCTGCGGATAAGAATTTATGGATCCACTTCTTCCAGGAGAGTCTTTCAGGGACTCATCTCGAATGGTTCTATCAGCTGGATGGGACCAAAGTTCGTAACTGGGAGGAGTTGGCTACTGCTTTCTATAAGCAGTATCAATATAATGCCGACCTTGCCCTCACACGTACCCAACTCCAGGGTATGGCGTTAGGTGCAAGCGAAGGTTTTAAGGAGTACGCTCAGAAGTGGAGAGACCTGGCTGGCAGGGTGCAGCCACCATTGACTGATCGGGAGTTGGTTGACATGTTCTTGGGGACCCTATCTGGGCCATTTTTCAACCATCTCATTGGAAATTCTTCTGATGGGTTCACTGATTTGATCTTGACTGGAGAGAGAATTAAGGCTGGGCTGAAGTCTGGGAAGATTACAAAGGGTGCATCATCTAGTTCGGAAAAGAAACCATTCAAAAAGGAGTCTAGTGCCGTGTATGGTTCTAGGAAATCAGAGAGACCTGAACACCGCCAATCTGTCAGTGCGGTGATGATTGCTAAGCCTGCTGCCGCCCCTCGGCCAAACAATTCTCAAAGGGCTGAAAGACCCCGGCGAGAGTTTACCCGGTTAAGCATGACCCTATCACAGATTCTGCCACAGTTGCTAGCCACCAATTTGGTGACTGTCAGGGAGGCTCCAAAGTTCCCAAATACAACATCTCCCAAGTACAACCCGAATGCTCGTTGTGCTTACCATTCAGAAAGCCCGGGGCACTCTACCGATGACTGTTGGGCGTTAAAGAATAAGGTGCAAGACCTTATCGATGCAAAGGAGATACAATTCGAGGCGCCTGCAAAGCCGAATGTAGTTACTGCCCCTATGCCTCAGCACGGGGTAAATGCTGTTGATGAAGATGTTTATGCTGTTTCTGTGGATGATCTAGCCACTCCTCTAAAGATTGTCAAGAAGAACCTACTGCAGGCCGGTTTATTTCCGGGTTGTAGTGAGGGTTGCCTGTTCTGTGCTGTGTCCCCATCTGGTTGTCCCTTGCTAAAGTTAGGCATCCAAAGCTTAATGGATATCAAGGAGATTCTATTCAAGAAGTCTGCTGTTCGGTTGGTTCCAATGGAAGAAGTTTCTGTGGTGACTATCTTCAATAATCCGATCCCGGCTCTCCAGAAGAAGCCCGTTCAAATTATGACCGTTGCACCCGTTATTATCACTGTTCCAGGGCCCCTGCCCTATGTATCTGATAAAGCTGTCCCTTGGCACTATGGGGAAGATGTATATATAAACGGGATCAAACAAGAGCTCAACGCTGGCGCCAGCATCTGTGACATCACTGGCCCAGCCAAAGTTACTCGCAGTGGCAGGCTCTTCTCGCCTGACATTGCACCGCCTGCTGCCCGAAGACCGCTCCTGATAATTCCTACAAGTACACCTATTCCTGTTGCTGATCAAGTTGTTGTTCCTGCTGCTAATCCGATTGTTTCTCCTACTGCCGAGTCATCCAATGCTCGGGGCAAGGGAATTGAAGTTGAGCCTGCCCAGACGGAGGCACCCATACCCATAGCTGCTGAGGCCTCCCCACAAGAGATGGAGGAGATTCTAAAGATCATAAAGAAGAGCGATTTTAATGTTGTGGAACAATTGGGGCATACGCCCTCCAAGATCTCCATGCTCTCTTTATTGCTGTGCTCCGAGGCCCATGCAAAGGCCCTAATCTCGTTCCTCAAGACGGCCCATGTGCCACATGAAACCTCTGCAGTCCAGTTCACTGATTGCGTGGCAAGCCTAACGACAGATAATGGCTTGGGTTTCTCAGATGCTGACTTGACCGCAAAGGGGAGAGACCATAATGATGCTCTGCATGTCTCAATTGAATGCAAGGGCACCACCTTGGCACATGTGTTGGTTGATACTGGGTCATCTTTGAATGTGCTACCCAAGAAGGCTCTGGATCGTCTAGATTGTGAAGGCCTGGAATTGAAACCCAGCAACATCATCGTCAGAGCCTTTGACGGTTCAAAGAGGATGGTCCATGGAGAAGTTGACATTCCGATTCGGGTAGGCTCTCAGGTGTTCGACTCCACTTTTTATGTGATGGACATCCGTCCATCTTACTCTTGTCTGCTAGGTCGACCCTGGATACATAAGGCTGGGGCAGTGACCTCTACCTTGCATCAGAAGCTGAAGTACCCTGTCAGAGGGAAGATTGTCACTGTGCAAGGAGAGGAAGAATATATGGTGAGTCACCTAAACTCTTTCAGATACATTGAGATGGATGGGGAGTTCATTGAGACCCCCTTTCAGCATTTCGAGGAGGTGTTTCCAATTGCAGCAGAAACAACAGAAGCAAGTGGTCCTTTGAAGATGGCTTCCCTGAAGGATGCCAGGGCTGTGGTGCAGAAGGGTGAATGTGCCGACTGGGGCAGACTTCCAGACTTCACCCAGAAGACTGATAAACTTGGGCTGGGTTTTACCACAGAAGGTCAGAGAGCTATGAGGAAAGCAAAGATCGGAAGACCTCCGGTATTTATTAAAAGTTCAGGAGTGAATGCTGTGGGGGAAGACCATGAAGTGGACGAAGCTGAATTCAACAGCTGGATCTATCCGACAGCCGAAGACGGATTGAACAATTGGAGTGCAAAGGACCATACCCCTGTTACCTTTGTGACGCAGTAATAAATTTCTTTGTTTCGTTATTTTGTAATAAACAATGATAAACTCTATGGCCCGGTGTCTTACCCGAGGCACCGTGGTTCTATTTGTGAGGGCATACAAATTGTCATTTCATATACCATGAATGAAAATCTTGGACGTATTTTTCGCATTGCAAATATTGTGTTCCTTTTTCTATCTTTCTTTTCCTTTACGTAATTTTCAAAACAGCTGTATTTACACACACACTCACTCATACAGGTTCCAATCCACTCTGGATCTCACTGATAACAGCTCTGCTACTGCCAGTTATGACTTCGAAAATCCGATCAACTTAGCCGAAGACGAAGGTGAAGATGATTGCGAAGTGCCTGGCGAGCTTGCAAGACTGTTACTTCAGGAAGAGAGGGCAATTCAACCCCATGAAGAGCCAGTGGAAACAATAAACTTGGGTACTGAGGCAGACAGAAAAGAGATAAAGATTGGTGCCAACCTAGAGCTCAGCGTGAAGCAACGGTTGACCAAGATGTTACATGACTATATGGAGATCTTTGCCTGGTCCTACGAAGACATGCCCGGGTTGGATACCGATATCGTCGTCCATCACTTGCCGACTAAGGAAGACTGCCCTCCAGTTAAACAAAAGGTCCGTCGGATGCGTCCAGAGATGTCTGAGAAGATTAAAGCCGAGGTCATGAAACAGTTTGATGCCGGGTTCCTTGCAGTGACTTCTTACCCTCAGTGGGTTGCTAATGTGGTGCCGGTACCTAAGAAAGACGGAAAGGTCAGAATGTGTGTTGACTACAGGGATCTGAACAGGGCCAGCCCCAAGGATGACTTCCCCTTACCTCACATTGATGTCCTTGTTGATAATACAGCTCAGCACAAGGTATTCTCTTTCATGGATGGCTTTTCAGGTTACAATCAGATCAAGATGGCACCTGAAGACATGGAAAAGACTACATTTGTTACTCAATGGGGCACCTTCTGTTACAAGGTCATGCCATTCGGATTAAAGAACGCTGGGGCAACCTACCAACGTGCCATGGTTGCCTTATTTCATGACATGATCCATCATGAGATAGAAGTATATGTGGACGACATGATCGCGAGGTCCCAGACTGAGGAAGAGCACCTAGATCATCTGCAGAAGTTGTTCGACCGGTTGAAACTGTACAAGCTGAGATTAAACCCGAACAAGTGCACCTTCGGGGTAAGATCTGGGAAGTTGCTAGGCTTCGTGGTCAGCGATAAAGGTATTCAAGTGGACCCTGCTAAGGTCAAGGCTATTCAAGAGATGCTAGTTCCCAGGACAGAGAAGGAAGTCAGAGGCTTTTTAGGACGCCTGAATTACATTGCTCGCTTTATCTCACATCTGACTGCTACCTGTGAGCCAATCTTCAAGCTGCTGAAGAAAGATCAGGTAGTACGTTGGAACGATGAATGTCAGGCTGCCTTCGACAGAATCAAAGAGTATCTCCAAGAACCACCTATCCTTATGCCACCGGTTGAAGGGAGACCTCTGATACTATATCTGACAGTGCTTGACAACTCAATGGGGTGTGTGCTGGGGCAGCATGACGAGTCTGGCCGAAAAGAGCATGCCATTTATTACCTTAGGAAAAAGTTTACCGACTGTGAGACCCGATACTCACTGCTTGAGAAAACTTGCTGCGCTTTGGTATGGGCTGCTCGCCGGCTAAGACAGTATATGCTGACTCACACTACCTTATTGATCTCAAAAATGGATCCTATAAAGTACATATTCGAAAAGCCTGCTCTGTCTGGGAGAATCGCAAGATGGCAAATGATCTTGACGGAATACGACATTCAGTACACGACCCAGAAAGCCATCAAGGGGAGTGTATTGGCAGACCACTTAGCTCATCAAGCTGTAGATGACTATCAATCAATGAACTTCGAGTTTCCAGATGAAAGCATCATGATTGTAACTGATTGTGAAGTGCCTGGACCGGATGAAGGACCTGAGCCAGGATCCCGATGGTCTATGCACTTTGACGGAGCTTCCAATGCTTTGGGAAATGGTATCGGCGCTATAATCATATCTCCACAAGGTACTCATACTCCACTCACTGCCCGGCTATGTTTCAACTGTACCAACAACATGGCGGAGTACGAGGCATGTATCATGGGTCTTCAAGCTGCGATCGACCTAAGGATCAAATTTCTAAGTGTCTTCGGAGATTCCGCTCTTGTGATCAATCAGATCAAAGGAGAGTGGGATACGAAACATCCAAACTTAATTCCTTACAGAGAATGTGTGTTGACCCTGATTCCCCACTTCACGGAGATAACCTTTGAGCACTTTCCAAGAGAAGAGAATTAGTTAGCGGACGCGTTAGCTACAATGTCTTCAATGTTCAAGGTCAAATGGGATAATGAGGCTCCCCGGATCATCATCTGGAAACTGGACGAACCGGCATACTGTTGTGATCTCGAAACTGAATTGGTGACTGAGAAGCCTTGGTACCACGAAGTGAAGAGATATCTGGAAGTTCAGGAATACCCTGAAGGTGCCTCTATCAATGATAAGAAATTCCTGAGGAGGTTCGCAGCCAAATTCTTCCTAAGCAACGGCATCTTGTACAAGAGAAACCATGATTCAACCTTACTGCGTTGTGTGGACAAAACTGAAGCAGAACGGATCATGGAAGATCTACATGAAGGGACCTTTGGTACACATTCCAGTGGGCACACTATGGCTAAGAAAATCCTACGGGCAGGATATTACTGGTCCACAATGGAAGCTGACTGTTACCAACATTCCAGGACATGCCACAAGTGCCAGATTTATGCAGACAAGGTGCATGTTCCTCCGGTTCCCCTGAATGTTCTGACTGCGCCTTGGCCGTTTGCAATGTGGGGCATAGACATGATCGGTGAGATAAAACCTACGGCATCTAATGGACATCGCTTCATCCTGGTAGCAATTGATTATTTCACGAAGTGGGTTGAGGCAGCATCCTATGCTACGGTAACCAAGACTGTGGTGGCACGGTTCATTCAACACAATCTGATCTGTCGGTACGGTGTCCCTGAGCGGATTATTACAGACAACGGTACCAATCTGAACAACAAGATGATCGCTGAGCTCTGCGAACAGTTCAAGATACAGCACCACAATTCTTCTCCTTACAGACCGAAGATGAATGGGGCTGTAGAAGCAGCAAATAAGAACATCAAGAAAATCGTGCAGAAAATGACAGTGACCTATAAAGATTGGCACGAGATGTTACCGTTCGCTCTGCATGGGTACCGTACCTCAGCTAGGACGTCAACCGGGGCAACTCCTTTCTCTCTGGTTTATGGCATGGAGGCAGTCTTGCCGATTGAAGTACAAATTCCCTCTCTCCGGATAATGAAGGATGCAAATCTGAACGAAGATGATTGGATCCAGACGCGACTTGACCAACTCAATCTCATTGACGAAAAGAGACTTGCTGCTATCTGTCATGGTCAGACGTATCAGAAACGGATGATCAAGGCATTTAACAAAAAGGTCAGACCACAGGAATATCAAGTTGGGGATCTGGTAATCAAGAGAATCATCCTTCCTCAGAGTGATCCAAGGGGCAAATGGACCCCCACATACGAAGGGCCATTTGTGGTTAAACATGTGTTCTCAGGAGGAGCAATGATATTAACCAATATGGATGGTGACGACCTTCCTCACCCCGCCAATGCAGACATAGTTAAAAAATACTACGCATGAAAAAAGACCCGCTAGGCTGACATGCCTAGGAAAAAATTAGGGCTTCCCGTCGAACCAAAAGGGTTCGGGCAAAATGAAGGGACGAAAATGAAAAAATCTGTACACCCGGCAAGTCGAAAACCTGAAAAGGCGGCTTGGGCAAAAATGGGTATCCCGGTGGATCGAAAACCCGAAAGGGCGATCCAGGCAAAAATTAGGGATAAAAGCGTAATACTATGTCTCATTGGATCACTTTGCATCCAGAATCCGGTATCTACATCAAGTTCAGACGGCATCGATCAGTCAGCTTCACCTTCAACCAAGGTCATCAAGTGATGAGACGCTCGGAGTTATAAAGGCAATAGCAGAGTTGAAACCCAGTGGGATCATTCATATTTCACACAGCTGTTTTATTTTCTCTTGTACGAAATTTGTATAAAACTCTCTTGTTCGGCAACGTTCCTCTTACTAGGACGTCAGCCTCTTGTATACAAAACGCCTATTTTCAGACCATTCAAAATCAATACAAATATATTTGCAGTCAAACGTGCCAAATGTTTTTCTTTTTCTGTTTTGTTTTGCGAAGAACGTCCAAGGTTCAATTTGTGATATATGCATTGACAATAATTTGCTAACTCATAAATATTTGCATACGAAACAAAGGAATTAATTGCAGGTGACACTAGAAACAGGGGCAATAAAAGAGTTGTCTGAGCAGTCTAATTGTTCTATCCTTCAAAGATACCAAGGTAGGTTCAGCTAAAAGACATGACCAGTATACCTTAATTCCCCAAAGAGTGATTCAGCAAAACAGCGCATTCTTCTCCAAGCAGAGCTATCAAAGCTCAAGGAAATTGAGTATCCTCCAGTAGATCTCAATACTCCCCCAGCAGCAATACATATATTCAATACAAGCATCCCCGGCAGTCTTGGCCTAAGGATTGTTCCCTGGAGGTATCTCAATATTCAAAGGAATCACTTCCCCAGCAATTCAAAACTCCCCAGGAGAGCCCATCCAGCTCCTCAGGAAGGTTGGAATCCACATATCCCCAAGCAGTAAGCTTATCCCCAGTAGATTCTGGAAGCTTATCCCCTCACAAAGCACGAACGCGTCGTCCGGCTTGAGTTAAAGAGTTATTTCCTTAACAGGATATAACTGGGTTATCCTCAGCCAAAAGCCATGGAAAGATCGTCGTCAACGAAGTCTTCTTACCCCAGCGAAGTCTGTCAACGCTTCCAATACAACAAGATATCCTCAGCAAGTTACTATCAACATTCAGCAAAGCATCTCTCTCCCCACAGAGTATTGCTTCCCAGCATGGTCGCTAGAGTATCTTTTCTCCCCGCAGAATCTTCCATTTGCCAAGTTTATTCCGCAACAGAGTCATCTTCTCCTACCGGTATACTTGCAACTATCATCCCCAGCGGAAGCAATACCTATTCTTCAACGTCAGCCCAGGATATGACTTCCCGGCACCCGTCAAGGATCTACTTTCCTAGACGAAAACATACAGAAAACATCACATACACCATTATAGCATGCATAGACGCATCATATCATACAAGTCTCATTTATGTTGAGAACATCATTGCTTGATCCATATCATGCATTGCATATGACTGACCTTTACCTTTCAGGAAAGACGTAGTTAAAATGCTCAAACGTATTTCAAAGCCTTCTTTAGTCCAGCTAAATCGACTCCCAACAGATTTTTCCGATAAAAACTCAGCAGAAGTTATGGTCCCCTCTCCGACAGGTGCGTGAGGTGGTAATTCCTTTTTCAGATGTTTCCCTCTCCGACGATGAGTGTGAGGTGATAGTCTCTTATGGTCCCCTCTCCGACAGGTGCGTGAGGTGGTAATTCCTTTTTCAGATGTTTCCCTCTCCGACGATGAGTGTGAGGTGATAGTCTCCTACGGTCCCCTCTCCGACAAGTGCGTGAGGTGGTCATTCCTTTTTCAGATGTTTCCCTCCCCGACGATGAGTGTGAGGTGATAGTCTCCTACGGTCCCCTCTCCGACAAGTGCGTGAGGTGGTAATTCCTTCTTCAGATGTTTCCCTCTCCGACGATGAGTGTGAGGTGATAGTCTCTTATGGTCCCCTCTCCGACAAGTGCGTGAGGTGGTAATTCCTTCTTCAGATGTTTCCCTCTCCGACGATGAGTGTGAGGTGATAGTCTCTTATGGTTCCCTCTCCGACGGTGAGTGAGGTGACAATTCCTTTTCCTATGATTCCCCTCTCCGATGGCGAGTGAGGTGATTCCCTTTCAGATTATAATGGCCTATGGTTCTCGTCCCGATACTGCAAAGATGGTAATTCCCGCTAAGATTTTTCTCAACGAGCGTTGTTGAAGATAAAATCACCCAAGGTTCTCTTATCATTCATGCTAAAGCAGTAACCATACCTGGTTCATTCATCGCTGTTTGAAGCTCCAGACTCAGCTCCTGTAACCAGTCAGGACACATCTATACCAAGCATCTGAAAATCAGCTCCTGCAACGTGTCAGGTACTCATTTTTCTTTTGCAGGTATGCAGATTCTCGCTAAGGAATCTCTTACGCGATCAACACCCAGATGGCATCTATAAGCCCATCATCCTATCCAGTAATCTCCAAATGGCATCTATAAGCCCATTCCCCCCATCACACTGTTACTATGTGAGCGCAAATTTCTGGGCACTCTAGTGTCCAATCATCTTCTACCCTCGGATTACGAAAGGCACGTCAGCCAATCTGCATCCTCAGGTCTAAGAAGATTGAACAGAGGCAACTGTTGTACCCCAAAATTTGCCCTCCCATATTCTCCAAGAAATTGCCAAGCCAAGTCACAAAATTCCCCCAAGGGTTGTGCAGTCCAACTGTCTCCTATACAGTCAAAACTAGGGTTTGGGTTCTGATCAAGAAAATGAAGTTTTCAAAGGCCCAATCAAGTCTCATATGCTTACAAAGATGGTCAAATGTCCTCATAGCAAGTTTCAAGGCATTCAGCTCAAAATTGCACAGTCAAAACCCTAGTTTGCACTACAGTCAACTACAGGGGCAAAATGGTCATTTGACAGTCAAAAGTTCAAATTTTTTGTCAACATATCATTTTAAAGCCACAAACATCATTTGATCAATGCTTGATCATGATTCTCAAAATTTGGCTCAGAAAATCATCAAGATGCAAAAGTTACTATATTTGGACAGCTGAAAAAGTCAACTGAAATTGACCAGGGCATAACTTTCACATGGATTATCAGAAAAATTCCATCCAAAGCTCATTTTGAAGAGAAAGACATTTCCTACAACTCATCTTCATACTTCAATTCCAAGAAATGCTCTCACAAAAAGTTATCAATTTCAACATTATAGGTCATTTTCAAAAGTCAACAAAAAGGGACTTTAAGTCAAAGGCCATAACTTGAGATTGGTAAATCAAAATGACATGGGACCAAAGGCATTGGTTAGAGGACTCAAAGACCTTTCCAAAATGTCCAAGAACATGAGAAAAGCTTTAAAATTGAGCAAGTTATGCCTTGTGGAAGTTGGGAAATTTTTGGATATTTTGAAAAGTCAACATTGATGCAAATGATCCAAAATTGCTAATGGGCCCATTTTTCTTCCATGATTCATCATTCCAAGCATATGCACGACCACCTGGCCCAAAGGGAAGTGTTTTCTCATTTTTTATTTATTTATTTGAATTTATATTAATATTAATTCATTTAAATCATTTAAATATATGGAAAATATCTACTTTGACCTAATAAATCTTTTCATGCATGCTTTAGCCTCTATAATTCGTGCAGATCCCAACATGGAAAGATTTGGTTCAATTTGAGCATGATTGAGAAAAATACACATGAAAAAGATTCAAAAGGATCCTTAAAAAATCAAATATTCAAATCAATGATTGCAAGAGATCTTGGACAATTTTCTTAACCTAATATGCTCACTACATAACCAGGAATACAAACCTAATCCTTGGGGACTAAAAAGCTGCGCTCAAGAATACATTACAAACTTGAAAAATTATCAAAAAAAAGGCAATTCTGAAATCATTGTTTCAGGTGGATTCAAGGCATAATACTGATCCCATTAGCTTCCTTGGGTAACATAGAACGTATTGCAATCAAGAACATCAATCCCAACGCGTTGAATTGGTATACAAAAACTCACTTTTCCCTTATATTTTTCAAATTCGTATTTCCAGATTCAAACGTTTTCATGGCATTTTAATTATGCATTTTGATTGAGTAATGTGTTCTGAAGCTAACTGGATGAGTTAATTGTGTTTTTATAAGCTATACGAGAAATCGCCATGGTTATTTTTTTAGGGTTTACAGAGCTTTAATTTGGGGCTTTTGCAATGGGGAAAAATTAGCCCACGAAACCATGACCATTCAAATCAGCAAGCTTGGACGAAGAAGAATGAATGTTCGCGCTCAATTTATAGAGCCCTGAGGCTTAATCGCTATTTTTCCAAAAGCCCTCTAAAACCACGCCCTGAAAACCGTTGCCCAATGTTTTAGTTTACAGGGACAACGAAGAAGATGGAATTGTGGCATCAAGTGATTCGTTGGTTTAAAAATTGGCGCGTTGACTCCCACTAACTTTGCTTTTCTTTTATATTGTTTAATTGTTATTATATATTAACAACGCACCAAATGGCGTAGTGGTCCAGGTGTTGGCTGGTGAGGTGCAAGACCTGGGTTCGATTCCCAGGTCTGTATAATATTTCATGCTATTTTTCAATTCCAACTCCTATGCAGCGCTTATGTGGACAACCACCATAGTCCCTCACCATCAAGCGTGACACGTCCCCCTGGAGATCAAACCAAGGGCACAGATTGGAAGTACACCCTAAACTCCAGTCAACACTGAAGCATGCTAGCAAAAAATCAAAGAAGGCCATGCTTAATTGGGCCAGAATTCTAAGGCCAACACCTCACAATTGGGGCCTGAACCCCCCCTGGTTTGCTTCTCTATATTTTTTTATTTTTTATTTTCAATTATGATTTTATTTCCTTTATTAATTTAATTAATTATTTTTTTTACAAAAATACAAAAACTTCCTAAAAATCAGAAAAGACCAAAAATATAATAAATATTCTATTTTAATATTTCCTTATAAATAAATTAACATGTAAATATTTAGTATAATTAGGTTTTTTTGCAATTTTAATTCTTTTAATAAATCTAAAAAAAAAACATAGAATTAGGTTTAATAACTTTTATTCCTTTTTATTTTTTTCCTTTTTTTTCATAATAATAATATTACTTATTTTATTTTCATAATTAAATTGTACATAAATTAACTTAGGTTTAATTTAGGTTATATTTTAATATTTTCATAACAAACTTAAAAACCATTAGAATTAGGGTTGGTTAATTTTAATTAACGCTTTTTTTTATTAAATCTTAAAACACATAAAAATACCAAAAACATTTTTTTTTAATTTTAACTTTAATTCCTTATTAACTTTAAATTTTGCAAAAGGGTCCAACGCCCACGTTTTTTTAATTCTCTTATTTCGCGTATTTATTTTATTGCTTAAATAATTATGTATCTGTCCCAAAGCCATGTAACTCGGACAATTTAATTTTTCGCACTTTTATTTCTTTTGCTTTATTTACTTTCCGTCAAATCGGGTCCGGTTTAATTTTGGCGATGTGGACTCGCGCCATTTGTAATAGTTGTAGATTTATTTTCCCGCAAATATTAACTGTTAAATAAGCATGAAAGAATGTATGGACTTAAAATAAAATCAAGCGTAGAACACCAATAAACAGGACAAGACAAATATCAATGAAAACGACACATGAATCGCACACACCACCCCTAGGGTACGCCTCACTGTTGCCTTTCGAAAGGTGATCGTCGAGTAGAGGACATCTTAGTAAGTCCTCATGATCCGGGAACCTGGCATGAGGGTAGCTTCTAAGGTGTCTTCCTATTGCTCTGGTGATCACCATGTCCCGAACCTTCGAATTGACCCGAACACCTCCAACGATGGTGCTACCTACCTCTCAATGGTGGGATGGCACTACTTTAAAGGATATTTACACAGACGAATTCCTTAGAGTAGGTAGGTTCTCGTAGATACTTGCTCTCTTCAAAAACAAACAAAAATACTTTTCACACCAACACATTTTTAAAAGCTTTCAAAGCAATTTTTTCAAACACTCTGACGTACGAGTCGAACTGAAATTTTTCAAAGAAACTTTTTAAAACCCACAGTTGAAAAGCAAACAAACCATTTTTGAAAACACAATGAGCAAGTACCTAAGAGCCCATGGATAACCATGGATAGAAAGGGTGCTAACACCTTCCCTTTCTATAACCTACCTCCCGAACCGAGAGCAATCTCTATAAGGAATTTTTCTGTGCTTTTGTCCTTTCCATTTGGAGAAAATAAAAGACGGTGGCGACTCTTGCTTCCGCGACATTTCGCGAACCAGCGTTAAACAGTCAGTTCCAGATCCACCGATCACAGGAGGTAATCTTTTACAAGTTTCAGGACAGGGACGATGAGGTGTCCCCTTCCCATTAGCTCTTTCAAATACCGTACGCGTGTTTTTTTTCTTCTTCTGGCCATTGACTTGTTTTATTATATAATATACCCTTTTCATTATATTAACAAACAAAACAAGATGGTGTAGTGGCAAGGCAAGCGTGTATTATCCTTCAGGACCTGGGTTCGAATCCCAGGTCCCCTAATTTCTTATTAATTTTGTCTTTCAGGTGTTCCAATGCGCGTGTTGGCCTGCAGCTCACCATGCACCTTCATACATCCAAGAGACAGATGGCCAATGGCCAGATCTGATGGCTATGGATTGAAGGACTACCAAGGCGTTAGTCAATGCATGCGCACTAGATCTGCAAAGTCCACAAAGGCCAGCGTTTTTGGGCCTTCAGATTGCTACTCATACTCCCAAATTCAGGCCCAAACCCCTCCTCTCTTCTATTTATTTATTTTGTTTTATTAATTGTTTTTATTATTTTTGTTTAATTTCTAACCAATCAAAATTTCTGTTTTTAATAAAATCACAAAAATATTTTTATATTTAATTAAACTTTAAACTTTTATTTTTCTTAATAAACACTAATTAATTAATTTAGATTCCTAATTCTAGAATAATTTTAACCTATTTTGTAAATAAATAATTAATTAGATTTAATTAGGTACT
The DNA here is from genome assembly GCA_948472305.1 of Vicia faba. NCBI lineage: Eukaryota > Viridiplantae > Streptophyta > Magnoliopsida > Fabales > Fabaceae > Vicia > Vicia faba. The sequence goes on from OX451739.1 coordinate 1,386,337,231, forward strand.
AACCATTAATTTAATTAATTTCATTTTTCTTTCTTAAAATAACAAAAATAAAAAAAATACGTCATAATTAATTTTTTTCATTAAATTAATTTATTAATTTAATTAAGTAATTAATTTAGGTTTAATTTCTTTCTTAAAATAAAAAACAACAAAAAGACATTTTCTCTAACCAAAAGGGTCAAAACCCTAATCATGCGCTCGACTTAATTTCCCGCACGCGATTTACTTTCTTTTACCAATAATGTACTTGCTCCCAGATTGTAATAGTAAATAGGACTTTTATTTATTTTTATCGCTTTATTTATTTTTAAAGGGTTTGTCTTTGGCGATGTAAATACCCGACGCCTTGTAATTTAAATTCCGCATTTTTTTCCCGCAAATTATAACTGTTAGGTGTTTGGTAATAGGATTACATGACAAGACTGAACGTTTTAACTTAAAATCAACTTAGATCACCATTAACATGTACAAAGATAAAAATAATTGAAAACAACACACTCGCACATGCGCACTCTTAGGGTACACCCCACTTGGTTGCCTTCGTACGCGGTCATTGAGTATAGGTCACTTTAGAGGTCGCCCTCTTGTCTAAAAGATCTTAGTCGCCTAGAAATGGTTGCCACAGATATTGTTGCCTCAAAAAAATGATCTAAGACATTAGGGTTACCGCTAAGGCGTCCTAACATTGCTTTGGTGACCGTAAGTCCCTAATTCGAATTGACCCTCAAACTCCAACGATAGTGCTACCTATTCACTAATAGTGGGATAGCATTGTCTAAAGGAAATTAGCATAGAACGATTCCTTTTTCGAGTAGGTAGATGGTTCTTAGATACTTTCTCTTTCAAAAAACAAAACCTTTTCACACTTACACTCCTTTTCGAACAAAGTTTTCAAAACACTTCATTACACTCTTGAGGACAGAAGCAAGAGTTAAATCGAAGTTTTCAAACAAAAACTTTTTCAAACCCACAAGCACAAAGAAAACAATTTTGAAAACAATTGAGCAAGTACCTAAGAGCCTGTGGATAACCACGGATAGAAAGGGTGCTAACACCTTCCCTTTCTATAATCTACCCCCCGAACCCGATAAATATCTCAAAAAAGGATTTTTTCTGTGATTTTTCCCTTTCCTTGTTGGATAAAATAAAAGACGGTGGCGACTCTTGCTTATCGCGACATTTTGCGAAATACAAACGCAAAACGCAAACCAACATTCTAAAAAACAGTCAGTTCTTCCCACCGTATCATAGAACTGGCGACTCTGCTGTGGACCTTTAATAAGTGGGGTGTACCTTAGGAATAGTTCATAATGTTTTCAATTGCTTGACTTGTATGCTTTATCTTTGTGGGTTTGAATCGGAGTTACTATAGTTCCTAACCCGGATCTAGGGGATACCCTTTAGGCAAGTAGCAATGAACTGCGAGGGAACTGTACGGCATAGACCGATACGGTTGAAGCAGTAGCTACGTTGGTGTGGCACTTTAGTATGTACCGATATCCCTTGTGGCGCAACAAGGAGAATATGGGTCTGATAAGGGGTCATTAAGCACCATCTGACCTTAGAACCTGTAATTGACCAACTTGGCCATAGAACAGTAGCAGTATGCTACACTCATTGAGACCAAACTCTCGCGATGATTCCGGCCACAAGAAAATGTTGCTAAACTGGAATTATGACTGATCTAGGGTGGTCAGTGATATTGAGATCCTCTAGAACCCGGTTACTATTTCTAGGACAAGTTTGAACCAACTGAACTAAAAAAGGGTAGTACCTAAGCTCCTTGCCAGCCTGAAATCTAAGGGCTATCTGTATGACTTGTGTGCCCTTACCATGTTTGCTATTTGTGGATACTTGTGGTGTGTTTTCTATCATGACATCATGCATCATGACATTGCATGCATCTTGCATTGGACTAACCTATTTCAAATACAGGAGGGATTCATCTTTGTTCTGTTTTGTAGGTCATGGAACCCATGCGTAGAAACACTATTCGGATCAACTTTATCCAGGTTCCCACTCAGCTTAAGGAATTGGTGGCAAAAGTTTCAGATACTACCTCCTTTATCAGAAGACATGGGCACCTCCTTGGTTTGGTCACCTCCAAGATGGATGAACAGATGATGAGTGTCTTAGTCCAGTTCTTTGATCCACTATACCACTGCTTTACTTTTTCGGACTACCAGTTGGTCCCCACCTTGGAAGAGTTCTCTGATCTACTTGGTATCTCTATTCTGGAGCAGACCCCGTTCATAGGTTGGGAGAAAGTCCTTAGGCCAGAAGAGATTGCTTCAGCCCTCCATCTCACAAAGGATGAGGTAATGTCTAATTGGTAGACTAGAAGTGGGACAAAGGGCTTTTTGAATAAGTTCTTGGTTGGTAAAGCTAATCATTTCTGGGACAGTCTAGACTTCCAAGAATTTGAAGACATTCTGGCTCTTCTCATATATGGTTTAGTATTGTTTCCTAACTCGGATTCCTTCGTCGACGTGAATGCAGTGAAGATTTTCATATCTGGTAATCCTGTGCCCACTCTCTTGGGTGACATTCTTCATTCTCTTTATGCCCGTACTGCTCGGAAGCGGGGAACCCTTATGTGCCGTGCACCATTGCTGGCGAGGTGGTTTATTTCTCACCTCCCCAAATCAGTTTTGAAGAATAAGGAAGGCATGGGCTGGGCCTATAGGATTATGTCTCTCTCTCATAATGACATCATTTGGACTATTAAGGGTATGAAAGATGTGGCTATTGATCGCTGTGGGGAATACCCCAATGTTCCACTGATAGGAACCAATGGAGGGATCACTTATAATTCGTGTTGGCCTTACGTCAGTTTGGGAGAGCTAGAAGGGAATGACCTCATGAGTTGCTAATGCCTAGTATTTTCTATGATTTCCAAGGGGATAATGACGAGCAACGCCGCAGATTCATAAGAGCCTGGGATAGGGTACACAGGTCTGATCCGCACGAGCTGGGTACAAAGACTTCTCTTCCAATGGAGCCATATCTCCGATGGGTTCAGATCCGTGCCCAAAAGACGGGAATGCCGTATGAAGCTGTCTTGCCTATAATTGTTGAGGTTGTTGATGAAGAAGGGGTTCCTCCTACCATCCTCCATCCATATATGCCTACTGACATAGGGGCATTAAAGAGATCGTGGATGCAGCTGAGAGAAGAGTGGGATACTTATAGAGAAAAGTATCACGAGCAAGAGAAGAAGATTCAGAAGTTGACAAGGCAGTTGGAGAACGAGCAGATCCTCAATGACTATGTCCACACCGAAAAGAAACGACCATGGGAGCACTGATTGTCTTTTGACTATTTCTGGTTTTTGATTTACTTTTCAGTTTTTCTTTCTTGTAACGCCTTAAAGGCATCTGTTGAACAATTGAATTTCAAGTTTATCTAATAAAAGTGTGTTTCATTTTTGGTTTACAAATTTGAATCCCTCGATGTCTTTGAAATCATATCATACACATTTCATTCCCATGCACCTCATAACAGGTACCCTTACAGGTTTTCTCATCTTCTTCGCTGTTTATTTCAGCATCATGTCTTCTGAACCATCAACTGAACAAGCAATCAAGGCTCTGCAAGCCCAAAACGCCCAGTTCCAAGAATTGTTCATGAACCTGGCTAAGGGTCAGCAAGATCTGAAGGCCCTTATCTTGAAAGAGAAGAAGAAGAAGAAGAAGAATAAGACGGTCCTATTTAATATGGGTCGCAAATTCGGAAACGATTTGCGAGAAGAGGTTGATTTGACCCACTCATCTGAAGGGGGAGATAATCAGGAAGAAAGGAGGGCTCCTAGCCCTGTAGTTTTAGACAACGAGACTGACTTTGACGAAGACCAATATCCTCCGGCTGAGGATAAATATAAGCGACTGGAAGATTGGTTGAGCGCGATGGAAGTTCAGAAAGTGCCTGGTCTGGAATTTGGTGATTTGGGTCTATCATCTGGGGTGTTAATTCCCCACAAGTTTAAAGAACCAACCTTTGCTAAGTACGACGGGGTTTCTTATCCAAAACTACACCTCCAGTCGTATGTTAGGAAGATTCAGCCATACACCACTGACAAGAATCTTTGGATCCACTTCTTTCAAGACAGTCTCTCAGGGACTCAGCTTGAATGGTTTTACCAGCTGGAAGGAGCTAGTATCCGCAATTAGGAAGACTTGGCTGCTGCTTTCTACAAGCAGTACCAATATAATGCCGACCTCGCTCCTACGCGTACCTAACTCCAGGGTATGTCTATGGGTGCGGGTGAAGGTTTCAAAGATTATGCTCAGAAGTGGAGGGACCTTGCTGGAAGAGTGCAACCTCCCTTGGCTGATAGGGAGCTAGTGGATATGTTTCTGGGGACCTTGTCTGGTCCGTATTTCAACCATCTAATTGGAAGTTCTTCGTCCAGGTTTACAAAGCTGATTATGACTGGGGAGAGGATTGAGACCGGTATCAAATATGGCAAGATACAGAAGGGTGCTTCATCAAGCACCGAGAAGAAGCCTTTTAAGAAGGAGTCAAGCGCAGTTTACAGTGCGAAGAGCCATAATAGACCTGAACCCCTCCAAGCTTTTAATGCGGTTGTTATACCAAGACCTGCTGTTGCTCCTCAGTGCAACAATCAGTCAAGGGCCAAAAGGCCACAAAGAAAATTCACTCAGCTTAACATGACTTTATCTCAGATTCTGCCGCAGTTATTAAAAACCAACTTGGTGATTCCGAAGGAGGCCCTGAAGAGTCCAAATACAACTTCACCGATGTACGATCCGAATGCCCGCTATGCTTTTCACTCTGATAGCCCGGGGCATGATACGGATAACTGCTGGGTCCTGAAGAACAAGGTACAGGACTTGATTGATGCGAAGGAGATTGAATTCGAAGCGCCTGAAAGACCTAATGTTGTGACTGCTCCTATGCCCAAGCATGGAGTGAATGCTATAGATGAAGACTCGTTTGTGGTTTCTGTGAAAGAAATTGTTACTCCCTTGATGACTGTGAAGAAGAACCTTTTGTTAGCCGGTTTATTTCCGGGCTGTGACGAAGGTTGCCGTATGTGTTCTGTCCTACCTACTGGTTGCTATCTTTTGAAGTCAGGTGTCCAACGCCTGATGGATAATAAAGAAATTCTGTTTGAGAAGACTTTTGTTCCTTTGGTTCCTACTGAAGAAGTTTCTATAATCACCATTTTCGATAATTCTTCCAAGGCTTCCTCGAGAAAGCCTGTTAGAATTACATCTGTTCCAAGAATTACACCATTGATCATCACTGTTCCTGGGCCTATCCCTTATACATCCAATAAAGCTGTCCTGTGGCATTATGGGGCTGACGTATATTATCACAGAGTTAAGCAAGACTTGAGTACTAAAGAGGCTGATACTGACGTCAGCAATATTGCGGGATCTAGTAAAGTCACCCGCAGCGGAAGACTTTTCTCCCCTGAGATATCTGCACCAACTGTCCAGAAGCCTGTTGTTATTACACCTGCGAGTGTACCTACTGTTATCCCTGTTCAAGTTCCCACTCTTACCCCTGTTGCCGAGTCATCTGACACTAGGGGCAAAGGGACCACTGATGAGCCTGCCCGGATGGAGGCACCAAAGAAAATTATGATTGAAGCCTCTAGACACGAGATGGAGGAAATTTTGAAAATCATCAAAAAGAGCGACTATAATGTAGTCGAGCAGCTGGGGCAAACCCCATCTAAAATCTCTATGTTGTCTCTGTTGCTTTGCTCAGAAGCCCATGCCAAGGCTCTGATCGCTTTCTTGAAGACTGCCCACGTACCGCCAGAGACATCAGTTGATCAGTTTAGAGATTGCGTGGCTAGTTTGACTGCTGATAATGGGTTGGGTTTCTCTGACACCGACTTGACTACTAAGGGGAAGAATCACAATGACGCCCTGCATGTCTCCATTGAATGTAGGGGCACTACTCTTGCTCATGTATTGGTGGATACTGGATCTTCGTTGAATGTGTTACCTAAGAAAGAGCTAGGCCGGTTAGATTGTGAAGGGTTGGAGCTGAAACCAAGCAACATTATAGTCAGGGCCTTTGATGGGTCCAAGAGAGTGGTACACGGAGAAGTGGATATTCCAATTAAGGTTGGTTCTTAGGTTTTTGCATCTACATTCTATGTGATGGACATTCATCCATCTTATTCATGTTTGCTGGGTCGTCCATGGACCCACAAAGCTGGGGCAGTGACGTCTACGCTCCACCAGAAGTTAAAGTACCCAATGAAAGGGAAGATTGTGACAGTCCAAGGAGAAGAGGAGTACATGGTGAGCCACCTCTACTCTTTCTGATATGTAGATATGGATTGGGAGTTCATTGAGACCCCATTTCAACATTTTGAAGAGGTTCCCCAGACGTTGGCATTAACTAAGACTGTTGTTGAAGATCCTCCAATGAAGATGGCTTCCTTCAAGGATTCCCGGGCTGTTGTCGAGAAAGGTGGGTGTGCAAATTGGGGCCAACTCCCTGATTTTTCACATAAGACTAACAAGTTTGGTTTGGGTTTCACTGTAGAAGCTCAAAGGACTGTTTGGAGTGCACGGATCAGAAGACCTCCCCTATTTATCAACAATTCAGGAGTAAATGCCATTGAAGACGATGTTGAAGAATCTGAGTTCGACAGTTGGATCTATCCTACTACTGATGGTGGACTAAGAAACTGGACAGCAAAGGACTTCATCCCAATTTCTTTTGTTACCCAGTAATGAGACTTTTGTTTTGAATTTGTAACAGACAATGTTTTAAACTTTATGGTCCGGTGTCTTACCAGGGGCACCGTGGCTTCATTTGTGAGGGCTTTATGTGTGTCATCTACATATATCATTAATAAAAGCATTGGACGTTTCTTGCATTTCAAATTTTGCGCTCCTTTGTCTTTCTTTTTATATATTGCAAAACAACTATTTTACATACACTCACATATACAGGTCTACATCCACTCTGGATCCCATTGATAACGACTTTTCTACTGCCGGTTATGACTTTGAAAGTCCGATCAACTTAGCCGTAGACGAAGGTGAAGATGATTGCGAAGTGCCTGGTGAACTTGCTAGACTACTACTCCAAGAAGAGAGGGTCATACAACCGCATGAAGAGCCAGTGGAAACAATAAATTTGGGTACAGAGGTAGACAAGAAAGAGTTCAAGATCGGTGCAAATCTGGAAGCTAGTGTTAAACAACGGTTGATGCAGATGCTGCATGACTACGTTGAGATCTTCGCCTGGTCTTATGAAGATATGCCTGGGTTGGATACCAATATTGTGTTTCACCGATTGCCTACCAAGGAAGACTGTCCTCCAGTGAAATAGAAGGTCCGCCGAATGCGCCCAGAGATGTCTGAGAAAATCAAGGCTGAAGTGATGAAACAGTTTGACGCCGGTTTTCTAGTAGTTACTTCCTACCCACAGTGGGTGGCCAATGTGGTTCCCGTGCCGAAGAAGGATGGTAAGGTTCGAATGTGTGTTGACTATAGGGATCTGAATAGGGCAAGCCCCAAGGATGATTTCCCTCTGCCTCATATCCACGTTCTGGTTGACAACACCGCACAGCATAAGGTCTTCTCCTTCATGGATGATTTCTCCGGTTATAATCAGATTAAAACGGCTCCTGAAGACATGGAGAAGACAACCTTTGTTACTCAATGGGGTACCTTTTGCTACAAGGTTATGCCTTTCGGATTGAAAAATGCTGGGGCAACATATCAGCGCGCCATGGTCGCTTTGTTCCATGACATGATCCATCATGAAATTTAGGTATACGGTGACGACATGATTGCGAGACCCCAGACTGAAGAAGAACATATTGACCACCTTAAGAAGTTATTTGACAGGTTGAAGTTGTACAAGCTGAGGTTAAACCCGAACAAGTGCACCTTCGGGGTGAGATCTGGTAAGCTGCTAGGTTTCGTCGTAAGCGATAAAGGTATTCAGGTGGATCCCGCAAAGATGAAAGCTATACAGGAAATGCCAGTTCCCAAAACAGAGAAAGAAGTCAGAGGCTTTATGGGACGTTTGAACTATATTGCCCGATTCATCTCGCACCGGACTGCTAATTGTGAACCAATCTTCAAGCTACTGAAGAAAGATTAAGTGGTAAGATAGAATGATGAATGTCAGGCCGCTTTCGAAAGGATTAAAGAGTATCTCCAAAAGCCACCCATTCTGATTCCTCCAGTGGAAGGGAGACCTTTGATCTTATACTTGACAGTACTCAACAACTCAATGGGGTGTGTGCTGGGTCAGCATGACGAGTCTGGCCGAAAAGAGCATGCTATTTATTACCTTAGCAAAAAGTTTACCGACTGCGAGACCCGATACTCGTTGCTCGAGAAAACTTGCTGCACTTTGGTATGGGCTGCTCGCCAGCTAAGACAGTATATGCTGACTCACACTACCCTGTTGATATCAAAGATGGATCCAATCAAGTATATCTTCGAAAAGCCTGCCTTGTTCGGAAGAATAGCAAGATGGCAGATGATATTGACTGAGTATGACATCCAGTATACGACCCAAAAGGCAATCAAGGGAAGTGTGTTGGAAGACCATTTGGCACATCAGGTAGTGGATGATTACCAGTCTATGAACTTTGAATTTCCGGATGAGAATATCATGATAGTGACTGACTGATAAGAACCTGGACCGGATGAAGGACCTGAGGAAGGATCCCGATGGTCTATGTACTTTGATGGAGCTTCAAACGCTTTGGGAAATGGCATTGGCGCCGTGATCATATCTCCTAAAGGCTCTCATACCCCGTTTACCGCCCAACTGTGTTTCAACTGCACCAACAATATGGCGGAGTATGAAGCGTACATCATGGGTCTTCAAGCAGCAATTGACCTAAGGATTAAGTTCTTAAGTGTTTTCGGAGATTCCGCTCTCGTGATCAGCCATATCAAAGGCGAGTGGGATACGAAACCCCTAATCTTATTCCTTACAAGGAGTATGTATTAACGTTGCTTCCACATTTCGAGGAAATAACCTTTGAACACTTCCCTAGAGAGGAGAATCAGTTAGCGAATGCACTGGCTACAATGTCTTCTATGTTCAAAGTCAATTGGGACAATGAGGCTCCCCGGATTATCATTGAAAGGTTGGACAAACCTGCACATTGCTGTGATATTGAGACGGAAGAGGTAGTAGATAAACCCTAGTTTCACGAGGTAAAGAGGTATCTTGAAGCTCAAGAGTACCCCGAGGGTGCATCTGTTAGTGACAAGAAGTTTCTAAGAAGGTTCGCGGCAAAGTTCTTCATCAGCAATGGCATTCTTTACAAGCGTAACCATGATTCAACCTTACTGCGATGTGTGGATAAGAACGAAGCAGAAAGGATCATGACAGAATTACATGAAGGTAATTTCGGAACTCATTCCAGTGGACACACCATGGCAAAGAAAATCCTTCGGGCAGGATATTTTTGGTCCACAATGGAAGCTGACTGTTATCAGCATTCTCGGACCTGTCACAAGTGCCAAGTCTATGCTGATAAGGTGCATATACCTCCAGTACCTCTGAACGTCTTGACAACTCCTTGGCCTTTTGCAACGTGGGGCATTGATATGATCGACGAGATCAGACCTACGACATCCAACGGGCATTGTTTCATCCTGGTAGCAATTGATTACTTTACGAAGTGGGTTGAAGCAGCTTCCTTTGCTACAGTAACCAAGAACTTCGTGGCACGGTTCATTCGGCATAACCTGATCTATCGATACGGTGTACCAAAGAGGATCATTACAGACAATGGTACAAATCTCAAAAATAAGATGATCGCCGAACTCTGCAAACAATTCAAGATACAACATCACAACTCTTCTCCCTACCGGCCGAAGATGAATGGGGCTATAGAAGCGGCTAATAAAAATATCAAGAAGATTGTGCAGAAGATGATGGTAACATACAAAGATTGGCACGAGATGTTACCATTTGCTCTTCATGGGTACCGCACCTCAGCGCAGACGTCAACAGGGGCAACACCCTATTCCTTGGTTTATGGCATGGAGGCCGTATTACCCATTTAAGTTCAGATACCCTCTCTTCGGATTATAAAGGATGCAGGTTTGAGCGAAGATGACTGGATTCAGACCCGGCTTGATCAGCTGAACTTAATCGACGAGAAAAGACTTACTTCTATTTGTCATGGTCAGACGTATCAAACACGGATGATCAAGGCATTTAACAAAAAATTTCGACGACAAGAGTATCAAGTTGGGGATCTGATGATCAAGCGCATCATACTGCCACAAGGTGATCCCAGGGGCAAATGGACCCCTACTTACGAAGGGCCATTTGTGGTTAAGAACATTTTCTCAGGAGGAGCTATGATTCTAACCACCATGGACGATGACGACCTCCCTCACCCCGTCAATGCAGGCATAGTGAAAAATACTACGCATAATCAAAGACCCGCTAGGTCGACTGGCCTAGGAAAAAATAAGGGCTTCCCGGCGAACCAAAAGGGTTCGGGCAAAAATAAGGGATGAAAATAAATAAAAACTGTACACCTGGCAAGTCAAAAACCTGAAAAGGCGGCTTGGGCAAAAAAGGGTATCCCGGTGGACTGAAAACCCGAAAGGGCGGTCCAGGCAAAAATTAGGGATCAAAACGTAACGTTATGTCTCATTGGATCACCTTGCATCCAGACTTCGGTATCAACTGTCAATCTCGGACGACACTACTCAATTGGATCTACCTTCAACCAAGTAGCAAAGTGATGAGATGCTCAAGGACATAAGGGCAATAACAAAGTTGGAACCCAGTGGGATTATTCACATAGCTGTTTTGTTTATTTTTTCACAAATTTTGTAAATTCTATTATTCGGCGGCGTTCTCTTACTAGGACGTCAGCCTCTTGTACAAAAACGCCTATTTACAGGCCAAACTTCAAAAATCAATACAATTCATTTTCAGAGAAATTTCAAACTGTTTCTCCTTTTTCTATTTTGTGTTGCAAAGAACGTCCAATGTTCATTTTTGATATATGAATTTGACATTAATTGCTGCTCGTAAATATTTACATGCGAAGCAAAAGACCATTACTTGTAATATCAGAAACAGGGGCAGATAAGAATTGTCCAAACTGTACAATTTCTCTGTCCGCCAGGTACAAGGTAAATTCAGCTGAAGAAAATGGTTGAGATGTATTCACTCCCCGCAGAGTAAGACAGTAATGTTAACTCTCCCCAGCTGAGACTTGCAACTGTGACTGAATCGGTATTATTCTCCCCAAGCAGAGTTTATCTACCGTCAGCACTAAAACGTCTTAATATTCCCCCACAGAGTATAAGAATATTCCCCGGAAGAGTACAAGATATCCCCAGTGGAGTTTGAAATTTTTCCCAACACAGTCTGAAAGAGCTTCCCCAGTAGAGCTTGGAGAATCATCCCCAGTAAACTTTGGAAGATTGTGCCCAGCAAGTTCAAAGGATTATACCCATAAGAGTCTAAAAGGTTATCCCCAGTGAAGTTGCAACTGAAAGATCATCCCCGACGGAGTTCTTTCCTTTCACAAACAAGAAGTCAATCCCCAGCAGGATTCAGTATCACCAGCAACAATAATTCATCCCCAGCGGAATTTATCAGTGGAATCCTCTACAGAGCATCTCTTCCCCTCAGAGCAATCTCCTCATCAATTTATTCCCCAACAGAGTCATCCTCTCCTGCAGGTTTATTCTCGCAATCATCTTCGTTCGCCATTCCCAGTGAAAATGAAGAATCCAACTCTATTATCCAACAGCTATCCGAAATTTATTTTCCCCCAGATAAAAGCATTATATTGCCATACATCATGATACATGCATATACGCATCATACAACACAATCTCATTTATGTTGAGAACATCATTGCTTGACATATATCATGCATTGCATATGACTAACCTTTACTTTTCAGGAAGGATGCAGTTAAATTCTTAGCTATGAAGCTTTTAGCTCAGTCAAAGTACTGACCGGTTCTTAAATCTCAACTGAATTAGTCTCGGTTGAATTACAGATAAGGTTCTAAATCTCGACAAAGTTCCTCCTTCGAATTACTGACAGTTCTTAAATCTCAACAGAATTATCCTCCGTTGAATTACAGACAAGTCCTAGATCTTGATGAAGATGTTTCCCTCAGTCGAAGTACTTACCGGTTCTTAAATCTCAACTGAATTAGTCTCGGTTGAATTACAAATAAGGTTCTAAATCTCGGCAATTTTCCTCCGTCGAAGTGTGGACGAGTTATTAAATCTCAACAGAATTATCCTCCGTTGAATTGCAGACAAGTCCTAGATCTTGATGAAGATGTTTCCCTCAGTCGAAGTACTGACCGGTTCTTAAATCTCAACTGAATTAGTATCGGTTGAATTACATATAAGGTTCTAAATCTCGGCAATTTTCCTCTGTCGAATTGTGGACGAGTTCTTAAATCTCAACAGAATTATCCTCCATTGAAGTACAGACAGTCCTAGATCTTGATGAAGATGTTTCCCTCTGTCGAAGTACTGACTGGTTCTTAAATCTCAACTGAATTATTCTCGGTTGAATTACAAATAAGGTTCTAAATCTCGACAATTTTCTTCCGTCGAAGTATGGATGAGTTCTTAAATCTCAACAGAATTATCCTCCGTTGAAGTACAGACAATCTTAGATCTCGATGAAGATGTTTACCTCAGTCGAAGTACTGACCGGTTCTTAAATCTCAACTGAATTATTCTCGGTTGAATTACAGATAAGGTTCTAAATCTCGACAATTCTCCTCAGTCGAAGTACTGACCGGTTCTTAAATATCAACTGAATTATTCTCGGTTGAATTACATATAAGGTTCTAAATCTCCGCAATTCTCCTCAGTCGAAGTACTGACTGATTCTTAAATCTCAACAGAATTAGTCTCAGTTGAATTACAGATAAGGTTCTAAATCTCAGTAGTTCTCCCCAGTCGAAGTACTGACCGGTTCTTTCAACTGAATTATCCTCCGTTGAATTACAAATAAGGTTCTAAATCTCGACAGATTTCCCCCCAGTTGAAGTACAGGCAAGTTCCTAAATCTCAACAAAGATCAGACTTCCCCAAGCGGAATCTTCCACAATAACAGGTATGCGAGCTCTCGCTAAGGAATCTCTTATGCGATCGACATTCATGCAGATGGCATCTTTAAGCCCATCCTCTTGTCACCAATCTCCAAATGGCATCTGTAAGCCCATTCCCGACATCACAAAGCTGATACCACTTCATGCGAGTGCAAATTTCTGGGCACTCTAGTGTTCAATCCTCTTCCACCTTCGGATCACGAAAGGCACGAAAGCCAATCTACATTCTCAGGTTTAAGAAGATTGAACAGGGGCAGCTGTTGTACCCCAAAATGTGCCCTCCCATATTTCTCAAGATATTGCAAGAAAAATCTCCAAGTTGCTCAAGTTTGCTCAAGAGTTGGACATACAAGCTATCTCCTAAGGCAGTCAACCCCAAATTAGGGTTTTGTGTTGCATCAAGATCTTTGAATCCAAATGACCTAAAGTGCTCACTAATGTCCTAATATGTTCTCAAGATCATCCACGACAAATTTCAAGCCTTGCAGAGGAAGTTTGCTCAGTCAATTGCTCAAAGGTCCAAAAATTGACTATACTAGGGCGAAAGTCAACTGTGACCTACAAACAGTCAAACCTCAAGATTTTTTTTCAACATTCTCATTTTGAAGGATATTTCATCATTTGATCAAGGGTTTATCATGATTCATCAAGGATTGCTCAAAATTCATCAAGATTCAAAAGTTGCTAAATTAGGGTTTTGTAGGAAAAGTCAACTCAACTTTGACCAAGCATAACTTTCTCATACTTTATGAGAAATTACCCCTCAAAATATAATTTTGAAGAGGAAGCAATTTCCTACAATCCGTCTTCATACCCCAAGACCAAAATATGTACTCACAAGAAGTTATGAATTTGGACATTATAGGTCATTTTTGAAAGTCAACAAAAACACCTTTTTCGCAAAAGCTTATAACTTGAGCATGGAACATCAAAATGAGATGAGACCAAAAGGGTTGGTTAGAGGACATCTCAAGATTTCTAAAAAGTCCAAGAACACCTCCAAAAGTCAAAAATTGAAGAAGTTATGCATTGTTGAAGTTGAAATTTTTTGCAAAATTGTCAAAAGTCAACTATCCCCAAAACATCAAATTTTGTCAAATGGGCCCATTCTTTTCCACTTGATTTGATTTTGCATCATTGTCCACGTGCCCTAGCTTAAGCCATGTGTCCATATATCATTTTTATTATTTAATTTGATTTTTATTTGAATTTATTCATTTTAAATCAAATTAAATCATATAAAATCAAAAAAATTGATAACCGAAGATTTTTTATGGATTGTAGGCTTCAATGGACAACTAACATATCTCCAAACTCGTACCAAGGCAAATCATGTGCAAAAAGATTGAATCAAATCAAATTTGGCAAATTTGTAAATGGGAATCAAATCATATTCATGTGCATTGATTTGGAGGGATTCAGTCCATGATTTCTACCCTAATGCAAAGCATGTTACATAAGCAAGCCAGAGGATATGAAACAAGGGTTGGCAAGTGCAGAGAGAGGCAGAACAAGATTTTAAAAATTCACAAAAAAGCTTGAGATCGAAATCATAGATGAAGGCATTTTCAGAGGCCAAGACCTGTCCCAATTGCTTCCCGGGCATTCACTCAAGCTAAACCAATCCAAAGCAAGCTTTTTCAGACGTCCAAACACACTGTAAGTGTCACGAAACCCAACTCTGTTCTTGAAAACGAAACTCATCATTCTTGCATCCATTGAATGAAATAACTGCATATTTGTAATCCTCACATTATTTGTAAACTTTTGGCATCATTTAATTTCGTTTATATAACCTGTAATGGAAAATGCCATAGCTAGGGTTCTTGGAAGCGTTTTTGGGGTTTTCTATTTCAGGGATAATTGATCCACAAGAAGGGCATAGCTTTGACCAGGAGGCCATAACGAACCCAACCATGTTCCTGGAATGGATTTATATGGCCTAGAAAAGATTTTAGGACAGGCTTGCATTTTTAGCTGCAGATTCAAATCCGCAGGTAATCTTTTACAGGTCTCAGGACAGGGACGATGAGGTGTCCCCTACCCATTAGCTCTTTCAAATACTGCACACGTGTTTTTTTGTTTTTTCTGGCCATTGACTTGTTTTATTATATAATATACTCTTTTCATTATATTAACAAACAAAACAAGATGGTGTAGTGGCAAGGCAAGCGTGTATCATCCTTCAGGACCTGGGTTCGAATCCCAGGTCCCCCAATTTCTTATTAATTTTGTCTTTCAGGTGTTCCAATGCGCGTGTTGGCCTGCAGCTCACCATGCACCTTCATATATCCAAGAGACAGATGACCAATGGCCAGATCTGATTGCTATGGATTGAAGGACTACCAAGGCGTTAGTCAATGCATGCGCACTAGATCTGCAAAGTCCACAAAGACCAGCGTTTTTGGGTCTTCAGATTGCTACTCATACTCCCAAATTCAGGCCCAAACCCCTCCTCTCTTCTATTTATTTATTTTGTTTTATTAATTGTTTTTATTATTTTTGTTTAATTTGTAACCAATCAAAATTTCTTTTTTAATAAAATCACAAAAATATTTTTATATTTAATTAAACTTTAAACTTTTATTTTTCTTAATAAACACTAATTAATTAATTTAGGTTCCTAATTCTAGAATAATTTCAACCTATTTTGTAAATAAATATTTAATTAGATTTAATTAGGTACTAACCATTAATTTAATTAATTTTATTTTTCTTTCTTAAAATAACAAAAATCAAAAAAATACGTCATAATTAATTTTTTTCATTTAATTAATTTATTAATTTAATTAAGTAATTAATTTAGGTTTAATTTCTTTCTTAAAATAAAAAACAACAAAAAGACATTTTCTCTAACCAAATGGGTCAAAACCCTAATCATGCGCTCGACTTAATTTCCCGCACGCGATTTACTTTCTTTTGCCAATAATGTACTTGCTCCCAGATTGTAATAGTAAATAGGACTTTTATTTATTTTTATCGCTTTATTTATTTTTAAAGGGTTTGTCTTTGGCGATGTAAATACCCGACGCCTTGTAATTTAAATTCCGCATTTTATTTGCGCAAATTATAACTGTTACGTGTTTGGTAATAGGATTGCATGACAAGACTGAATGTTTTAACCTAAAATCAACTTAGATTACCCTTAACATGTACAAAGATAAAAATAATTGAAAACAACACACTCGCAGATGTGCACTCTTAGGGTACACCCCACTTGGTTGCCTTCGTACGCGGTCATTGAGTATAGGTCACTTTAGAGGTCGCCCTCTTTTCTAAAAGATCATAGTCGCCTGGAAATGGTTGCCTCGGATATTGTTGCCTCAAACAAATGATCTAGGATATTAGGGTTACCGCTAACGCATCCTAACATTGCTTTGGTGACCGTAAGTCCCTAATTCGAATTGACCCTCAAACCCCAACGACGGTCCTACCTACTCACTAATAGTGGGATAACATTGTCTAAAGGAAATTAGCATAGAACGATTTCTTTTTCGAGTAGGTAGATGGTTCTTAGATACTTGCTCTTTCAAAAAATAAAACCTTTTCATACTTACACTCCTTTTCGAACAAAGTTCTCCAAACACTTCATTACACTCTTGAGGACATAAGCAAGAGTTAAATCGAAGTTTTCAAACAAAAACTTTTTCAAACCCACAAGCACAAAGAAAACAATTTTGAAAACAATTGAGCAAGTACCTAAGAGCCCGTGGATAACCACGGATAGAAAGGGTGCTAACACCTTCCCTTTCTATAATCTACCCCCTGAACCCGAGAAATATCTCAAAAAAGGAATTTTTCTGTGCTTTTTTCCTTTCCTTGTTGGATAAAATAAAAGACGGTGGCGACTCTTGGTTACCGCGACATTTGCGAAATACAAACGCAAAACGCAAACCAACATTCCAAAAAACAATCAGTTCTTCCCACCGTATCACACATTGGTTTGAATTTGGTAACTTGAAACTGAAGTTTCTTCATAAGTCAGAATTTGAAATTAATGTTTTGGCTTCTAAACATCAAATTAGCACGTATTTTTGGGTCTAAACATGTTTAACCAACTTTCCAAAGTGGATTAGAGCCTCAAAACGCATGGATTGGATGAGTTTTGATGCAAAACAGATCACACCTTACTCGTGTATCAAGTTCACACGATTTCCCTCCAAACTTCATCATTTCACACGCTTGAACATGCAATAAGCTTCCCTATAAATGGAGGGTCATACTTCATCATTGCACTTATAACCTTTCTCAATCATTTTTATTTGTCAATTCATCTTCCTTGAACCTCACTGAAGCTAACAGAAGAAGGATTAAGCTCTAAAACTCCCTGAACCGTGCTAGCTAGGTCAAGTTTCAGAGCTCTACAACTTAACTTTAATAGGTAGATTCCTTGACCAATTCTATCAAACTTTAATACTATTATGAAGCTCTCATCATCCTGATTCTAGTCACAACAATTATTTTCAACTGGAAGTATGTTTTGACAATGAAATTTCCAATCCCTTTTCAAAACTTCTCTTCCAAAATGATTGAGCTACAACTTATATAAATTTTTTGTGAAGATACCATTGGAATCGTCTTGAAGAGATGAAGCGAATGGTACCGGTCTCATATTCTAATTTTACAGTTTCTGAAACTTGTATATTTCGTTGGCTGGAGGTTGAAGATGACCAATATGTCATCTATCAACCAATGAAAGCATGCCACGCTTATTTTTCAAAAATCTCATTTAATTAATGATCCTGTGTTTATTCCACTAAAGACCATGATATGCACAATGCGTCTGATCCATTGGATTAACTTACTAGTGTGTCTTGACTCTCATCCATTGGTCCACATTTTTTTGAATTTATTTTTTATTTCAGATTTTTATATTTAAATTGTGTTAAACTTCAAAAAATCATAGAAAATTCATTTCTTATTAAAAAATTATGAAAAAACTCACACAAATATTTTCAAATATTCTCTTTCTGAATTTTATTTTTTCATAATTTTGTTTTTAGATTTGATATTTTTTATAATTGTTCTTTGTTTTGGTTTGTTTTTAATTACTTAAAAAATACTTATGAACATTTATGAAATCTGAAAAAATTCATCCACATCATTTCAATTATTTCTGACCTTCTGAATTTTTTTTTAGAATTTTATTTTGACTTCTACTATTTTTGATCTTTTTTCCATTTATTTGAGCAATTTTATTTAATTTAAAAATAGTTTATGACTTTAAAAAATTACCAAAAAATTTATATAAACATTTGAGTATATTTTTGATTTTTCTATGGCCTCATTTGATTTTTCTTGGTTGATTTGAATTTAATTGCCATTTTCCCCTCTTATTTTCATTTTAAAATCATTTTTAAAAACCTTTTTCTTTATTTTAAATACAATGTTATTTTTTATATATATTCTGGATAATCTTGGACTATGCAATTTTGATCATGAGCTTTATTAACATCATTGGTTCTATGGTATTGAGTCTAACTCCATAAATATGGATGAATGATTTTAATAATTATTTGATTAATTTTTTTTTTGGTTCAAATATGGTTTAATTCTCTTTCCATCCCTCTTCATCTTATCCCCTTCTTATTGTGTCATATGTTCTTAGAGGATGATGTACATATCATCTCTCCAAGTATATGTTACATAAATTGCTATTAATCGGCCTCAAAATAGGTGCGACTTCTATATAAGTCTACTTATGATTGCTTAACATAACGCTAACTTTTGTGCTGATTCGAGAAATGATCATTCATGGCCCAAACCCATGTCGTAAGCGCAAGTATGTTGATCTGAATCCTTTGATCCAATAACTTTAAGATTCATTGTTAGGATGCTTTGGTCTTATCAATCCTCTAATGAATCTTCATAAACTTTGGTCAAAGTGAATCACTTAAACATCATTGATCATTTATTGTTGCCTTGAAAATCTTGAATGTATGATATGCTTGACAAAAACAAATGAAACTTGTTGTTAATAAGCTTTGATTTTATCAAATTTCTAATGAGTTTCAAATGCAAGTTTCAAGATGGTCATTCAACTAACCTCTAATTTCTAACAATTAACTTTATTTTGTGTTTTTATTTTATGCTTTACTTTAAGCACATTTATTTTAGAATTTATATTTCATGCTATTTTCATCTTTGCTCATTTGAGCATTTTTATTTTATGTCATTTTTATTTTGCTCATTTGAGCTTTTCATTTCTTTTTTGAAGATAGTTAATAATCAACTTGAACCCTAAAAAACGTTAATATTACTTGGACTACTTGGTTACTATCCTTGGCATTTTAGAGTTATGGACTTCTTGGACTTAGGATTAGAGACCTTAACCTACCTTGAGACCTTGTGACCTCAACTGTTATTTTGTCTGGAGTTCTTGGGATTTACCCTAATACATTGGGTTATTATTTTGTTTTGTGTGTAGGTTATTGTGATTACATGCTTTGTCTGTGATATGAAATTCATATGTATACAATCGTTACGCTGCCCAATTTTTGTGAAGACTTAATGCAATTGAAGCTTGGTTTCTTAAGAGGTTTAGTATCTTTTCTTGCTTGGTTTCAATCCAAAGGATGAGAGTTCTACATTGACTAATTATGTCAAGTTTTGGCTTCTTGTTGGTTAGATGGTTCTTTTCCCCTAGCTTTTACTTTATGCCTTAGGATAGTCCCTTCATCTCCTCCCATCTTCTTTAATTTCAAAAATCTTCTCTCTCCTTTTGAAAATTATTCTTATTTTTGAACTTGAAACGCTTTCGCAATAAACTTGGACTTAGGTCCATGCATTTTTAAAGATATTTTCTTAATCAAACTTTAACCAACTTAAGAATATTTTGACATTTTTTGTGAGAAGACTAAAAGTCAATCAATCTCATTCAAACCATTTTGTCACTTTTACTTTTTTCTTTAAAATTTTCTCAAAATATTAGACTCTTGTCAATCTTTATAGTGATGCGAGCTACTATACTTCTACGATATGTACTGAAGCCAGATATTTTCCACTTGGGTGTTGAGCGAGGCTTTGTTGATTTTAAAATCCAAGTTATATCCTCCACTTTGAGATAACGTAAATTCTTCTTTCTCATAATTGTGGGTAGTAAGTATGTTCTTCCACTCGGATAAGACGATGATGTCTCGTCTCTTAAAATTGACTAACACACTTGTGTTTTAAAATTTTTAAAGGTGAACTATGTGTACCTTGATCCACTATTGCATGGAAGGTGGTATGTAGGCACTAAAGGTTCGCAACCGCGGAGGGTGCAAAAATCATAAAAAAATACTTCTTTTTCTCATATACATAATCCATTTTTTATACAAAATTTATAGCCAAAATACACAAATTTTCAAAGAGGTTCTTGCGGAGTACCGTAGATGTATAGGATGCTAATACCTTTCCTTTGCATAACCAACACCCGAACTTAGATTCTCTCCCCCTCTTTTTGGGTTATTCACTCTTTTCCCATTCCTTTGGAAACAATAAAGCACGGTGGCGATTTTTATTTGATATGTGCCAGTCAAGTCAATCCAATGGCTTAGTCTCAATATTTCTACCGCTACAGTGAGCTATTTATAGTGATAATTAGGTCACCAAATTAGGAAATAAAATTTATTTGGCAATCAAAATTTTCTTGGTCAATAAGCTAACCAATTAGAAATTGAGTATGACATAAAATGACACTATTTGACCAATAAGAATCAATTAATTAGAAAAGGTAATATTTTTTTATATTTATTATAATTTTTGCACTCAATTTTGGTAAAAAGGGCATAAAATCAAATAAATAATTATTTTTAAAAATGCCTTAATTATAAAAATGAAAATAATATTTAATTAATAAAAAAAAAATTTATGGTTAAAAATATAAATAATTAGTAATAAATAAACAAAAAATATCCAAATTGCACCAAGTGAGATTCAAACCCATGACCTCATACTTGCAAACTTCATTCTTTATCAATAGTGTTATCTTGTTTATTCAAAATAGAAATGCAATTACAAGTATATGGAGAGGAGCAAGTGTTTGTTATATTTTAAAAAATACAAATAATTTGAAATAAATTATTTTATTTTTAAATAGACTTTGAGAACGAATATTTATAAAACCCTGAAATATTAGTGTAATAAACTAAAAGAATTTTAAATCCAAGTTTGAAAATAATTTTGACTGTAGCACCGAGACGGACAAATTTGTGGTATGACAGCTGCCCTTATTTAATTACTCTGCCTTTGAATGGTGCGAGAATACATAGGTCTCGCACATTATGATCAAAAGCTTATTAAAAATTGGAAGATCCCAAAATTTGTCTGAAAGATTATAAGGATACATTGTACAACGTTTTCGTAGGTACGAAGAGTAGGCATAAATGATGATGTATCATCTAACCAGTGTTTGAACCAAAATTGATTTGATTTTAGTTATGACGACGCAGATAACCCATCAATATCTAAACGAGATTGTAAATTTTGCATATTTACCATAACCTAGGAGGTAAATGATACAAGTTTGAAAAGCTGACTTACTAATGCTTGGGGACTAATATAGTAAGTTTGAGACGTAGATTTTGTATATCCATCTCAACCCAGAGGATGAATAACATAAAGCTTGGTAATAAATTACTGCATAGAGACTTACGTAATGAGCCAAAGATTTTTTGTATACCTACCATATCCTAGAGGATAGATAATACGAGCTCGAAACCTGATATTTGGAATTTGGAAGATGATGTCATCCCTCAACTAAGACTCGATAACCAAATGAAATATGCTAGATTTGAAGAGATGGAACCTAAAATTTTCTGATGGTGTCAGTTGTTTCGTCCTCAACCATGACTATCAACAAGAAGAAATCAACCCCAAAATTATTATGATGTCGGTTGTGTCGTCCTCAACCATGACTATCAACATGAAGAAAATAAACCCTAAATTCATTATGATTTCGGTTGTGCCGTCCTCAACCATGACTATCAATATGAAGAAGTAAACCCCAAATTCATTACGGTGTCGGTTGTGTCATCCTTAACCATGACTATTAATATGAAGAAGTAAACCCCAAAATACGCTGATCATGTTGGTTGTGTATTCCTCAACCATGACTTTCAACAGGAAGGAATAATCCCCAAATTCACGATGATGCCGGTTGTGTCGTCCTTAACCATGACAATCAACATGAAGAAAATAAACCCCAAAATTCACAATAATGTCGGTTGTGTCGTCCTCAACCATGGCTATCAACAACAAGAAATAAAACCCCAAAATTCATTGTTGAATGTCGATTGTGTTATCCTCAACCATTAGAATCAACATGAAGAAAGAAACCCCAAATCACTTTAAATTTTGAACTATTTAGTCTGCACAGATAGGCTTGCTAATGATGAACCCCAAGAAAATTCTCAATTTTAAGCAAAGTAGCTCACCCAGTTGCCATGCATACTGCCCTAAATTGATGTGCTATCCAAGTGTGATGTATGTCCCAAATATTTACAAATGTATAAAATGTGTGTGTATGCCCCAATGTTTTAAATGCGTATGCCGCAAATGTAGATGTATATGTACTAAATGTATGTATATGCCCCAAGTGTTTTAAATGGTCATGTATCAAAATGCTTATGTGTGTATATGCCCCAAATGTATGTGTATACCCCAAGTATTTTGCAAATGTTTTTGATAATTCTCCTTTTTAAACCATCAGGTTCTCGTAGTTACCAAGTCAATTTTAATTTTGATATAGCATGGTAAAGAGTGTCAACGTGTCATAGATGATTGTATTGCAGGCGCATGCATGGACATAGACGTGGACCTCTTTCAACGTTTTTATAACCAAAATAAACTTTAGTGCTTTATCAAATGCTCTTGGTATTTCTGTATGTTAGATGCTCCAAATGTTATGAATGACCTTGAGACTTTGATATGGGGCTCTCTACTGTCGAGATTTAATTGAGAGCTACCTTATGCCGAGGTTTTCTAGATAATCAACTACCACGATCAACCAGGGGAATCTACTGCCGAGATTCGATTGAGAACTACCTTCTGCCGAGGTCTTTTGGATAATCATTTGCCGAGATTAACCAGGAGAATCTACTGCTGAGATTTGATTGAGAACTACCTTATGCCGAGGTCTTCTAGATAATCATCTGCCGAGATTAACCAGGAGAATCTACTGCCGAGATTCTATTGAGAAACTACCTTCTGCCGAGGTCTTCTGGAAAATCAGCTGCCGAGATCAACTAGGAGAGTATACTTCCGAGATTCGATTGTGAACTATCTTCTGCCGAGGTCTTCTGGAAGATCATCTGCTGAGATCAACCAGGAGAATCTACTACCGAGATTCGATTGTGAACTACCTTCTGCTGAGGTCTTCTGGAAAATCATCTGTCGAGATTAACCAGGAGAATCTACTACCAAGATTTGTTTGTGAACTACATTCTGCCGAGGTCTTCTAGAAAATCATCTGATGAGATTAACAAGGGAAATCTACTACCGAGATTCGATTGTGAACTACCTTATGCTGAGGTCTTCTGGAAAAACATCTACTGAGATTAACTAGGAGAAACTACTACCGAGATTCTGCGTAAAATAGATAACTTGATTTACAATGATGATTGTCTTTACATGAAACATGGTTTTATGCAATGTGTTATGCTTTATGATTATGCATGTAATGATTGATTGATGCATGTAATAAGTGATACAGATATGTATTAATGGATGTTGGATTTTGAAATTCCTACGAGTAATTGGGCTTTTTTGAGATATGCTCGATCCATGCTGGAATACGTCAGCCGAATTAGATGATAGGTATCGAAGTGACCTAATGAATGCTTTCTAATAATTTATGCAGACTCATGTGTTTTTGGCTGGTACCTTTATAAGGGATTGCAGATGGTTAAGACGTAGAGAGGTGGCTTATGCCACAAGGTTACTAGTCACATGATGGTTGAATGTTATGCTAACATGATTTCCTGACACTCGTTTCGAACTTAAAGATTGCTGATGTAGGAGGATAGTTTCACTGGGGATAGTGAAAGTACGCATAGAGCTTGCCCCTGTGTGGAATATGTTAGATCTTGGAGGAGATTGATATGACCTTGGAAATAGTTTAATCATAATATGAATGACCCTGCTATTTGCACTTTAAAATATTATGCCCTCAATATCCAGAAATTGGAAGAGGTACTCTTGGATGATTTGACCTTGATGATTTGTTTTTGAATCAACTCCTTTTGATAGAGCTTCATAGTGGTTTGCCCCAATATTCAAATTTTGAAAGGCATGCCCCTAAATATCAAGATATTGGATATCCATGATATAGATATGAATTACCCCAAGTATTTGAATCATCAAAAGTTTGTACTAGAAGTTGCTTGAAGGGGAACTTGGACCCTACACTTTGTAAGATGAACTTTGATATGCACTGCTCCAAAATTTGAATCTCAAAGGTTACCACCAGATTATTAGGGCCTTGAGAAGCCGGAGAAATAGGAAATCGAGTCCTACCATGTTGTGATGCGTACTTGATTAAGGAATGCCCCTTCAAAAGGTATGCCCCTTATTGAACAGTGCTTTGAAACGTGATCCAATTTGATTGAATATCAAAATGGTTACCCCTACTCAATAGGATCTTCATGTGGTATTCCTCTACGATCAATAGTTTTGCCTATGATTATGGGGTTCCTCTTCAGATGATTTACCCCTGGTTAGGAGCTTCATTGAAAGGATCACTTTTGATTAAACCAATTTTGAGATCTCGTTGATGCTAAGTATTAATTCGTAGATAAAATTGTACATTTTGAAAAGTAATTCTTAGTGATGCACATGAAAGTTTTGAAATAGCAGTTAGAATAGAAATGGATGATTAGAAATATATATTCAAATAAGCGAAGTGGTTGGCAATGATTTTGAAAAACATGGGAGTCAGTTTAACATAAATTTTATCGAGTATGATTTCTTAGTTAACCTTGCTTTAATTAGGACTTTTGAGGGTTGTAACATGGCCTTGGTTATGGGTTAAGAAACAAAGGATATAAGGCTCAAATTTTATTTTAACCCATCCCATTTTCCTTGATGTTCTCCAATCCTAAATCCAATTAATGCAATAGACGTGTTCAATCTCCAAGAGAAATTTTGTAGTCGCGCAGATGATAGGAGGTGTAGATAGAGTTCAAGCGCTGATGAGAAGGATTGATAAGATCCAAGCACCGATGAAGAGCATTGATAACCAAGCAATGATGAGGAGCCTTTATGATTCTTAAGATGACAGTCACAAGATTATTCAAGCGCTGATGAGAAGGATCGATAAGATCCAAGCACCAATGAAGAGCATTGATAACCAAGAAATGATGAGGAGCCTTTATGATTCTTAAGATGACAGTCACAAGATTATTCTGTAACTTATTTTTTTTCAATCCCTAATTTTTGCATAAGTCAAGTTTTTTCCGAATTTTACTTGACTTAGTGGGCTCTGTTATTTTCTTTTTAATTTTTAATTTTTTTGCTTTTTAAAATTTGTGACAGCCATGCTGATTGTTGTAAGCTTCACCTTTATTTCTCCCTTGATGTGGTATGATGTAAGTGAGAAGGAATACATTGTGAACTTTATCTTTGTTGTTTCCTCAATCTTTGTTGATGTGCCCGAGGAAGATGATGTGCTTGACCTTTGCTTAGATCATTTGATTCTCTTGAGAATAGAATGCACCATTAAATTAATTGAAAGATTACCATGCCCCTGGTTGAAATTAAGGTTTTTTTAGAAAATAGAAACAACTCCAACTTCTGGCTCAAGGGGGTTGACTATGGATTAACTCTTTATTTCTCCACAGTTTAGGGATTGAAACAATGCCTTACATCGTCAGCTTTGTCTTACCATTGAAAGCATACGTTAAAATTTTTTGTTATTTAATTTTTGGCATTCTCCCTCGAAGTTTGTTAAAGAAAATGGAGAATGGAAGAGTGAAAAGAAAAATGGAAAGTGATGAAAGAGTGAATACGAATGGATTGATTTCAAAAACTTGCACAATTATTTTATTAGAATTACTGATCCAAAGATACAAATTTATACCAAATAAAACTTAGTAACTAGGAAATTACAATTTGTAACTGATAAACCCTAATGATTCTATGGCTGAGCTCCTTTGTTGATCCACGTGACTTCAGGAGATGCCTCGTAGTTTTTGGACTTGTCAAAGTATGGGGGTGACCCTTGACTTCTCTTTGGACATACCAATTATGTTGATAGGGAAGTTACTCTTGATGTAGAGGAATCACCAATGGGAGTGGCATTTGAGGCGTTGTGTAGGCCTGTAGTTGTGATAGTGAAAGGATGCCTTCTCTCTCCAATACGACTTGTAGGACCAAGCTCCATTGAGTCTCCAATTGATAATCTCCTTCTTCCACAGTTTCAAACTTTCTTAAGTTCGTTTTTGAGTACTAAGAAATCTACTAGCATATTGATGATAGTTGGATAAGAGCGAAGGTGTAAATTAATAAGATGCAAATCTATGAAAGTATGAAAATTCATAGGTATGCAAAAATAATATTTTTTTGGCTTTTGGGTATGCAAAAAAAAATTCATGGATATGCAATGCGACGCATACGTAGTAGGGGTACTCTATACAGGTTTAATGGTAGATATGAAAATGATGATATCCTACACTGACCCAGAGATTGAGACAAACAGAAACTCCTTAAGGACAAAGATAATGATAGACGAAGAAGAATCCTTACAAGATAGGGATTATAACAGAGGGACGGAAATTCCTACAGGCTAGGAATTGTGGTAGTCCAATGGATAATTGAGGTGAAGGTCGGACTTGAAGTAATAGCGTGGAAGAGAGAACATGGTGACCTGTCAACAGTCACTAGATCCCATGGCCTGATATAGGCCACATGGCATGCATTAGCGAGGATGTCCTTTGTGGGAAGGTTCCATATCTACCCATGAAGGTTAAAATCCTAAGATTCTAAGGAAAATGACAGAAAAAAGAGGATCCCTACAGGCTAGGGATTATAACAAACAAAGGAAATCCCTACAGGCTAGGGATTATGATAGATGGACGGAAGCCCTACGGGCTAAAGACAATAATAGATGTAAAGATGACCCTTTGCAGGTTTAGGGATTGTAGTGGGATGTGAAATTTATCCTTAGAATGTAGGTTCCTAGTTTCGGACTACGGATATTCTACCCTCCCCATAAGATGGTCTCCTTAAGGGTATCGTGGATTACACTAGAGGGAGAGGTACAAGGGTTTCCCTTAAGTGGAGCCTCATTGTTGATCGAAACTTTCATCTCTAAGGTCGTACAAGGTCTCACCATGAGATTTTGTTTTAGGGTTATACAAATATTCATAGATTTCATTCCAAAGTCCTACCCCAAAGAGGATGTCTCTTGAGACATATTCCTTTCATGAAATTCCACTGACTCTAGGAAAAGTTGTCACATAAACTCATAAGACTGATGTATCCCATTGGCTAATAGTCGAACTTCTTTCTAAGGGTTTTGAAAATTTTTTTTGAAATTAAAATCCCACCACAATCAATAAAAATATCGTGAAATAAATAAATATAATAAATAAACCAAAATAAATAGATAGAAAACACCAAAAAACCCTAAACCCAAAATAAAAGAAACTAAACCCTGGACTAGAGGCCCCAGCAGAGTCGCCGGCTGTTGTAACCGGTTTTTAAATCGAGTCGCCACTACTAGTTTTTATCCTAAGTAAAGAAATATAATAGGAAACTCTAATTTTGTACACAGAAATTCTAGGTTCTGACTTTGTTAAGGTGTTTCACCTTTCAAAATTTTCAACTAGCACTGACTTTGGAAGAATTTGATAGGTTCTTGAATTTTTTTAAGGAAAAAGTTTATGTGGGAATTGGATAGACTATTGATGTTAAAGACTTAGAAAGAGGTTTAGGGATACAATTTTCTGATTTGTTACCTAATTACAAAAAAGACGGTGATGTACAAGGGATTAAAAAGAAATACTTAGAAGCCAAAGCCCTTTCTTTTGCCAATAAGAAGGAATTGGAATCTTGTGTTGATTGTTTGGGAGTTCTTGTCGTTGGGTTAATCATATTTCCATGGAATTTAGAATATATTGACACTACAACTATTAGTGTGTTTTGGGGAGCGAAATCTTTGAATACAGACCCAACTCCTACTATACTTGCCAATGTTTACTATGCTCTTCACACTCGTTATGAAAAGGGGAGGGGTAAGCTAAAATGTTGTATCTCGCTCTTATATTCTTGGTTTATATCTCATCTTTATAAGGAAGACTACATGGTTCCAAATCTGACAAGATACGAGTGGCCTAAAAAATTAAGGTCTCTTACTGCTGATTCTGTGTTGTAGTATATAAGGAAGCTAAACATTGGAGATATCATTTACAATTGTAGATATTTTACGAATGTTACATTGATTGGATCACGTGGTTGCATAATTTATAACCCTACTTTGTCCCTACGACAACATGGGTATCCATTGGAGGATAAACCCTCTGATGAACAACTTCGACAATTGATTATTCACGACATGGGAAAAAATAATCGAGAATTACTCAACAAGATCATCGGAGCTTGGGATAGGGTCAACAAAAGAAAGGCCGAAAGGAAGAATGCTATGGCAAGAAAACCCTACACTCAATGGGTTTTGGATAGGGTTCAAGTTGTTAAGATACCATTCGAAATTAATCCTGAGTACAAGCCAGATATCCCACATCCACTTCCTATGTCCTTAGAAGAGATAGACAACTTGAAGAAAGCCTTGGATCAAGATAAAAAGGAGAAAGAGGAATTGGATCTTAGCCTTTATAACTTTGCTAAGGAGAATAGACTGATGCCATGCGAGCTTGAGTAAAAAGACCAACGGATTCAGAAAGACTGTGAAGCATTTGAAAAGGAGAGTCTTAAGCGAAAACATTCGACCAAAGGATTGTTGAGTGCTACCTCCAACTTGGATTCCCACAACCAACGTTTAGAGGATGCTACTAGGGAAATCAGGAAGCTAAATAATTGGTACGAAAAGGCGATAAAAGACAAAAAGGAGATGAAAGAGAACTTAAGAGCTCAAATTCAAAGTTTGGCACAAGCTTTTCTAGATTAACAAGATCTAATTCATTACTTTACTACAAGACTCCAAGACAGTCAATAATCGGACGTAGGAGAATGTCTCAAGAGGATGAGGGTCGAAAGACTTTTCGCCTAAAAGACTGATGAATATGAGCCAGTTTGTCATGATTTAGAAGACCTCCGAAAGAATTTCCCCATACAGAGGAGACTCTAAATAGAGATAAGGGCTGAAAAACTATATTGGGAAGGGTAGTATGCAAAGATCTCTGAAGCAGGAAAGAATAAGCATAAGATAGTTCCAGATCTCTACAAGGAATATCAGTTCTACAAAGACAAGCATTCAAGGCTCGCCTACTTAGCCAACAATTTATTTATGATATCTCTAGAAGTTTGAGAGATGTGGAAAGTGTGATGGTCCCTCTCCTGAAATATGTTGAATACTTCCTCACGCTTTGTAGGAAAATGGTTGGTGGTTTCAGAGCAGATATTCACAAGCGCACTTAGAAGATTGATGTCTTTCCCTTTGTTATTTCTTTCAGCAATTAAATTTTGATGTTTTGGTTCGAATATTTTCCAATATCTGAATTGTATTCCCTTATGAGGACGATTGTTATTTCAATTAAAGCTCATTTTGTTTATATATTCTGATGGCGTATTTATTTTGAGATAGTTATTAATAAAAAAGCAAAACCTGGAAGAAATATATTTACAAAAAAAATATAAAAGAAAAAATACAAGTGAATAAGACATTAAAAAATAAACCCTTAGCATATAAATATGCATCCAATTAAAACATTAGTAAAAAAGCACCGCCTCTTCGACCGCCATATCAAACAAGAGCCCATCCAAAGAAAGTGATGGAATAGATCGAAGAGAATCAAGCTGCCTTCAAGGAATATTTGGAGCAAGTGAAGGGTAATATCGACTCAATGAAAGGAGACATGAGCCAAGTTCTTCTAGCCTTGAAGAACATCATTGAGAGGCAAGAACAGATTCCTAGGGCATCCTTTGAAGAAGTAGCCCAGACTATTGGTGCATTGAATGATCAGCAACCAAGAAGAGAACCAGAGTCAGGACCTCTAAATTCAACGATGGCTCAGCAATAGGACAAGAAAACTGATACTAAAGGATTTGTCTCACCTCCAACGAAGGTAGGGGCATCTCATACCTTATAGATTCAAGTCAACAATCCACACAGCATGAATAATTACATAGATCTACAATATGAAGACCACGACTTGGAAGATGTCAACCAAATACAACAACAGAGTTCCCGTACCAATGTTGTGGAAAATCCCGTAGCACTCAATCAATACAAAGCTCTTGAAGAAAGGTTGAAGGTTATAAAGGGTTACGATGCTTTCAACATTGAGGCTCTTGAAATGGGTTTAGTTCCATATGTGGTGATTCCTCTGGAATTCAAAGTACCTGACTTTTGAAAAATGTAAGGGACTTACGCGCCCGAGGTACCATCTGCGCATGTATTGCAGAAAAATGCATGCCTATGCTCAAGATCAGAAGCTGATGATCCATTGTTTTCAAGAAAGTTTGAGTGGGGCATCTCTAGATTGGTACATGCAATTGGATCGAGTTCATATCCAAATATGGGCAGATCTTGCCAACGCTTTCTTGAGACAATACAAGTACAATTTGAACATGGCTTATAAACATATGCAACTCCAAAACTTATCTCAGAAAAAGGATGAGTCTTTCAAAGAGTATGCTCAAAGATGGAGGGAAGTGGAAGCCTGTGTACAACCACCACTCCTGGAAAACGAATTGGTCGATATGTTCATCGGAACTTTACAAGATTTGTATTATGATAAAATGGTAGGAAGCGTCTCTTCCAGATTTTTTGATTTGGTAACTATTGGTGAAAGAATTGAAGCGGGCATAAAAAGTTGCAAGATACAAGGGGCATCATCCAGTACTCCTTACAATTCAAAGAAGCATGTGCCTAACTTTTCGAAGAAAAAGGAGGGAGAAATTAATGCTTTTGCATCGCATCCAAGGGTACAACAACCATTATTAATTCCACGAGAACAACAACAACATAACAAGTTTGAAAGGCCTCTAAGGAAATTTAAACCTCTCCCCATACCTCACAGTCAATTACTATGGCACTTACTCAGAGCATATTTGGTGGAGCTGAAGCCATTAGCTTCTCCAATTGGGGCACTCCTGCCAAAGTATGACGCAAATGGCAAGTGCGAATATCATCCCAATTCTCTGGGGAATACCATAGAAAAATGTTGGGCCTTCATACATAAGGTTCAAGGTTTCTTGGATTCCCAAGATATCACTTTTGACAAGCCGAACATCAAGACAAACCCCCTGCCTCCGCATGGTGGACCAATTGTGAATGCAATTGAAGTTGTCACTGACTTTGGGGCATCTAGACAAGTGAAAACTCCAATAGATCTTTTGAAGGAGTATCTGTTTAAACATGGTTTCCTCTTGGAATATAATGAAGCTTATGAGAAAACATTACAGAACTTGGTGGATCTAGGGATAGTCCAATTTGGGTAATACCCTGAAGAAGAATACATGGCTATGATTGATGGAAAGACAAAGTAGCCCTTGGTAATTACTTTCTGAGAGTCGATCCCTGCTAAGAAGACTCTTGTAATTCCTTGGGGAGAGTCGAGTACAACAGAAACGCTAGCAATAATACCACGTCAGACTCTGATAATACCAGTAATTCCAAAGACTACGATGGTGATTAGGGGAACATTTCCTACTCCTTATGAAAGCCGAAAAGGGGGACTATGGAGTTATGATACTACTATTTATGTTAATGGTTTAAATCAAGAATAAAAAGCATCAATAAGTCAAAAACCCGAACTTACAAATATAACATGAACAAGGGGCATGATCCGCAGCAGTTGAATCTATGGTACCGAACAAAAAAAGAAGGATGAGGCTGTGACTAAGGATAAGGGAAAAGCTATGGTGAAAGCAAGTCAAGAACAAGAACTTCAGAGCAAGAATTTTACCGACCAAGAAGCAGAGGAGTTCTTAAAAATAATCAAGAGGAGTGATTATAGGGTGGTGGATCAGCTACACCAAACCCCGACCAAAATATCAATACTCTCATTGCTTATCAATTCAGAAACGCAGTGAGACTCTCTGATAAAAATTCTAAGTTTTGCTCATGTTACAAAGGAGATCACGGTAAATCAATTTGACAATTTCGTAGCAAATCGATCATCTGAATCATATCTAGGCTTCAATGTCAGTGAGTTACCACCATAAGGTAGAGCTCACAACAAAGCGCTACAATGTCTATATAGATAGGAACAACTAGCCTATCCAGGGTACTCATAGATACTGGTTTTGATCTCAACGTTCTACCGAAAGCCAGTCTGATGAAGCTAACGCTAGACGGTGTTGTCATAAGGCTAAGTTCTACGATAGTTAAAGAATTCGACTGTTCTCAAAGTACAGTTTGGAGAAGCGAATCTTCCTGTCAAGATCGGTCCGCATATGTTTTATATTACCTTCTAAGTAATGGATATAGAGCCGGCGTATACATGTTTTCTTGGAAGACTTTGGATTCATGAAGCAGGGGTTGTTACATCAACTCCACATCAGAAATTGGAGTTCCTCGTTGAAGGAAAATTGGTTATACTCGATGGTGAAGAGGAAATCTTTGTAAGTCATATAGAGTCCTACATATATGTCAGTGCGGCTGAAGAGTGCATAATGTTGTACCCCAAATTTTCCCCCTAATATCCCTTCATCATACCATATTGATTCAATCACAACAAGATCACATTAGGGATTTTGGTTCTCCTCCCTATCTTTAGCTTTGCTCTTTGAGGAATCACAAAGCACCTTGACTTGTTTTTCTTTTGTAATCATGCATGTTATGTTTTGACTTTCCTTTTAATTATTAAAATGCAATGGTGGTTTGTCTTACTTGTTAATAATGTAGGTAAAGGCAACCTGGCTTAGCAAGTTGATCCATGGGTTCATGAGTTTATTTCAATGCCCTAGCCAATAAAGCTTGAGAAACTAAAACCTCACCATTGAAGTTGGTTTGGAAGAAATGGAATGGCAAGGTTTATTTTGGTTCACCATATCTCAAAGTTATCAATATTGATTCAAAACTATAAGGGGTTGATTGAAGAAGTTGTCATGGTTGGACAAGGCCTTATTCCCATTGGTCACAAGTGCATATTTCTCTCAATTCTCAAGATATGGAAGTGGTTTTGGTTTCTATGAGTTCTCATTATCATCCTTAACAACTTCTATCTACAAAGAAAAAGTGTTGGTGAGGCATTTTTGATTTTAAAATCCAAGCCATATCCTCCACTTTGAGATGATGCAAATTCTCCTTTCTCATGGTTGTGGGTAGTAGGTATGTTTTCCACACGGACAATGACCATGATGTTTTATTTCATAAAATTAACCAACGCATTTGTGTTTCAAATTTTTAAATAGGAACTACATGACCCTGATCCCCTATTGCATGAAAGGTGGTACGTAGGCACTAAAGGTTCGCAACCGCGGCGGGTGCAAAAATTATAAACTAAATACACTTCTTTCTTCACCTTCACCATCCACTTTTTATATACAACAATTTTTATAGCCAAAATATACAGATTTTACAAAGAGGCTCCTGCGGAGTACCATAGATGTTTAGGGTGCTAATACCTTTCCTTTGCATAACCAACCGCCTTACCTTGAATCTTTCCCCCTCTTTTTGGGTTATTCACTCTTTTCCCATTCCTTTGGAAACAATAAAGCACGGTGGCAATTTTTATTTTGATTTTTATAAAGTCTAGTCAATCCAATGGCTTAGTCTTAAACATATCTACCACTACACCGCCCAAGTGATTCCTCCCATATAAGAGAAGGAGATGACTAAGATTTTCTTAAAAACAATGGGTGATTTCTACTACGAGAAGATAGTAGCAAGTGTGCCAAGTGACTTTACTGAAATAGTAGGAATGAGTATCCACTTAGAAGAGGCTGTAAGAGAGGGCCGTTTAACAAAGAGTGAAAGTTTTGGAGGTGTGAAGAAACCATCTTATGGGTTTACCAAGAAGAAGGAAGGGGATGCAAATGCTGTTATGCAAGAAAGGAGGGTTAATACTCCTAGAAGGAATTATCAGCGTCATCAGCAAGTGGCCTCAGTTACTCTAGTTGTGGGTGCAGCTCCAACTACCGTTGCTTATCAGAGACCTTCCCAGTAGGGGAATCAAGGGTATAATCAGAGAAGGGAGAGTTATGACCTTATTCTTATGAGCTATACAGAGTTACTACCGACATTGATTTAGAAGAAGCTAGTTCAGACCCGACCACATCCCGCCATACCATCACCATTGCCTTGGTATTCCAAAGCAGACCAAACATGTGCTTTGTAGACATTTGTGAATTTAGATACTATACACATAACCATGCCGGTTATGCTGTTTGCAGTACAGACATACAAGGTTGTGATAAGATAAAGGCTGATTTACAAGAGATGATGGATGAGGGCCTAATCCACATAATCAGGCCTAGGGCAGAGTATGAAGAGGAGGTCAATATGGTTTCTAGATGTCCTGGAGAATTCATAATTTTTGATGTAGAGTATGTGAATGAGGACCTTGTGCAATTGCATGCTACCTTCTTCCATATGGCTGGTCAGGTGAAACACCAATAAGGATCTTGTCGAATTTGCTGTCGAGATTCCTGAGGATGTTCAATCGTGAAGAAGGGTGTTCAGTGGTTGTTAGATAATGGAATTATCAAGATTACAAGTCAAAAGGATGATTACCATGAAGTTGATATGGTTGAGGTTTGTTTGACTGAAGAAGAGTCAGATGAAGAGTATGCCTCCGCAGATGAGTATTTCTCCTCAGATGAGGATTTGTTTTCCAGAAATGACTCAATAATGACTGATTGTGTTGAAGAAGGGGTAAAAGTCATTGTACCTTGTTTTGGGGCACCCGCCCATCTTGAAGTTGAGTATTATAGCAAGATAGTTGTTACCTCATTAGTGATTAGTTTGTCGGGTCCTATCCCCTACAAGTCAGATAAGGATGTGCCTTACAAATACAATGCTACAATCTTAGAGGATGGAGTGGAAGTTCCCATCCAGCCAATGCCTGATGTTGGGACTATTACTAAAAATAGCAGGGTGACCCACAGCGGGCGTGTGTTTTCACCAGTTGAACCCAAGAAGGCTACGGGAGAGAATGTTGAACCCAAGAAGGCTGCGGGTGAGACTAGTGGGGTTGTGTTAGAGAACGAAGTGTATGATATTTTTAAGATAATAAAAATGAGCGACTATAGAATTGTAGATCAGCTACTGTAGACTCCTTCAAAAATATATATCTTGGTGTTATTGATGAACTCCTTTGCTCACAGAGAATCCTTGATGAGGGTACTGGACCAAGCTTTTGTGGAGAGTGATATGCCAATAGATCAATTCAGCAGTGTAATAGAGAACATTACGTCATGTAATAACTTGAGTTTCTGCAATGATGAATTACCAGATAAAGGAAGGAATCACAACATAGCCCTCCACATCTCCATGAACTACAAGAATAATTCACTATCCAATGTGCTGATTGATAATGGATCCGCTTTGAACGTTATACCGAGGAGCACGCTTATGAAGTTGAAATATCAAGTAACTCCTATGCGCCCGAGTGGCATCATTGTGAAAGCGTTTGATGGATCAAGGAAATATGTTATTGGTGAAGTGGACTTTCCTATTCATATAGGACCACATTTGTTTCAGGTAACTTTCCAGGTCATGGATATTGTACCCGCTTATAACTGTTTACTAGGAACGCCGTGGATACATGAGGCAGGGGTTGTCACTTCAACTTTACACCAGAAACCAAAGTTGTACTTGAAGGGAAGGTAGTGATCATAAATGGGGAACAAGAATTATTGATATCTCATTTCTCCTCTTTCAGCATTGTGGAGGCGAATGAAGCTGCTGTTGGAACCCAGTTCCAAGCCTTATCCATTTACAATATAAGAGGAAATGAGAATTCCATGGTTTCACTTAAGGATGCGCAACAGGTTGTGCGTAAGGGTCATAGTGAAGTATGGGGACAGATTGTGGATCCACCTGCGAACAAGAACATAGCTGGCTTGGGGTTCCCTTTGAAGAATGACAAAGGTAAGGGCATGAAGCCGTAGTCTGCTGCGAGAAAGTATCAAGACATATTCTGTAGCGGGGGTTATCTTCATCCAACTGTTTCCAGGATTAATGCCATTGTAGAAGATGAAGCAGAGCAGGAAAGGCCGAATTATGTGACGCACGGAGTTAGGGTTCATAACTGGATCACCATTGATGTTCCCTCTTGCATACATGTTTCAAATTAATATGTTTTGTTATTCTTTTTGAAAAAAGCTTTCACTCTTCCCAAGGTGGAAGTATTAATGTTGTAGGGCTTATCTGTTTGCTGTGACTTTTAAAATCAATAATAAAAGTTGTCTTTGTTTCCCAAATTGTGTCTTTAGTTTCTGCTTTTTCTTGGAAAATGGTAATAAAAAAAACCCTTAAAAATAAATAATAAATGAAATTCAATCTTCATGATCACTTGTTATATGTGTCAGTTTCTAAAAGCAATCATAAATCATATGTGCAGATTAATTAAAAAACTCGTTGAATACAATGACCCTGCACCCTCTACCAACTATGAATGTCCTGTGTACGGGGCTGAAGAAGAAGATTATGATGAGATTCCAGAAGAGGTCTCACGGTTGCTTGAGCACGAGGAAAATACCATTCAACCATATAAAGAGCCATTGGAAGTGATCAATTTGGGTTCAGAAGAAGATCCGAAGGAAGTCAAGATTGGAGCATTGCTGCATCTTGATGTGAAGAGCAGGTTGATTGAGTTATTGAAAGAGTATATGGATATTTTTGCTTGGTCTTATCAAAATATGCCTGGTATAGATACATATATTGTAGAGCACCGTTTGTCATTGAAGCCAGAGTGTCCTCCAATTAAACAAAAGTTGAGAAGAACTCACCCAGATATGGTAGTGAAAATCAAAGAGGAGGTTCTAAAGCAGATTAATGTTGGTTTTCTTATGACGTTAGTGTATCCTCAATGGATTTCCAATATTGTCCCAATACCAAAAAAAGACGGAAAAGTCTGCATGTGCATAGATTACAGAGATCTAAATAAAGCTAGTCCAAAAGATTATTTTCCATTGCCACACATTGATATGTTAGTGGATAGCATAGCAAAATTCAAAGTATTCTCGTTCATGGATGGATTTTACGGGTATAATCAAATAAGAATGGCTTTGGAGGACATGGAAAAACAATGTTTAACACACCCTAGGGAACATTCTATTATAGAGTGATGCCCTTCAGATTGAAGAACGCTGGTGCAACATACCAGAGGGTTATGACAACCCTATTCCATGATCTTATGCACAAGGAAATTGAAGTATATGTTGATGATATGATTGCTAAATCCCAGACGGAAAAAGGGCATGTAGAAGATTTGCTGAAGTTGTTTCAGCGTTTGAGGAAGTATTGTCTCCGCTTGAATCCAAATAAATGCACCTTCGGTGTTCAATCAGGAAAATTGTTGGGTTTCATTGTTAGCCAGAAAGGAATTGAAGTTGACCCTGATAAAGTCAAAGAAATTCAATAGATGTCAGCACCAAGAACTTAAAAGCAAGTCATAGGTTTCCTCGGGCGTTGGAATTATATTCCAGATTCATTTCCCACACGACTACAACATGTGAACCAATTTTAAGTTGTTAAAGAAAGATCAAGGTCATGTGTGGACGGACGGCCAAAGGGAATTTGAAAGTATTAAAGAATATCTTCTTGAACCTCCTATCTTGCTCCCTCCTGTCGAAGAAAGACCGTTGATTATGTATCTGACAGTGTTAGATAAATCCATGGCTTGTACTCTGGGACAACAGGATGGAATAGGGAAGAAGGAGTTCTCCATTTATTATCTCAGTAAAAAATTCACTGATTGTGAGTCGCGGTATTCCATGATGGAAAAGACATGTTGTGCTTTGTCCTGGGCGGCAAAACATTTGCGGCAGTATATGTTGAATCACACTACTTGGTTGATCTCCAAAATAGATCCAATCAAGTACATTTTTGAAAAGCCTGCTCTTACTGGGAGAATTTCCCCTGGTAGTGTTTTTATCCGAATATGATATCGAATACCGCACTCAAAAAGCTATTAAAAACAGTGTGTTGGCAGATTATCTTACTCACCAACCAGTGGAGGACCACCAGTCTGTAGAATATGAATTCCTCGATGAGGATGTGATGTTCCTGAAAGTGAAAGGTTGTGATGAACCATTGCCTGAGGAAGGTCCTGAACCTGAATCTTGTTGGAGTATGATATTTAATGGAGTTGTGAATGCTTATGGTAAAGGAATTGGTGCCTTGATTGTCACTCCCCATGGATCGCAAATTCCTTTTACTGCAAGGTTAACATTTGATTATACTAATAATATGGCAGAATATGAGGCATGCATCATAGGTCTCGAAGAAGCTATTGATCTCAGAATTAAAATTCTAGATGTGTATGGTGATTCAACTTTGGTAATAAATCAGATTAAAGGAGAATGGGATACTCGTCACCCCGACTTGATCCGTTACAAATATTATACTAGAAGATTGTTACCCTTCTTTAACAAAGTTGAATTCCATCACATTCCTAGAGATGAAAATAAAATGGCAGACGCTCTGGCAACTCTAGATTTTATGTACCAAGTAAATACTTGGAATGATATACCTTGAATTACGATTCAGCGACTGGATAGGCCCGCTCATGTGTTTACACCAGAGGAGGTAGAAGATGAAAAACCTTGGTATCATGACATCAAGAATTTTCTTCAGACTCAGGAATACCTGATTGGTGCTTCGAAGAAAGAGAGAAAAACATTGAGAAGATTGGCAGGCAGTTTCTTCCTCAGGGAAAATGTGTTGTATAAGAGAAATTATGACATGGTCTTGCTCAGATGTGTGGATAGACACGAAGCAGGCATGTTGATGCATGAGGTTCATGAAGGTTCTTTTGGCACTCACGCCAATGGACATTTGATGGCTAAAAGGATGTTAAGGGCAGGTTACTATTGGCTGACAATGGAATCTAATTGTTACAAATTTACAAAGAAGTGTCATAAATGCCAGATTTATGCAGACAAGGTCCATGTGCCTCCGACACTTCTCAATGTGATTTCCTCCCCGTGGCCTTTTTCTATGTGGGGTATTGACAAGATTGGGTTTATAGAAGCCAAAGCTTCGAATGGACACCGTTTTATCTTGGTAGTAATTGATTACTTCCCCAAGTGGGTGGAGGCTGCTTCATATGCTAATGTTACCAAGCAGGTGGTTGTGCGCTTCATTAAGAATAATATTATATGTCGATATGGTGTGCCAAACATAATTATCACTGACAATGGCTCGAAGCTGAACAACAAGATGATGATAGAACTTTGTGAGGAATTCAAGATTGTCCATCACAATTCATCTTCGTACAGGCCGAAGATGAATGGGGATGTTGAAGCTGCTAATAAGAATATCAAGAAAATTATCCAGAAAATGGTTGTTACTTATAAGGATTGGCATGAAATGCTTCCTTTTTCTTTGCATGGATATCAAACATCTTTC
The DNA here is from genome assembly GCA_948472305.1 of Vicia faba. NCBI lineage: Eukaryota > Viridiplantae > Streptophyta > Magnoliopsida > Fabales > Fabaceae > Vicia > Vicia faba. The sequence goes on from OX451739.1 coordinate 1,386,376,992, forward strand.
TACACTTCAACAGGAGCAACCTCATTCTCCCTTGTGTATGGAATGGAAGCTGTGCTCCCAATTAAGGTTGATATTCCCTCTTTGCATGTGATAATGGAAACCAAGTTAACAGAGGCTGAATGAGTCCAGAACAGGTTTGACCAATTGAATTTGATTGAGGAGAAGAGGATGACAGCGTTGTGTCATGGCCAGTTATATCAGAAAAGGATGAAGAAGGCTTTTGAAAAGAAGTTCAAACCTCATGAACTCAGAGAAGGCAACCTCGTGCTCAGGAAGATCATGTCTTTCAACACTGATTCTAGGGGCAAGTGAACTCCCAATTTTGAATGCCCATATGTTGTCAAGAAAGCCTTCTCTAGAGGTGCATTAATTCTTGAAACTATGGATGGTGAGGAGTTCCCACGTCCCATGAATGCTGGCGTAGTCAAGAAATACTTCGCCTAAAGGAATAAAAGAACAACTCGCTAAGTTGAACACCCGAAAGGGCGGCTTTGGCAAAAAAGAGCGTCTCGGTAGGCCAAAAACCCGAAAGGGAGGTCTAGGCAAAAATTAGAGACATAAATAGAATAAATTTCCCCCTAAGATGAAAACCCGCAAAGGCAGCTTAGGCAAAAGTTAGGGACTTTCTTGGCAAGTAACTACATCAGACAAGACTTGATCATTGGAGCAACAATCTTCTCGGATTCTCATCACACTTCAATAGAAGTTGCTGCTAGGTATTTCAAAAGTTGTTAGAGGGGATAGTGGTCATTGTATCTCAATGTATCTTTTCCATTATATATTACCATTTTTTAAACTTTGTAATCATCTATGGAGTCTCGCCATTCGCAAACTACCATTCTATTAATGAAATTTGAGCTTTTACCCAATTCTTTATATTTCTTATTTTATTTAGCTGGCAAAGGCTCCATTTATTATTGATAATAACTTTCAAAGCAAAAATATTAAATAACAAAATTGATTTTTCAAAAAGAATTTACAATTTGCTTTTACAAAGGAATCTGTGATGAAATAATAACAACAACAATGGTGATCCCATGAATGGACAAACTCCAGTTTGTTTTAAGAAGTTTTTGTTCCCCTCGGGAAGGTTTACTCAGGATGATTCGCCGTATTGGGTTCGTGACTCCGGTATCCTTGGTCAAGTTTGGATTCATTTCTCCTCTTTTCTGAGTTTTCATGATGTGAAGTTTCAATCCGAGATTTCTTCAGTGAAGTTTTCGTTCGGTCTTATGGAAGTTATTTTTCCCGAGAAGTTGGTACCATAATCACTCTTTAAGAATGAAGGTCCCTGGTTTCTCTAGTGAAGAACATATTGTGGTTTTCCCTTTGAGGATGTTGTGTTAACCTCCCCAATGAAGTAGGCTTGAATTCCCCAGTGAATGGTTTGATGATTTGGTGTCCATCTGCTTTACTTGAGATTGGTTTTGCAATCCCCAGTAGAAGTGTTACTTTTTAAAACATTTGTTTCCCCAGTGAAGCCTGAAGAAGGATGTTCTATTCCTGTATCTGTACTATTCTGTCACTTTGTTTTGTTTACTTCTGGATTATGTGTCTCCCCAGTAAATCTAAAGTAGGCAATAGGATTTGTTTCTTCAGTTGGCATTTATTTTTTTTAGAATGATCATCTTGGATGTGGTTTAGCCGAGTGTTGTTTGTGCCAGAGTTGGTTTTGCATGCTTATTCCCAGTGTTATATATCTGTTTTGTCAGCATATGCATGATAACACTCATACATTCATACATACATCATGCATGGTTAATTTCAGAAAATCATTTCTCATTCACATTCTTTAATATTTTTGTTGACATATTACCCTGTTTTGCAGAGTTGTGTTGTCCTCTCTCCAATAGAGTGCCAACCTTAAGCAGAAAGCGTATATTCTTTCAATTTCCTCACTGAGTTATCCCTCGTGGAATATTTTTGCTTTAGCCTTCCTGTAAAGCTCCTTGTTTAGATGGATTTGGCTTTTTCCTTTTAAGTTTATTTCTCAAAGGATGTATTTTGGTTCACTGTTTCATTCCAGTTTATTTCTGGTTTAAATATGTGGTTCCACAACAATATTATTTACTTTGGATTTCTGAAAGCTTCGAGTTTTGGTTTGTGCATTTATTTTGCACGAGAAGACTTTATCTCCACAGCAGGAATATAGTTGCATTTCCCCAGGAAACCATATTTCTCTCCCCAGAAAGTAATATCTTTTTACAATCCTCCATGACAACAAGTGGCTGATCTCTTTATTTGAGCAACTTGTGCTTCTCTGTAAAAGTCGACGTAACTTTTTTTTGCTATCTCCTCTATGAGTGGATAGTTTACAGTCCATTGTCAATTTACGCCAGTGGGTGGCGAGACTTCCAAATTTGCAGAGACAGTTCGATGTGAAATCTTTGCAGGTGATAGTCTTTTTATTTGAGACAATTTATATATTACCCTTTCCAGGAAGAGTGCCCCGGTTAAAGAAGAAGTTGAGACCCTTTCTAGGTGAAATGCCAAAATTTTAGGGAAACTTGTTATCGTTTTGCTACCTTCAGTGAACATTGGTATTTCATTGTTAGTGAACTGCGATGCTATGATATTATCTTTCTACCTTCAGTGAAAGTTGGTAGGTCATTTGCAGTGAACGTCGATGATTGTTATCTTATTTTTACCCTCAGTGAACGTTGGTAGTTCATCGTCAATGAACGGCGATGCTATGATATCTCTTTTCCTTCTAACTTCAGTGAACATTGTTAGCTCATCGTCAGTAAACGTCGGTGTTGATATTTCTTTTCCTTCTACCTTCAGTGAATTTTGGTAGCTTTACTTCCAGTAGGAGTTGGTGTATCCTTTGACCATTTTACCATCCTCTCTGAGTCGAGTCTTTTGATCCACCAGTGATTTATTTTCCTGGTTGGGTTGCTCTCTTGTTTTTTATTATTGTTACATCCCCAATGGTGTTTTGCGTCTCTTTGGTCTTATTCATATGAATTCATGCTCATAAACATTGCATGGCATCTTAGGGCCAAAAATAGGGTTTTGTTTTATATTTAAGTATCTTCGACCGCGTCGACACAAAGATTTTTTTTACCTTCGTATCTCCGGATAGAAGAAACTTAAATAAGGGCAGCTGTTGTACCCCAATTTCCCCCCTGAGATCCCTTCACCATACCATGTTGATTCCATTACAATAAGATCACACTAGGATTCTTGGTTCACCTCCCTATATTTATCTTTGCACTTTGAGGAATCACCAAGCACCTTGACTTGTGTTCTTTTGTGATCATGAATATTTTTTGTCTTAATCTCTTCTTTTAATTAATAAAATGCAATGTTGGTTTGTCTTGCTTGTTACTCATGTAGGTAAAGGCAATAAGATTCAGCAAGTTGCTCCATGGGTTCATGATTTTATTTCCATGCCCTAGTAAATAAAGCTTGAGAAGTTAAAACCTCACCATTGAAGTTGTTTTGGAATAAATGGGATGGAAAGCTTATTTTGGTCACCATATTTCAAGGTTATCAAATTTTGTTAAAAAGCACAAGGGATTGATTGGAGAAATAGTCATGTTTGGACAAGACTTTGTTTCATTTGGTCACAAGTGCATATCTCTCTCAATTATCAAGATATGGAAGTGGTTTTGGTTGCTATGAGTTCTCATTATAATCCTCAACAAATTTTATTTACAAAGCATTTGTGTTGGTACAAGAAGTTTGTTCAAAATTATCAAAGTTCCTCAAGGCATGTTTCTTGATCTAGGAGCTAGGGTTTTGAACTTCAAAGGAGTATATCTTGCTCATCTTTTGGTATTTTTGAGTGATTCCAAATACATGCTTCTCTTCAAAGGGTTTTCAACAAATAAATTCCAAAGTTCCAAAGAGTTTTCATATGGAAGAAACTTGATGAAGAAGAAAGATTACAAGTCCTCCAGATGAGCCCCCATTTTCCTATGTGTGACTTCAAATGATCATAACTTGGTCAATTTTTATCACCTCGAGCCCATTATTTTTCCATAATGATCTTGAGGATGTGAAATTTATGCCTTGTTTTATATTCAAAGTTAGAAAATGGATGGAAATTGCCTTAAGGATACAAAACATTATAGGTAATTGCATGAGTTTTTGCCAACTTCAACAATTCATAACTCACTCAATGTTTTGAGATTTTGAATGGTTCAAGTCCCAAAATGTCATTCAAGAGGTCTATTTCATGCCATATTTTTTGGTCAAGAGAAAATTCCATGTGGAAGTCCATGTTTGGATGCAAAACATTATAGGTCACTTTTGATGGAAAATTTAAAAAATTTCTAAGTATGGAAAGTCAACCCTTTTTCTCCAGCTTTAACTCGATACAACTTTCACCTCAAGCATCCATTTGATCGCATTATTCTTCCATTGCAAAGCTTGTAACCTCATCTTTCTTAAGCATCAAGAATCATGCCTTAAGACCCCTTGAGTTGAGAATGCCATTGGTCAGTAGTTGGCACTTTGAAACTGAATTTTTCACCAAGTGAGAAGTTTGAAATCTTTGATTTGGCTTCCAAACACTTTGTTTCTGCGTGTTTTGCTTCTGAACGTGTTTAGTGAACTTCCATAAGTGATTAGCACAACAAAACGCGCGTTTTGGATGAGTTTTGATCAAATTAGAAGTCACACTTTTCTTGTTTGCAACTTCACACGATTTCCCTCCAAACTTCATCATTTCACACGCTTGGACATTCCATTTGATTCCCTATAAATAGAGGGTCATTCCCCATTCATTTCCTCTATCTTTGATAGCCAGAATCATCCTGCTAAACTTGTTCTATAACTCAGAATTCAGCAACTCCGAAATCCATATACAAGCCTTTTTCAATCCAATTTTTTCATCAATTCACCTTCCTTGATCTTCCATGAAGTTAACCATATAATTACATTCAATAATCGTGCCCTATATTGCTCCATAGAAGTCTAGTTTCAGAGCTCTACAACTCAACTTCAATAGGTAGATTCCTTCATCAATTCTTCAAAACTTTGATATCATTGTGATTCTCTCGTTGCCCTGGTTCTAGTGGAAACACTTGCTTTTTACTGGAAACACATTTTGACCATGAAATTTCAAATCCCTTTTCAAAATTTTCCTTCCAAATTGCTTGAGCTACAGTTTATATAAATTTGGCGCGAGGGTGTGGTTGTCTTCGTCTTGAAGAGACGAAGCGAATGACATAGGTCTGAGCTTCTGATTTTAAAATTTGAGAGACCTACAATTCACGTTGGCTAGAGGTTGAAGATGACCAACGTGTCATCTTCCAACCAATGATGGCGTGCCACTTGTTTTTTTTTTAAATTTTGATTTTATTTTTGATTCTATGCTTTATTCACCAATGACCATGATATGCACAGCGGGCCAGATCCTTTGGATCTGATTACTAACGTGTTTTGACTCTCATCCAATGGTCAACATATTTTTGACTTTTATTTTCTTTTCTGATTTTGATATTTAATTGTTTTAAACTTCAAAAAATCATAGAAAATTCATTTTAAGTCCAAAAAATCTGAAATACTTATGAAAAATATTTTTGATTATTCTCTTTCTGATTTTTATTTTTTCACAATTTAATTTTGTGTTTTGATGTTTTTTTATAAATTTACACTTTATTTGAATTGTTTTAAATGCTTAAAAATACTTGTATGCATTTTTAAATTCTAAAAAATTTATGGAATGATCCAATGATATTGTGACAAATATTGGTGACCTTATTTTATTTTTGTTTCTAACTTTATTATTTTTTATCATTTTTGGTTTATTCTACCCCTTTCTTTTAATTTTAAAAATAGTTTCTGACTTTAAAAAGATTACCAAAAAATTTATAAAATCATTTGAGTCCTTTTCTGATTTTTCTATGGTCTTACTTTTTATTTCTTGATTAATTTGAACATAGTTGATATTTTTCTCTTTTATTTCTAATTTTAAACATTATTTTTAAACCTTTTTGTATATATTAAAATGTAATATTATTTTGTGACTATTTTCTGGCTGATGTTGGGTTAAATTTTTGATCATGAACTTTATTAACATCATTGGATCCATGGTGTTGAGTCTAACTCCACAAAAATGGATGAATGATTTTAATAATAGTTTGATTAAATTTAATCCAAAAGTGGTTTGTATGTTCTCTCCCACCCCTCTTCATCTCATCTCCTTCTTATTGCAGTAAATGTTATTGGAGCATGATCTCTATATCATGTCTCAAATAAAATGGTGCATAGATTGCTATTGACCAGCCTCAAAATAGGTGCGACTTCTATATAAGTCTACTTACGATTGCTTAACATAGTGCTAAATTTTGTCCCGATTCGAATAAATAATCATTCGTGGACCAAACTTATGTTTGCAAGCCCAAGTATGTTAATTTGATCTCTTTGATCCAATAACCTTGAGATTCATTGTATCGAGGCTTTGGTTCTACCAATCCTCTAATGGATCTACAACACTTTTGGTCAACGCGGATCACTTAAACAATCGCTGATCATTAAATGATACTCATAAGGATTCAAAATGGATGATATACTTGACAAAAAGCAAATGCAACTTGTTGTGTGGAGGCTTTGGTTCTACCAATCCCCTAATGAGTTCCAAATGCAAGTTTTAAGATGATCATCCAACTAACCACTAATCACTAATAATTTACTTTATCCTTTATTCTTTTATTATATGCCCCTTTTATTTTTATGCACTATTTACTTTTAGCATTTACATTTCATGCCATTTTCATCTTTGCTCATTTAAGTATTTACTTTCTTGTCATTTTTATTTTTTGCTCACTTTAGTTTTACTTTTCTTTTTTTAAAACACCTAATAATCAACACAAACCCTAAACATATTTAATGATACTTGGACTATTTAGTTACTATCCTTGGCATTATGTAGTATTGGACTTTTTTGACTTAGGATTAGAAACCTTGGCCTATGATTAGAGTCCTTGTGATCTTATCTGATTATTTTGTCTGGAGCTCTTGAGGTTTACCTAAATACATTGGGTTTTTTGTTTGTTTTGTGTGCAAGTTATTGTGATTACACCCTTTATTTGTAATCCAGAATTCACCCGTATACAGTCGTTACTCTGTCCAATTTTTGTGAAGACTTAATACACTTGATGTTTGGTTCTCTCAAGAGGTCTAGTATTTTTTCTTGTTTGGTTTCAATCCAAAGAATGGTAATTCTATCTTGGCTCATAGTGTCAAATATTGGCTTCTTGTTGGTTAGATGGTTCTTATCCCTAGATTTTACCTTATGCTTTAGGATAGCCTCTTCTTCTCCTCCCATCTTCTTTAATTTCAAAAATCTTCTCCCTCCTTTTGAAAACTCTTCTTATTTTAAACTTGAACCACTTTCATAATAAACTTGGACTTAGGTCCATCCATTTTCAAACATTTTCATAAATAAACACCAATAAACTTAATAATACTTTGACATCCTTTTTGTGATAAGACTAAAAGTCAATCAATCTCATTCAAACCATTTTTCCACCTTGGCATTCATCTTTAAACTTTTCTCAAAAAGATTGGACTCTTGTCAATCCTTATAGTGATGCAAACAACTATACTTCTACAATATGTAGTTAGGAGAGATATTTTCCACCTGGGTGTTGAGTGAGGCATTGTTGATTCTAAAATCCAAGCCATATCCTCCACTTTGAGATGATGCAAATTCTCCTTTCTCATGATTGTGGGTGGTAGGTATGTTTTTGACACAGACAATAATGATGATGTTTTATCTCATAAAATTAACCAACACATTTGTGTTTTAAATTTTTTAAAAGAGGAACTACGTGTACCCTGATCCCCTATTGCACGAAAAGGTGGTAGGTAGGCACTAAATGTTCCCAACCGCGGCGGGTGCAAAAATCATAAAAAAATATATATTTCTTTTCTCACCTCCACCATCTATTTTATACAACATTTTTTTCATAGCCAAAATATACAGATTTTACAAAGAGGTTCCTGCGGAGTACCGTAGATGTTTAGGGTGCTAATACCTTTCCTTTGCATAACCAACCCCTTACCTAGAATCTTTCCCCCTATTTTTGGGTTATTCGCACTTTTCCCATTCCTTTGGAAACAATAAAGTACAGTGGCGGTTTTTATTTTGATTTGTATAAGTCTAGTCAATCCAATGGCTTAGTATTAAACATTTCTACCGCTACACATAGGGGACAGGATCAGGCAGGAAAATAACCACTAGAGAAACGTCTGACTTGTTATGGTACTCTATCTCTATAGGAGCGGGAACACCAAAACACGAAACAATAACATTCACCCCTTTTTCAGAATATTTAGGCATCACAAAATCCATTATAATCATCTCTATTGTTTGTGAATTTGATAGTACCATTATCTAACAACAATTGAACGCCCCTTCTTACGATAGAACAACTGAAGTGGTGAAAAACACAAGAAGGGGGGGGGGGGGGGTTGAATTGTAAAACTGAAATCTAAAGCAATGAACAAGATATTTTTATCCTAGTTCGTTTGATCTCAAACTACTCCAGTCCACCCGTCAAGGTGATTTCGCCTCTCTCCAACGAGGTCTTAATCCACTATATTCAACTGAATATTACAGACTGCTTTAACAACTGCTAAAGCCTTCTTGATTCAAACCACAACCCGGTTTGTCAAGGTAACACTTTCTTTCAAAGAGATAAAACTATGTGTGTGGATGTTTTCTACAAAACTTTATCACAACTGTGATGTATACACAAAATGAAGCTTAGAAACTAGATTGCTAAATAGTAATGGAATATCAGAGTGTGTGGTTTAGCAAAACTGGTAGGACGAAGATTATGGTTCGGCTTTTGTGCGTGTAGAGATTTGGAGAGCATTAACCATTTCAATCTTCAAAGCCTTGTTTATATAGCACTGAGATGATGAACGTTGGATGCAATATTCTTGATTCAATGCTAATAACAAGCTTTCCTTATTGAGCAGATCTTGTCTGGAATGAGGCCGTTGGAATTAATTAGCTTTCAATGCACAGTACCGTTGCTTACTTAATGCAAGTTCTGGCTTGGCTCATTCTGACTCTGCTTCGCTGCTGATGAACTATTGTTTCTGTATCAGAGTGTTGAGCGCAGTCTTGTTCATCAGGCTTCAGCATGTACGTGAGTTGATCATCTGATTTTGACGTTCTGATGTAGCAACTTCTGATGCTGATGTATGAAATCAAATTCTGATGCTGAATAGATGTGATCTTGCTTATATCAATCAGAGTATCTGCAAGTCAGAACATAGTAATTTTTAGGCAGCAGATAGTTCATTCATGAAACTTATAAATACTATATCTTTTCACTTTGTTATCATCAAAACTCAAATATAGGGTAGTAGATTCAAACATTGTTCTAACAATCTCCCCCTTTTTGATGATGACAAAAACTAGATATTTTAAATGAAAATAACGTGAAAAGGTATCTGGAATATGTATCAGAATAAGAAGTAAAAGAATAAGGAGTAAGGAAATACTCCCCCTGAGTTTATTACTTCCCTTTGATTATACGTGTTCTTCAGGATTAGATCTTTTTGCCTTTCTTTGAACATCAGAGTATCAGAGTCTTTGACTTATCAGAAGCTTTATGTCAGAGCAGAGCTTCAGAGCTTTTCTTGTCAGAGCTTTGCTTTGGATCAGAATATTATGGCGGGTCAGAACTTCATATTGATCAGAGCAACTTCATATTGATCAGAGCTTCTAGTCTTCAGAGTGTCCAGGAGCTTCCTTGTGCCTGTAGACTTTAAGCAACACAGAAAAAACATTTCAAGTAATAGAGTTAGAATGTTTGAGAATTTCTGTCTAGTTAGCCGTTATTGATTTAAATATCATTCTTGTTCTCCCCCTTTTTGTCAGCAATCAAAAAGTGTTGGTGATGTGCTAAAACAATTAAGATCAGAAAAACTAATTATATTAATATAGTTCAGAATCAAAACAAGAAAATATTACAAAACATAATCAAACAGTACATTAGAAAATCAAGGAAAACATGAAAGAAGGTCATGCATGAAAAAAGATTAAGGTTGAGGAGGCAAGCGTGTGAACAGGTTCTCCAGCATGGCTTGAATCTTTTTCAGATTCTTTGCGTTCAGAGGTTTCCCAATTGTTGGTTCAATAGTGCTCAGCTCTTGAGCTTCTATCAGATGTTCAATCAGCCTATTCTCTGTCAGAATATCTGATATCAACCTTCCAAAAGGTATCCAATCCCTCTTGGTTCTTTCTTCTTCTCTTGTTTCTTTCACACTGGTTCTGAGGTGGTTGAACAGGAAGTGAGCCAGATTGATCTTTACCTTCTGATCAATAAAGTAGATCAGAAACTGCTGATCCACATTTATGTAATCAGGAGAACTTGTTGGTTTCCTGTGGTTGAAGCACCCCAGAATGATCTTAGCCCATACTCTGAAATGATCCTTCAGATCCTTAATCTTGCTGCTGGGCATCCCAAGAGTGAAAATCCTATTAGCTACCACACCTATATCAGCACATCTTTCAGCCATGTCCACACAACGGACGCCACCACCACTTTGACCGATTAGCCTTGCAATGAGATCTTCAGAAATCACAATCTTCTTCCCCATAACAGAGGAGATGACTAGATGTGTTGAAACCTTGGCGTGAATCCAAAATTCCTTGACCAGCGTTGGGAATGTTGGTCCAACCAACCTATCGAAATACCTTTCCCACTTTTGAGCCCTAACTTCTTCAGTTAGGTCAAAACCATTCTCCTTCAAGCTTTCAAAATCAATGATTAACTCAGAAAGCACTTCAAGGTTCTTCACCGGAGTGAGGAGAGTTCTGAGTGGCACTTGATATTGCTCAGATGATGCTTTCTTCTGATTACCTGCAGAAACGCTACTGGAGGATGCCATGTTCACACTAAAAGGGTTTTGAGAATGAACTGAGGAAAAAGGTTTGCAAGAGATGAACTCAGAAATATGCAGAAAATGCTTGAGTATTAGTGAGAAAGCGTAAAGAATAAGAATGAGAGATTAATGTGCTTAAATAGAGTTTTCAAAACTATTTTGAAAAGATAAACGTTTTTAAGAGAGAGAAAAATCATGATTGCCATTTAAAAGCATGATTACTTTTCATTAAATGCTTGCTGATTTTGGGGGATTTGAGAAAGATACTTAAAAACGGTTACCAGACATGTGTCTCAATGCACCCAATCAGCGCTTTGCCTTCTCAGAAGCGTGCACGCGTTCTGCTTCAGAGATATGCTGATGATTGGATGACACTTGTTTGATGTAGTGATCAGCACGTCTGTCTTTGAGCATAGACTCTCAGATCTTTTGACTTGCATCTGATACAATCTGCATGTTCTATCTTTCTGAAAGAAGATTGATCAGAAGTTCACAGTGATATAATTACATTCTGAAGGTAAATATATGGAATTAAAACATTTTCACTCTGGGCATACTTTCATGCTGAGATGTTTCAGAATGAAATTAAACCTATCTTCTGAAAGGGGTTTAGTAAAGATATCAGCCCATTGATGGCCTGTATCTATAAATTTTAAGTTCAAAATACCTTTCTGAATATAGTCCCTAATGAAGTGATGTTTTATTTCTATATGCTTAGCTCTAGAATGTAAAATAGGATTTTTACTTAAGCAAATAGCAGAAGTATTATCACAAAGTATAGGAATGTTACTCTCAAAAATCTGGAAGTCTTCAAGCTGACTTTTCATCCAGAGCATTTGTGTGCTACATCCTGCTGCTGCTATGTACTCAGCTTCTGCTGTTGACAGAGCAATTGTTGATTGCCTTTTGCTGGACCAAGAGATCAGATTTTCTCCCAGAAACTGGCAGCTTCCAGAAGTACTTTTACGTTCCACTCTGTCTCCAGCAAAATCAGCATCACAGTAGCCTACTAAGCTGTAATCACTAGATTTTCTATAAAACAAACCCAGATTAGTAGTACCTTTCAGATACTTGAAAATTCGCTTAACAGCTGTTAAGTGAGATTCTCTAGGATCTGATTGGAATCTAGCACAGATACAAACACTGAATAATATGTCAGGTCTTGAAGCAGTTAGATAGAGGAGAGAACCAATCATACCTCTGTAGACTTTCTGTTCTACATTTTTGCTTACCTCTTCTCTTTCCAGAATGCACGTGGGATGCATTGGAATCTTTGATGGCTTACATTCTGAGAGGTCAAATTTCTTCAGAAGATCTCTGATGTATTTGCTCTGATGAATGTAAGTTCCTTCTGGAGTTTGATTGATCTGAATTCCTAGAAAGAATTTCAGTTCCCCCATGAGGCTCATCTCAAATTCTGCCTGCATACACTTAGCAAATTTTCTTCCAAGAGAAGGATTAGTAGAACCAAAAATAATATCATCAACATAAATTTGACAGACTAAGATGTCACTCTTAACTGATTTACAGAATAAAGTAGTGTCCACTTTCCCTCTGGTGAATTCATTTTCAAGCAGAAAGTTACTTAGCCTTTCATACCAAGCTCTGGGAGCTTGTTTCAGACCATACAGTGACTTTTTTAGTTTGAAAACATGTTCTGGATGTTTTGTACTTTCAAAACCTGGAGGTTGGTGAACATAAACTTCTTCTTCTATATAACCATTTAAGAATGCACTTTTGACATCCATCTGATACAGAGTGATGCCTCTATTAACAGCAAATGAAATTAAAAGTCTGATAGATTCTAACCTGGCGACTGGGGCAAAGGTTTCTGTATAGTCTATCCCCTCTTGCTGACTATAACCTTGTGCAACCAGTCGTGCCTTGTTTCTGATGACTTCACCTTGTTCATTTAGCTTGTTTCTGAACACCCATCTTGTTCCAATGACGTTGAATCCTTTTGGTCTGGGAACGAGATCCCATACGTCGTTTCTGGTGAATTGATTCAGCTCTTCTTGCCTTGCCAGAATCCAGTCATTATCCAGAAGTGCTTCATCAATAGAAGAAGGTTCAATCAGAGACACCAGTCCCATAAGAGTTTCTTCAGAGTTTCTGAAGCTTGCTCTTGTTCTGATTGGATCTTCCTTTCTTCCTAGGATAGTCTCTTCTGGGTGATCCAAGCTGCTTCTGGGTAATCTCTTCTGAGGTTGATCAGCAGCTGTTGTAGGATTTCTAGCAGTGCTCCTTTCAGAAGTTGAAGGAATGTCTGTGTTGAGAGCTTCTGATGACTTGTCTTCAGAACCTGCAAATTCAATTTCTATACCTGCAAAAACTTCATTCTGCTTTGACTTTTCAGAGTCAAGCTTGTCATCAAAACGAACACTGATTGATTCTTCCACAATCTGTGTTTCTGTATTGTATACTCTGTACCCTTTTGAGCGTTCAGAGTATCCTAACATAATACACTTCTGTGCTTTAGAGTCAAACTTGTTCAAATAATTCTTTGTATTTAATATAAAGCAAGTACATCCAAATGGATGAAAATATGAAATGTTGGGCTTTCTGTTCTTCCACAATTCATATGGAGTCTTTTCCAGAATAGGTCTTATTGAGATTCTATTCTGAATGTAGCACGCTGTGTTTATTGCCTCTGCCCAGAAGGTCTTAGCAACGTTTGTCTCATTGATCATGGTTCTGGCCATTTCTTGCAATGTTCTGTTCTTTCGTTCTACAACTCCATTTTGTTGGGGAGTTCTAGGACAAGAGAAATCATGCAGAATGCCTCTGTCATTAAAGAATGACTCAAAATCTTTATTTTTAAATTCTCCACCATGATCACTTCTGACTTTAACGACTCTAAGATCCTTTTCATTCTGAACTTGGTTACAGAAGGTAACAAACACAGAGTGTGACTCGTCCTTGTGTCTTAAGAACTTTACCCATGTCCATCTGCTATAGTCATCTACGATTACTAACCCATACTTCTTACCACTGACTGAAGCAGTTTTAACTGGTCCAAATAAGTCAATGTGCAGAAGTTCTAATGGCTTAGAGGTAGAAACAACATTTTTGGATTTAAAAGAAGGTTTTGCAAATTTGCCTTTCTGACATGCTTCACACAGAGCATCTGAATTGAACTTCAAATTAGGAAGTCCTCTGACCAGATTGAGTTTGTTAATCTGAGATATTCTTCTCATACTAACATGCCCCAATCTTCTGTGCCAGATCCACTGCTCGTTGTTAACAGACAGAAGACATTTTACATTCTGACTCTTTAGTTCAGAAAGTTTGATTTTGTAAATGTTGTTTTTCCTCTTACCATTAAACAGGATAGTCCCATCTTTCTGACTAACAACTTTACATGATTTTTGATTAAAGATTATATCATAACCGTTATCACTTAATTGACTTATGGATAACAGATTATGCATCAATCCATCTACTAGCAGAACATTATTAATAGAGGGAAGATTTCCATTACCTACAGTTCCAGAGACAATTATCTTTCCCCTCTGATTGCCTCCAAAGCCAACGTGGCCTCCAGGCTTAAGTTCCAGGCTTTGGAACATATGCCTTCTTCCCGTCATGTGTCGTGAGCAGCCAGAGTCCAGGTACCATGACTGGTGTTTCTGACTTGCTGCTAAAGATATCTGCAACATGTATTATTTTATCCTTAGGTACCCAGATTTTCTTGGGTCCTGATTTGTTAGTTTTACCAAAACTCTGGTTGAATTTTGGTTTCACAGAGTGCTTACTGCTAGTATATTTGATATCATGTGTGTGACCATACACAAAGTGTGAATTCAGAGGAGTGTGTTTAATGGTTAAGTCCATGACATTCTTTGGTGTAGGAACCTTACCTTGGTATCCTATTCCTTTCCTGCCGTTTCTGCTAACTCCATAGATCATTGAAGCCATTCTGCTTCTATCTATGCTTTTAGCTAGGAACTTCTGGAAACTGTGATCATACTCCTTGATGATCTCATCAGCGTTGCTGGGAGTTTCAGAAATTGGTTCCTTCTGAGAGTTTTGTAAAGTGTTTTCTAATTTTGAAATCTTATTTCTCAGCTCAGAATTTTCCAATTTGAGACTCTCAGACTTATTAGAGTCAGATTCAGGATTCCTTTTCAGGTCTCTGAATTTAGCTCTAATTTGCTGATAACGTTCCAGAATCTCATTTAGGCTTTCAGCAAGTTCAGCCTTTGTAAAGTTAACAGCGAAGTTAGGAAATACCTCTTCAGTGTCTGATTCTGAGTCTGATTCAGAAGCTTCACTATCTTCTGAAATGTTAGCCATGAGAGCTATGTTTGCCCTTTCATCATCTGATTCTGAGTCAGCTTCAGACGAGTCAGAGTCATCCCATGTGGCCATGAGACTTTTCTTCTTCTCTCTTCCAAACTTCTTTTTGGGCTTTTCCCTCTGAAGCTTTGGGCAGTCACTCTTGTAGTGTCCTTGCTCATTGCACTCATAGCAGATGATGTCTTTGGTGTTTGGCTTCTTGCTACTGGAGGAGCCTTCAGATCTTCTGTATCCAGAGGAAGAATCTGTCCTTCTGTATCTGGAAGAAGACTCATTCTGATCAGATCTTCTGGGATTCCTGAACTTCCTTTGTCTTTGCTTCCACAGTTGATTTACTCTTCTGGAGAGAAGGGAAAGTTCGTCTTCTTCTGATGAGGATCCATCAGATGTTTCTTCTACTGCCTGCAAAACTTTAGACTCAAATTTCTTGTTAGATTTTAATGCTAAAGGCTTACCTTGCTTCTGAGGCTCATCAGCTTCTAGCTCTATCTCATGACTTCTGAGGGAGCTGATAAGTTTCTCCAGAGTGATTTTGTTGAGATCTTTAGCTAGCTTCAGAGCAGTAACCATAGGCCTCCACTGCTTGGGTAAACTTCTGACGATTTTCTTGACATGGTCAGCAGTAGAGTATCCTTTGTCCAGAACTTTGAGACCAGCTACCAGAATCTGGAATCTAGAGAACATAGTTTCAATGGATTCAGATTCTTCCATTTTGAACGCCTCATACTTCTGAATGAGCGCCAGAGCTTTTGTTTCTTTGACCTGAACGTTGCCCTCATGCGTCATTCTGAGAGAATCAAAGATATTCTTTGCTGTGTCTCTGTTGGAGATCTTTTCATACTCAGTATAGGAGATGGCACTGAGGAGGATGGTTCTGGCCTTGTGGTGATTCTTGAAGTCACGCTTTTGTTGATCAGACATTGATTTTCTATCAATCTTCTGACCACTTGCATTCACAGGGTGCGTGTATCCATCTGTCACCATATCCCACAGATCAGCATCATGTGCTAGAAAGAAGCTTTCAATTCTGTCTTTCCAGTAATCAAAGTTTTCTCCATCAAAGACTGGAGGTTTGCCACTGAATCTGTCTCTGTCCTCATTGTTGTCATTGCTGATGTGAGAATTGTTTCCTGCCATTGTGTTTTTCTGACGCTGGATCTTGTACTGACACGGTTAAGTGTTTTAGCTCAGAACCAGGCGCTCTGATGCCAATTGAAGTGGTGAAAAACACAAGAAGGGGGGGTTGAATTGTAAAACTGAAATCTAAAGCAATGAACAATATATTTTTATCCTGGTTCGTTTGATCTCAAACTACTCCAGTCCACCCGTCAAGGTGATTTCGCCTCTCTCCAACGAGGTCTTAATCCACTATATTCAACTGAATATTACAGACTGCTTTAACAACTG
Source organism: Vicia faba (assembly GCA_948472305.1). Classification (NCBI taxonomy): domain Eukaryota; kingdom Viridiplantae; phylum Streptophyta; class Magnoliopsida; order Fabales; family Fabaceae; genus Vicia; species Vicia faba. Next base: position 1,386,393,555 of record OX451739.1, read on the forward strand.
CTAAAGCCTTCTTGATTCAAACCACAACCCGGTTTGTCAAGGTAACACTTTCTTTCAAAGAGATAAAACTATGTGTGTGGATGTTTTCTACAAAACTTTATCACAACTGTGATGTATACACAAAATGAAGCTTAGAAACTAGATTGCTAAACAGTAATGGAATATCAGAGTGTATGGTTTAGCAAAACTGGTAGGACGAAGATTATGGTTCAGCTTTTGTGCGTGTAGAGATTTGGAGAGCATTAACCATTTCAATCTTCAAAGCCTTGTTTATATAGCACTGAGATGATGAATGTTGGATGCAATATTCTTGATTCAATGCTAATAACAAGCTTTCCTTATTGAGCAGATCTTGTCTGGAATGAGGCCGTTGGAATTAATTAGCTTTCAATGCACAGTACCGTTGCTTACTTAATGCAAGTTCTGGCTTGGCTCATTCTGACTCTGCTTCGCTGCTGATGAACTATTGTTTCTGTATCAGAGTGTTGAGCGCAGTCTTGTTCATCAGGCTTCAGCATGTACGTGAGTTGATCATCTGATTTTGACGTTCTGATGTAGCAACTTCTGATGCTGATGTATGAAATCAAATTCTGATGCTGAATAGATGTGATCTTGCTTATATCAATCAGAGTATCTGTAAGTCAGAACATAGTAATTTTTAGGCAGCAGATAGTTCATTCATGAAACTTATAAATACTATATCTTTTCACTTTGTTATCATCAAAACTCAAATATAGGGTAGTAGATTCAAACATTGTTCTAACAACAACCACGAGAATCCCTACAACAGATCTGACAAGACCCATAATGGTGTTCTTCTTGGCCATCCATGTGACAGAATGTAGCGTGCAGCTGCACCAAATCCTCATTCATATAATTCACATCAAAAATACAGATTTCACCGGGTCATCGATAAACCATATTTACGTCTTCTTCGTACTCAGCCCTAGGCCTGATTATGTGGATGAGACATTCGTCCATCATCTCTTGAAGACCAACTTTTATTTTATCACATCCTTGGATATCTGTACTGCAAATACTACAACCAACATGGTCGTGCGTATAATAGTTTAATTCACAAAGATCAACATGCATCTTTACTAAATCCCCTCTAACCAGATTGATATCAAAAATTCGGAAGTCCCCAGGACAACCAGCCACCGTATTTATAACACTTGCACCTCCATGTTTAGGAAAATGATTATCTTTCACGTTAGGACCAACATATTTAAAGGATAGGAGGCCAGATCTCACCATCTTCTGTACTTCCGATTACAAGGGATAACAACTCTTGATGTTGTGCCCTGGGGATCCTTGACGAAAAGAACAATTCTTATCTGCCTTATAATATTAAGGTAAAGGTGAAGGTACATCAAGGGGAGGTTTAGTCTGAACCAACTTCTTCTGAATCAAAGTCGGGAATAACTCTGCCTAGCTCATTTGAATAGAGTCAAAAGCTTATTTCTTCTGACTTTGCCCTTCATTTCCCTGAGGAGGTGGTCTTTGATAGGCAACAGTAGTTGGAGCTATATTGATAACTCGAGTTACAGAAGCAACCTATTGTTGGTACCAATGATGTCTTCTAGGTGGTCTAATATTCCTTTCGTCAAGCGTCCTTCCCTGATAGCTTCTTCTAGACGAACACCAATTCTTACCATCTTAGTGAAATTACGTGGCGCACTGGCGACCATCCTTTCATAATAAAATGATCCAAAGGTTTTCATGAAGACCTTGGTCATTTCTTGTTCTCCCATTGTGGGTACCACCTGGGAAACTATCTCACGCCAACACTGCACATATTCTTTAAACCACTCCTTGTCTTTCTGAGCCATTTGTCTCAATTGGTCATAGTTAGACGCCATAAACATATTATACTTATATTGTTTGATGAAGGCTTCCCCTAGATCATTGTAGGTGCGAATATTGCTACTGTCCAAACCCATATACCACTTAAAAGTGACACCGGTTAAACTATCTTGGAAGAAATGAATAAGCAAATGATGATCATCAGTATGGTGGAAGTCTTTATGACATACATCACTAGGTGGTCACGAGGACAAGAGTTTTCCTTGTATCTCTAAAATTCTGGAACTTTAAACTTCGCTGGAACCTTTACGTTAGGGACTAAGCATATTTCACTGGTGTTCTGTCCGAATAATTCTTTTCCTCGAAGAGCCTTCATTTCTTTCTGCATCTCATTGAATTGGTCCTAAAAGTCATCCAATCGGTCATAGAAACCCACACTTTCAATCGGTGGAGGAACGGGACGATAAACTTCATCATTAACAAACGACATAACATTCACCGTAGGAGGGGTAATATGATGGATCTCATTTACAGCAGGAGTTACATGCACCACATGAGGTGCATAAATAGTAGCAGCTTGAGAAAATGGAGCAACTTGAGCATCAAGATTGTAACCTTCTGGCATGAAATTTTCAGGCATTCCCCACAGGTAACCCTGAGGCATACGGTTTTGAGCAACAATAACTGGAATAACCAAAATGGGAACTGATTGAACTTCGAAGCGACCGTTGTTTGTTGTAGTTAAGCAACATGAGGAGAAAGGGGAGCAATTGGTGGCTTGTTCTAAGAAGCCACTAATGATTCCATCAATGTAGTCAGATTAGACATATCATCCTTCAAAGCGGTAACTTCTTCATGCAACTCACAAGTCTCTTGTTCAATATTCTTCATTTTCTTCCTGGAATTAGCTCGAGTATTGTATTTGTGAGATAACTTGCTTCTGAACGAAGTAGCTGAAACATAGTAAGATATCTGGATATAAACAGAAATGCAAGGAATATGTGAAAAATGATGCATGATATGCAATGTGTGATCGGTGGAAATAGAACTGACTGTTTTTTAAGCTGGTTCGCAAAATGTCGCGGTAAGCAAGAGTCGCCACCGTCTTTTATGTTCTCCAACATGGAAAGGACAAAAGCACAACAAAATTCCTTTTCGAGATGTTTCTCGGTTCGGGAGGTAGATTTATATAAAGGGAAGGTGTTAGCACCCTTTCTATCCGTGGTTATCCATGGGCTCTTAGGTACTTGCCCTTATGTTTTCAAAAATTGTTTGCTTTTCAAGTGTTTGTGGGTTTTGAAAAAGTTTCGTTCGAAAAATTTCTAGGTAACTCTTGTATCTGTCCTCAAGAGTGTATGAAATATTTGTTTGAAAACTTTTTGAAAGTGTAGGTGTGAAAAGTATTTTTGTTTGTTTGAGAGAGAAAGTACCCAGGAGAAATCTACCTACTCTAAGGAATTAGGCTGTGTAAGAGTCCTTAAGACAGTACTATCCCACTATTGAGAAATAGGAAGTACCATCGTTGGAGTTGTTCGGGTCAATTCGATTATAGGGACATGTGGTCACCAAAGCAATAGTAGGACGCCTTAGCGGTAACCCTAATGTCCTAGATCCTTTTTTATCGAGGCAACCGTTCCGAGGCAACTTGGATCTTTAGACAAGAGGGTGACCTCTAAAACACCCTATACTCAATGACCACGTCGAGGCAACCAGTGAGGCGTACCCTAGGAGTGGCATGTGCATGTGTGTGGTTTCAGTTTATTTATCTTTGAACATGTCATTTGTGAGCTACGAGTTGGTTTTATTTGTCAGGCAATCTTGTCATGCATAATTAACAGTTAATATTTTGCGGGAAATAAAGTGCGGAAAGGTAAATCTACGCTATTACAAGGCGCAGGTCCATACATCGCCAAAAACATAACCCGTTTGGAAAATAAATGCGAGAAAAGTAAAGAAAGCAGTAAAAGACCTAATTAACTATTACATACTAGGAAGCAGTTACATCAATATGATCAAAAAGAATTAAAGCGCGAAAGAAATTAAATCGGGACGTCCTTAGGGTTTTGACCCTTTTTTGAGAAAAGAATTGAAATTGTCCTTTTTTGCAATTTAATTAAAATTAAACCTAATAACTAATTAATTAATTAATTAAGAAAAAAAAAGTGTCTTTTACGTTTTTTAAGTCTTAATGAAAATAAAAATAAAAAGAAATTAAAAGTCAAGAGAAACCCTAATTCTAAGTTTATTTTATTTATTAAAAAAAAGATTAAAGTTAACCTAATTAAACTACATTGACTTAAGTTAGTGTTTATTTACAAAATAATTAATAATGAAAATAGTAAATAATAAAAATATTTAATGTTTTAAGTTTCTGAATTTAATATGAAAAATAATTAATTTATGAATTAATAATAATAATTAATAATAGTTAATAAAAATTAGTAAAAAGAAAATAAAAGAAAAATTGTGAAAGAACCAGGGGGGTTGATGGACCCAATTAGGAGGTTTTACTGGAAATTTAAGGCCCAATAGCACTCAAGCCTGTTGACTTCTGGAATTGTCCACGTGCATGTTGACTGAGGAACACCATGATCCTCCATCTCTGGCCTTTGGGTTGGTATTATGTGACACATGGCATGATGATGCCTGGAGCGCATGATGGAACACGTTTAGGAAGCTGCATGCAATCATGTTAGAAAAAATAATTTGGAGCCTTTGGGGGGACCTGGGAATCGAACCCAGGTCCCAATGGTTGCCAGACAACTCATCCTCCACTACGCCAGCTGAATGCCTTTGTTAATATAGTGAACAATAAATATATTATAGAAAACAACAACATGTGCTAACAATTATGAAAAAGCGTGCGCCATTTGAATTATCCAGAAGCGCGCTGACAACGCATCATCGTCCTCGTTGAACACCTGCAAAACAAAGCAAATAGCGGGGGTTTTAAACCCCCACAATATGGAATGTCCAATAATAGCGATTAGGCTTAGGATTAATATAAATTCATCGCGAGGGTTGGGTTTGATTCGTCTGGCCTTGACGAATTCAACCATATGCGTCTCAAGGTCTGATTTTTCCTCAATAAGAAAGCCCCAATTTTAGAGCTTGGAAAACCTAGAAATCGTTCATGGTGATTTCCGTTTCAGGGCACCATAATACAATTCACCTATATCATTAGCTTCAGAAAGGTGTTAGCAATGCAAAGCAATGGTTATAACATGTCAATGATGCATAAAAATATGAGTTTCGATTTTGACAAAGTTAAGCAAACCGTGAATCTGTTAGAGGCGATTTCTTGAGGTTAAACACTTGGTTTCGATTGCAAATTGTTTCTGAGTATGCTAGCAATGTATTAGAATCAAGAGAAAGCTTTGAATCGTGCTGGAAGGCCAAAAGCAGTTTTGAGTTTTTTCTTGATTTTTCAATATTGTCTATGGTGTTTCTGCAGCAATTTCTACGTGAATGGCATTAGGGTTAGGTTCAGCATATATAGTATAATGGATTTAGGTTACAATCTTGGCCAAGAATCCATGGAATTCATGTTTTCAATATTTGATTTCAATCAAATCTTTTTGCATATCTTTGATTGGAAAACCTTGCCAAATTGGGAGATTTTTGTCCCTTTGATTGGCACACGAAATCTCCAGCTCATATTGGTCACATTAGCTTCATGAAAAGATTTGAAAACCATATCTTCATATTTTCCTACAATTAAATGAATTAAATGAATTAATAATCAATTAAAAATCCAAATAATTAATAAAAATAAGAAATTAATTCAATTTAATCTCAATGGGTCTTGCATAGGCCTTGGACAATGTTTCAAGAAGAAATTTGAGGCCCATTAGCAAAAATGATGTGTTTTGAGCAAAGTTGACTTTTGCAAATTCACAAAAATTTTCCAACTTCTCCAATGCATATCTTGCTCAATTTTGATCCTATGAACATGTTCTTGGACATTTTGGAAAGGTCTTGAAGTCCTCTAACCAATGCCTTTGGTCCCATGTCATTTGGATTTACCAATCTCAAGTTATGGTCTTTGACTTAAAGTGCATTTTTGTTGACTTTTGAAATTGACCTATAATGTAGAAATTGATAACTTTTTGTGAGAGCATTTATTGGACTTGGAATGTGAAGATGAGTTGTAGGAAATGTCATCCCCTTCAAAATGCGCATTGGATGGGATTTTTCTGATGAACCATGAAAAAGTTATGCCTTGGTCAAGTTACAGTTGATTTTTCAACTGTCCCAAAATAGAAACTTTTTGCATCTTGATAATTTTTGAGCCATGCTTGTGGAATCATGATCAAGACTTGATCAAATGATGATTGTGGCTTCAAAATAAGATGTTGACCAAATTTTTTGACTTTTGACTGTAAAATGACCATTTTGCCCCTGTAGTTGATTGTGAACCAAATAGGGCTTTTGACTGTGCAATTTGCCTCTGTGAGTCTTGAAACTTGTCATGTAGATGCTTGACAATGTATATGGGCCTATGGGACTTGATTGAGCCCTTGAAAACCTCAACTTCCTTGCAAGAACCAAAACCCTAATTTTGACTGGCTTAAGAGGATGTTTGACTGTGCAACCCTCTGGGAGATCTTGAACCATTTGAGAATGATTCTTGATAAACCTAGAAGAATATGGGAGGGCAAATTTTGGGGTAAAACAGTTGCCCCTGTTCAATCTTCTTAAACCTGAGGATGTAGATTGGCTTGCGTGCCTTTCGTGATCCGAAGGTGGAAGATGATTGAACACTAGAGTGCCCTGAAATTTGCACTCGCATAGTAGAATATCAGCAATGTGATGTCGGGAATGGGCTTACAGATGCCATTTGGAAAGATAGTGGATAGGAGGATGGGCTTATAGATGCCATCTGGAGATGTGACAGAATCTTTTCAGGAATGGGCTTATAGATGCCATTTGGAGATTGTTGGTAGGTGGATGGGCTTATAGATGCCATCTGGAGATGTCGATCGCGTAAGAGATTCCTTAGCGAGAACTTGTATATTTGAGAAAGAAAGATAATTTCCTGGCCTGTTACAAGGGTTGATCTTCAAACTCTTTATGCAGATATGCCCTGGCTAGATACAGGTATCGAATCCATAATCAATCGCTCACAGATATGCCCTGGCTAGATACAAGTATCGAATCCGGAACTGGTCGTCTACAGATATGCCCTGGCTGGATACAAGTATCGAATCTCTAAACTCTTCATGCAGATATGCCCTGGCTAGATACAGGTATCGAATCCATAATCAATCGCTCACAGATATGCCCTGGCTAGATACAGGTGTCGAATCTGGAACTGGTCGTCTACAGATATGCCCTGGATGGATACAGGTATCGAATCTCTAAACTCTTCATGCAGATATACCCTGGCTGGATACAGGTATCGAATCTACAATCAATTGCTCACAGATATGCCCTGGCTAGATACAGGAATCGAATTTGGAATTAGTCATCTACAAATATGCCCTGGCTGGATACAGGTATCGAATCTCTAAACTCTTCATGCAGATATGCCCTGGCTAGATACAGGTATCGAATCTCTAAACTCTTCATGCAGATATGCCCTGGCTGGATACAGGTATCGAATCTACAATCAATTTCTCACAGATATACCCTGGCTAGATACAGGAATCGAATCTGGAACTGGTCGTCTACAGATATGCCCTGGCTAGATACGGGTATCGAATCTCTAAACTCTTCATGCAGACATGCCCTGGCTGGATACAGGTATCGAATCTACAATAAATCACTCACATATATGCCCTGGCTAGATACAGGAATCGAATCTGGAACTAGTCGTCTACAGATATGCCCTGGCTGGATACAGGTATCGAATCTCTAAACTCTTCATGCGGATATGCCCTGGCTGGATGCATGTATCGAATCTACAATCAAATCACTCACAGATATGCCCTGGCTAGATACATGTGTCGAATCTGGAATTAGTCGTCTACAGATATGCCCTGGCTAGATACAGGTATCGAATCTGGAACTGCGACAGTTGATAGTAATCATTTTTAGATTGACCTTTTTCCTGAAAAGGCAAAACATCAGTCGTATGAAATGTCATGATGTATGACATGCATGATGTCATGATGCTCAAAATGAGATAGTGTCGTATGCACTTTATCATGTATGTATGAAATGTGAAATGTCTATGAATGTATTTTTGTCTAGGAAAATAAATCCTTGACAAATGCCGGGAAGCCAAATCCTGGGCTGATGTTGAAGAGTAAAGTTCTTCATTTCCGCTGGGGATGATGAGTGCAAGAATAAACCGGTAGGAGAAGATGACTCCGTTGGTGAATAAACTTGATGGAGAGATTACTCTGCGGGGAATTACTCTGTGAGAAGAGATACTTCGCTGAGGTTTGATGATAACTCCGCTGGGGATTCCGTTGATAAGTTATGTTGGGGAATCTGATGAACTCCGCTGGGGGATAGGAAGAACTTCACCGAGGACGATCTTTCCATGGCAATTAGCTAAGGATAACCCAGTTATAAGCTCTGGTGGGGAATAATCTTCTGAATAAAGCCGGGGAGAGATATGTACTCTGCAGGGGACAAGCTTCCAGAATCTACTGGGGATAAGCTTCCAGAATCTACTTGGGAGATTGATTCAACTCTCCTGGGGAAACTCTTGGACTGTACTAGGGAGTGGCTCCATTGGACGTCTGTATTCCGCCGGGGAACGATCTTATATTAAGACTGCCGGGGATGCTTGCTTAGGAATATCTGTATTCCGCTGGGGAATATTGAGATCTTCTGGGGATAGCCAACTTCCTTAAGGCTGACAGTAGACTAACTCTGCTTGGGGAGAGCGTTGCTGACTTGCTAGGGATACTGTGCCTTTTCAGGGCTGAGGAGAGACCAACTCTGCTAGGGGAGAGTACTGCTGAATCTTGTCTTACTCTGTAGGGAGTGAAGGTATCTTGGTCACATTCTTCAGCCGAACTTACCTTGGTACCTTGGTGGATAGAGCAACTAGATCGCTTAGACAATTCTTATTATTGCCCCTGCTTCTAATGTCACATGTAATTAGTCCTTTGTTTCGTATGCAATTATTTATGAACTAACAATTAATATCAAATGCATATATCAAAAATGAACATTGGACGTTCTTCGCAAGACAAAACAGATAAAGGAAAAACAAATGGCAATTTGGCCGGAAAAGTGAATTTGTATTGATTTTGAAATTTGCCTGTAAATAGGCATTTTTGTACAAGAGGCTGACGTCCTAGTAAGAGAACTCCGCCGAACAACATAGAGTTTATACAATTTTGTGAAAAGGAAAACAAAACAGCTATGTGAAAAATCCCACTTGGTTCCAACTCTGCTATCGCCTTTATGTCTTCAAGTGTCTCATCACTTTGCTGCTCAGTTGAAGATGAAGCTGATTGATTGGTGCCGTCTGAACCTGATAGTTGATACCGAATTCTGGATGCAAGGTGATCCAATGAGACATAGTATTATGCTTTATCCCTAACTTTTGCCTAGACTGCCCTTTCGGGTTTTCAGTCCACCGGGATACCCATTTTTGCCCAAGCCGCCTTTTCAGGTTTTCGACTTACCGGGTGTGCAGATTTTTCATTTCATCCCTTATTTTTGCCCGAACCCTTTTAGTTCGCCGGGAAGCCCTTATTTTTGCCTAGGTGTGTCAACCTAGCGGGTCTTTTAATTCATGCGTAGTATCTTTTTGCTATGTCTGCATTGGCGGGGTGAGGAAGGTCGTCACCATCCATGGTGGTTAGAATCATAGCTCCTCCTGAGAAGATATGTTTAACCACAAATGACCCTTCGTACGTAGGGGTCCATTTGCCCCTGGGATCACCTTGGGGTAGAATGATGCGCTTGATTACCAGGTCTCCGACTTGATACTCTTATCGTCTGACTTTCTTGTTAAATGCCTTGATCATTCGTTTTTGGTACGTCTGACCATGACACATAGCAGTGAGTCTCTTTTCGTCAATTAGGTTTAATTGATCAAGCCGAGTCTGGATCCAGTCATCTTCTCTCAAACCTGCATCCTTCATTATCCGGAGAGAGGGTATCTGGACTTCAATAGGCAAGACTGCTTCCATGCCATAAACTAAGGAGAAGGGTGTTGCCCCTGTTGACGTCCTTGCTGAGGTGCGGTATCCATGAAGAGAGAACGGTAACATCTCGTGCCAATCTTTGTAGGTCACTGTCATCTTCTGCAAAATCTTCTTGATATTCTTATTTGCCTCTTCGACAACCCCATTCATATTCGGCCGGTAGGGGGAAGAGTTGTGGTGCTGTATCTTGAATTGCTCGCAGAGCTCAGTGATCATCTTGTTGTTAAGATTAGTACCATTGTCCGTAATGATCCTTTCCGGTACACCGTAGCGACAGATCAGGTTATGCCGAATGAACCGTGCCACGACATTCTTGGTTACGGTAGCGTAGGAAGCTGCTTCAACCCACTTTGTAAAGTAATCGATCGCTACCAGGATGAAGCGATGCCCGTTGGATGCCTTAGGTTTGATCTCGCCGATCATATCAATGCCCCTCATTGCAAAAGGCCAAGGTGCTGTCAAGATGTTCAGAGGAACTGGAGGAACGTGCACCTTATCAGCATAAATCTGGCATTTGTGACATGTTCGAGAATGTTGGTGACAGTCGGCTTCCATTGTGGACCAGAAATATCCTTCCCGAAGGATCTTCTTTGCCATGGTATGTCCACTGGAATGTGTTCCGAAGGTACCTTCATGTAGCTCTGCCATGATCCTTTCTGCTTCAGTCTTATCCACACAACGCAGTAAGGTTGAATCATGGTTTCATTTGTAGAGAATGTCGTTGCTGAGGAAGAACTTTACCGCGAACCTTCTCAGAAACTTCTTGTCGTTAACAGATGCCCCCTCGGGGTATTCTTGAGCTTCAAGTTACCTTTTCACTTCATGATACCAAGGTTTTTCAGTTACCTATCCAGCCTCAAGATCGCAGCAATGTGCAGGTTCATCCAACTTCCAGATAATGATCCGAGGAGTCTCGTTGTCCCATTTGACTTTGAACATAGAAGACATCGTAGCTAACGCGTCCTCCAACTGATTCTCCTCTCTCGGGAAATGCTCAAAAGTTATCTCTTCGAAATGGGGGATCAATGTCAACACATACTCTTTGTAGGGAATAAGATTTGGGTGTTTCGTATCCCACTCGCCTTTGATCTGGCTGATCACGAGAGCGGAATCTCCGAAGACACTCAGGAACTTGATCCTTAAGTCAATTGCAGCTTGAAGACCCATAATGCATGCCTCATACTCCGCCATGTTGTTGGTGCAGTTGAAACATAGCCGGGCAGTAAGTGGAGTATGAGTGCCTTTAGGGGATATGATCACAACACCAATACCGTTACCCAAAGCGTTCGAGGCTCCGTCAAAGTGCATAGACCATCGGGATCCTTCCTCAGGTCCTTCATCCGGTCCAGGTACTTCACAATCAGTCACTACCATGATATTCTCGTCTGGAAATTCAAAGTTCATGGACTGGTAGTCATCCACTGCCTGGTGTGCCAAATGGTCTGCCAACATACTTCCCTTGATTGCTTTGAGTCGTGTACTGGATGTCGTATTCGGTCAAGATCATTTGCCATCTTGCTATTCTTCCGGACAAGGCGGGCTTTTTGAATATGTACTTGATTGGATCCATTTTTGAAATTAACAGAGTAGTGTGAGTCAACATATACTGTCTCAGCCAACGAGTAGCCCATACCAAAGCGCAGCAAGTTTTCTTGAGCAGTGAGTATCGGGTCTCACAGTCGGTAAACTTTTTGCTAAGGTAATAAATAGTGTGCTCTTTTCGGCCAGACTCGTCATGCTTCCCCAGCACACACCCCATTGAGCTGTCAAGTACTGTCAAGTATAAGATTAGAGGTATCCCTTCAACCGGTGGCATAAGAATGGGTGGCTCTTGGAGATACTCTTTGATTCTTTCGAAAGAGGCCTGGCATTCATCGTTCCAACGTACCACTTGATCTTTCTTCAGCAGCTTGAAGATTGGTTCACAGGTAGCAGTTAGATGTGAGATGAATCGGGCAATGTAGTTCAGCCGTCCTAGAAAGCCTCTGACTTCTTTCTCTGTTTTGGGAACTGGCATCTCTTGTATGGCTTTCACTTTGGCAGGGTTCACTTGAATACCTTTGTCGCTCACGATGAAGCCTAGCAATTTTCCAGATCTCACCCCAAAGGTGCACTTGTTCGGGTTCAACCTCAGCTTGTACAACTTCAGACGGTCAAACAACTTCTGTAGATGGTCAAGGTGTTCCTCCTCAGTTTGGGACCTTGCAATCATATCATTGACATACATTTGATCTCATGGTGGATCATATCATGAAAGAAAGCAACCATGGCACGTTGGTAGGTTGCCCCATCATTTTTCAACCCAAAAGGCATGACCTTGTAGCAAAAGGTGCCCCACTGAGTAACAAAAGTGGTATTCTCCATGTCTTTGGGAGCCATCTTGATTTTATTATAACCAGAGAAGCCGTCCATGAAAGAGAATACTTTATGCTGAGCAGTGTTGTCAACCAGAACATCGATGTGAGGCAGAGGGAAGTCATCCTTAGGGCTCGCCCTGTTCAAATCCCTGTAATCAACACACATTCAGACCTTACCATATTTCTTTGGCACTGGAACCACGTTGGCAACCCACTGAGGGTAAGAAGCCACTGCTAGAAACCCGGCATCAAATTGTTTCATAACCTCAGCTTTGATTTTCTCGGACATCTCTGGACGCATACGGAGGACCTTCTGTTTAACCGGAGGGCAGTCTTCCTTGGTAGGTAGGTGATGAACCACAATGTCAGTATCCAACCCAGGCATGTCTTCGTAATACCAGGCAAAGATTTCCACATAATCATGCAACATCTGAATCAACTGTTGATTCACACTAGCCTCCAGATTGGCACCAATCTTGACTTCCTTTCTGTCTGTCTCAGTACCCAGATTTACCGTTTCCACTGGCTCTTCATGTGGCTGAATGGCCATCTCTTCCTGGAGTAACAGTCTTGCAAGCTCACCAGGCACTTCACAATCATCTTCACCTTCGTCTTCGGCTAAGTTGATCAGATTTTCGAAGTCATAACTGACAGTAGCAAAGTCGTTACCAGTGAGATCCAGAGTGGATTGGAACCTGTATAAGTGAGTGTGTGTAAATATAGCTGTTTTGCAATATATAAAGAAAGAAAGGGAGCACAAGATTTGAAATGCGAAAAACGTCCAATGTTTTTTTTTCATGATATATGAAAATGACAAATAATAATCCCTCACAAATGAAGCCACGGTGCCCCGGGTAAGACACCGAGCCATAAAGTTTCAAATTATTGTTCGTTACAAATTTAAAACAAAGGAGTTCATTCCTGAGTGACAAAAGTAATAGGTATGAAATCTTTGGCAGTCCAGTTGTTCAGTCCACCGTTGGTCGTTGGGTAGATCCAGCTGTCAAATTCGGATTCCTCCCCGTCGTCTTCAATAGCATTCACTCCCGAGTTGGTGATTAACACAGGAGGTCTTCCAATCCTTGCCTTGCGAACAACCCTCTGAGCTTTTGCAGTGAAACCCAAACCAAACTTGTCAGTCTTCGGAGTAAAATCAGGAAGTCGGCCCCAGTTTGCACACTCACCCTTCTCAATAACAGCCCGATATCAAGAGGTCTTTGAATAACTGGTGGCGCAATATCAGGTGAGAAGAGCCTGCCACTGCGAGTGACTTTAGCAGGCCCGGTGATGTTGCTGGAGCTGGTACTTGTATCGAACTCTTGTTTTACTCTGAGCACATAAACATCTGCCCCATAGTGCCACGGGACAACTTTGTCAGATGTATAGGGGAGGGGCCCTGGAACAGTGATGATATTAGGAGCAATCTTCTGAGTAGGCCTGATTTTGACAGGCTTCTTTGAGGGAGCCTTAGGAGGGTTATTGAAAATAGTGACAATAGAAACTTCTTCGGTACGGGTAACAGGAACAACAATCTTCTCGAACAAGATCTCTTTATTATCCATCAGGCTTTGGGTACCTGACTTCAACAAAGGACAACCAGCAGGTGAAACAGAACATAGAAGGCAACCTTTGCTACATCCCGGAAATAAACCGGCTAGCAACAGGTTCCTTTTGACAGTCAACAACAGAGTAACAATCTCTTCCACAGAGGCTACATACAGGTCTTCTTCCACAGCATTCACTCCATGCTGGGGCATGGGAGCAGTCACAACATTGGGCCTTTCGGGCGCCTCGAACTGTATTTCTTTAGCATCAATAAGGTCTTGAACCTTATTCCTTAGAGCCCAAAAATCATCTGTAGAATGCCCCGGGCTATCAGAGTGATAAGCGCAGCGTGCGTTGGGATTTTACTTTGGAGATGTTGTATTCACTACCTTCGGAGCTTCTTTGACAGTTGAAACAACCGGCTGAAAATCATCAAAACAATAAAGTCGCCATCGAACGTCTTTTATCCCATATGAATGGAAATGTAAACATCGAGAAAACCTGAGGAAGGGAGAAGTCACGGTCTTGCGACCGAGAGATAAGGGTAAGGGAGTCGGTTACCCAAGGGGAAGGTATTAGCACCCCACACGCCTGTAGTACTCTACGGTATCCACTCTTGTTATCTATCTTATGGGTGTGTTTAATCTATGCTTATTGTCTACTATACTACTGGAGAATGCATGCGAAAGAAAGGGGGAAAATGTAGGGAAAATAAAAGTTGTGCTCGTTCGGGCCCTACCCCGATGCCTACGTGTCCCTTTTAAGGAATCAGAGCAGCCGTAGTTCGGCTTACATGTTTTTGTTTGTTTGTATTTTTTTTTACTGAACAATATTAATTTTGCCTTCTGCCGCAACTCGACCATCGGAGACTTACGCGTCAGCACAGAAGTGAATTAACATGCTCTCTTGAAAAAGTTTGGAAAGAAATGTGCCTGGACGCACAAAAGTTTGAATTTGTTCGTTTTTGTAATGAATGATATTAATTTCGCCTTCTGCCGCAACTCGACCTTTGGAGACTTACGCATCAGCACAGAAGTGAATTAATATATTCTTTTGAAAAGATTCTTTTGAAAGGAAGGCCCGTAGGCAAAAGAGTTTGTATTTGTCGGTATTTTTTCTTGTAGATAACAGCTATTTGACCTCAAGGGAGAGATTTTAGCCATTTCTCTACTTATTCATGAAATAAGTCTTTGAGACTTGAACCACACAAAATCTTAGAATAGGAGAATAATAAGACTGAGAAGAAACCCGCTTATTGTCTCACAGACTTAATGAAGATATGATTCTCGTCGGTAAGTTTTTAGTATTTTGAAGTTTGTAAAAAAGAAGTTTTTGTTTTAAATGCATATGCAAAGGGGGAAAGAAAGTCACATGAAGACTAGCCTACTTCTAAACCTAATGTTATCATGCATTGTTAGATCTAAAGTTAGAATTTTGAGGGAATTCTACCTGATATTAGCATGCATAGCTTGCAGTAAAGTCCTGTTTCTCCTGATTTCGTTCAAAGAGAAGAGTTAGAAACCAAATGCCCGGAATAAACGTCGACGCATCATTGATTGTGAAAATAAATCACAATCGAAATTTCAAGCGCATCCAAATATTGCACAATAAACCTGCATGAGATTTCAGACCTCAACAAGCAAAAGGTGAAGTATGAAGCATCGGAAACGAAATGATTACTTAACCATAAATCATAAAATAAAATTCTAACAAAATTCTAAAAGAAGAAAAATCTAGAGAAATTATATTATATTCCTAAAAAAACAATTAACAAAATTTTTTTTTGGTTTTTTTGATTAATTTTGACTATAAAAAATTATGGAAAGGAAATTAATGAAAAAAAAAAACTAGAATTCTAGTCAGAAGGGGGTATAGACTGAAATCCAGGCGTATGGCCACTAGAAGGCTTGGGCGCTAGGCCCAACAAGGTTCTCTCTTTTTTTCGCAGCAAGCCAGCTTCCAAAAGAAAAAATGTTGGGCATCAGAATGTTATTCAACCCAACCCGGTCAAACCAAAGTAGCCTTTTTTTTGTATCATAAGTTTGAGGCATAAAAATCAAAACGGGCCTTAGAGGAGATTTGGTCCAACATCACCACATCCAATCCAGATTTACTTAGTCATAATTATTATTAATTTGAATTAAAAAAATAATAAAACAATGCAACAATTAAAACTAAAAAGAAAAGATATGAAATTGGAAAGGGGTTTTAGGGTTAGAAAGCTATGCATCGCCCTTCTTCCTCCACGACGGCGCGACTTCTCACCATCTCTGACTTCCAGTTACGGAGCCTCCGTCTGTGCTCTCGAACACCGCCGTGACTCTATCCCTTATCTCTCTTATGTTTCATCCTTCTTCGCATCATCACCTCTCACACTTCGGTTTCGATCTCATCTTCGACAGATCCACATCGAGAAACCAGAGAAAACGATGAAGAGATGTTAAGATGAAGTTCAATAGGACTTACCTACTGGAGAAATTCCAGTGACTCTTCAACGGTGTCGGTGTTGCGAGAACTCTAGAGGTTATAATAAGCTTCCATACAATCTCTTCCGCTTATCGTCTTTCTTCTCCTTCACTGTTTCTTTTTATATTTTTCTACGATCTCTTTTGAGTTGTTGTTCTTGCATTTTGTGTTGATGCTAAAGTGTGCGTTGCGTTTTTCGTTGTTCTGTACGAAGCGGTCACAGTGATGTTGATGCATTGCAGTTTGATGCAGGTTGAAGATGAATATTGGATAATGAATATGCGTGTACGAATTGAAGGTTGTTATGGCTAAAGTGCTGAAGTTCTTGTCGATTGTTGAAGATGAAGATTTTTCAGTGTGATTCTCCAAGATTGCAGAACCAAGCCCTTCCCTGGTATAATTCTGTTCCCCTCCCCTTTCGTTTTGACATTTTTTTCTGAATTTGCGCGATTTGTCGTGATTGTCGTTCTTCGTGATGAAGCGTTGAATAAGACGCGTTGAAGTTAATAATATGTGACTTGTTGAAGTTGATTGTTGCGGTCGTTGAGAAGTGAAGAACGTTGTTGTTGATTGAAGGCGATGCAGAAGTTTATTGTCGAGAGAGGAAGTGAATTGATGAAGAGGTTCAGGGGAGGGATTTGAGAGAGAATCGCTATGAGAGGGTGGTGATGTGAAGAGAAGGGTTCTCTATTCCTTTGGTGAGTTCTCCGTTCTCAACCTTTTGTATCAGTTTCTGAATAATTATATCTGTCCTCTTTGTATGAATCCCCCTCTGTTATATAGCTCTCAAAATCTGTTAGAAATTGTGCATTCTTGGCCACTGGATTAAAATTAGTTGGTGAGGTGATGAATGGTTGAGATGAATTCGGTTAGAGCGGTTAGCTGTTAGTTTTTGTTACAAGTTAGTTGGAAATTCTGTTAGTAGAAGTTAGTTATTAGAATTGGTTAGATTCAGTTGGGATTTGTTAGAGCCGTTAGAAAATTCTTTTGAAGTTTGTTAACAGTTTGTTAATAAGATGTTGGGCTGAGCTGTTTGCTTTTGTATTGGATTCAAATTTTTCATTTAACTTACAAAATAAGTTTTCTTTAAAACTAGAAGGATCCCATGTCGGGGGTTTAAAGTCCGTATAAGACTGTTCAGCTCCATTTACTTGGGCATCTTCAGATGCTTGAAAATATGGAATTTTGCCACATTGGGAATTGATCTTAGAACAAGGTATTTTTCTATCTTAGAACAAGGTATTCCAGCGGCTGCAGCATCCCGGGTGATACCATGAATAGTGTTGTTTTGAACATCGCTTATTCTTCCATCTTCAGTATATTGCCCACCAACATTATCAAAATTGTCATTAGTATGCAACTGTAGACCTCTAGCATTAGATCCTGAACTAGCACTGAAACAACTAGAAACATTGTCATTTCCTCCAACCACAAAACCATTGCTACTATGTACAAAGGAATTTGTCAAATTACTAGGAATATGGATGCCCTCGGGATGTTTGATGTTCAGCTTATTAATCGCATCTACCACTTGATTTACATGAATGTCATTATAAGTAGAAGAAATACCATTAGTACTTCCATTTCCACTGTTAGACTTAACATCATTACCCAGATTATCACACTTATCAGCATCATTACTAAAGTTACTGTATGTTTCTATCTCAGCATTAAAAAATACAGCTTCCATTATCCGAATTTCTCATGCTATCAACAGATTCATGCTTTTCTACATTAAAACTAGACATTCTAACACCTCTATTCTTGTCCCCAGAAGAAGCCTTCACAAATTGATTTTTTTACATCTCCTCTCCCCACCATCATCGAACTCCGAATTCCCCATAGGTACACTAGGTTTCCCCTTCCCCTTTTCTGATTTTTTTCTCAATTGCAGTTAGTTGAATGATGTGGACCTATTTTTGGCACGATTGCTTGTATTGACTTGGGTTTTCTTTGTGTGAATGTGCAGGTTTGGGAATCCAAATTTAATGAATAAATTTCATGTTTGCAGGTATGCCTACAGCAGCTTGTGTACCGCAGATGCCAATGGGCTGCACATATTGGTTTGATGACTCAGCATAGTAGCAACGAGTTTATAGCCTTATACATGATATGCTTGAAGCCTTTCGCTAGAATTTGGAGATTCGCATGAAGTAACTTTTGGATGAAAATGTTCTGTGTAATTTTTTTGTATTTTGCTCAATGATGTAATTTAAGATGGTGTAGTGAGTTATAATCTGGTATTGAATTTTTGTAATAGATCTTGCAATGTGACTTGAAGGAAGTGAAATTATAACAGACTAGTGCTTTGGAAATGTAATGTTCTCTTTCTCAAACATAGATTTGAATTTTTTTTCCTTCATTTGCTTTAATTTGAATGAATCTTCAAGCATCCAATATTTTCTCCAATTTTCAATCTTGAACCTTGCTTTCATATTGTTGTATTTTATTTGGATTCTTCAATATTTCTTGGATGAGTTTTGTGATACTTGATATTTTGGAGATGAAATATGGCT
The DNA here is from genome assembly GCA_948472305.1 of Vicia faba. Taxonomy (NCBI): domain Eukaryota; kingdom Viridiplantae; phylum Streptophyta; class Magnoliopsida; order Fabales; family Fabaceae; genus Vicia; species Vicia faba. Next base: position 1,386,412,359 of record OX451739.1, read on the forward strand.
TGAATCTTTCTTTCCCTCCAAAAGGTTCTTTTAACCTTTCAAATTTAGCTTCAAATTGCATCCTTTAATATAACACATCATGAGATCAGATACTGATAGTCAACCAAAGGAACTCAAGTAATATATTGTCAAAATCTTGGATGCAACTATGATCCAATACACCACGTTCACCTCAAAGCCTCGTGTGAGAACCAAAGAGATAACTTGTATGGCCTAAGCAATGTGACATCTTGATCCTCAAACATCATAGCTAATTGAAAGAATTTATTTGAATCAATGATAAACAAAGATCCAACGGTAAAGTGGGCACCAGTATATCCACATCTTCCCTCTATGAAATCTCTGATCGCATATCTTGTGACTTAAGTAATAAGCTCCCCCTTTCGACTTATAAAGAAAGGTCGAAAGAAAACCCTAGCTAGTCATTGGCGAAGAACCTTTGACTATTAGCCCTGCCAAATTCATCCGACAAACCCACGCATAGGGAAATAATGAATGCCTGATTTAGTAGCTCTTAGATGACTTCGTAGAACAACTTGGAAATGAACGTGAGGATACAGAGAGAAATATGACCAAGATGGCCACGACTTGATTACGATGAAGAGAACGCCTCAAATGAAAACCAAATCAGATCTGAACACCAAGGATTAGAAACCCTAATTCACACTTGCATCGCTTACCCCCTAGAATCTTGCATCTTAAGGCAAAGTTGATAGGAAAAACACCTTTGAATCCTAGTATGCAGATCCTTAATTGGTGAAATAGGGAATAGATTATTCCACCGTATCAACGCATAACCAACCTCTAGGAGCTTCAACAATGAATGTACCTTTGGATTCTGAAATATAATCCTAATAAAATCCCAATGGCTTCAATACCCTCGGCGAAATCTTTATCCCATAAAATAGGAGCAGATGATTCACACAAATGTTTATGCTCAAGTTCACATTTTTCAGGATAGAACCAAATACTTGTCACTTAAAAGAAAGTTTCAGATGAAAGTCCAGTTTTGGTAAGAAAACCCAAGGCATGGTGATAGGTGGAGGTCCTTAATTCTGAAGGAAGGAGATTCCAGATAGTCACAAGTGGCAACCTTAAACCATACTCCTTGGAAAAGAACTTGATTAAAGCGCAAACATCAAAAAACCTGGCTTCAATCGCACATAGGAAAATAAACTCTGATAGCCTCATAGCTTGACGAAGAAAGAAATTATCAATGACCCAGGTCACGATCCTAATTCTACTAATTGCTATTTGAATGAGAAACCATCCTTTTTGGACATAAACGCCTTAACCATCGTGAAACCCAAATATCGCACAGCCACTGAACTTTGATCCTTAAGCACTTTATTGAATGCAAATGTATGTCAATGACCTAATGGAATATATACAGATGAATGCAAGAATCTAGGCCAGCATAAGAGAAATTAGGAGGGCAAATTTTGGGGTGCAACAGCTGCCCCTATTTAATCGCCTTAGACATGAAGGTGAGATTGGCGCCAGCCTTTCGAACCTTCAAGGTAAAAGAAGATTAAATACTAAAAGAACCCAAAAATTTGCACTCTGAAGCCAGTCAGGTATTATTATATATTTTTTGTTTTCTTTGGATTGTAGTGATTAGCTGAGAAAATCTCTTGGATGTCAGGTCAAGGTTAGACATACACAAGAAAGATACCGACCAAAGAAGGTTCTGACGAAGGAATACCAATCGAAGGCGAACTTACAACTACAAAGAGACTAGCCGAAGGGGACTCTCAACAAATGATACCAACCGAAGGTGGATTTTAAAGGATGCCAGCCGAAGGTGGACTTTAGAGGGTGCCAGTCGAAGGCGGACTTTAGGATAAATAAACCAGCCGAAGGGGAATCTTCATCCAAGAATACTATGCCGAAGGTAGATTCCTAAGAAAAGAACGCCGGTCGAAGGTGAACTTACAACTGCAAAGAGACCAGCCGAAGGGGACTCTCAACAAATGATACCAACCGAAGGTGGATTTTAAAGGATGCCAGCCGAAGGTGGACTTTAGAGGGTGCCAGCCGAAGGCATACTTTAGGATAAAGAAACCGGCCGAAGGGGATTCTTCATCCAGGAATACTATGCCGAAGGTAGATTCCTAAGAAAAGAACGCCGATCGAAGGAGGACTTACAACTGCAAAGAGACCAGCCAAAGGGGACTCTCAACAAACGGTACCAGCCGAAGGTGAATTTTAAAGGATGCCAGCCGAAGGTGGACTTTAGGATAAAGAAACCAGCCGAAAGGGAATCTTCATCCAAGAATACTATGCCGAAGGTAGATTCCTAATAAGAGAACGCCGGTCGAAGGCGAACTTACAACTGCAAAGAGACTAGCCGAAGGGGACTCTCAACAAATGGTACCAGCCGAAGGTGGATTTTAAAGGATGCCAGCCGAAGATGGACTTTAGGATAAAGAAACCAGCCAAAGGGGAATCTTCATCCAGGAATACTATGGCGAAGGTAGATTCCCAATAAGAGAACGCCGGTCGAAGGCGAACTTACAGCTGCAAAGAGACCAGCCAAAGGGGACTCTCAACAAATGATAAAGGTATGCATATCTGGTCAGAGTTAGATACACAAGAGCGAAATTGATCATTAAGAAACAAATGTTTAGAATTGCTAGCGAACACAGGAACGAGACTAACCGAAGAAAGCCCCCAAAAAAAGGACGCATTCGCCTAAACAGGGGCGCCAGACAACTGGACTTTGAAGAGACATTGAAAGACTCTTAATCATAAAATGTTAGCTAGGCTAACGAAAGGAGGACCCTACTGACACGGATAAACCAAAACAAGGAACCGACTAAGCAGGACCTTCAAAGAGCACTGATAGAAGGTGAACTTTACAAGAGAAAGAGATTGGTCAAAGAAGACTTTAACAAAGAAAAACATGTTAGGCTTTCGATAGGTTGCAAATACGCAAGAACTAAAAATCCCTCAGGCCAAAGGCGGGGTGTTAATTCTTCAAGAGTGGCAATTGTCTGAACTACCATACACCAAGTATGGATATTTAAACACTTGAGAAGCTAGAAAGGTTATACGCCGACTCTTACTCACACTCTAATGGTAAAGCAAACGCGGGTAAAATAACCAAAGGCTTGCGAAGGCAAGCGCAAACCACAGACTTACTGGGGAAATGGAGAAATACCAAGGACCCGACTGGTGGTAAATCCAAACAAACTCTGCTGGGGGAACATAATCGAATTACCCTAGGCTTCTTGTGGAGGTAAATCAAATATGAGCGTATAACAATCTGGTTACCACAGGTGGACACAATTGGCTTATACTCATACATGTTTGAATTTTTTTATAGCATAATGCTCCATACAATGGAAATGCTACGCGTTTTAGTAGATGAAATGTAATGATGCAACATAATGATGCATGTTTAGTAATGCACTGGAAAACACATCAATAATCGGCTGTTGAGAAGACAATGAACTTCCGAATGATTATTCTGGCACATCTGATCTTTTGTAGTGGAAAGGCAATTTATACTTCAATGGGAAACAGATATTTGGAATCGTCGGCCCCTAAAGATCGATGTCACTGGGGAAATAACTTTCTGGGAAGATCACTGCAAACATAAATTGCGGTTCAGAGAAAATCTTGAATTCTGATCAAACTCCCAACTTCACGGGGAACAAGTTCCTTATCCTCCGTTGGAAAGAGAAAAGCTTTGTTGGGAATAGAAACTTCTGGCATAGAAAATCTTGACGAAGATAACTTCCGTTGGGGAGTATATAAATTCTTAAATAAAAAGAAATCTAATCAGACCGCACTGGGGATAACATTGTTAGGAGGTAAGAGATCCTCACTTGGGGAAGAAGTGAACATTCAGGGCTAAAAACTCCATCAGGGATATCCCAACCAAATCTTCTACCACTGGTAACGAAAGGGTTATGGCTGGAATTCTCATGTACACCTCACTAGAGAGATAAGACACTTGCTCCATTAGGGAAAGAAGAATAATTCCACTGGGAAAATTGGGTCTCATTATACAAACATCTTTATGTTAATCACATACAGACCCTTCTTGATTCATTTGCTGGTATGCATCTTGTCATATAAAACCAACAATACTTGCAAAACAGAAATTGGGGCGACATGCCCCTGTTTGGAATGGAAAACCTTACTGAAGAATATACAACTTGAACGATCAATCACTGGGTAAAAACCGCGATGCAAGATTGCTACTTCAACATTTCGACTCCGAGGAGGAATGCCACTAAAAATGGACTTTAGAGGAGATGCTGCAAAAATAAATTGCAGTCCAATGAAAAAGGGGTCAACTAGACTTTAAACAACTTCTATATTTCCGGGGAGAAAGAACATTCTCCTACTGCAGAGAAACGAGGATGCTTCACTGGGGAGAAAATATCTTTGAAAAGAAACCCCCTGGTAGATAGGTCTATGTCAAGTAGCAAAAGGTCTTTTACTGGGAGTAGGCATCCCCCCTAGGAAGCGATATTCCCATGACGCCTCGTACGAATAAGAAAACCCAAATAATCTTTGCGTTACCGCTCATAACCTGCTTGTGGGAATCAATCCAAACTTCATTTGGGGATAATAACTTGAAAAAGGATAAAGGATATTAGTAAGTGGACTTGAGTTTCTGATAAGTCGAAGATAACAATCTTGACTTCTCGGCATGATTTTCACATTCATAGGTCATTTAGCCTGTACATGGACGTGATCTGATCAACCACTGGAGGAGAGAGAAAGTGCCCCTTGCATAAATTCTTGCCCCAGTCAGTAAGGATTTTGCAGAAAACATGCCTCGAGAGGGCTTTCTGATATATGTACCACTAAGATAAACTGCCCCAGTGTTATGAACTTTGGAACATGATGTTTAGATAACCAAAATTGGAGAGGATTCCAACTATGCTTGAGAGAATGCCCATACACCTTCAAATTCTGGGAAGATTCTCCTCTAATCTATGCATTCTTAGAGAGATTTGTCAAATCTCGACATAACTGCCCCAGTTTGACTGAATCTCGACAAACCTCTTCCTTTACCTCATGCTCACAGATGGATGAGAAATCTGAGTATTTTCGAAGGCAACATAACCTTAGAGTGGTTGGATCTTGAATATAGGTTACCTCACAACCATACTCCTCGACTTGAACTGCTTCAATCTCTAATTAGATACTTGAAGAAATATGTCCCTTGGGACCAACTGAAAGTAATGCACCACTGCTTGTCAGAAACTTTAGGCAACCAACTTTTACAATCTACTTCAGATCATTTCTCAAACTGGTATTCTTTTACTCAGTGGAGTCAATAGGAGATTGGCCCCAGATTAAGACCATTCTCACAAATGATTCACCTTTAAACGGTATCCTGAAGCAATTTGTCCTTTGAGATAATCAAATTTTCATCTGATGCTCAATATGCAAACTTACTCGATGTCTAGGCACTTGCTCATATGCAAAGAATGTTTTTTATAAGAATGATAATTGTAATGCAAAGCTCATGATTGTCTTGAAGTTTAAAAGACTTATATAAAAAATATTTTGAAACATCAAAAATTTGTACAAAAGATAGTAAAAAGATAGAGTGATACCAACTCAAAAGTTTTTGCAAGCCTCCCTAGGAGTCAGATTACCGTATTTCTTGTTACAGTGTGCTTTCGAATTAACCCTTGCTTCAGTTAGGACTTTTCAGGGTTGTAACGTGGCCTGGTTCATGGTTTTAGAAAAAACAGATTTAAGGCTCAAAATATTTGGTGCCCACCCATTCTCCATGATGTTCTCCAATCCTAAATTCAGTTAAACTAATACGAGCACTCATCCCTCAAAAGAGTTTACCATGGTTGAGGAGGATATGACAGTCACTCACCCTTTCATTCTTGGTATTTTGATCACACGACTTTATTTTTTGTGGAGAATCTTTATTTGGTAATCCCCTTTTTCTCTTTTCGCGCTTTTCGCTTTCCTTTTGTATTCCCTAACTTTTGCCTGGACAAATTCCTCTTGAATTTGATTTTGAAGTCCAGCGGGATGCCTTGACTTTTGCCTAAGCGACTTGTTTTCCAAGTTTTGACTTAGCAAGGCTTTTTGTCTCTTTCTTTCATCATTTCTTTTGAACTAGTCGTGTGATTTCGAGTCATTCTTTGGTTTGCTGAAAAAGGTGTGATTGCCTTGCTGTTTGGTTGACAAGGAATAACCATTATGGTATCGTCATCTTTTTCCCTTTTGATGTACGAGAGATATCTATTGGGATATCATTATCATTGATGCACACTGCTGATATATGAGAGTTTAGCCATTGTGGTTTTGTTCTTTCTCAACCTTCTGAAGGATGACCTTTGTTGTATCCTTTGATGTGCACTTTTAATGAGTTTTGAATACCCAATCAGATTAACTGAAATCTACCCTGCCCCGGGTTAAATATGAGGGTTTTTCTGAAAAGAAAAGAAACTTCTACTTCAAGGCTCAAAAGGGGTTGACGAGGGTCTATCTCCCTTATCTCTCCGGTGTTTGGGAATTTGGAACAAGGCCTGTACATCGTCAGCAGGGTCCTATTCAAAAGCGCATCGTTCGAAATTTTGGCATATTACTCATCATCCTCCACCCGGAGGTTATTTGCTTTATTTAACACGAATTAAGTATCAAAAAGTCAAAGAAAAACATTCATGAGTGAATACGAATTGACTAATTCAAAACAAACATACTCAATGCATTATAATTAATATTCAATAATAAGAAAGTTTCGCATATAAGAAAGTAATGAACCAAGACAAGAAAGATTACGAATGAGAATGCAAATGTAATTTGAAATGTCATGTTGAGGAGACTAGTCTCCGTATGGACTTGTTGCTTCGGACGATCATCTGGAAGTCTTGACATCTACTCAGTCAAAGGAGACTTCAAATCTGGCTGGCTAGCCCGAAATTGATAGCCTTTGCATCCAGCAGGTATTGCACAATTTCTTTGAAAGCCCAACAATCTTCAATGGAATGGCCTAGTGCCCCAGTATAGTAATCATATCAAGTTCCTTCACCATGTGTGATGAGGACCTTATCAAGCGAACTTGCATAAATAGCACCATAAAGTATCTTCTACCATAGAGAAGAGATTCCAACTATCTTCTATCACACAGAAGAGAAAATCCAGCCGCTGAATTCCGGAGCGTCTCCCACTATACAAAAGAGTCTCTGTCTTCTACTCCACAGAAGCAAAATTCAGAAACTATAACAAAGAATCTTCTACTACACAGAAGCAAAGTTTAGAAACAGTAACAGAGAATCTTCTACTACACAGAAGAAAGTAAACTTCATCTCCTGCTTCACAAGAGAAAAGTTTTAGCAACTGAATTATGGAGAATCTCCTACTTCACAAAAGAGTCTACGTCTTCTTCTACACAGAAGCAAAAATTCAGAAACTGTAACAAAGAATCTTCTACTACACTGAAGAAACTAAACTCTGAATACAACATTCTACCTTTGAGGTATTTTTCTTCTACACAACAGCCGATATCCAAGAACTCTTATACTTCTTCATCCCAGAAGCATCATCCCATCTTATACTTACACATAAGAAGCATCCGACTGAGGAAAAAGAGTCTGAAATGGTTTTCCAAACATGGACTGAACCTTGGAAAAGAATCCAAACAAGTACCAAACTTCATACTTCAACCCCTTGCAGTATTCAATATCTTGACTAAATTCCCCAGAACGGGAGACACATCAAGCATTTGTATCAAAATCAGGAGAGAAAATTGTTGGAGGATGGCTTAAAGCGCGAAGCTTAATCAACTGAGCTTCCAACACCACGAGGAAGTAACTGGATACAAGGTATAAAGATTGTATCATCCTGCTTCTCGAGATTTCTCTGTCTCTGCTGGTAAGTTTTACCCCATGGGTTCACTTGGAAACCAGAAACTAGCTGCTAGCAAGAAAATCCGAGAACGCGAAGCTCTGAGTGAGATCCACATAATATCTCATGATTTGAAAAAAATAGTCCCCTAGGCTGGGGATGAATGACAGCTCCTGTTGCAATAACGTATACGAGATCACTTTTCTTTGTCGACACTGTCTTCAAAACTTCCATACCCGACTCAACTAAGTCATCAACTGGCTATTTTTCCTCTTGGGGATTTTTGACTACAGGCTATTGCTTGCGTACGCCCAATGAACAGCTCCATCTGATTCTTTTCATAACTTGAATCTTCTGAGTACCTGCTATGGATGCATGAAGGTTCATGAAGATGCATGAGGTGAGTGAGAGAATTCCAGATTTGGACACCACAGTCTCCGGATTGATCTCGTTTTAGACCTAGTCTTTAGACGACGTACTCTATTCAATCGAATGATTAATTGCCCCAGAATAATATGCCTAGAAGATTCTTTCAGGAGAACAACTGAATGCTTTTTCAAGTGCAAACTGCATCATCAGGCATACTACACCACAAAAAACTAATACAGTCTGTCTTCTATCAAAACAAAAGAGACATCCACCTGGTGAAAGAGAGTTTGGAAGAGACGCCAAACATGTGTTGGGATTTTATAACCCCTTTGTAGTCTTCAATATCAAAACCGGGTACCCCAGAATAGGAGATGTATCTAGCATACATATCATAATCAGAAGAGACGTTTGTGGGAGGAAGTCCTCAAAGATCAGAGCTGGGAAGAGCTGGGAATAATAGGATGTAATGCATTGGGCTCGCATTAGCATTCTCATCAGGGTTCTTGTGTCTTGTCTTAAAAGCTTTCCCCATGAATTCACTTGGGGAATAAAGACTGGCTCTTGTTGAAAAAATTAGGGAACACAAAGTTATGGAGGATGCCCATGATTAGAAGGTATGATGCCCCGGCGTGGTGACCACATCTGACGTTGGTTAACAAAAATGAAGCACTGATATAAGATCCTACAGTAAATGAGAAGCATCTGCTGATGAGATGTTTCAAGAACTCAGGATTGCGTAGCACTCCATGGTTAAAAGCAATTCCCAAAATATGATGAGGTGAAGAGAGAACTTACTGCAGCCATAAGTTTATTAATCATCATTAGAGCTTCCATGACCTGGTTCATCTTGAGTCTTTAATCAACTATCTTCCTGTTCGAAGAAATTTCTGACCACGGACCAAAGCTTGTAGGTATACCATATGGAGTTATTCCCTAACCGATCCCTGAACAAGTGCAGTAAGAAATAAAAACTAAACCTCCAAGGAGAACCATGTCCGAAAAAGAATCCCCAATCTTTAAGTACCGGTTATGGATGCATGAATATGCATGAACAGATGCCATGTCATGTTCCGTCATTTCCAAGGAATTTACGTGCTTTGATTTTACGTAAGTAAAAGATGGAAAAGTTTGGCACTAGGCTCACAAATATGATTCCTTGGAAATCCCAGAACATGTATGTTAAGTATGCGGTTAACCATGTTATATATGCAAAGGCATGAGGTCAAATGGGATCAAAGTTCCATCATTTCTGAATATGATTGCTGCGTTGTTCTGAACCATATGAATATCATCAAATCAAAGGTCTGGCATAGCTTCCGCACATATAAGAGCTGAGTACTATGTAGATCTAAGTAGCATGAGATCAAGGCTTCAGGAACATCAGATACTGTTGAGCAATTCTGAGTATCCTGGGAATGCCAAGATCAAAGGCTTGAATGAACTTCCAAGTAAGCAAGTCAGGAACTCAGAAAATAAATCTGAGAACCATATAGTCACCGACAGAACACCATATGCATAAGTCACCGACAGAAACCCAGAACATAATCATTAGAACCAATAGTCACTGTCTGATCACAGTCTCCATCTGAGCATGAGTAACCATTTGGACACAGTCACCAACTGTACCTGTAATGACAAATCCCTCCCCACTCACGGGTGAAGACTAGGTCAGGGTAAGGTTGTAACTCGAAAATCACGGGTCCGCCTGAAAGTACTATGGGCTTACCCACAGACGTGGGTGCCGATAGTAATTCATTTGAACCTCATCCGAGCGTGGTATATGACAAGACTGCACTAATCCGACCACGTCCTATACCCGTCATGCCCCCACTCTATTCCTAGTGTCCTAGTGTACTCTGGTCTGGGTACTGGACCTTTTACCTCAATAGTGACATCCCCACCCAACATGGAAAACAGAGTCCAGCATAATAGATAACAAATAGGGAAAGCAACAAAATGCAATGCAAACTTATGCTCAGGAAAACATGTACAAATGAGTAAACTGAAAGCATAAAGATAAACACACAAAGAAAAGAAAGCAAGAGCTAGGAGCGACTCCGGGATGGACCAGCATTTGGTCGACCAGTCCCCAGTGAAGTCGCCAGCTGAAACAACCGGCTGAAAATCATCAAAACAATGAAGTCGCCATCGAACGTCTTTTATCCCATATGAAGGGAAAGGTAAACATCGAGAAAACCTGAGGAAGGGAGAAGTCACGGTCTTGCGACCGAGAGATAAGGGTAAGGGAGTCTATTACGCGAGGGGAAGGTATTAGCACCCCACACGCCCGTAGTACTCTACGGTATCCACTCTTGTTATCTATCTTATGGGTGTGTTTAATCTATGCTTATTGTCTACTATACTACTGGAGAATGCATGCGAAAGAAAGGGGGAAAATGTAGGGAAAATTAAAGTTGTGCTCGTTCGGGCCCTACCCCGATGCCTACGTATCCCTTTTAAGGAATCAGAGCAGTCGTAGTTCGGCTTACATGTTTTTGTTTTTTTGTATTTTTTTTACTGAACAATATTAATTTCGCCTTCTGACGCAACTCGACCTTTGGAGACTTACGCGTCAGCACATAAGTGAATTAACATGCTCTCTTGACCTTGTAGAAAAATTTGCCCCACTGAGTAACAAAAGTGGTCTTCTCCATGTCTTCGGGAGCCATCTTGATTTGATTATAACCAGAGAAGCCGTCCATGAAAGAGAATACTTTATGCTGAGCAGTGTTGTCAACCAGAACGTCGATGTGAGGCAGAGGGAAGTCATCCTTAGGGCTCGCCCTATTCAAATCCCTGTAATCAACACACATTCGGACCTTACCATCTTTCTTTGCCACTGGAACCACGTTGGCAACCCATTGAGGGTAAGAAGTCACTGCTAGAAACCCGGCATCAAATTGTTTCATAACCTCAGCTTTGATTTTCTCGGACATCTCTGGACGCATACGGTGGACCTTCTGTTTAACCGGAGGGCAGTCTTCCTTGGTAGGTAGGTGATGAACCACAATGTCAGTATCCAACCCAGGCATGTCTTCGTAAGACCAGGCAAAGATTTCCACATAATCATGCAACATCTGAATCAACCGTTGTTTCACACTAGCCTCCAGATTGGCACCAATCTTGACTTCCTTTCTGTCTGTCTCAGTACCCAGGTTTACCGTTTCCACTGGCTCTTCATGTGGCTGAATGGCCCTCTCTTCCTGGAGTAACAGTCTTGCAAGCTCACCAGGCACTTCACAATCATCTTCACCTTCGTCTTCGGCTAAGTTGATCGGACTTTCGAAGTCATAACTGACAGTAGCAGAGTCGTTACCAGTGAGATCCAGAGTGGATTGGAACCTGTATAAGTGAGTGTGTGTAAATATAGTTGTTTTGCAATATATAAAGAAAGAAAGGGAGCACAAGATTTGAAATGCGAAAAACGTCCAATGTTTTTATTCATGATATATGAAAATGACAAATAATAAGCCCTCACAAATGAAGCCACAATGCCCTGGGTAAGACACCGAGCCATAAAGTTTCAAACTATTGTTCGTTACAAATTTAAAACAAAGGAGTTCATTACTGAGTGACAAAAGTAATAGGTATGAAATCTTTGGCAGTCCAGTTGTTCAGTCCACCGTTGGTCGTTGGGTAGATCCAGCTGTCAAATTCGGATTCCTCCCCGTCGTCTTCAATAGCATTCACTCCCGGGTTGGTGATTAACACAGGAGGTCTTCCAATCCTTGCCTTGCGAACAGCCCTCTGAGCTTCTGCAGTGAAACCCAAACCAAACTTGTCAGTCTTCGGAGTAAAATCAGGAAGTCGGCCCCAGTTTGCACACTCACCCTTCTCAATAACAGCCCGGGCGTCCTTTAAAGAAGCCATTTTCAAAGGAGAGTCTTCTTCAGTCACAGTCTCTGCTGACGCCAATGTCTGAGGAACCTCTTCAAAATGTTGAAAGAGGGTCTCAATGAACTCCCCATCCATTTCTATGTACCGGAACGAGTTAAGATGGCTGACCATATATTCTTCCTCCCCCTGCACTATAACAATCTTCCCTCTGACCGGGTACTTAACCTTCTAATGTAATGTGGAGGTCACAGCTCCAGCCTTATGGATCCATGGACGACCCAACAAACAGGAATAGGAAGGTCGGATGTCCATCACATAGAACGTAGAATAAAAAACTTGAGAACCGACCCTGATTGGAATGTCAACTTCCCCATGTACCATCCTTTTCGACCCGTCAAAGGCCCGAACAACAATGTTACTTGGCTTGAGCTCTAAACCCTCACAATCCAGCCTGTCTAAAGCTTTCTTGGGCAGTACGTTCAACGAAGAACCGGTGTCTACCAACACATGGGAAAGAGTAGTGCCCCTGCATTCAATGGAGACATACAGGGCGTCGTTATGGTTTTTTCCTTTGGCAGTCAGATCGGCGTGAGAGAAACCCAACCCATTATCAGCAGTCAAGTTGGCCACATAATCGGTAAATTGATCAGCAGACGTTTCTTGTGGCACGTGGGCCGTCTTCAGGAAGGAAATCAGGGCCTTGGCATGGGCCTCTGAACACAACAACAGTGATAGCAGAGAAATTTTCGATGGGGTGTGCCCCAGCTGCTCAACCACATTGAAATCACTCTTCTTGATAATTTTAAGAATCTCTTCCATCTCTTGCTTGGAAGCTTCAACATTGACGGTCTTCAGTGCCTCTGTCTGGGGAGGCACATCGTTAGCAATCCCTTTGCCCTGAGCGTCAGATGACTCGGCAGCAGGGGTAGAAATAGGAACTTGGTCAGGAAGGGAAGCAGTCACACTGGCAGGTGTGATGACAAGAGGTCTTTGAATAACTGGTGGCGCAATATCAGGTGAGAAGAGCCTGCCACTGCGAGTGACTTTAGCAGGCCCGGTGATGTTGCTGGCGCTGGTACTTGTATCGAACTCTTGTTTTACTCCGAGCACATAAACATCTGCCCCATAGTGCCACGGGACAACTTTGTCAGATGTATAGGGGAGGGGCCCTGGAACAGTGATGATAATAGGAGCAATCTTCTGAGTAGACCTGATTTTGACAGGCTTCTTTGAGGGAGCCTTAGGAGGGTTATTGAAAATAGTGACAATAGAAACTTATTCGGTACGGGTAACAGGAACAACAATCTTCTCGAACAAGATCTCTTTATTATCCATCAGGCTTTGGATACCTGACTTCAACAAAGGACAACCAGCAGGTGAAACAGAACATAGAAGGCAACCTTTGCTACATCCCGGAAATAAACCGGCTAGCAACAGGTTCCTTTTGACAGTCAACAACAGAGTAACAATCTCTTCCACAGAGGCTACATATAGGTCTTCTTCCACAGCATTCACTCCATGCTGGGGCATGGGAGTAGTCACAACATTGGGCCTTTCGGGCGCCTCGAACTGTATTTCTTTAGCATCAATAAGGTCCTGAACCTTATTCCTTAGAGCCCAACAATCATCTGTAGAATGCCCCGGGCTATCAGAGTGATAAGCGCAGCGGGCGTTGGGATTGTACTTTGGAGATGTTGTATTCACTACCTTTGGAGCTTCTTTGACAGTTGAAACAACCGGCTGAAAATCATCAAAACAATGAAGTCGCCATCGAACATCTTTTATCCCATATGAAAGGAAAGGTAAACATCGAGAAAACCTGAGGAAGGGAGAAGTCACGGTCTTGCGACCGAGAGATAAGGGTAAGGGAGTCTGTTACGCGAGGGGAAGGTATTAGCAACCCACACGCCCGTAGTACTCTATGGTATCCACTCCTGTTATCTATCTTATGGGTGTTTTTAACCTATGCTTATTGTCTACTATACTACTGGAGAATGCATGCGAAAGAAAGGGGGAAAATGTAGGGAAAATAAAAGTTGTGCTCGTTCGGGCCCTACTCCGATGCCTACGTATCCCTTTTAAGGAATCAGAGCAGCCGTAGTTCGGCTTACATGTTTTTGTTTGTTTGTATTTTTTTTACTGAACAATATTAATTTCGCCTTCTGCCGCAACTCGACCTTTGGAGACTTACGCGTCAGCACAGAAGTGAATTAACATGCTCTCCTGAAAAAGTTTGGAAAGAAATGTGCCTGGACGCACAAAAGTTTGAATTTGTTCGTTTTTGTAATGAATGATATTTATTTCGCCTTCTGCCGCAACTCGACCTTTGGAGACTTACGCATCAGCACAGAAGTGAATTAATATATTCTTTTGAAAAGATTTTTTTGAAAGGAAGGCCCGTAGGCAAAAGAGTTTGTATTTGTCGGTATTTTTGCTTGTAGATAACAGCTATTTGACCTCAAGGGAGAGATTTTAGCCATTTCTCTACTTATTCATGAAATAAGTCTTTGAGACTTGAACCACACAAAAGCTTAGAATAGGAGAACAATAAGACTAAGAAGAAACCCGCTTATCGTCTCACAGACTTAACGAAGATATGATTCTCGTCGGTAAGTTTTTAGTATTTTGAAGTTTGTAAAAAAGAAGTTTTTGTTTTAAATGCATATGCAAAGGGGGAAAGAAAGTCACATGAAGACTAGCCTACTTATAAACCTAATGTTATCATGCATTGTTAGATCTAAAGTTAGAATTTTGAGGGAATTCTACCTGATATTAGCATGCATAGCTTGCAGTAAAGTCCTGTTTCTCCTGATTTTGTTCAAAGAGAAGAGTTAGAAACCAAATGCCCGGAATAAGCGTCGACGCATCATTGATTGTGAAAATAAATCACAATCGAAATTTCAAGCGCATCCAAATATTGCACAATAAACCGGCATGAGATTTCAGACCTCAACAAGCAAAAGGTGAAGTATGAAGCATCGGAAACAAAATGATTACTTAACCATAAATCATAAAATAAAATTCTAACAAAATTCTAAAAGAAGAAAAATCTAGAGAAATTATATTATATTCCTAAAAAAACAATTAACAAATTTTTTTTTTGGTTTTTTTGATTAATTTTGACTATAAAAAATTATGGAACGGAAATTAATGAAAAAAAATAAACTAGAATTCTAGTCAGAAGGGGGTATAGACTGAAATCCAGGCGTATGGCCACTAGAAGGCTTGGGCGCTAGGCCCAGCAAGGTTCTCTCTTTTTTTCGCAGCAAGCCAGCTTCCAAAAGAAAAAATGTTGGGCTTCAGAATGTTATTCAACCCAACCCGGTCAAACCAAAGTAGCCTTTTTTTTGTATCATAAGTTTGAGGCATAAAAATCAAAACGGGCCTTAGAGGAGATTTGGTCCAACATCACCACATCCAATCCAGATTTACTTAGTCATAATTATTATTAATTTGAATTAAAAAAATAATAAAACAATGCAACACTTAAAACTAAAAAGAAAAGATATGAAATTGGAAAGGGGTTTTAGGGTTAGAAAGCTATGCATCGCCCTTCTTCCTCCACGACGGTGCGGCTTCTCACCATCTCTGACTTCCAGTCACGGAGCCTCCGTCTGCGCTCTCGAACACCGCTGTGACTCTATCCCTTATCTCTCTTATGTTTCATCCTTCTTCGCATCATCACCTCTCACACTTCGGTTTCGATCTCATCTTCGACAGATCCACATCGAGAAACCAGAGAAAACGATGAAGAGATGTTAAGATGAAGTTCAATAGGACTTACCAAATGGAGAAATTCCGGTGACTCTTCAACAGTGTCGGTGTTGCGAGAACTCTAGAGGATATAATAAGCTTCCATACATTCTCTTTAGCTTATCGTCTTTCTTCTCCTTCACTGTTTCTTTTTATATTTTTCTACGATCTCTTTTGAGTTGTTGTTCTTGCATTTTGTGTTGATGCTAAAGTGTGCGTTGCGTTTTTCGTTTTTCTGTACGAAGCGGTTACAGTGATGTTGATGCATTGCAGTTTGATGCGGTATGAAGATGAATATTGGATAATGAATATGCGTGTACGAATTGAAGGTTGTGGCTAAAGTGCTGAAGTTCTTGTCGATTGTTGAAGATGAAGATTTTTCAGTGTGATTCTCCAAGATTGCAGAACCAAGCCCTTCCCTGGTATAATTCTGTTCCCCTCCCCTTTCGTTTTGACATTTTTTTCTGAATCTGCGCGGTTTGTCGTGATCGTCGTTCTTCGTGATGAAGCGTTGAATAAGACGCGTTGAAGATAATAATATGTGACTTGTTGAAGTTGATTGTTGTGGTCGTTGAGAAGTTAAGAACGTTGTTGTTGATTGAAGGCGATGCAGAAGTTTATTGCCGAGAGAGGAAGTGAATTGATGAAGAGGTTCAGGGTGAGGGATTTGAGAGAGAATCGCTATGAGAGGGTGGTGATGTGAAGAGAAGGGTTCTCGATTCCTTTGGTGAGTTCTCCGTTATCAACCTTTTGTATCAGTTTCTGAATAATTATATATGTCCTCTTTGTATGAATCCCCCTCTGTTATATAGCTCTCAAAATCTGTTAGAAATTGTGCATTCTTGGCCACTGGATTAAAATTAGTTGGTGAGGTGATGAATGGTTGAGATGAACTCGGTTAGAGCGGTTAGTTGTTAGTTTTTGTTACAAGTTAGTTGGAAATTCTGTTAGTAGAAGTTAGTTATTAGAATTGGTTAGATTCAGTTGGGATTTGTTAGAGTCGTTAGAAAATTCTTTTGAAGTTTGTTAACAGTTTGTTAATAAGATGTTGGGCTGAGCTGTTTGCTTTTGTATTGGATTCAAATTTTTCATTTAACTTACAAAATAAGTTTTCTTTAAAACTAGAAGGATCCCATGTCGGGGGTTTAAAGTCCGTATAAGACTGTTCAGCTCCATTTACTTGGGCATCTTCAGATGCTTGAAAATCTGGAATTTTGCCACGTTGGGAATTGATCTTAGAACAAGGTATTCTTCTGTCTTAGAACAAGGTATTCCAGAGGCTGCAGCATCCCGGGTGATACCATGAATAGTGTTGTTTTGAACATCGCTTATTCTTCCATCTTTAGTATATTGCCCACCAACATTATCAAAATTGTCATTAGTATGCAACTGTAGACCTCTAGCATTAGATCCTGAACTAGCACTGAAACAACTAGAAACATTGTCATTTCCTCCAAACACAAAACCATTGCTACTATGTACAAATGAATTTGTCAAATTACTAGGAATATGGATGCCCTCGGGATGTTTGATGTTCATCTTATTAATCTCATCTACCACTTGATTTACATGAATGTCATTATAAGTAGAAGAAATACCATTAGTACTTCCATTTCCACTGTTAGACTTAACATCATTACCCAGATTACCACGCTTATCAGCATCATTACTAAAGTTACTGTATGTTTCTATCTCAGCATGAAAAAATACAGCTTCCATTATCCGAATTTCTCATGCTATCAACAGATTCATGCTTTTCTACATTAAAACTAGACATTCTAACACCTCTATTCTTGTCCCCAGAAGAAGCCTTCACAAATTTATTTTTTTACATCTCCTCTCCCCACCATCATCGAACTCCGAATTCCCCATAGGTACACTAGGTTTCCCCTTCCCCTTTTCTGATTTTTTTCTTTCAATTGCAGTTAGTTGAATGATGTGGACCTAATTTTGGCACGATTGCTTGTATTGACTTGGGTTTTCTTTGTGTGAATGTGCAGGTTTGGGAATCCAAATTTAATGAATAAATTTGATGTTTGCAGGTATGCCTACAGCAGCTTGTGTACCGCAGATGCCAATGGGCTGCACATATTGGTTTGATGACTCAGCATAGTAGCAACGAGTTTATAGCCTTATACATGATACGCTCGAAGCCTTTCGCTAGAATTTGGAGTTTCGCATGAAGTAACTTTTGGATGAAAATGTTCTGTGTAATTTTTTTGTATTTTGCTCAATGATGTAATGTAAGATGGTGTAGTGAGTTATAATCTGGTATTGAATTTTTGTAATAGATCTTGCAATGTGACTTGAAGGAAGTGAAATTATAACAGACTAGTGCTTTGGAAATGTAATGTTCTCTTTCTCAAACATAGATTTGAATTTTTTTCCTTCATTTGCTTTAATTTGAATGAATCTTCAAGCATCCAATATTTTCTCCAATTTTCAATCTTGAACCTTGCTTTCATATTGTTGTATTTTATTTGGATTCTTCAATATTTCTTGGATGAATTTTGTGATACTTGATATTTTGGAGATGAAATATGGCTTGAATCTTTCTTTCCCTCCAAAAGGTTCTTTTAACCTTTCAAATTTAACTTCAAATTGCATCCTTTAATATAACACATCATGAGATCAGATACTGTCAGTCAACCAAAGGAACTCAAGTAATATATTGTCAAAATCTTGGATGCAACTATGATCCAATACACCACGTTCACCTCAAAGCCTCGTGTGAGAACCAAAGAGATAACTTGTATGGCCTAAGCAATGTGACATCTTGATCCTCAAACATCATAGCTAATTGAAAGAATTTATTTGAATCAATGATAAACAAAGATCCAACGGTAAAGTGGGAACCAGTATATCCACATCTTCCCTCTGTATGAAATCTCTGATCGCATATCTTGTGACTTAAGTAATAAGCTCCCCCTTTCGACTTATAAAGAAAGGTCGAAAGAAAACCCTAGCTAGTCATTGGCGAAGAACCTTTGACTATTAGCCCCGCCAAATTCATCCGACAAACCCACGCATAGGGAAATAATGAATGCCTGATTTAGTAGCTCTTAGATGACTTCGTAGAACAACTTGGAAATGAACGTGAGGATACAGAGAGAAATATGACCAAGATGGCCACGACTTGATTACGATGAAGAGAACGCCTCAAATGAAAACCAAATCAGATCTGAACACCAAGGATTAGAAACCCTAATTCACACTTGCATCGCTTACCCCCTAGAATCTTGCATCTTAAGGCAAAGTTGATAGGAAAAACACCTTTGAATCCTAGTATGCAGATCCTTAATTGGTGAAATAGGGAATAGATTATTCCACCGTATCAACGTATAATCAACCTCTAGGAGCTTCAACAATGAATGTACCTTTGGATTCTGAAAGATAATCCTAATAAGATCCCAATGGCTTCAATACCCTCGGCGAAATCTTTATCCCATAAAATAGGAGCAGATGATTCACACAAATGTTTATGCTCAAGTTCACATTTTTCAGGATAGAACCAAATACTTGTCACTTAAAAGAAAGTTTCAGATGAAAGTCCAGTTTTGGTAAGAAAACCCAAGGCATGGTGATAGGTGGAGGTCCTTAATTCTGAAGGAAGGAGATTCCAGATAGTCACAAGTGGCAACCTTAAACCATACTCCTTGGAAAAGAACTTGATTAAAGCGCAAACATCAAAAAACCTGGCTTCAATCGCACATAGGAAAATAAACTCTGATAGCCTCATAGCTTGACGAAGAAAGAAATTATCAATGACCCAGGTCACGATCCTAATTCAACTACTTGCTGTTTGAATGAGAAACCAACCTTTTTGGACATAAACGCCTTAACCATCGCGAAACCCAAATATCGCATAGCCACTGAACTTTGATCCTTAAGCACTTTATTGAATGCAAATGTATGTCAATGACCTAATGGAATATATACAGATGAATGCAAGAATCTAGGCCAGCATAAGAGAAATTAGGAGGGAAAATTTTGGGGTGCAACAACAGTTACCAGATTGGTTGACATCAGTTGCGGCAAAATCTGAGACAGGGTCATACTGAGCCGAGTGTACTGCCTTTTGGGTCTCTCACCCCTTGGTTGGTTGAATTGCTGAGGAGCAGCAGCGGGCTTTGAGATTACCACCGCGTTGATAGTTTGGCGGCGTTCCGGTTTATTCTGTTTCCTGGAACCATACACAACACTAGATTCTTTCTTGAAGGGCTTCTTTTCAGAACTCGAGGAGGCACCTTTTTGTATCTTCCCCGACTTAATACCAGCTTCTATCCTTTCTCCAGTTAAGATCAGGTCTGTGAACCCAGCAGAAGAATTACCAATCAGATGGTTGAAGAACGCACCAGACAGGGTCCCTAGGAACATATCAACGAGCTCTCGGTCAGTCAAAGGTGGCCGCACCCTGCCAGCCAGGTCTCTCCACTTTTGCGCGTACTCCTTAAAACCTTCACCCGTCCCAAGTGACATACCCTGGAGTTGGGTACGCGTGGGAGCGAGGTCGGAATTGTACTGATACTGCTTATAAAATGCAGTAGCCAAATCCTCCCAGTTACGAATATTGGTTCCATCCAGCTGATAGAACCATTCGAGTTGAGCCCCTGAAAGGCTATCCTGGAAGAAATGGATCCATAGATCCTTGTCTGCAGTGTAAGGTTGGATCTTCCTTACATATGATCTGAGATGCAACTTAGGACAAGATGCCCCGTCGTACTTCACAAAAGAAGGTACCTTGAACTTGTGTGGGATCACCACCCCAGAAGATAAACCTAGATCCCCAAAATCCAACCCAGGCACCTGTTGAATCTCCATGGCACTCAGACGGTCCTCCAGTTGTTTGTACCTGTCCTCAGCAGGAGGGTACTTCTCATCATTGAAATCCGTCTTGTTGTCGGAGACCACGTGACTAGGAACCCTTCCCCCTTGGGGACTATCTTTCCCTACATAGGAAGTAGCCTGGTCAGCCTCATTCTGCAGTGTATTACCAAACCTCCGTCCAGTGTTAAACAACACAGTCCTTTTCTTCTTCTTCTTTAAAAGCAGAGTCTTCAATTCCTGTTGTCCTTGGGCTAAGCTCATGACCAGCTCTTGAAACTGAGTGTTCTGGGCCTGGAGGGCCTTGATAGCTTGTTCAGTAGTAGGTTCAGGATTCATGATGATTGCTGAAATAAACAGCGAAGAAGATTTAGAAACCTGTAAAAAAGAGTACCTGTGATGCATATGATGAATGGAATGCGTATGATTTATGTTTTCAAAGACAATCGGGGTTCAACTTTGTAAACAAAAAGGAAACACACTTCATTAGATTTAACTTTGGAATTTAAATTGTTCAAGAATTTGCCCTTAGGCGTTACATAAATGAAAATACTGAAAAGGAAATGAAAGCTGTAAAAGAAATATCCAAGGCCCATCAGTGCTCCCATGGCCTCCTCTTCTCAGTCCGGATATAGTCATTCAGGACCCCCTCGTTCTCCAACTGCTTTGTCAGCTTCTAGATTTTCTATTCCTGCTCGTTGAACCTTTCCCGATAAGAATCTCGTTCTTCTTGTAGTTGCACCCAAGACCTCTTTAGTGTGTCAACATCAGTGGGTATCTGAGGAGGGAGTACAGTTGGAGGAACCCCGTCTCTATTAGGAAACTCAAGGATGATAGGCCTGACAGCTTCGTATGGCATACCTAACTTTTGAGCACGGATGCGGACCCATCTGTAGTAGGATTCCATAGGTAGAGAAGTCTTCGATCCTAACTCATGTGGGTCAGCTTTGTGAAATTTGTCCCAAGCCTTGATGAATCTACGACGCAGCTCGTCATTGTCTACCTGAAACTCAAAACTGATGTGAGGTACCAACATCTCATGAGGCCCTGCTCTTCTGGCTCTTCCAAACTGGCGGAGAGCTAAACATGGATTATAAGATATTCCTCCCTGGGTACCGATCAAAGGAACATTAGGATATTCTCCGCAACGATCAATAACAGCTACCTCATCCAAACCTCTGAGAGTCCAAATGATGTCATTATCAGTAAGAGACATTAACCTATGAGCCCAACCCCTTCCTTCTTTGTTCTTCAGCACGAACTTAGGGAGGTGCAAAATAAACCACCTCACTAACAAAGGAGCACAACACCACAGAGTTCCCCGTCTTCGAGCAGTACGAGCATAGATTTGTTGTAGGATATCACCCAAGAGAGTGGGTACAGGATTCCGAGACATGAAGATCCTTATGGCATTGACATTGACAAAGTTATCAAGATTTGGAAACAGAACCAGACCATAGATTAAGAGAGCCAGGATGTATTCATATGCCCTGAAGTCTAAGTCATTCCAGAAACTATTAGCTTTACCAATCAGGAACTTAGCCAAAAAGCCCTTAACTCCACTTCTAGTCACCCAGTTATCCATTACCTCTTTGGTGGTCAAGGGAAGGGCTGCAGCAATCTCCTCAAGCCTAAGAGTCTTTTCCCAACCATTTAAAGGAGTTTGTTCCAAAACAGGGATACCAAGCAAATCAGAGAATTCTTCCAGGGTAGGGACCAGCTGGAAGTCTTGAAAGGTGAAGCAATGGTATAGGGGATCATAAAACTGGGTCAGGACACTCATCAGTTGTTGGTCCCACTTTGAAGTGACTAAACCGAGAAGAGAACCATGCCTCTGGATGAAGGAAGTAGTATTTGGAATTTTGTCAACCAACTCTTTAAGCAAATCAGGTGGGTGAACAAAGTTGAGCCGGATAGTATTCCTTCGCACAGGCATCATAATGTCCTACAAAACAGAGCAAAGATGAAACCCTCTTGTCTTTGAAATGGGTCAGTCCTTATGCAGGATGCATACAATGGTATGATGGTATGATGTTATGATAAAGCACACCACAAGTATTCATAAAGGCAAACATGATAAGGCACACAAGTCACACAAGACAGCCCTTAGAGTTTAGGCCAACATGAAGTTTAGGTACTACCCTCTTGAAGTTGGTGAGCTCAAAACCTGTCCTATCAAAAGTAACCGGGTTCTAGAGGATCTCAATATCATCGACTACCCTCAATCGGTGATAACTCCAGCGTCGCAATCTTTTCTTGCGGCCAGAACCATTGTGAGAGTTTAGCCTCAATGAGTGTAGCATACTGCTACTGTTCTATGGCCAAGTTGGGTCAATTTTGGGTTCTAAGGTCGGTTGGTGCTTAATGACCCCTCAGAAGACCCATATTCTCCTCGTTGCAACACAAGGGATATCGGTACAGACCAAGGTGTCACACCAACGTAGCCACTGCTTCACCCGTGTCGGTCTACGCCGGACAGGTCCCTCATAGCTTATGCTACCTAAAGGGTATTCCCCAGATTCGGGTTAGGATCTATGAAACTCCAAGACAAGCCCACAAATATAAAAGCAATCAAAACAAGCAATTGAAAACATAAGAGTGGTCGAATCCTATGGCACACCTCACTTATTAAAGTCCCCGACAGAGTCGCTAGTTCTGTGATCGGTGGAAATAGAACTGACTGTTTTTTAAGCTGGTTCGCAAAATGTCGCGGTAAGCAAGAGTCGCCACCGTCTTTTATGTTCTCCAACATGGAAAGGACAAAAGCACGGCAAAATTCCTTTTCGAGATGTTTCTCAGTTCGAGAGGTAGATTTATAGAAAGGGAAGGTGTTAGCACCCTTTCTATCCGTGGTTATCCACGGGCTCTTAGGTACTTGCCCTTATGTTTTCAAAAATTGTTTGCTTTTCAAGTGTTTGTGGGTTTTGAAAAAGTTTCGTTTGAAAAATTTCTAGGTAACTCTTGTATCTGTCCTCAAGAGTGTATGAAATATTTGTTTGAAAACTTTTTGAAAGTGTAGGTGCGAAAAGTATTTTTGTTTGTTTGAGAGAGCAAGTACCCAGGAGAAATCTACCTACTCTAAGGAAGTAGGCTGTGTAAGAGTCCTTAAGACAGTACTATCCCACTATTGACAAGTAGGAAGTACCGTCGTTGGAGTTGTTCGGATCAATTCGATTATAGGGACATGTGGTCACCAAAGAAATAGTAGGACGCCTTAGCGGTAACCCTAATGTCCTAGATCCTTTTTTATCGAGGCAACCGTTCTGAGGCAACTTGGATCTTTAGACAAGAGGGCGACCTCTAAAACACCCTATACTCAATGACCACGTCGAGGCAACCAGTGAGGCGTACCCTAGGAGTGGCATGTGCATGTGTGTGGTTTTAGTTTATTTATCTTTGAACATGTCATTTGTGAGCTACGAGTTGGTTTTATTTGTCAGGAAATCTTGTCATGCATAATTAACAGTTAATATTTTGCGGGAAATAAAGTGCGAAAAGGTAAATCTACGCTATTACAAGGCGCGGGTCCATACATCGCCAAAAACATAACCCGTTTGGAAAATAAATGCGAGAAAAGTAAAGAAAGCAGTAAAAGACCTAATTAACTATTACATACTAGGAAGCAGTTACATCAATATGATCAAAAAGAATTAAAGCGCGAAAGAAATTAAATCGGGACGTCCTTAGGGTTTTGACCCTTTTTTGAGAAAAGAATTGAAATTGTCCTTTTTTGCAATTTAATTAAAATTAAACCTAATAACTAATTAATTAATTAATTAATAAAAAAAAAGTGTCTTTTACGTTTTTTAAGTCTTAATGAAAATAAAAATAAAAAGAAATTAAAAGTCAAGAGAAACCCTAATTCTAAGTTTATTTTATTTATTAAAAAAAAGATTAAAGTTAACCTAATTAAACTACATTGATTTAAGTTAGTGTTTATTTACAAAATAATTAATAATGAAAATAGTAAATAATAAAAATATTTAATGTTTTAAGTTTCTGAATTTAATATGAAAAATAATTAATTTATGAATTAATAATAATAATTAATAATAGTTAATAAAATTAGTAAAAAGAAAATAAAAGAAAAATTATGAAAGAACCACGGGGGGTTGATGGACCCAATTAGGAGGTTTTGTTGGAAATTTTAGGCCCAATAGCACTCAAGCCTGTTGACTTCTGGAATTGTCCACGTGCATGTTGACTAAGGAACACCATGATCCTCCATCTCTGGCCTTTGGATTGGTATTATGTGACACATGGCATGATGATGCCTGGAGCGCATGATGGAACACGTTTAGGAAGCTGCATGCAATCATGTTAGAAAAAATAATATGGAGCCTTTGGGGGGACCTGGGAATCGAACCCAGGTCCCAATGGTTGCCAGACAACTCATCCTCCACTACGCCAGCTGAATGCCTTTGTTAATATAGTGAACAATAAATATATTATAGAAAACAACAACATGTGCTAACAATTATGAAAAAGCGCGTGCCATTTGAATTATCCAGTAGCGCGCTGACAACGCATCATCGTCCTCGTTGAACACCTGCAAAACAAAGCAAATAGCGGGGGTTTTTAACCCCCACAATATGGAATGTCCAATAATAGCGATTAGGCGTAGGATTAATATAAATTCATCGCGAGGGTTGGGTTTGATTCGTCTGGCCTTGACGAATTCAACCATATGCGTCTCAAGGTCTGATTTCTCCTCAATAAGAAAGCCCCAATTTTAAAGCTTGGAAAACCTAGAAATCGTTCATGGTGATTTCCGTTTCAGGGCACCATAATACAATTCACCTATATCATTAGCTTCAGAAAGGTGTTAGCAATGCAAAGCAATGGTTATAACATGTCAATGATGCATAAAAATATGAGTTTCTATTTTGACAAAGTTAAGCAAACCGTGAATCTGTTAGAGGCGATTTCTTGAGGTTAAACACTTGGTTTCGATTGCAAATTGTTTGAGTATGCTAGCAATGTATTAGAATCAAGAGAAAGCTTTGAATCATGCTGGAAGGCCAAAAACAATTTTGAGTTTTTTCTTGATTTTTCAATATTGTCTATGGTGTTTCTGCAGCAATTTCTACGTGAATGGCATTAGGGTTAGGTTCAGCATATATAGTATAATGGATTTAGGTTACAATCTTGGCCAAGAATCCATGGAATTCATGTTTTCAATATTTCATTTCAATCAAATCTTTTTGCATATTTTTGATTGGAAAACCTTGCCAAATTGGGAGATTTTTGTCCCTTTGATTGGCACACGAAATCTCCAGCTCATATTGGTCACATTTGCTTCATGAAAAGATTTGAAAACCATATCTTCATATTTTCCTACAATTAAATGAATTAAATGAATTAATAATCAATTAAAAATCCAAATAATTAATAAAAATAAGAAAATAATTCAATTTAATCTCAATGGGTCGTGCATAGGCCTTGGACAATGTTTCAAGAAGAAATTTGAGGCCCATTAGCAAAAATGATGTGTTTTGAGCAAAGTTGACTTTTGCAAATTCAAAAAACTTTCCCAACTTCTCCAATGCATATCTTGCTCAATTTTGATCCTATGAACATGTTCCTGGACATTTTGGAAAGGTCTTGAAGTCCTCTAAGCAATGCCTTTGGTCCCATGTCATTTGAATTTACCAATCTCAAGTTATGGTCTTTGACTTAAAGTGCATTTTTGTTGACTTTTGAAATTGACCTATAATGTAGAAATTGATAACTTTTTGTGAGAGCATTTCTTGGACTTGGAATGTGAAGATGATTTGCAGGAAATGTCATCCCCTTCAAAATGAGCATTGGATGGGATTTTTCTGATGAACCATGAAAAAGTTATGCCTTGGTCAAGTTACAGTTGATTTTTCAGCTGGCCCAAAATAGAAACTTTTTGCATCTTGATAATTTTTGAGCCATGCTTGTGGAATCATGATCAATACTTGATCAAATGATGATTGTGGATTCAAAATAAGATGTTGACCAAATTTTTTGACTTTTTACTGTAAAATGACCATTTTGCCCCTGCAGTTGATTGTGAACCAAATAGGGCTTTTGACTGTGCAATTTGCCTCTGTGAGTCTTGAAACTTGTCATGTAGATGCTTGACAATGTATATGGGCCTATGGGACTTGATTGAGCCCTTGAAAACCTCAACTTCCTTGCAAGAACCAAAACCATAATTTTGACTGGCTTAGGAGGATGTTTGACTGTGCAACCCTCTGAGAGATCTTGAGACATTTGAGGATGATTCTTGATAAACCTAGAAGAATATGGGAGGGAAAATTTTGGGGTACAACACAATGACTATGATTTATTTATCATTATTAATATTTCAAGGGACTAAAAGAATTATAGATGATTTGCAAACACTAAAGTACTTGCACATTTTGAAATATTTAAATTTCATTATAATAACATTAGAATGGATTACAACTTTTAGTACAAGTTTCAATAATCCTAAGTACAAGATAAGATAAAATCTAAAATCCTAAGGAGGAAAATCTGATGAAGATCTCTCCACGCACTAACGCTTTCCCGTGAGTCTTGCAATCTAAGCCTTCAACTGCTTATTCTCTTATGCATACTTGTCAGCGACTTCTTTCCAATCACCAAAGTCAAGAAGTGAGCAACTAGGTCTTGACTGAGCTCTAGAAGAAAATAAATCCTCTTGCTTCTCCATCATCTTCACAGCACGACTCTCAAGAATCTCGATCAAGTCATCCTTCTCTTTCAATTTTGTTTGGTAGGTCATCTATAAATTCTGACACTTATTCTTCCAGGCTTCTTTCTCCTGATGCATCCAAACCAAGGCAAGCTGAAGTTCTTCCATATCATCTAAGAGGGGAGGAGTAGTTTTCACAAACATATCAGGTATAGGTTCTTCACTAGAGTATGACATCTTCAACTGAATTGCCCTTGATTGTACCCACCGGAGAAGAGGCTCCAAAGAAATAACTCATCTTGGTCCCAAGTCCTTTTTACTCTTCCTATGAATATGGAGCCAAGCCTTTGAAATTTCCTCATTATCTTCCTTGTGATTTTCTCCTTCCTTGAGAAAGAAACCACTCAGATGAATAATGTTTGGTTTGTCTCTCATCAGATATCCGAGTTGACGACGTGCAAGAACAACATTATAGTTAATTCCTCCCATTGTACCAAGAAGAGGTACATTGGGGAAACTAACACAACTATCAACAATCTCCACATCATAATAAGCCTGATGATACCAAACAATTACGGAATGAGTGAGAACCATAATCTTCCGAGCCCAACGAGGTTCCTTGTTGATATCCAAAAAGCATCAGACTAAGGTAAGTGAGAAATAAACCACTGATATAACAAAGGCGTGCAACAAATTATCATCCCTCCATGATAAAAATCCCAAAGCTGAATGGGATAATAAGTATCTCCTAATAATGTTAGAGCTAGATTCCTAATCAAAAAGATCTTGATGGCATTGACATCCATAAATTTGTCGACATTAGTAAATAAGAACAACCCATAGGCAATGAGAGCAAAGATAGCCTCAAAAGCAACTGTACTCTTCATCCTAGAAAAGTAGTGAGCTTGCTCTAATAAAAACTGATCGGGTAATCATCTGATTCCTCCTTTGGTAGTCACATTGGCCTCAATATCACACTTCCCTAAATGAATCATGGAAGAAATCTCATGAGAATTGGGCTCTCCCTCTAAACCGGTGAAAGGAAAACGATCTGTAACAGGTAAACCCAGTAGGTAAGAATATTCCTCCAATGTAGGCATCAACTGATAATCAGGGAAAGTAAAACATTGATACATCGAATCATAGAACTGGACTAAAGTTGAGAGAATACCCTCCTTCATCCCGAGCTTCATAAGAGACATGATGGATCCATACTTCTTTCGAAAATCTATAGAACTCTCGATCTCAGGAATCAGACTCGTGAAAAATACCTAATATATTTTAAAAAATTCAACTTTAAGTCCCTTGAAACAATTGTTTTAAAGGATTCAAATGGGTGCATAAATGCATTATGAAACAATAACACACAAGATCACAAATATGGGGGTTCATAGGTTTGACGTCACGAGCATGAAGTCAAAGGTACTACCCACGAGGTATGGACTAATAGTTTATCACCTGCCGAACAAGGTTCTAAAAGGTTCCCAGAGTCTACATCCTTCCTTCAGATATTACCAACATCCCGATTAACTCGGTAATTAGTAATATTCTTAGGAAAAACTCATCTGAGTGTAGTATCGCGTGACAACCACTTCCGAATTACTCTGTCATAATTTCCGCACTACACATAAAAGGCCAAGATTGGTTAAGGGTTATACAGTCCTCAGTTTCAGCACACTCCCAGGTTGAAAGCAGCAAATCTTCCTGATTACTCGATAAACGACATTACAGTCAAAGGGGCCTCCACTGAGTGGGGGATATCATGTCTTCTTTTCTGGGATTACTCCCTCAAATTTAACATGACTATACCACCCGTCCTATCTTAAGTTTGCCCAAGTCCGGGTAGAGGACTTATGAGAAATCACCAAGCACCCTGAAAACTAGGAAAGTCCAAACAAACATATACATCACATAATATACAACCAATAAATGCACATACACAAATAAACAAAGATAGGCTTAACCCACTTAGAGATGGACTAGCATTTGGTCAATCTTTCCCCAGTGAAGTCGCCATTTTTCTGTAGCAGCAGAAATGTTGAGACTAATCCATTGGATTTTCTTGACTCGCACAGATCAAATAAAAATTGGCACCAAGCTTTATTGTTTCCAAAGGAATGAGAAAAGAGATAATAACCCAAAAAGAGGGGGAGATAATCTAAGTATGGGGGGTGTTTATGCAAAGGGAAGGTAATAACACTCTAAACATCTACGATACTCCATAGGAACCTCTTTGAAAAATTGTGTATTTTGGCTATAAGTGTTGTATACAAAAAATAGATGGTGGAGATGAGAAAAGAAATATATTTTACAATTTTTTCACCCGCCACAGTTGCGAACCATTAGTGCCTACGTATCACCTTTTGTGCAATAGGGGATCAGGGTACTCGTAGTTCACCTTTAAAAATTTTAAAACACAAATGTGTTGGTTAATTTTAGAGACGAGACAGCATCGTCATATCCGAGTGGAAAACATACTTACTACCCACGATTATGAGAAAGGAGAATTTGCGTCATCTCAAAGTGGAGGATATATATTGGATTTTAAAATAAAAAAAGCCTTGCTCAACAACCAAGTAGAAAATATCCCACTTCACTACATATCGTAGAAGTATATTAACTCGCATCACTTCAAGGATTGACAAGAGTCTAATCTTTTGAGAAAAAATTAAGGTAAGAAGCCAAAGTGGCCAAATGGTTTGAATGAGATTGATTTACTTTTAGTCTTCTCACACAAAATGTCAAATTATGATTAAGTTGGTTAAAGTTTGATTAAGAAAATATTTTTTGAAAATGCATGGACCTAAGCCCAAGTTTATTATGAAATCGGTTCAAGTTTAGAAACCAAGAATAGTTTTAAAAATGAGGGAGAAGATTTTTCAAATTAAAGAAGATGAGAGGAGATGAAGGGACTATCCTAAAGCATAAGGTAAAAGCTAGGGAAAATAATCGTCTAACCAAAAAGAAGCCAATACTTGACACAATGAGTCAATGTAGAATTCCCATCCTTTGGATTGAGACCAAACAAGCAAAGATTTTAAACCTCTTATGAATACCAAACTTCAAATGCATTAAGTCTTCACAAAAATTGGGCAGAGTAACAGTTGTATACAGAGAAATTCTGAAACACATACAAAGCACATAATCAGAATAACTGCACACAAAGAAAAAAACCCAATGTCTCAGGGTAAACCCCAAGAACTCCAAACAAAATAACAATGGAAGTCACAAGATGTCAAGGGTAGTCAAGGTTTCTAATACTAGGTCCATGAGGTCCATAACTCCATATTGCCAAGGATAGTAACCAAATAGTCCATATAATCTTAAAGTTTTCTATTGTTCAAGTTGATTATTAATTATATTCAAAAATAAAATGAAAGCTCAAGTGAGAAAAACAAAATGACATAAAGATAAATGCTCAAGTGAGCAAAGATGAAAATATCATGAAATGTAAATGCTAAAATAAATAGTGTTAGAACATAGTTTGATTCTACAACCCTAGTAAGAGTTTTGATGATAACAAACACTCAAAGAACAATTATGCTCCCTAAATAAGTTTCATTTTCTTTTTGTTAAGTATATCATTCATTTCAAACTCTCGAGGCAATAACAAATGATCAACGATGTTTAAATGGTTCACTTTGCCAAAATTTTATGATGGTTCATTAGAGGATTGATAAGACCAAAGTCTCCTAACAATGAACCTCAAGGTTATTGGATCAAAGGTTTCAAATTAATCATACTTGGGCTTGCAAACATAAGTTTGGGACACGATTGATCATTTCTCGAATCGAGACAAAATTTAGCGCTAAGTTAAGAAATCGTAAGTGGACTTAAATAGAAGTCACACCTATTTTGGAGAAATGATATATAGATCATCCTCTAATAACATGTTGCACAAATAAGAAAGGGATAAGATGAAAAGGGATGGTAAATGTTTGAACCAAAGATTTTAATCAAGTTATCATTAAAATCATTCATCCATTTTGGTGGAGTTAAACTCAACACCCCAGATCCAATAATGTTAATGAAGCTCATGATAAAAAATCATATGGTTCAAGCTCAGCCAGAATATATTCAAAAATAAAAATTTATTTAATAAACAAAATAAAAAATAAATAAATGATTTTTAAAATTGTTTTTTAAATGAATATAAAATGCAAAATAACAAACTATATTAAAAGTATCAAATAAAAATTGAAAGAAAACATAGAAAAGTCAGAAATGATCTTAAATATTTTTCAATTTTTTAGCAATTTTTTTTTAAAACAGAAAAGTTTTTTTTTTTAATTATTTAAAATCATTCAAGTACGTGAAAAAGATCAAAAATAGTAAAAATCAAAATAAAATTCTAGAAAAAATCTGAGAAAGTCATAAATAAAGAAAATGATCTTGATAAATTTTTTCAGAAGTTAAAAATACCAAAAAGTATTTTTAAACAATTAAAAAATTAGTCAAAACAAAGAAAAAATCATAAAAAATATCAAATCTGAAAAAAAATCATGAAAAAATAAAAATCAGAAAGAGAGTATTTCAAAATGTTTTTGTGAATTTTTTCATAATTTTTGGGTCAGAAATGAATTTTCTATGATTTTTTTGAAGTTTAAAACAATTAAATATAAAAAATAGAAAATGTAAATAAATTCAAAAAATGTGGACCATTGGATGAGAGTCAAAACACTCCAGTAAGCAGATTTAAAGGATCATGCACATTGTGCATATCATGGTCAGCTTTGAAAATTACACCAAATTATTTTTTAATAATTAAAAACAACTAAAAATCGGGCGCGTTGGATGGAATGTGACTAATGGAAGTAATCAAATCCAAGGGCTCCCAAAGCGCGCGTATGATAAAGAAAACACACAAGATAGGAATCAACCTCCGGACGCCCTAAATTGGAGTTCCACAAACTGTAAAATTAGCCAACCAGACCGGTACCATTAGATTCGTCTCTTCAAGACGATTCTAATGGCAGTCTCACGCCAAATTTATATAAATTGAGCAAGGATTTATTTGAAAAAAAGTAGCAATAATAGCGAGCACGAAGTTCTGGAATATTTCACTCAAATCTCAATTAAATTACAAATTGTAAGAAGAATGAGAATCAGAAGGGTTAGGATAGTAAATTAGTCTTTTATTTGGATTTATTTGACTAAGAAATCTACCTGAACGAAGTAGCAGAAAGTTGCTCTGAAACTGGACTTCTGTAGCTCAAAATAGGTCACGATTCTTGAAGGTAAGAGTATGTTTAGCTTCAGAGATGTTCAATGGAGCTAACTGAATGAAGCTTTTAGTGTTTTGAGGTGAGAATGAAAGAAATCAGAAATTCAAATTCAGAGTTGGTGTGGGACCTGAACAGGGTAATTTTTGCTGTTAAAGCTTGTCCAAATGAGAGGGGTAGGTCCTCTATTTATAGGGAATTAAATAGGATTGAAAATTGGAAGGAACGATGAGGTTTGGAGGGAAAACGAGTGGAGCTCGATGGTGAGGAAAATGTGACTCTAATACCACTAATACTCACCTCATTCTTGCATTTTGATGCTTAAACAAGTTTAAGTAAGTCGGTTAATCATGTTTAGATAAAAAACACGTCTAAAATTGGTGATTAGAAGGAAAAATATGGATTTCAAATTCTATCTTGGAAGGGAAATTCAAGTTGAAGTAGTTGACTTTGAACTCATGGTGTGCACGATTTAAGGAACCTCAGGACCTGATTCTTGATGCATTGGAAAGATGAGGTAACATTCTTTATAATGTGCCAAGAAAGAGATCATTTGGATGCTTAATATAGAAGTTGTGCTTGGTCAAAATAAAAAAAAAGGTGCTGACTTTTATACTTAGAAAAATTCTATGTTTTTCTTCAAAAATGACCCAAAATGTTTTGACTCCAAACAAGGTCTTATTCCAAAAATTTCTTTGATAAATGATGTTAGCTTGAACTGGACTCCTTAAAGAGTATTCTGGAACTGGTATCACTCAAAAATTCCAAATATTGGACAAGTTATGATCCTTTGAATTTGATGAAAATCCATAAGGTGACCTATAATCTTTTGAGCTTTTAAGGCATCTTCTAACCATTTTCAAGTTTTGCACATCAAATAATAGTTGAAGTTTACACTCCCAATATAATTGTGGAAAAAGAATAGGCTCAAAGAGATAAAAATTGATAAACTTGTGACTTTTTGAAGTCACGTAAGGGAATTTGATGGCCTTTCTAGAAGACTGGTAATCTTTCTCAATCATTAGTGATCATTCATACAAAATTTGATTGAAAATTTTGTAGTGATTTGTTGATAACCCTTTAAGGATAATCATATCTTTGGAATCACTCAAAAATCTCAAAAGATGGACAAGATATAGCCCTTATAAGTCCAAAAATCTAACTCCTAGAGCATCAAAATGGCTTGGGAACCCCTTTCAAATTTGACAATCTTTCTTGTACAAATACTTTTTCTATGTGAAGAGATGTTGTTGTGGATGATAATAAGAACCTATAGTAACAATAACCACTTCCAAATTTTGAGAATTGAGGGAGTTATGTACTTGTGATCAAATAATCAAGAACTTGTCCAATTAGGTCAAACTTCTTTAATCAAACCTTACATCTTTTGACTTCCTTTGGAAATTGAAGCATGATGAATTATAGTAGACCTTATCATGAAATTTATTTAAAGCTCTCTCAATGATGAAGCTTAAATTTAAATGAAGCTTTATTGAAGAAGGCATGTAAATGAACTCATGAACCTATGCATCAACATGATGAAGTGTGTTGTACCCTCACCTATAGTATCATCATTTAGAGCAAACATTAATTTTATTTGTTAGTTAAAATTTAATCAACACAAGACAAATATGACCAAAATATGAAAATCAAAGTGCTTGGTGATCCCTCATGAGAAAACCTAAAGATAGAGAGAAGAACCAAACCCTAGTGTGATCTTGATACGATTGAGTTAATACGAGATGAGAGAGCAATCTTAGAGGAAAAATTGGGGTATAACACTCACTACCACGTTTGAGAACCTAAAGATGAATGATGATGAAAGCATTCAATACATTCACATGAATGTTCTTGAAATAGAAAATGCATCTAGTACCTTGGGTGAGAAGATGATAAAAGAAAAGATTGTTAGAAATATTCTCAGGTCTCTACCTAAGAGATTTGACATGAAGGTGAAAACCATTGAAGAAGCTCATGACACCAGTGTAGCGGTAGAAATGTTGAGACAAAGCCATTGGATTGGCTTGACTCGCAAAGATCAAAATTAAAAATCGTCATCGCGCTTTATTGTTTCCAAAGGAATGGGAAAATAGCGAATAACCCAAAAGGAGGGAGAGAATCTAAGTTCGAGGGTTTTTTTATGAAAAGGGAAGGTATTAGAACCCTAAAAATCTACGGTACTCCACATGAACCTCTTTGAAAATCTGTGTATTTTGGCTATAAATGTTGTATATAAAGAAAGATTGTGGGGATGAGAAAAGATGTATTTTTTACAATTTTTGGACCTGTCGCGGTTGTGAACCTTTACTTCCTACACACCATCTTCCGTGCAATAGGGAATCAGGGTACTCATAGTTCACCTTAAAAAATTTTAAAACACAAGTGTGTTGTTTAATTTTAAGAGATAAGACATCATCTTCGTATTTGAGTGGAGAACATACTTACTACCCATGATTATGAGAAAGGAGAATTTGCGTTATCTCAAAGTGGAGAATATGGCTTGTATTTTAAAATCAACAAAGCCTTGCTCAATACCAAAGTGGAAAATATGTCACTTCACCATATATCATAGAAGTATAGTAGCTCATATCACTAAAAATATTCACAAGAGTCCTATCTTTAGAGAAAGTTTTAAAGTAAAAGACAAAAGTGGCAAAATAGTTTAATTGAGATTGATTGACTTTTAGTCTTCTCACAAAAAATGTCAAAGTATTATTAAATAGATTGAAGTTTGACTATGAAAACATTTTGAAAATGCATGGACATAAGTCCAAGTTTATTGTGAAAGCAGTTCAAGTTTAAAAAACAAGAATAATTTTTAAAAAGAGGGAGAAGATTTTTGAAATTAAAGAAGGTGGGAGGAGATGAGGGGACTATACTAAGGCATAAGATAAAATCTCGAAGAAGAACCGTCTAACAAACAAGAATCCAACATTAACATAATGAATCAATGTAGAATTCCCATCCTTTGGATTGAAACTAAACAAGCAAAGATAATAAACCTCTTAAGAAAACCAAGCTTCAATTGCATTAAGTCTTCACCAAAATTGGGCAGAGTAACGGCAGTATACAGGTAAATTCCCGATCACAGGAAAAGCATGTGATCATAATAACCTGCACACAAAGCAAACAAACAAACATCACAACATCTTGAGGTAAACCCCAAGAGCTCCAGACAAAATAACAGTTGAGGTCACAAGAGCTAAAGGTAGGTCAAGGTCTCCAATCCTAAGTCCAAGAAGATTATTACTCCATAATTCCAAGGATAGTAACCAAGTAGTCCAAGTAACATTAAAGCCTTTTATTGTTCAAGTTGGTTATTAAGTGTCTTCAAAAATAAAATGAAAAGCTCAAGGGAGCAAAATAAAAATGAAATAAAAGTAAATGCTCAAATGAGCAAATATGAAAATAGCATGAAATGTAAATGCTAAAATAAATGTGCTTAAAGTAAAAGCATAAAGTAAAAGCATAAAATAAAAGCACTAAATAAAGCCAATTGTTAGAAATTAGAGGTTAGTTGAATGACCATCTCGAAATTTGCATTTGAAACTCTTTAGAGGATTGATAAAAATAAAACCTCTCAACAACCAGTTTCATTTGCTTTTTGTCAAGTATATTATCCATTTAAAATTCTCAAGGCAACAATAAATGATCAATGATGTTTAAGTGTTTCACTTTGACCAAATCTTATGAAGATTGATTAGAGGATTGATAATACCAAAGCCTCCTAAAAATGAATCTCAAGGTTATTGGATCAAAGGATTCAAATTAACATACTTGGGCTTACAAACATGGGTTTGGGCCACTAATGATCATTTCTCGAATCGGGACAAAATTTAGCGATATGTTAAGCAATCGTAAGTGGACTTATATTGAAGTCGCGCCTATTTTGAGGTCAGTCAATAGCAATCTATGTACTATTTCTTTTGAGAAATAATATCTAAATCATTCTCCAATAACATTTAGTACAATAAGAAGGAGATCAGATGAAGAGGGATAGGGTAAGAATTAAATCACATTTGAACCAAAAATTTAATCAAGCTATTATTAAAATCATTCATACATTTTTTGTGGAGTTAATCTGAACACCCTGGATCCAATGATGTTAATAAAGCTCATGATCAAAATCTCACAGTCCAAGATTAACCAGAATATATACAAGATAAAATATAATTAAAAACATAAAGAAAAATATTTTTAAATAAGGATTAAGAATGGAAACAAAAGTAGAAAATAAAAACTATGCTCAAAACATCCAACAAAAATCAAATAAGACCATAGAAAAATCAGAAATGAGCTCAAATATTTATATAAATTTTTTGGTGATTTTTAAAGTCAGAAACTATTTTTAAAGTTAAAAGAAATAGGAAAACTAAACCAAAAATTGTGAAAAATAGTAAAGTCATAAATAAAAATAATATGAGGTCATCAAAATTTGTCAAGAGGTCATTGGATCATTCCATATTTTTTTCCAGAATTTAAAAATTAAGAAAAGTATTTTTAAACATTTAAAACAATTAAAATAAAGTGAAAAATTATAAAAAAGTATCAAAACATAAAATAAAAATTTTGAAAAATAATAACCAGAAAGAGAAAAATCAAAAGTATTTTTCATAATTTTTTCAGATTTTTTGAAGTTAAAATGGATTTTTTTATGAGTTTTTAAAGTTTAAAACAAATAAAATATAAAAATCAGAAAATTAAATAAATAAATAAAATATGGACCAATGGATGAGAGTCAAAACGCGATAGTAAGCTAATCCAATGGATTAGACGTATTATGCATATCACGGTCTTTAGTGAATAAAACACAGAATCATTAATTAAATCAGATTTGAAAAAAAAGCAGGGCACACTATCATTGGTTGAGAGATGACACGTGGGTCATCTTCAACCTCCATCCATGAGATTTGTAGGTCCCTGAAAAATAAAAATTAGAGCTCGGGACCGGTACCATTCGCTTCGTCTCTTCAAGACGATTCCAATGGTACCCTCGCGAAAAATTTATATAAGGTGTAGCTCAGTCATTTTGGAAGGGAAGATTTGAAAAGGGATTTGAAATTTCATGGTCAAAACACACTTCCAGTTGAACAAAAATTACGACTCGAATCAGAATGATGAGAGCTTCATAACAATATCAAAGTTTGAGAGAATTGGTGAAGGAACCTACCTATTGAAGTTCAAATGCAGAGCTCTGAAAATTGACTTGGCTAGCACGATTTAGGAAGTCTTATAGTTTTGTTCTTCTTCTGTTAGCTTAAGTGAGGTTCAAGGATGGTGAATTGACAAAGAAAATGAATTGAGGATGGCTGTAAAAGAAAATTTGAAGTTGCAGAAAATTGGGTTCAAGAAGAAGTTTGGCAGGGTGATTCTGGCTCTCCAAGCTTGAGAAAATGAAAGAGGTATGATCCTCTATTTATAGGGAGGCTAATTGAATGCTCAAGCGTGTGAAATTATGAGATTTGGATGGAATTCGTGTGAACCTGATACAAGACTAAGGTGTGACATGTTTAGCATCAAAACTCATCCAATCTCACGTTTCAAGGTTCTAATCCACTTTGGCAAGTTGGTTAAACATTTTTAGACCAAAAACGCGTGCTAATTTGATGTTTAGAAGCCATAACATGAATTTCAAATTCTAACTTGAAGTGAAACTTCAGTTTCAAGGTACCATTTTTGAATCAATGACATTCTCAGCTCAAGGAGTCTTAGGACATGATTCTTGAAGCTTTATAAAGATGAGATCACAATCTTTATAATGTGTAAAGACTAGAATCAAATGGATGCTTAAGATGAAAATTATGATGAGTCGAAGTTGAGAAAAAGAGGTTGATTTTTGTACTTCGAAAAATTCTAAGTTTTTCTTCAAAAAATGACTTATAATGTCTTGCATCCAAAAAATAGATCTCTTGAATGAGATTTTGAGACTTGAACCATTTAAAATATCCAAAAAATGAGAAGGTTATGACTTGTTGAAGTTGGCAAAATTTCATAAAATGACCTATAACCGTTTGCATCCTTAGGGCATCTTCCATCCACTTTCCGACCTTGCACATAAAAGAAGAGTTGTAGTTCACATCCTAAAGATAATTATGGAAAAATAATGGGCTCAAGGAGATAAAAATTGACCAAGTTATGATCTTTTGAAGTCACCTAATAGAATTTGATGGCTTATCTAGAGGACTTGTAATCTTTCTTCATCAATAGGCATCTTCCACACATAATTTTCTTGAAACTTTTGAAGTGATTTGTTGATAAGCCTTTGAGGAGAAGCATGTTTTTGAAATCACTCAAAAATACCAAAAGATGAACAAGATATAGCCTTTATAAATTCAAAACCCTAGCCCCCTAGAGCAACAAAATACCTTGGAATCCACTATCAATTTTGACAAGCCTCCTTGCACAAATACTTTTGTCATGAAAATAAAAGTTGTTGAGAATGATAATGAGGAACCATAACAACCACAAGCACTTCCAAATATTGATAATTGAGGGAAATATGCACTTGTGACCAAGAAATGAAAAACTTGCCCAATTAGGTCAAACTTCTTCAATCAACCCTTGTATCCTTAAACTATCTTTGACAACTTGAGGTGTGATGATTCGTAATAGACTTTCTTATGATACTACCTCAAAGCATATTCAATGATGAATCTTGAATCTCAATGAAGCTTTGTTGAAGAAAGCATGGCAATAAACTCATGAACCTGTAGATTAAATTGATGGATTGCATTGTGATTTCGCATATAACATCATCAATTAGGGAAAACATTTATTATGTTTATTAGTTAAAAGGTTAATCAATACAAAACATATATGATCACAAAAGTACAAATCAAGGTGCTTAGTGATTCCCCATGAGCAAAGCTAAAGATAAGGAGAAGAGCGAAACCCTAGTGTATGATCTTGTTGTACTGTGATGGTATGAGATGATAGAGGAATCTTAGGGGGGAAATTGGGGTACAACAACTGCGCTTATTTAAGTGTCTTCTACTCGGAGATGCGAAGGTTAAAAATCTTCGTGTCGACGCGATTGAAGATACTTAAATATAAAACAAACCCTATTTTTGGCCCTAAGATGAAATGCTTATGATTATGAATGAAAATGAACCAATAAAAAAGAAAGACGCAAGACCTTACTGGGATATAGAAAATAAAAACAGGGATCAAAAGAACAACTCGACCGGGAAAATAAATCATTGGTGAAAAAGAGACCCGACTCTATTAGGGTAAAGCCCAAAAGAGGAAATAAGGCATCATTATTGCAACGATTGAGGAGAGAAGGTGAAGGATAATAGTGATCAACAGATGACCGTGAACTATCCACTCATTGAGGAGATAGAAAAAAAAGTAATGTCGATCCACCGTGGAAAGAAATAGTAAGATAATACCGGTAAATACCAATATTAGGGTAAAATGCCAGTACTCATAACTGGAAACAAATGAACTTCTTCAGAGTAATAGAATCTCAACGATAAACTAACTTCCATATTGACAAGGCTACCATTCATCAGAAAAAGATCACAACAATGAACTACCTTCCATAATGAAAAGGCTACCACTCATTGGAGTAACAAATCTCAATAACGAAGTACGTTCCATAATGACAAGGCTACCATTCATTGGAGTAACAAATATCAGAAATGAACTACCTTCCATAATGACAAGCCTACCATTCATTAGAGTAAAAAATCTCAGCAACGAACTACCTTCCATAATGACAAGGCCACCATTCACTGGAGTAACAAATCTCAACAACAAACTACCTTCCATAATGAAAAGGCTACCACTTGTTGGAGTAACAAATCTCAACAACAAACTACCTTCCATAATGAAAAGGCTACCATTCATTGGAGTGACAAATCTGAATCTTCTCTGCGAACTGTCAAACTTATTGGGGAAGTACATGTTGCTCAAATAAAAAGACCTGCCACTTGTTGTTATGAGAAGGAATTTCAATAATGACTTTCGGAGGAAAGAAATATGGCTCCCTGGGGGAAGAAATGTGGTTTCCTGGGGAAATGAGATATGGCTCCCTGGGGAAATGCCAATACATTCATGTTGAGGAGATAAAATCTTCACGTACAAAGTAAATGCACATTCTCAAATTAGGGCTAAAAGCCCATAGAAATCATGATAATAATATTTCCGGGGATCATAGATTCAAACTAGAAATAAACCAGAATGAATCAGTCAACTAAAATAACATCTCATTAGATATAAACTCAAGAGGGAAACATGTTCTATCCAGACAAAGAGCTGAAAGGAAAGTTAAAGCAAAATTCATCCACGAGGAATAACTCAGTGGGGAAATTGAAAGGATATACACTTTCTGCTTAAGGTTGACACTTTATTTGAGAGAGGGATAACACAACTCTGTAAAACATGGTAATATGTCAAAAATAAAATGCAAATGAGCAATGATTTACTGAATTCAGACAATGCATGATATATGCATGAATGTATGAATGTTATCATGTATATGCTAACAAAACAAACATATAACACCGGGGATAAATAGATGAAACCAACTTGGGTACAATCAATATTCGGTTAAATCACCTCCAAGATGAAAATTCACAAGAATGTAAGAGCCAACTAAGGAAACAGATTCCTATTTCGCGGCTTAACTTTACTGGGAAGGAACATAATCCGAAAATAATCATATCATAAAAATAAATCAGTACAGATACATGGATATAACAACCTCCCCCACGCTTCACCGATGAATATCACACACACTTCAATGGGAAAAAAATAAATGTTTCAAAGTCTGCACTTCTACTAGAGATTGCAATGTTGATTTCACTGAGGAGGGCAACACCACATCATCGAGAGGGACCCAAAATACATCCTTCAATAATGAGAGTGAGGATTACATCAACTTCTCTGGGGAGAAATTATGAAACCTCAAGGGAATAGAGATACACGTTATCTCGGCTTTACTTGGGGATTTAAGAATTTAGTCATTACAATAAGAAATCAAAGTTATGGGGGGAGAAAACCAAAAAGTTGGCAACTATTTCAACACTTCTTGGAAAAGACATTGCCCTTGTGTGATCGGTGGGAATGAGAACTGACTGTTTTGGAATGCTGGTTCGCGTTTGTGTTTGTTTTCGCAAAATGTCGCGGTAAGCAAGAGTCGCCACCGTCTTTTATTTTATCCAACAAGGAAAGGAAAAAAGCACAGAAAAATTCCTTTTTGAGATATTTCTCGGGTTCGGGAGGTAGATTATAGAAAGGGAAGGTGTTAGCACCCTTTCTATTCGTGGTTATCCACGGGTTCTTAGGTACTTGCTCACTATGTTTTCAAAAAAATTGCTTTTTTTGTGATTGTGGGTTTGAAAAGAGTTTTTGTTTGAAAGGAGTGTAAGTGCGAAAAGTTTTATTTTGTTTTAAAGGAGCAAGTACTTAAGAACCATCTACCTACTCGAAAAGGAATTAAACTGTGCAAATGTCCTTTAGACAGTGCTATCCCACTATTGAGGAGTAGGTAGCACCGTCGTTGGAGTTTTCGGGTCAATTCGATTAAGGGACGTGTGGTCACTAAAGCAATGTTAGGATGCCTAAGAGGTAACCCTAATGTCTTAGATCATTTTTCCGAGGCAACCGTTTCGAGGAAACTATGATCTTTGGACAAGAGGGCGACCTCTAAAACTTCCTATACTCAATGACCATGTTCGAGGCAACCAAGTGAGGCGTACCCTAAGAGTGGCATGTGCGAGTGTATTGTTTTTCAGTTATTCAACTTTGTACATGTTAATGGTGAGCTACTGTTGATTTTAAATTAAGATTTATATTATCATGCATAGCCTATTATTCAAACATCTAACAGTTAATAGCTGCGGAATATAAATTGCGGAAAATAAATCTAAGCTATTACAAGGCGTCGGGTATTTACATCGCCAAAAACAAACCCTCGAAAATTAAATTGCGAAAAGTAAATAAAAGCGGTAAATAAAATCCTATGTTAAAACTATTACATCCTCGGAGCAAATACACAAATATAGAACAAAGATAATACACGCGAGGAAAATTGAATCGGAGCGTCCTAGGGTTTTGACCCTTTTTATCAAATAAAACATACTTTTTGTTATTTTTTGAATTAAAAATTAAGTCTAGATTAATAATTTGAATTAATTAATTAAAAAAAATATTTTTGAGTTTTATTTTAATTAAGGAAATAAAAAATGGTTAACAAATATTAAAAACCCTAATTCTATGTTGATTTTAATTTAATGCAAAATATATTAAAATTGAACCTAATTAAAACTAAATAAATAAATTATTGGTTTATTTACAAAAATAAATAATAAAATTAATGATGAAAATAATATTTTTTTTATGAAAAAGGGTTAGTTTGTTAATTAATTAGTTTTTAATAATAATAATAAAAAGCAATAAAAAAAATGAAAAGAAATAAAAATATAAGCAAACTTTGGGGGGTGTTGGGCTTGAATTGGGAGTATGATCATCATAATTACAGGCCCAGAACGTTGGCCCTTGTTGACCTTTCAGATTGCCTATGCATGCATTGACTTGAATCTATGGTGGATCAATGATTCTGGCCTTCGGATCTAGCTTGAAGCCACTTGGCACATTGAGATCTGAGGACATATTATAGTCCACGCTTGGGATACTGCGCCTGAATACCTGAAGGAAAAACATAACAAAGTTTTGGGGGACCTGGGATTCGAACCCAGGTCCCAAGGGACAATTCAACTAGCGCGCTACCAACTGAGCCATGATGTTAACCTGTTAGTGGAATACCAATTAAATATTATAAAACAAACTAACAACTATTCCCTGAAAAACGCGCTAATATTCAAATGAGCCAATCACGCTATGACACATCTTCATCTTCTTCATAAAAAACCTGGTTCGGTTACCTGCGGATTTTTATCCGCATGAAGTTTCGTGGGATGGTTCTAAAATACTCCCTAGGCCATGTAAATGCAAACTAAGAGTGCCAATGCACTCGTCTCCTTCCCCTGAACTCATCCATGGCCATTATTATCCTCGATTTAACCTGCACACAAAATGCCTAAAAACATACACAAGAACCCTAGGTTCTAGATAGGGGGTTAGAGGTCACAAAAATCAAATTAAATAATGCAGAATCAATGTAAATTGGATGGTGAGCATGAATGTGCAAACCAATTGGTAAAAAGATGCAAGGAGAGTGGTTCACGATTTCATGTGCAGAGGCGTTTTCAAGAACACTTACAACGAGTTTTAGGCTTTATTAGGACTTGGTTTTGATTTGTATCGCTTCAATGGATGCCAAGGAAGAGAGTAGTGTTGTGATTTTGGTCTGAAAGTGCCTCCAATATCGTTTTCGATCTCACACTTTTCAAGCTTTTTTCTCAAATTGGTATGGCCGTTTCTGCAAGGTTTTGTGCGTGTTCTAGGTTTGTGAGGTTTTGCTTGCATATAATGGAATGATTCTAGGTTAAAACATGGGCCAATATCCTTGTGCATTGAAGAATCAAGATTGCACTTTGATCACCATTAACATGTTTCCAAATATGGGCAAGATCTGATTTTTTATGCTTGAATGAACCATGATGTGATTTGATTGAGTGAATAATGATAATTGCAAGGTGTACAAATCACAAAGATCCATTTACATCAATTTTTAGATTTTATTTGATTTAATATTGATTTAAAATGAATTAAATCAATAAAAATAAAATAAAATAGAAAAATAAATGAATGGTCATGAAATTAAGTATGGGACACGTGTGTGGCATGACAAGACTAAATCAAGTGGAAAAAAGTGGGCCCTTTTGTCAAAAATTGGAGTTTTGAGGATAGTTGATTTTTGGCAATTTTGAAAAAATGCCCAACTTCAACAATGCATAACTTCTTCAATTTTGAACTTTTGGAGGTGTTCTTTGGCTTTTTAGAGACCTTGAGATGTCCTGT
Source organism: Vicia faba (assembly GCA_948472305.1). Classification (NCBI taxonomy): domain Eukaryota; kingdom Viridiplantae; phylum Streptophyta; class Magnoliopsida; order Fabales; family Fabaceae; genus Vicia; species Vicia faba. The sequence continues at coordinate 1,386,456,795 of OX451739.1, forward strand.
AATCAACCCTTTTGGTCTCATCTCATTTTTATGTTCCATGCTCAAGTTATAGGCTTTGGCAAAAAAGGTGTTTTTATTGACTTTCAAAAATGACCTATAATGTCCAAATTGGTAACTTTTTGTGAGAGTATTTCTTGATCTTGGGGTGTGAAGATGCATTGTAGGAAATTGCATCCTCTTCAAAATGAGCTTTGGAAGGGTCATTTCTCATAAAGTATGAGAAAGTTATGCTTGGTCAAAGTTGAGTTGAGTTTTCCTACAAAACCCTAATTTAGCAACTTTTGAATCTTGATGAATCTTGAGCAATCCTTGATGAATCATGATCAACCCTTGATAAAATGATGAATTATCCTTCAAAATGAGAATTTTGACAAAAAATCTTGAGGTTTGACTGTATTTGGGACACAGTTGACTTTTGCCCTAGCATAGTCGATTTTTGGGCCTCTTGAACAATTGACTGGCCAAACTTCCTCTGCAAGGCTTGAAATTTGACATGGATGAACTTAAGAACATATTAGGACATTGGGGAGAACTTGAGGTCATTTGGGTTTGAGTACCTTAGTGCAACACAAAACCCAAATTTTAACTTGACTGCCTTAGGAGGTGATTTGACTGTCCAACTCTTGAGCCAACTTGAGCAACTTTGAAGATCAATCTTGGCAAATCTTGAGGAATATGGGAGGGGAAATTTTGGGGTACAACAGTTGCCCCTGTTCAATTTTATTAAACCTGAGGATATAGATTGGCTTTTGAGCCTTTCGTGATCCGAAGGTGGAAGATAATTGAACACTAGAGTGCCCAGAAATTTGCACTCACATGGTGTAGTATCAGCATTATGATATCGGGAATGGGCTTAGAGACGCCATTTGGAGATTTTTGTTAGGAGGATGGGCTTACAGATTCCATTTGTATGAGTGTCAATCGCATAAGAGATTCCTTAGCGAGAATTTGCATACTTGTTGTTGTAGAAGATTCTGCTGGGGAAGTCTAACTTTTGTTGAGATTTAGGAACTTGCCTGTACTTCAACTGAGAGAATGTCTCGGCTGAGTATTAAGAACCTGTCCATAACTCAACTGGGGGGTAATCTTCATCAAGATCTAGGAACTGTCTCGTGCTCAATGGGAGTATACCGTTGAGGTTATAGAACTTTCCACACTGTGACAGAGGAAAACATCAAGATCTAGGAACTGTCTCGTGCTCACCGGGAGTATATCATTGAGGTTATAGTACTCGTCCACACTATGACGGAGGAAAACATCAAGATCTAGGAACTGACTCGTGCTCACCGGGAGTATACCGTTGAGGTTATAATACTCGTCCACACTATGACGTAGAGAAGCATCTTCATCAAGATCTAGGAACTGTCTCGTGCTCACCGGGAGTATACCGTTGAGGTTATAGAACTCGTCCACACTATGACGGAGGAAAACATAAAGATCTAGGAACTGACTCGTGCTCACCGGGAGTGTACCATTGAGGTTATAGTACTCTTCCATACTATGACGTAGGGAAGCATCTTCATCAAGATCTAGGAACTGTCTCGTGCTCACCGGGAGTATACCATTGAGGTTATAGAACTCGTCCACACTATGACGGAGGAAAACATCAAGAACTAGGAACTGACTCGTGCTCACCGGGAGTATACCGTTGAGGTTACAGTACTCGTCCACACTATGACGTAGGGAAGCATCTTCATCAAGATCTAGGAACTGTCTCGTGCTCACTGGGAGTATATCGTTGAGGTTATAGAACTCGTCCACACTATGACGGAGGAAAAAATCAAGATCTAGGAACTGACTCGTGCTCACCGGGAGTATACCGTTGAGGTTATAGTACTCGTCCACACTATGACGTAGAGAAACTGTCGATATTGAGAACCTTATCTAAAATTCAACCGAGGATAATTCAATTGAGATTTAAAAACTGGTCAGATCTTCGACTAAGTTGAGAACTTAACTGCATTTTTCGTGAAAGGTAATGGTCAGTCATATGCAATGCATGAGATGGATCAAGCAATGATGTTCTCAACATAAATGAGATTGTATGGTATGATGCATATATGCATGTATCATGATGTATGAAAATGTGATGTTTTAGCTGGGGAAAAGAAATCCCGGAGCTGCTGGAGGATAAAGTTGAGTTCTTCGTTTCCGCTGGGGATGATGAACAAAGATGATTGTGAGAAGAAGCCTGCAAGAGAAGAGAACTATGTTGGGGAATAAACTGATGAAGAGATTACTCTGAGGGGAGTTACTCTTGTGGGGAAGAGATGCTTTGCTGTGATTTTAACGATAAACTCCGCTGGGGATAGAAAGAACTTCGCTGGGGATGATCTTTCAGTTGCAACTTGCTGAGGATAACCCAGTTAGACTCTTGTAAGGATAACCTTTTGAATTTGGCTGGGGAAATTTATTTGCGCTCTGCAGGGGATAAGCTTCCAGAATCTACTAGGGAAGATGATTCAACTCTGGCGGGGAAGGCTTTTGTTAGACTGCGTTGGGAAATGACTCCTTTGTGGTATCTTGTATTCCGCCGAGGAACATTCTTATATTCTGTTGAGGAATATTAAGATTGTCGGGGATGCTCTTATACTTGCTGGAGAATATCTTTATACTCCGTTGGGGAATATTAAGACCTTCTGGGGATACCGAACCTTTTGATGGTAGATCAACTCTGCTTGGGAAGAGTATTTCTGATTTGTTCATAGTAGCAAGTCTCAGTGGGGAGAGCTACCATTACTGTTTTACTTTGCAAGGAGTGACGGTATCCAGGTCATATTCTTCAGCTGAACCTACCTTGGTACCTTGGTGGGTAGAGCAACTAGACAGCTCAGACAATTCTTATTGCCCCTACTTCTGATATCACCCGTAATTAGTCTTTTGTTTCATATGTAAATATTTATGAGCAGCAATTAATGTCAAATGCATATATCAAGAATGAACATTGGACGTTCTTTGCAAAACAAAACAGGTAAAGGAAAAACAGTTTGAAATTTGTCTGAAAATGAATTTGTATTGATTTTGAAGTTTGGCCTGTAAATAGGCGTTTTGTACAAGAGGCTGACGTCCTAGTAAGAGAGCGCCGCCGAACCAAGAGAATTTATACAATTTGTGAAAAGAAAACAAAACAGCTATGTGAATAATCCCACTGGGTTCCAACTCTGCTATTGCATTTATATCTTCAAGCGTCTCATCACTTTGCTTCTTAGTTGAAGATGAATCTGATTGATTAGTGCCGTCCTGTTGGCTCCTAAATTCGACACCTTTGTTTTATTGATGTCAGCCATTAAAGCTGAAGGATGTTTTCGACTGGCTAAGTCTGTCGAAATGCCCGTCGAAAGATGGCAAAGTACTTAGAAGATTTCTTCCCAGGGAGAAGTTGGTTGCCTTCGACGTCGAAGGAGTTTCTCGTCGAAGATGTCTCTCGACGAAAGTGTTCGATGGTTCAGAGTGGAGCAGTTTGAAATTCAAGCGTTTGGAGGGAAAACGGTTTCCAGCAGTTACCACGCGCAGCGTGCAAAGATCTGGAGCGTCGAACGTTGAGAACGTGCCAAGTGGAATCATCTCGAAGCAGTGTAACTGCCCGACGGTTACTTGGGATGTTTTAGTATAAATAGTAGTAGACATGTAGTTTCTCGCGTGTGTTCACAGTTCTATACAAAGTCACTCATATAGATTCGAGTACCCAGCGTGTGAGAAAGAATTGTTGAGAAATGTATGTGTGAAACACCAATTTTATTAATCAAAGTCATTTACTTTTCCAGAAATTTACTTGCTTTCCTCTTTACATTCCTGTCGAAGCCTTTTACTTTAAGCCTTGTTTATTTTACCAAGTCCTTTCTTCATGCAATTTACTTGAAACCTCTTTATTTTATTTAAAGCATCTTTATTTAAAGCCTTATCCAATTTAATCAAAACTTCAAAATCAACCTATGTCCTAGGATCAATCTGATCGATCCTGCGAGTAACCAAATAAGTAACCATTTAGAGGATCAGCGGTTGTTTACCAAATCCCAAGGTAAACAAATTGGCACACCCGGTGGGACAGTGTGTTGATTGTTGAAAATAATCTCATCTTTTCGAGGAGTGTTGTATGTTATTGAGAAGTGGTAGAATATACACAAACGATAACAATACTGCCAGGAGAAGGGAAGAGATGGCGAATCCGCCAAACAATAACGAAATCCCACAAACGAATGTGGGAGCAACGGTTAGTACGACCGTAAGTGAAGCGAAAAATGTTGGTTCGACACCAGCAGTATCGGTCACAACCACGGGGCCAATACCTTCGTTAACAGGCCCCAGGATGCCTTTGGGAACTCCCTCACCAAGGGGAAATTTAGGCACAAGGCCTTTGGTTCCCCCAGGATTTATTCCATTCTATGGTATGCCAACTTCTGAAGTGGCTAGCCTGACGAATGCTGCGTCCACTTTTTCAGACCCTTTAGTGAGTGCTTCTTCGCCACTCCAAGGTTCTGGAGTAGGCATGGCGAATAGAAATAGGATCCAACTCTTAGGAGGAACGTCCCAAGTAGCCCATGGCCTTACAAATGCCTCGACAGCAGTCTTGAGGCAACAAATGGACGAAAGCAACCATGATATGGTGCAAATGTTGGCATAAACTTTGAGTACGGTGCTAAACCCTCTAATACAAAACACTACTCAATCGAATCAGCAAGTGACAGCGCAAATGGCGCGTTTGGCTGATTTCTTTGGAGTACCCCAACCTATTCGACAGCCCCAAAGGGCGCAAATAAGGGGAAACCAGGGGATATTTTTAGAGGAAGAAACCACCATTAACCAGGCTCAACAGCCTGTCGAAGAAAACCTTAGGGCACGATTGGAACAACCTGTCGAGGAACCTAGGGTAATAACCCCAGAGGTAAGGTTAGTTAACAGAAACCAAAATGCTGACGAAGTAGTTCAGCATATCCAATACCAAAACATGGGTTTGGAAAACAATCTGGCAACCATGATTGAAAGGATCATGATTCAGAATGGGATGAACATGGGCTTTCGAAGGCCCAACTTTACATCTACATTGTCAGAATACGTGTTACAAACGGACTTACCTCCTAGATGCAAAGTCCCCAAATTTACTAAGTTCTCTGGGGACACGACAGAATCTACTGTCGAGCATGTGGCGAGATATTTGATCGAAGCAGGTGACATTTCGAATAACGAAAACCTGAGGATCAAGTACTTCCCAAGTTCTTTAACAAAGAACGCTTTTACTTGGTTTACAACTCTCCCCCCCAATTCGATCCAGCATTGGACCCAGTTGGAAAGATTGTTCCATGAACAATTCTACATGGGGCAAACCAAGATAAGCCTGAAGGAATTGGCCAGTGTGAAGAGACGTTTCACTGAACCTATAGACGAATATCTAAATAGGTTTAGGTTGCTCAAGGCGAGATGTTTTACACAAGTGCCAGAACATGAGTTGGTCGAAATAGCCGCAGGCGGTTTAGATTATTCCATTAGGAAGAAGCTAGACACCCAATACCTAAGAGACATGGCCCAACTGGCCGATAGAGTTCGACAGGTAGAACGCCTCAAAGCTGAAAAAGCTAAGGCAACGAAAACTCACAAGAGAGAGAGGATAGCGTACGTTGAGATGGATGACGAAGATCCAGAATCCTTCGACGATACTTTAACTGTCGAAGAAGGAGAAGTCGATTTAGCAGAACTGAAACAAGGGCCACCATACTCTTGTAAACTGTTAGTCCCCTCAAGTGGGAAAAATCCCATTGGTCCAGAAAGGACCAACGATAGGTTCCCAAAAAAGACTTATAGTTTTGACATCACAAAATGTGATGAAATATTCGACTTGCTGGTTAAAGATGGCCAAATGATAGTACCCCCAGGGGTAAAAGTGCCTCCTCTTGATCAAAGAAAGAAGAGAGGTTTTTGCAAATATCATAATTTTTTGGGCCATAAAACTTCTCAATGTTTTCTTTGAATCTTGTGCAAGACGCTATCGAAGAAGGGAGATTGAAGTTTGCTGACAAATCCCCCATGGCTGTCGACTCAAATCCATTGCAGGCTGAAGCCCACTATGCTGAACCCTCTGAGGTGAACGTGATAGAGGCAACCAGGATCCAGTCGAAGAAGCCAGGAATTACCATGGTCGAAGTCTCAAAGGACCACATCAACATGCCAATCTTTGGCAGTTTTTATGGAAATTTATCCAGGAAGACAATTGAAGCTGTTCAGAAAGCGGTCGAAAGCCCGAAGTCGGAGACCGCTGAAGCATAAAAAACTGGACCAAAACCCAGTTCCCACTTGGCCGCAGTTCAAGGCCAGACGGAGAATCTGGAGATACAAATGAAGCAGTTAACTCTTGCTAACAAAGATACAATGAATATCAACATGGTCGAACTTTCTGACCCAAAAGCATCAGAAGAGGCCATGAGGCAAGAACAAGCTAATAAGACTGCTTTCCCTCGGGAAAATGAAAACTTGGCAGATTTTCTACAAAGATGCCAGAAAAAGAAATCAGAGGTGATGCTATGTCCAAGATGTAGTTCGATCTTTGATAAAAAAGTTGCTGAGCACATTCAAGGCGTAAGAGCAGCGAATAAGAGAAGGGAGAATGTTGACCTTCGACATGATCCCAGAAGAGCCTCCCAAAGAGGTTCTAACCAAGAAAAGAGGCCATTGACTTTTAGGCCTCCAACAAATGTGCCAGTAGATACTTGGTACAAAACCTCTGGTCGGAAAAGGCCAAGTGAGGAGAAATGGCATTCTTTCGATGTGCCAAGAGGTTCCTCTTTGACTCAAAAGAAAGAGCCTCAAGTTGCTGCACCTAAGGTTGCACAAGTGTCCAGCAACTACAAAGGTAAAAATCCCATGTCTCGATCTCAATGGAGGAGATATCAAAGGAGACGAAAAGCTGAAAGGGAGGCTGCCAACGAACCAAAGGCAGAAACCAGTTCGAACGTTCCTCAAAGGAAGCAAAGGAAACCTTTAGAAAGAGATCCAGTAACCAATAGGCTAGTTTGGCCTAACCAAAGTGAAGTCGAAGACGAAGACGATGCTGAGTCTGATGATACTTTGGACATAATGGTGAACATAGTTTCAGTGCTGCCCAGAGAATTCAATCGACAGGTAGAGGTCGAAGCAAGTGACTGGGAAGTGGAGCAAGAAATGGCCAAACATAGGCCAGTGTGCTATTTTGTCATGGACAATGGCACTACTGAGGAACAAAATGGCTTCTTCGAGCCACCTACAGAGGCGATGAAAAATCACCTCAAGCCTTTATTCATAAGGGCTAAACTCGAAGAAACTACTGTGAATAAAATATTGGTGGATTATGGGGCAACCATCAACATTATTCCTCACTCTATGCTAAGGAAAATTGGCAAAAGGGATGAGGACATTAAGCCTCACAACATGGTCTTGTCGAACTATGAGGGCGGCATAGGGACAACTATGGGAGTGATCCAGCTAGATATCAAAGTAGGGTCGATCCTTCGGCCAACGATGTTTATGGTCATATCGGCCAAACCTAACTACAATCTTTTGTTGGGCCGTGAATGGATTCATGGTGTTGGCGCTGTGCCTTCATCAATGCACCAAAGGCTGCTGCTATGGCGTCCAGATGGGATGGTCGAAAACATAGAGGCAGATCAAAGCTATTACCTTGGCGAAGTGAATCACCTGGGTTTGGCAGATTTCGACAAGAACCTGGCTCACATAGGGCCATGTCCAACACCTGACTTCGACATGGCGCCAGCGCCAAACACTTTTTGTTCCCTATACCTGCATCCTGAGCATGGTTTCCAATGGGACAGAGAAGACTTGTCCCACATAGACTTCAGTGGGTTAACTGATATCCAACCAACTGGTTGGGGAAGTGAATTCAGTGATAATGACTGAGTCACAATCTTTGAAGCGAATTTCGGCTTATGTAGCCGAAACCAAGATGATAACGGCTCTCGAAGCCGAAGTAAAGTATATGGCCACACAGGCCAATGATCAACAATTATCTGCTGCAGGTCCAGGAAAGGATTTCGATCCAATGCCTCCTGATATCATGCCAGAAGAAATGCAGGAACAGAGGCTCGACGCCATCTATGACGATGAGCCTTTGGGCTTCGAAAAGGACCCCTTGGCGAACAACATTAAAATGTTAGCACAAGACCCTTTAGAAGAAATCAACTTAGGCGAAGGATCAGAGAAAAGGCCAACTAATATCAGCGCCAAAATCGATCCAGAACTTAGGTTGGAAGTAATCCAATTGCTGAAAGAGTTTAAAGACTGTTTTGCATGGGATTATAACGAAATGCCTGGTCTCGACAGAGGATTGGTAGAACTTCAGTTGCCAATCAAACCTGGGAAGAAGCCAATCAAGCAAAATCCAAGGCGCTTCGCTCCAGAAATACTGTCGAAGATCAAAACGGAGGTCGAAAGACTTTGAAATGCAAATTCATCCGTGTTACAAGGTATGTCGAATGGATTGCAAACATTGTGCCAGTAATTAAGAAAAATGGTACGTTAAGGGTGTGCATAGATTTCAGAGATTTGAATGTCGCTACACCCAAAGATGAGTATCCTATGCCTGTGGCGGAAATGCTAGTCGATTCTGCCGCTGGCTATGAATACCTGAGTATGCTCGATGGTTATTCAGGATATAATCAAATATTCATTGCTGAAGAGGATGTGTCGAAAACAGCTTTTCGATGCCCTGGGGCCTTAGGCACTTACGAATGGGTAGTGATGCCTTTTGGTCTAAAGAACGCTGGGGCAACGTACCAGCGAGCAATGAATACTATCTTCCATGATTTTATTAACACTTTTATGCAAGTATATATTGATGACATTGTTATAAAATCTGTTTCCAGGAAGAATCATATTGACCACCTTCGACAATCATTCGAAAGAATGAGAGAACATGGTCTGAAGATGAACCCTTTGAAGTGTGCGTTCTGTGTGAAAGCTGGAGATTTCTTGGGCTTCGTTGTCCACAAGAAAGGAATCGAAATCAACCAGAACAAGACGAAGGCAATTTTGGAAGCGAAAGCGCCGTCGAATAAAAAGGAACTGCAATCCCTCTTAGGCAAGATAAATTTCTTAAGGAGGTTTATATCTAATCTAAGTGGGAAAGCTCAGGCCTTTTCACCCTTACTTCGACTGAATAAAGAGGGGTTCGAATGGGGGCAAGAGCAACAAGAAGCCTTCGACAAAATCAAAGGGTACCTCACTAAGCCACCTATTCTGGTGCCTCCTTGTAGCAATAGGAGTATGAGATTGTACATAGCTGCGTCCGACAAAACTCTGGGAAGCATGTTAGCCCAAGAGGATGAGAATGGAGTCGAAAGACCCATTTATTATCTCATTAGAGTTTTGAACGATGCAGAAACTAGATATAGTGAAGTTGAAAAATTGTGTCTATGTCTGTATTTCTCTTGTACAAAACTCAAGCAATATATAAAACCAGTTGATGTGTATGTTTCGTCTCATTTTGATGTTTTCAAATATATGTTGTCGAAACCTATCTTGCACAGTCGAATTGGCAAATGGGCATTAGCATTAACTGAATACTCCTTGACCTTTATGCCTCTTAAGGCAGTAAAAGGACAAGTGGTTGCAGATTTCATAGTCGACCACTCAATTCAAGTCGAGGATATTAATTATGTGGAGATAGAGCCTTGGAAATTCTACTTCGATGGTTCCAGCCATAAAGATGGAACAGGGGTAGGAGTCTTGATTATTTCTCCAGATAAAATTCCAACAACATTCAAGTACAAAATATCAGGTTCTTGTTCGAACAATGAGGCTGAGTATGAAGCTCTAATTACTGGCCTTGAAATATTGTTGGAATTGGGGGCAACTCGAGTCGAAATAATGGGAGACTCAGAGTTAGTCATTAAGCAAGTCACAAAGGAATATAAATGCATAAGAGAGAATCTCATTATGTACTTTGTGATAGCAAATCGTTTATTGAAAAAATTTGAAACGGTTAATATTTGACACATACCCAGAGTCGAAAATCAAATAGCCAATGACTTGGCACAAATTGCATCTGGGTATAAGATTTCAAAAACGAGATTACAAAGAGCAATCGAAGTTAGAGAAAAGATAAAAGCAACTTGTCTATCACCAACAGACTTGGAATCGACGAGACTAGGATATGCTGATCAAAGTAACTTCGAAATTTCGTTCATAGATAATTTGTCAGAGCAAGATTGGAGGAAACCCATAGTGGATTATCTTCAAAATCCAGGAGCTTCGACAGAACGAAAAACAAAGTACAGGGCGTTGAGTTATGTACTCATGGGTAATGAGTTATTCAAGAAAATGCCTGAAGGGGTATTGCTAAAATGCTTAAGTGAAACTGAGGCATACATAGCCCTTTCGACTATGCATGCTGGAGCATGTGGGGCTCACCAAGCAGGCCATAAAATGAAATGGTTGTTGTTTCGACAAGGACTATACTGGCCCACTATGCTGAAAGATTGTGTTGAGTTCGCCAAAGGTTGTCAAGAGTGTCAAGTCCATACAGGCATCCAACATGTACCAGCTAGCGAACTTCACTCGATAGTGAAACCTTGGCCCTTTAGAGGATGGGCGTTGGACCTCATTGGAGAGATTCGACCAGCATCATCAAAGAGCCAGAAATACATACTGGTAGGCATTGATTACTTTACTAAGTGGATCGAAGCTATCCCTTTAGTCAATGTAGACCAAGAAAATTTCATTGAATTTATTCAAAAGAACATTATCTTTAGGTATGGAATCCCTGATATGATAACAACTGATCAAGGATCAGTTTTCACTGGTCGAAAGATGCAGGAATTTGCTCAAGAAACAGGTTTCAAACTCCTAACATCAACGCCTTATTATGCACAGGCGAATGGTCAAGTCGAAGCAGCAAACAAGGTGGTGATTGGCTTGATAAAAAAACATGTTGGGAAGAAACCAAAGAATTGGCATAAGACGTTAGACCAGATTCTGTGGGCTTGTCGAACGTCCCCAAAAGAAGCCACTGGTACAACACCATATAGGCTAACTTTTGGCCATGATGCAGTTTTGCCAGCAGAAATTTGTCTTCAATCTGCAAGGGTTCAGAAGCATTATGATATTCCCTCTGAAGTTTATTGGAACATGATGCTAGACGAACTGGTGGATTTAGACGAAGAGAGATTGCGCACTCTCGACCTACTCAGGCTTCAGAAGAAAAGAGTAGAAGACTCTTATAATAAAAAGGTAAAACCTAAGGTATTTTTGCCTGAAGAGCTAGTTTGGAAGGTAATTCTTCCCATGGATCGAAGGGATCGAAGCATGGGGAAATGGTCACCCAAATGGGAAGGACCCTTCAGAGTTATCCAAACTTTTTCTGGTGGAGCCTATGAAGTCGAAGAGTTAGGTGAAGATAAAAGGCTCTTGAGAGTAAATGGTAAATATTTGAAAAAATACAAACCTACACTTCAAGAGATAAAAATAAAATAATAAAAGAACAAGACTAAATTAACCATAAAAATGCCAAAATGGAAATTTTATAAATTTCAGCCAAGATGGCAATGTTGTCGAATATAGATTACAAAATATGGTTACAAAAGAGAATCAATCAAAAGGGAATAGAGTCCTTGAGTCGAAGGTACTTGGTTTGCTGCAGCTCTAACCTTTTCTTGCACCAGGCGTTCTCCTGCACTAGTTTGGCAATCTGAGCGTCGAAGCCTTGGGCCTTCTCAGCGAATTCCAGGCCTTGTTTGATTTCAGTTTGGCTCTCGGTGTCTGAGATGGTCGAAAGAAGTTCCTCCTTGCGTATAGTGTTGGCATTTATCTTCGCCTCTATTTCTTCGATATGTGCCCGGAAGGAAGCATTCTCTCGATCGATGGCATCGACTTCTTCCTGCGTAGATGCTTTTTGCTTTGACAACTCCGCAATTCGAGAAGTCGTATCCGAGACAGCAGTCCACGCAGAGGAGATTTTGCCATACAACACCTCAAGCTGACTGTTAAACCCCCTTTGGCGCCTGTAATCTGCTGAGACTTGATCAATCATAGAGTGTAACTCCATGATCAAGCCTGAAACTTCTGGGGCTACAGCTAACAAGTCGACAGCATTCAAGACATCCTTCAAGTATGATGGAGCAGTGGGGTCCCCCTCTAAAGCCTTCATCAAGTCCTTCTTGAAGAACTGGGCCTTAACCTTCGCCAAAGCTTCATCGAGAGGAGAGGTTTCAGTAGACTTCCCCGACAGGGTAGGAATCTCCTGACTAGCATCAGACGAACTCTTGCTCTCGATGATTGCGTTGAGATAGCTAACAGGGTCAGTTTGTTTGAAGAGTTCTAAGTCCTCTTTTGACCTGTGCTTCGTTGAGGTAACCCTTGCAACATCATTGTCTTGGGTTTGAGGCTGTTGAGTGTTAGGTGCCTCGACTTGTTGCTCTTCGACTCGGACTGGGGCAGTACCAGCATCATCTTGGTGCTCTTCGCTAGCGTCACCTTGGTGCCCTTCGCCAGTGTCACCTTGGTTCTCTTCGCCAGCAGCACCTTGGTTTTCTTCGCCAGCATTGCCTTGGTCCCCTTCTTCGCGATTCTCTTCCGACAGGTCCACCACCTGAACCTCTATTGGCTGTTGTTCTTCCGTTTGAGGATCTTCTACTGGTTTTTCTACCGTCTCAGCATTGGCCTCATTTATTTCAGTGTGGGCTTCGTCAGTTTCCAAACCTTTTTCTTGTGGCCTGCTGAGTTCAGCAGACTCTAGTGTTTCAGAGGTCCTTGGCGGAGAGCTTTCAGTGGTGTCCTGAAAAAGGAAATAAGAAGAATCTTCAGAGATCGAAAGAGACACAATCGAATATGGGTATCTATACCTAAGTTATAAAAGGGTCTAAGAGATTACCTGTAAATTAGCTTCAGCCCCAGAGCTGGAATTGTCGCTTTCGACATGCTTGTTGAGAAGAACGTTTAGTTCCTCCTCCGTTGGCTCCTCGATGATCACTGGAGGTGGCCTAGGCTTTCTCCCAGCAACCTTTATTCTGATGGTTCGACCTTCAGGAGCAGGAGCAGGAACAGGAGCATCCTTCGTCAGCTTTCGCCTTTTTAGAGGGGCAGGAGGAGAATCACTTTCTTCATCGCTCCCAGATTCGACCACCAGTGCTGGCCGTTTCTTGGGCGAAGGTGCCTAGAAAACCAATGGGAATTCGATTTAGCAATTGCATCGAAATTCAAAAATCGAAAGCCATGAGGAAATAATGAAAGTCTGGTTACCGATATAGAAGGCTTCTTCGAAGAGCCTTCCCCCTGTTGGTTGTTTGTGGTCTTCGCCGGCGCTGTAGTCTTCTCCGGCGGTGGAGGTTTTGTTGAAGGGCCTCCTCCCTGTTGGCCTTCTGTAGCCTTCTTGGCTACAGGCTTTCGAACAACTGAAAGCAAATAAAAAAGTTAACAGGCTAGCAGTCGAAAAAAAGACAAAGTAATGTAAAAGGATGAACTTACATTTCTTTATTTTGTCCAACACAAGAACAAAAGATTTCTGAAGCTCATCCATGAAGTCCTTCTCGTCGAAGAACTCCTCAGCATAATAGCTTTTCCACCACTCCTCGAAGGATGGTGAGCAAAGAAAATTGAGCTGGTAGTCAAACAACGAGAGAACTGTTCGACCAGCATATCTTCCGATATGCTTGATGGCAGCTTCTTCGGTGTAATCATTGCAGAAGTACAACATTGACTTATCTCTTGGAAAAATCGGAGAAGGTAGGGTTTGGATAATACCAAACTGGCGAGATACCAGGTTTGGTTGGTATGCAATCAGACTCAAGTGAGTCTTAGAGCTCCTGAATCGAAGAGGCATGATCCTTGGTGTGAGGAACGCCTCCCACAGTATTGTATGTTCGTCAACATTAGGACCACTCGACGTCCTTGGATGTGGCCTTGTGAACCATGCTGGGCCTACCTGCCGTCGAGCAAATGGAGCCATAGTTGAAACAAACTCTTTCCTTCGAGCAAACATCAGAACGAAGTTGGTGAAGGTTTGCTGAAACTCCAGTCCATCTTCCATAGGTGTCAACAGGGCCAGCCTGGTTCCTTCGACGCGTCTGTTCGCTATCTCTGGAGCCTGCTCATTTATCTGAACCTTCTTAGGCAAGAAATATTCGAAAGTGGCATTGAGCCACAGTTGGAGCAGCCAAAAAGGCCCAGCAAGTAGCAAACTGGCCCTGTTCTCGATAATTTTTAGAAGAGTTGCCCCATTGCTGATCGAATCATAGAGGCTAGCCAGAATCAGTTCTGCCAAACAGATATTTTGGCGATGATGCAGTTGAGTAGCGAGAGTGACCATCTTTTTGGTCACCTGTAAAGACTTCGAGCAAAATACAAAGCGAGTCAGCCATAGGGCTAGAAACGCTATGTGTTCGACATCCGACACAGCATCTGTCGACCTGTCGTGATAGTGGTTGATGAAAGTGGTGTATGTTGGTTTGGTGTCAGAGAAGCCAATTTGATCTTCCGACATCTCCTCCGGATCGAAGTAGTCTCCGGTGGGTCGAAGGCCAGTAATAGCGGCCACATCGAAGAGTGTGGGGGTTAGCATCCCACAGGGAAGATGGAAAGTAAAGTGGGAGTAGTCCCAGAACAGCAGAGAAGCTATCAGCATCTCCGGAGATTAGTTCAAACTTGTCTTCGACAGCATCACCAGGTCGAAAATCCCCATATCCTTCCAGATCGAAGTTTGGTGCTTCTCCATCTTTTCTAGCCAAGCAACGTAATCAGGAGTAAGGCTAGGGCCAGACCTGAAGGCCCTAACACCTCTGTTGAAGAAGCGGAGGTCGATTTTTTCATGTGCAGGGTCTTCATTGTCTTCTGCGTCTTTCTTGGCGCATGCAACCGGTTTGAGTTTCTCAACTACCGGGAAATAGCTCTTGATCTTCATAGCCTCAGAGATACTTGGATACATGGGGCCAGACATAGCAAAGATCTGGTTGGAGTATCCAACCGGGATCATAAGGTGGCGTGAGTAGGCAACACGATCGGCGATGTCCAAGGGTTCAGGAACCCTTCGTTTGCCTGTAGAAGTTACTACTGGAGCAGTGACGAAGACCTTAGGTTTAGCGTTTTCAGATGGTACAGTAGCGCCAGGAGCATTGGAAGCATATGCCATTGTTAGTGTTGAGGTTGAAGACAAAGTGAAGGAGGAAATGTTTTTGCAAAGATGACAAGTTGTATGAAAACAGAGAAGTTTGAAAGCTAGATGGCGTAAAAAGTCCCACAATGGGGTACTTACTGCTATTTATAGTAGTGGGGGAAAATCCCCAAAACCGAGGACATTAAATGCCATTTAATTATTGCAGGAGATAGTGGGACGCGTGGCAGCCCCCTGTTGTTTTAGCCGTTCTGCAGAAATAGAGGGACGCAGCGTGCGTCCTTGTTTTTGGGAATTGTCATAATGACAAATTCTAAAATGATGTTTGGTACTGCACGCTGTACTGAAAGTGACGTCCTAGGTACGGATAAATGATGGTTTTCTTGGGATTGCCAATGGTTGGTAGAAAACAACAAAAAGTGCACAAGTTAATTTGTGACTAAGCGTGAAAAGACAGGTGTCGAATGGCGTTTCAAAGAATGCCTTTTTCTTTCAGAGTCGAAATAAGGCATTCTTGGGGGGAAATTTGTTGGCTCCTAAATTCGACACCTTTGTTTTATTGATGTCAGCCATTAAAGCTGAAGGATATTTTCGACTGGCTAAGTCTGTCGAAATGCCCGTCGAAAGATGGAAAAGTACTTAGAAGATTTCTTCCCAGGGAGAAGTTGGTTGCCTTCGACGTCGAAGGAGTTTCTCGTCGAAGATGTCTCTCGACGAAAGTGTTCGATGGTTCAGAGTGGAGCAGTTTGAAATTCAAGCGTTTGGAGGGAAAACGGTTTCCAGCAGTTACCACGCGCAGCGTGCAAAGATCTGGAGCGTCGAACGTTGAGAACGTGCCAAGTGGAATCATCTCGAAGCAGTGTAACTGCCCGACGGTTACTTGGGATGTTTTAGTATAAATAGTAGTAGACATGTAGTTTCTCGCGTGTGTTCACAGTTCTATACAAAGTCACTCATATAGATTCGAGTACCCAGCGTGTGAGAAAGAATTGTTGAGAAATGTATGTGTGAAACACCAATTTTATTAATCAAAGTCATTTACTTTTCCAGAAATTTACTTGCTTTCCTCTTTACATTCCTGTCGAAGCCTTTTACTTTAAGCCTTGTTTATTTTACCAAGTCCTTTCTTCATGCAATTTACTTGAAACCTCTTTATTTTATTTAAAGCCTCTTTATTTAAAGCCTTATCCAATTTAATCAAAACTTCAAAATCAACCTATGTCCTAGGATCAATCTGATCGATCCTGCGAGTAACCAAATAAGTAACCATTTGGAGGATCAGCGGTTGTTTACCAAATCCCAAGGTAAACACGTCCGAGCTTGATAGTTGATATCAAAGTCTGGATGCGAGGTGATCCAATGAGACATAGTGTTACGCTTATCCCTAACTTTTTCCTGGACCTCCCTTTCGGGTTTTCAATCCACCGGGATACCCATTTTTGCCCAAGCCGCCTTTTCAGGTTTTCGACTTGCCGGGTGTACAGATTTTTCATTTTCATCCCTTATTTTTGCCCGAACCCTTTTGGTTCGCCGGGAAGCCCTTCTTTTTGCCTAGACCAGTCAACCTAGTGGGTCTTTGATTATGCGTAGTATCTTTTTACTATGTCTGCATTGATAGGGTGAGGAAGGTCGTCACCATCCATGGTGGTTAGAATCATAGCTCCTCTTGAGAAGATGTTCTTAACCACAAATGGCCCTTCGTAAGTAGGGGTCCATTTGCCCCTGGGATCACCTTGAGGTAGAATAATGCGCTTGATTACCAGGTCCCCAACTTGATACTCTTGTCGTCTAACTTTCTTGTTAAATGCCTTGATCATCCGTTTTTGGTACGTATGACCATGACAAATAGCAGTAAGTCTCTTTTTGTCGATTAGGTTCAGCTGATCAAGTCGGGTCTGGATCCAGTCATCTTCACTCAAACTTGCATCCTTCATGATTCTAAGAGAGGGTATCTGAACTTCAATAGGCAAGACTGCCTCCATGCCGTAAACCAAGGAATAGGGTGTTGCCCCTATTGACGTCCGTGCTGAGGTACGGTACCCATGAAGAGCAAATGGTAACATCTCGTGCCAGTCTTTATATGTCACTGTCATCTTCTGCGCAATCTTCTTAATGTTTTTATTAGCCGCTTCGACAACCCCATTCATCTTCAGCCGGTAAGGAGAAGAGTTATGATGCTGTATCTTGAATTGCTCGCAGAGCTCAGTGATCATTTTATTGTTGAGATTGGTACCATTGTCCGTAATGATCCTCTCTGGTACACCGTATCGATAGATCAGGTTGTGCTGAATGAACCGTGCCACGACGTTCTTGGTTACGGTAGCAAAGGAAGATGCTTCAACCTAATTTGTAAAGTAATCAATAGCTACAAGGATGAAACGATGCCCGTTGGATGCCGTAGGTCTGATCTCGCCGATCATATCAATGCCCCACATTGCAAAAGGCCAAGGTGATGTCAAAATATTTAGAGGAACTGGAGATATGTGCACCTTATCAGCATAGACTTGGCACTTGTGACATGTCCGAGAATGCTGATAACAGTCGGCTTCCATTGTGGACCAATAATATCCTGCCCGAAGGATTTTCTTTTCCATGGTATGTCCACTGGAATGAGTTCCGAAGGTACCTTCATGTATCTCTTCCATGATCCTTTCTGCTTCATTCTTATCCACACAACGTAATAAGGTTGAATCATGGTTACGTTTGTAGAGAATGCCATTGCTGATGAAGAACTTGGCTGCAAACCTCCTCAGAAATTTCTTATCATTAACAGATGCACCCTCGGGGTACTCCTGAGCTTTAAGGTATCTCTTCACCTCAAGATACCAGGGCTTTTTTGTTACCTCTTCAGTCTCAAGATCACAATAATGTGCAGGTTCATCCAATTTCCAAATAATGATTCGGGGAGCCTCGTTGTCCCATTTGACTTTGAACATAGAAGACATCGTAGCCAACGCGTCCGCCAACTGATTCTCCTCTCTAGGAAAGTGCTCAAAGGTTATCTCCTTGAAATGGGGAAGCAACGTCAATACATACTCCTTGTAAGGAATAAGATTTGGGTGTTTCGTATCTCACTCGCCTTTGATCTGACTGATCACGAGAGCGGAATCTCCGAAGACACTTAGAAACTTAATCCTTAGGTCAATTGCAGCTCGAAGACCCATGATGCATGCTTCATACTCCGCCATGTTGTTGGTGCAGTTGAAACATAGACGGGCGGTGAACGGAGTATGAGAGCCTTTAGGAGATATGATCACAGCGCCGATGCCATTACCTAAAGCGTTTGAAGCTCCGTCAAAGTACATAGACCATCGGGATCCTTCATCCGGTCCAGGTATCTCACAATCAGTTATCAGCATGATATTCTCGTCCGGAAATTCAAAGTTCATAGACTGGTAATCATCCACTGCCTGATGTTCCAAATGGTCTGCCAACACACTTCCCTTGATAGCCTTTTCAGTTATGTACTAGATGTCATACTCAGTCAAGATCATCTGCCATGTTGCTATTCTTCCGGACAAGGCAGGCTTTTCGAAGATATACTTGATTGGATCCATCTTTGAAATCAACAGAGTAGTGTGAGTCAGCATATACTGTCTCAGCCGGCGAGCATCCCATGCCAAAGCGTAACAAGTTTTCTCAAGCAATGAGTATCGGGTCTCACAGTCGGTAAACTTTTTGCTAAGGTAATAAATAGCATGCTCTTTTCGGCCAGACTCATCATGCTGCCCCAGCACACACCCCATTGAGTTGTCAAGTACTGTCAAGTATAAAATCAAAGGTCTCCCTTCAACTGTTGGCATAAGAATGGGAGGCTCCTGGAGATACTCTTTGATTCTTTCGAAAGCGGCCTGGCATTCATCGTTCCAACGTACCACTTGATCTTTCTTCAGTAACTTGAAGATTGGCTCACAAGTAGCAGTTAGGTGTGAGATGAATCGGGCAATGTAGTTCAGTCGTCCTAGAAATCCTCTGACTCCCTTCTCTGTCTTGGGAGCTGGAATCTCTTATATGGCTTCCACCTTGGCAGGGTCCACTTGAATACCTTTGTCGCTTACGACGAAACCCAGTAGCTTACCAGACCTCACCCCGAAGGTGCACTTGTTTGGGTTCAACCTCAACTTGTACAACTTTAACCTGTCAAACAGCTTCTGTAGATGGTCAAGGTGTTCCTCCTCGGTCTGGGACCTTGCAATCATATCGTCGACGTATACTTCAATCTCATGATGGATCATGTCATGAAACAAAGAAACCATGGCACGCTGATACGTTGCCCCGGCATTTTTCAACCCAAAAGGCATGACCTTGTAGCAAAAGGTACCCCACTGAGTAACAAAGGTGGTCTTCTCCATTTCTTAGGGAGCCATTTTAATTTGATTATATCCGGATAAACCATCCATAAAGGAGAATACCTTGTGCTGAGCAGTATTGTCAACCAGAACGTCGATGTGAGGTAGGGGAAGTCATCCTTGGGGCTCACCCTGTTCAAATCCCTGTAGTCAACACACATTCGAACCTTACCATCCTTCTTCCGTACCGGAACCACATTGGAAACCCACTAAGGGTAAGAAGTCACTGCTAGAAAACCAGTGTCAAACTGTTTCATAACTTCGGCCTTGATTTTCTCAGACATCTCTGGGCGCATACGACGAACGTTCTGTTTCACTAGAGGGCAGTCTTCCTTGGTAGGAAGGCGATGAACCACAATGTCAGTATCCAACCCAGGCATATCTTCGTAAGACCAGACAAAGATATCAATATAATCATACCGCATCTGAATCAACCGCTGTTTCACACTAAGCTCCAAGTTTGCACCGACCTTGACTTCCTTCTTGTCTGTTTCAGTACCCAGATTCAATGTTTCCACCGGCTCTTCATGTGGCTGAATGGCCCTTTCTTCCTGGAGTAGCAGTCTTGCAAGTTCACCAGGCACTTCACAATCATCTTCACCTTCGTCTTTGGCTAAGTTGATCGGATTTTCAAATTCATAACTGGCAGTAGTAGAGTCGTTACCAGTGAGATCCAGAGTGGATTGAGACCTGTATATGTGAGTGTGTGTAAAATAGTTGTTTTGCAATATATAATAAAGAAAGACAAGGAGCGCAAAATTTGAAATGCAAAAGACGTCCAATGCTTTTATTAATGATATATGAAAATGACACACAAAATCCCTCACAAATGAAGCCCTGGTGCCCCGGGTAAGACATCGGGCCATAAAGTTTCACAACATTGTCTGTTACAAATTCAAAACAAAGAGTTCATTACTGGTTAACAAAAGTAATAAGGATGAAGTCCTTTGCTGTCCAGTTACTTGGTCCACCGTTAGTCGTAGGATAGATCCAGCTGTCGAATTCAGACTCCTCTACATCATCTTCAATGGCATTTACTCCCGAGTTGCTGATGAACACAGGAGGTCTTCCAATCCTTGCACTTCGAACAGCCCTTTGAGCTTCTGCAGTGAAACCCAAACCAAACTTGTTAGTCTTTTGAGTGAAATCAGGAAGTCGGCCCCAATTTGCACACTCACCCTTCTCAATAACAGCCCCGACATCCTTTAAGGAAGCCATCTTCATAGGAGAATCTTCAACCACGGTTTCAGCTAACGCCAATGTCTGAGGAACCTCTTCAAAGTGCTGAAATGGGGTCTCAATGAACTCCCCATCCATCTCTACGTATCTGAACGAGTTGAGGTGGCTGACCATGTACTCTTCCTCCCATTGAACTGTCACAATTTCCCCTCTGACCGGGTACTTCAACTTCTGGTGAAGCGTTGAGGTTACGGCCCCAGCTTTGTGGATCCATGGACGACCCAGCAAACAAGAATAGGATGGCCGAATGTCCATCACGTAGAATGTAGAATTGAAGACCTGAGAACCAACTTTAATTGGAATATCAACCTCACCATGCACCATCCTTTTAGACCCGTCAAAGGCCCTGACTACGATGTTACTTGGTTTTAGCTCCAACCCTTCACAATCCAACCTGTCTAGAGCTTTCTTGGGCAAGACGTTCAGTGAGGAACCAGTATCAACCAATACATGTGCAAGAGTAGTGCCCCTGCATTCAATGGAGACATGCAGGGCATTGTTATAATTTTTCCCCTTGGCAGTCAGATCAGCGTCGGAGAAACCCAAACCATTATCCGCAGTTAAATTGGCCACACAATCGGTAAACTGATCAGCCGATGTCTCTTGTGGCACGTGGGCCGTCTTCAGGAAGGTAATCAGAGCCTTGGCATGGGCCTCTGAACACAACAACAGTGATAACATAGAAATCTTGGATGGGGTTTGCCCCAGCTGTTCAACTACGTTATAATCACTCTTCTTAATAATCTTCAAAATCTCTTCCATCTCTTGTTTGGAAGCTTCAACAATGATGGTCTTCGGTGCCTCCGTCTGGGCAGGCACATCAGTGGTGATCCCTTTGCCCCGAGCGTTAGATGACTCGGCGACAGGGGTAGGACTAAGAACTTGATTAGGAATCATGATAGGTACACTTGCAGGTGTAATGACAACAGGTCTTCAGACAGCTGGTGGAGCAATATAAGGTGAGAAAAGTTTACCGCTGCGGGTGACTTTAGCAGGTCCAGTAATGTTGCTGACGCCGGTATCAGCACCCAACTCTTGCTTAACTCCAAGAACATAAACATCATCCCCATAGTTCCAAATGACAACTTTGTCAGAGGTGTAGGGGATGGGCCCCGGAACAGTGATGATTACAGGCGCGATCTTCGGAATAGATGTAATTCTAACAGGCTTCCTCGAGGGAGCCTTGGAAGAATTGTCGAAAATGGTAATAATGGCAACTTCTTCAGTAGGGGTGGAGGGAACATCAGTCTTCTCAAACAGGATCTCTTTGCTATCCATCAAGTTTTGGATACCTGACTTCAGCAATGGACAACCAGTAGGTAAAACAGAACACATATGGCAACCTTCGCCACGGCCCGGAAATAAACCGGCTAGCAACAGGTTCTTCTTGACCGTCATCAGAGGGGTAACAATATCTTCCACGGAAACTACAAACAAGTCTTCCTCTACAGCATTCACTCCATGCTTGGGCATGGGAGCAGTCACAACGTTAGGCCTCTCGGGCGCCTCAAACTCAATCTCCTTTGCATCAATCAAGTCTTGGAACTTGTTCTTCAAAGCCCAACAATCATCCGTATTATGCCCCGGGCTCTCAGAGTGATAAGCACAGCGGGCGTTAGGGTTATACCTTGGTGACGTTGTATTTGAATTCTTTGGAGCTTATTTTATAGTCACCAGATTGGTCTTCAGCAACTGTGGCAGAATCTGAGACAAAGTCATGCTGAGACGGGTGAATTGCCTTCGAGGTCTCTCATCCCTTTGTTAGTTGTGATGCTGAGGAGCACCAGCAGGTTTTGAAATAACTACCGCATTGACAGCTTGGCGGTGTTCAGGTCTATTCTGCCTTCTTGAATTGTAGACAACACTGGACTCTTTCTTAAACGGTTTCTTCTCTATGCTTGATGAGGCCCCCTTCTGTATCTTTCCAGCCTTAATACCAGCTTCAATCCTCTCACCAGTCATAATAAGATCTGTAAACCCAGCTGAAGAGCTTCCAATTATATGGTTAAAGAATGGACTAGACAGGGTCCCCAGAAACATGTCAACAAGTTCACGATCAGCCAAAGGTGGTTGCACCCTTCCGGCAAGGTCTCTCCATTTTTTAGCATACTCTTTAAATCCTTCACCCGTTCCTATTGACATACCCTGGAGTTGGGTACGCGTGGGAGCGAGGTCGGAGTTGTACTGATACTGCCTATAGAATGCAGTAGCCAAATCTTCCCAGCTGCGGATACTGGCTCCGTCTAATTGATAGAACCACTCAAGCTGAGTCCCTGAGAGACTGTCTTGAAAGAAATGGATCCACAAGTTCTTATCAGCAGTGTAAGGCTGGATCTTCCTCACATATGATCGGAGGTGCAACTTTGGACAGGAAGCTCCGTCATACTTGGAAAAGGCAGGTGCCTTGAACTTATGGGGAATCACCACCCCAGATGATAGACCTAGATCTCCGAAGTCCAGACCAGGCACCTTATGTATCTCCATAGCGCTTAAACGGTCTTCCAGCTGTTTGTACTTATCCTCAGCAGGAGGATACTGTTCTTCGTCATAGTCCGTCTCATTGTCGGAGACCATAGGGCTAGAAGCCCTCCTTTCTTGCGGACTATCTTTCCCTCCAGATGAGGTGGTCAGATCAACTTCATTCTGCAGCCCGTTTCCAAACCTGCGTCCAGTATTGAACATGATGGTCCTCTTCTTCTTCTTCTTATTTTCTTTCAAAATCAAAGTCTTCAGGTCCTGCTGGCCCTTAGCTAGATTCATGAACAACTCTTGAAAATGGGAATTCTGGGCCTGGAGGGCCTTGATAGCTTGCTCGGTTGAAGGTTCAGCAGACATGGTGATTGCTGAAATAAACAACGAAGAAGATAAGAGACCTGTAATGGGGTACCTGTTTATGAAGTGCATGGGATGAAATGCGTATGATTTACGATTTCAAAGACAATCGAGATTCAAATTTGTAAACAAGAAAGGAAGCACACTTTATTAGACTTAAAATTCAAAACTTAAATTGTTCAACAAACTGCCTTTAGGCGTTACAAGAATGGAAATACTTAAAAGTAAATGAAAACTGTAAAGAAATTATCAAAGATCCATCAATGCTCCCATGGTCTCTTCTTCTCAGTGTGGACATAATCATTCATGATTCGCTCATTCTCCAGTTGTCTGGTCATCTTCTGGATCTTCTGCTCTTGTTTATTGAACCTCTCTCGATAAAAATCCCGTTCTTCCCGCAGTTGCATCCAAGACCTCTTCAGTGTCCCAATATCAGTGGGCATATAAGGTTGGAGGATAGCTGGAGGAA
Organism: Vicia faba; assembly: GCA_948472305.1. Lineage (NCBI taxonomy): Eukaryota > Viridiplantae > Streptophyta > Magnoliopsida > Fabales > Fabaceae > Vicia > Vicia faba. The sequence continues at coordinate 1,386,480,769 of OX451739.1, forward strand.
CCCCCTCCTCATTAGCAACTTCAAGAGTAACAGGCCTGACAGCTTCGTATGGCATACCTAACTTCTGGGCACGGGTGCGGACCCATATGAGATATGGCTCCATTGGCAGAGAAGTCTTTGGTCCCAACTCATGTGGGTCAGATCGGTGAACTCTGTCCCAAGCCCTTATGAATTTACGATGCAGATCATCGCTATCTCCCTGAAAATAAAAAATGGTATGAGGCATCAACATCTCATGAGGCCCCTCTCTTCTGGCTCTTCCAAACTGACGGAGAGCTAAGCATGGGTTGTAAGAAATCCCTCCATGGAGTCCGATCAATGGAACATTAGGATACTCTCCACAACGATCAATGATAGTCACCTCATCCATACCTTTGAGAGTCCAGATAATGTCATCACTAGAAAGATACATCACCCTATAAGCCCAGCCCATTCCTTCTTTGTTTTTCAGCACAAACTTAGGGAGGTGCGAAATAAACCACCTCGACAATAAAGGAACACAACACATCAAAGTTCCCCGCTTTTGGGCAGTACGAGCATAGAGCTGATGAAGCATATCACCCAAGAGAGTGGGTACCGAATTCTGAGAGAGGAAGATCTTTATGGCATTAATACCAACAAAAGTGTCAGGATTCGGAAACAATACCAGACCATAAATCAAGAGGGCCAGAATATCCTCGTACGCCTTGAAGTCTAAGTTGTCCCAGAAGTAATTAGCTTTGTCAACCAAAAACTTAGTCAGAAAACCCTTAGCTCCACTTCTAGTTTCCCAGTTAGCCATTACCTCCTCCTTGTTCAAGTGAAGGGCTGCAGCAATTTCTTCGGGCTTAGGAGTCTTTTCCCAACCAGTAAATGGAGTCTGCTCCAAAACAGAGATACCCAGCAGCTCAGAGAACTCTTCCAGGGTATGAACCAGCTGAAAGTCTTGACAGGTGAAGCAATGGTATAACGGATCATAAAACTGGACCAGGACACTCATCATTTGTTCGTCCAATTTTGAGGTGACCAAACTGAGAAGAGAACCATGCCTTCTGATGAAGGAAGTAGTGTCTGGAATCCTGACAACCAAATCTTTAAGCAGGGTAGGTACTTGGACAAAGTTGATCCGGATAGTATTCCTACGCATGGGCATCATGATGACCTACAAAACAGAGCAAAGATGAAACCCTCTTGTCTTTGAAATAGGTTAGTCCTTATGCAAGATGTATGCAATGTTATGATGTCATGATGTCATGATAAGGGCACACCACAAGTATTCACAAAAGGCAAACATGGTAAAGGCACACAAGTCACACAAAAGAGCCCTTAGATTTCAGGCTGGCATGGAACTTAGGTACTACCCTCTTTCAGTTCAGTTGGTTAAGACCTGTCCTAAAAAATAGTAACCGGGTTCTAGAGGATCTCAATATCACTGACTACCCTCAATCGGTCATAATTCCAGTTTAGCAACCCTTTCTTGCGGCCGGAATCATCGTGAGAGTTTAGTCTCAATGAGTGTAGCATGCTGCTACTGTTCTATGGCCAAGTTGGTCAATTTAAGGTTCTAAGGTCAGTTGGTGCTTAATGACTCCTTAGAAGACCCATGTTCTCCTCATTCCAACACAAGGGATATCGGTACAGACCAAGGTGCCACACCAACGTAGCTACTGCTTCATCCGTATCGGTCTATGCCGTACAGATCCCTCACAATTTATTGCTACTTACCTAAAGGGTATCCCCAGATCTGGGTTAGGATCTATAGAACTCCGATACAATCCCACAAAATTAAAGCATACAAAGAATACAATTGAAAACATAGTGATCTAATCCTAAGGTACACCTCACTTATTAAAATCCCCAGCAGAGTCGCCAGTTCTGTGATTGATGGGAATTAGAACTGACTGTTTTGGATTGCTGGTTCGCGTTTGCGTTTGTTTTTGCAAAATGTCGCGGTAAGCAAGAGTCGCCACCGTCTTTTATTTTATCCAACAAGGAAAGGACAAAAGCACAGAAAAATTCCTTTTTGAGATATTTCTCGGGTTCGGGAGGTAGATTATAGAAAGGGAAGGTGTTAGCACCCTTTCTATCCGTGGTTATCCATGGGGTCTTAGGTACTTGCTCACTATGTTTTCAAAAAATTTGTTTTTTTTTTGTGATTGTGGGTTTGAAAAGAGTTTTTGTTTGAAAGGAGTGTAAGTGCGAAAAGTTTTATTTTGTTTTAAAAGGAGCAAGTACTTAAGAACCATCTACCTACTCGAAAAGGAATTAAACTATGCAAATGTCCTTTAGACAGTGCTATCCCACTATTGAGGAGTAGGTAGCACCGTCGTTGGAGTTTTCGGGTCAATTCGATTAAGGGACGTGTGGTCACTAAAGCAATGTTAGGATGCCTTAGCGGTAACCCTAATGTCTTAGATCATTTTTATGAGGCAACCGTTTCGAGGCAACTATGATATTTGGACAAGAGGGCGACCTCTAAAACTTCCTATACTCAATGACCACGTTCGAGGCAACCAAGTGAGGCGTACCCTAAGAGTGGCATGTGCGAGTGTATTGTTTTTCAGTTATTCATCTTTGTACATGTTAATGGTGAGCTACTGTTGATTTTAAATTAAGATTGATCTTATCATGCATAGCTTATTATTCAAACGTCTAACAGTTAATAGTTGCAGAATATAAATTGCGGAAAATAAATCTAAGCTATTACAAGGCGTCGGGTATTTACATCGCCAAAAAGAAACCCTTGAAAATTAAATTGCGAAAAGTAAATAAAAGCGGTAAATAAAATCCTAAGTTAAAACTATTACATCCTCGGAGCAAATACACAAATAAAGATCAAAGATAATACGCGCGAGGAAAATTGAATCGGAGCGTCCTAGGGTTTTGACACTTTTTATCAAATAAAACATACTTTTATTATTTTTTGAATTAAAAATTAAGTCTAGATTAATAATTTGAATTAATTAATTAAAAAGAAAATATTTTTGAGTTTTATTTTAATTAAGGAAATAAAAAATGGTTAACAAATATTAAAAACCCTAATTCTATGTTGATTTTAATTTAATGCAAAATATATTAAAATTGAACCTAATTAAAACTAAATAAATTAATTATTGGTTTATTTACAAAAATAAATAATAAAATTAATGATGAAAATAATAATTTTTTATGATTTCTGATTTTTTTATGAAAAAGGGTTAGTTTGTTAATTAATTAGTTTTTAATAATAATAATAAAAAACAATAAAAAAATGAAAAGAAATAAAAATATAAGCAAACTTTGGGGGGTGTTGGGCTTGAATTGGGAGTATGATCAGCATAATTCCAGGCCCAGAATGTTGTCCCTTGTTGACCTTTCAGATTGCCTATGCGTGCATTGACTTGAATCCATGGTGGATCAATGATTCTGGCCTTTGGATCTAGCTTGAAGCCACTTGGCACATTGAGATTTGAGGACATATGGTAGTCCACGCTTGGGATACTGCGCCTGAATACCTGAAGGAAAAACATAACAAAGTTTTCGGGGACCTGGGATTCGAACCCAGGTCCCAAGGAACAATTCAACTAGCGCGCTAACAACTGAGCCATGATGTTAACCTGTTAGTGGAATACCAATTAAATATTATAAAACAAACTAACAACTATTCCCTGAAAAACACGCTAATATTCAAATGAGTCAATCACGCTATGACACATCTTCATCTTCTTCACAAAAAACCTGGTTCGGTTACCTGCAGATATTTATCCGCAGTAAGTTTCGTGGGATGGTTCTAAAATACTCCCTAGGCCATGTAAATGCAAACTAAGACTGCCAATGCACTCGTCTCCTTCCCCTGAACTCATCCATGGCCATTATTGGCCTCGATTTAACCTTCACACAAAACACCTAAAAACATACACAAGAACCCTAGGTTCTGGATAGGGGGTTAGAGGCCACAAAAATCAAATTAAATAATGCATAATCAATGTAAATTGGATGGTGAGAATGAATGTGCAAACCAAATGGCAAAAACATGCAAGGAGAGTGGTTCACGATTTCATGTGCAGAGGCGTTTTCAAGAACACTTACAGCGAGTTTTAGGCTGTCATAGGACTTGGTTTTGATTGGTATCGCTTCAATGGATGCCAAGGAAGAGAGTAGTGTTGTGATTTTGGTCTAAAAGTGCCTCCAATATCGTTTTCGATCTCACATTTTTCAAGCTTTTTTCTCAAATTGGTATGGTCGTTTCTGCAAGGTTTTTGTGCGTGTTCTAGGTTTGTGAGGCTTGCTTGCATATAATGGAATGATTCTAGGTTAAAACATGGGCCAATATCCTTGTGCATTGAAGAATCAAGATTGCACTTTGATCACCATTAACATGTTTCCAAATATGGGAAAGATCTAATTTTTTATGCTTGAATGAGCCATGATGCGATTTAATTGAGTGGATAATGATAATTGCAAGTTGTACAAATCACAAAGATCCATTTACATCAATTTTTAGATTTTATTTGATTTAATATTGATTTAAAATAAATTAAATCAATAAAAATAAAATAAAATAGAAAAATAAATGAATGATAATGAAATTAAGTATGGGACACGTGTGTGGCATTACAAGACTAAATCAAGTGGAAAAAAGTGGGCCCTTTTGTCAAAAATTGGAGTTTTGAGGATAGTTGACTTTTGGCAATTTTGGAAAAATGCCCAACTTCAACAATGCATAACTTCTTCAATTTTGAACTTTTGGAGGTGTTCTTGGGCTTTTTATAAACCTTGAGATGTCCTCTAATCAACCCTTCTGGTCTCATCTCATTTTGATGTTCCATGATTAAATTATATGCTTTGGAAAAAAAGGTGTTTTTGTTGACTTTCAAAAATGACCTATAATGTCCAAATTTGTAACTTTTTGTGAGAGCATTTCTTGATCTTGGGGTGTGAATATGGATTGTAGGAAATTTCATCCTCTTAAAAATGAGCTTTGAATGGGTCATTTCTCATACAATATGAGAAAGTTATGCTTGGTCAAAGTTGAGTTGACTTTTCCTACAAAACCCTAATTTAGCAACTTTTGAATCTTGATGAATCTTGAGCAATCCTTGATGAATCATGATCAACCCTTGATCAAATGATGAATTATCCTTCAAAATGAGAATGTTGATAAAAAATATTGAGCTTTGACTGTATTTGGGACACAGTTGACTTTTGCCCTAGCACAATCGATTTTTGGGCCTCTTGAACAATTGACTGGCCAAACTTCCTCTGCAAGGCTTGAAATTTGACATGGATGAACTTAATAACATATTAGGACATTGGGGAGCACTTGATGTCATTTGGATGTGAGGACCTTAGTGCAACACAAAACCCTAATTTTAACTTGACTGCCTTAGGAGGTGATTTGACTGTCCAACTCTTGAGCCAACTTGAGCAATTTTGAAGATCAATCTTGGCAAATCTTGAGGAATATGGGAGGGCAAATTTTGGGGTACAAAACCTTGCCTGGTTGCCTGTGAAACAAACAACAAAAACAATGCTAACACTACAAAGGACAATGGTTTGCAAATGATTTCCTCTTAGCATACAAAGAGGTAAGAGGATTTCATCAGGTGAGTGAAGACCTTACTATGGAATTTGGGATAGAGACCTTGGACCATGCCAACTCGAAATCAAAAGTAACCAAGACTTGAGTAGGGAAATGGTCTCACAAAACCAACACAGCATCGTACATCAATTAGTATCATCTTCAAATACCTGAGAAGCACAAGAAAGTAATACTCATTTCACAAATAGTGACCTGGGAGAGCCTTCCTTGGGAACACACACTTCCAAAAATTCATAGCTCGTCCATCCTTGGGGTCACTATTTTTGTTTTCCTTGAGTCATAAAATCTAAAGCAAGAAGTCATTTTTAAATTCTTTTCAAAAAAACAATTTTGTTATTTAATATGTTTGCTTTGAAAATTACTATTAATAATAAATGAAGTCTTTGTAAGCTGAATAAAATAAGAATTGCAAAGAATTGGATAAAAGCTCAAACTTTATTAATAGGATGGTAGTCCGCGAATGGAGAGACTCCATAGATAATTACAAAGTTTGAAAAATGGTAATATATATTTGAAAAGATACATTGAAATATAATGACCACTATTCTCCCTAATAACTTTGAATTCCAGCACAGCTACTTCGTTTAAAGAGTGGTGAGGATCCAAGAAGATTATTGCTTCAATGATCAAGTCTTGTTTGACGCAGTTACTTGCCAAGAAATCTCTAAGTTTTTCCTAGGTTGCCCTTGTAGGTTTTCATCCTAGCGGGAGAATTTATTCTGTTTATGTCTCTTGCTTTTGCCTAGACCGCCCTTTCGGGTTTTTATCCTACCGAGACGCTCCTTTTTGCCCAAGCCGCCCTTTTGGGTTTTTGACTTAGCAAGCTATTCTTTTATCTATCTTGGCAAAGTATTTCTTGAATGCGTCAACATTCACAGGACGTGGGAACTCCTCGCCATCCATAGTTTCAAGAATCAATACACCGCCAGAGAAGGCTTTCTTGACAACATACAGGCCTTCAAAATTGGGAGTCCACTTACCCCTAGAATCAACGTTAAAAGACTTTATCTTCCTGAGCACGAGGTCACCTTCTCTGAATTCACGAGGTTTGAACTTCTTATCAAAATCTTTCTTCATTCTCTTATGGTATAACTGGTTATGACACAAGGCTGTTATTCTTTTCTCTTTAATTTAATTCAACTGGTCAAACCTATTTTGGACCCATTTATCCTCTGACAACTTGGTTTCCATTATCACGCGTAAAGAGGGAATCTCAACCTCAATGGGGAGTACTCCTTCCATGCCATACACAAGAGAGAACGGGGTTGCCCCTATTGAAGTGCAGACATATGTTCTATACCCATGCAAAGCAAAAGGGAGCATCTCATGCTAATCTTTATAAGTAACAACCATTTTTGGGATGATCTTCTTGATGTTCTTATTAGGAGCTTCAATGACCTCGTTCATCTTTTTCCTGTAAGGAGATGAATTATGGTGAACAATCTTGAATTCTTCACAAAGTTCTGTCATCATCTTGTTATTCAGATTTGAGCCATTATCGGTGATAATCCTGCTTGGCACACCATACCGACATATGAGATTATTCTTGATAAAGCGCACTACCACCTGCTTAGTGACATTAGCATATGAAGCTGCTTCCATCCATTTGGTGAAGTAGTCAATTTCCACTAAGATGAAACGATGACCATTCGACTTCTTTGGTTCAATCATTCTAATCATGTCAATACACCACATAGATAAAGGCCATGGGGAAGAAATAACATTGAGAAGTGTCGGAGGCACATGAATTTTGTCAGCATAAACTTGGCATTTATGGGACTTTTTTGCAAATTTGTAACAGTCAGATTCCATTGTCAGCCAATAATAACCTGCCCTAAGCATCTTCTTTGCCATCGATGGTCCATTGGCGTGAGTAACAAAGTAACCTTCATGGACCTCATGCATCAAGATGTCTGCTTCGTGTCTATCCACGCATCTGAGCAAGATCGTGTCATAATTTCTTTTGTATAGCACATCTTCATTAAGGAAAAAGCTGCCTGCCAACCTTCTCAATGTCTTTCTATCTTTATTTGATGCACCATCTAGGTATTCACGAGTCTGGAGAAAATGCTTGATATCATAATACCAAGGCTTTTCATCTGCTGCAAACACATGAGTCGGTCTATCCAAACGCGACACTGTGATACGAGGCACATCATTCCAATTATTTACTTGATACGTAGAAGCCATAGTTTCCAAAGCATTTTCCATCTGACTTTAATCTCTAGGAATATGATGGAATTTAAAATTGTTAAAGAAGGGTAACAGTCTTCTAGCGTAGTCTTTGTAAGGGGTCAAACCAGGGTGATAAGTATCCCATTCTCCTTCAATCTGATTTACTACCAAAGCTGAATTGCCATACACATCTTGAACTTTGATTTTGAGATCAATGGCCTCCTCGAGACCCATGATACAAGCCTCATACTCCACCATATTATTAGTATAATCAAAGGTCAGCCTTGCAGTAAAAGGAATGTGTGATCCATGAATAGTAACAATCACAACCCAATTCCTTTCCCATAAGCATTCACGGCTCCATCATATACCATACCATAACAGGATTCAGGATCAGGACCTTCCCCAGGAAAAGGTTCATAATAATATTTTGCTTTCAGAAACATAACGTCCTCATCAGGGAAATCATACTTAACAAATTGGTAATCATCTACCGGATGGTGAGCAAGATAATCCACCAGCACACTGCTTTTTATAGCCTTCTGAGTGTGGTATTCAATACCATATTTAGACAATAACATCTTTCAACGGGCAATTCTCCCAGTAAGGGAAGGCTTTTCAAAAATATACTGAATTGGATTCATTTTGGAAATCAACCATGTAGTATGATTCAACATATATTACCGCAATGGCTTTTCCGCCCAAGCAAAACCACAACATTTTTTTCCAGCATAGAATACCATGACTTGCAGTCAATAAACTTCTTTCTAAGATAATAAATGGCATATTCTTCCTTTCCTGTTTCATCTTGTTGTCCCAAAATATAGCCCATAGAACTATCTCACACTGTCAGATACATGATCAACGATCTTCCTTCAATGGGAGGGAGCAAGATAGGAGGTCCAAGCAGATACTCTTTAATACTTTCTAATGCCCTTTGGCAATCATCTGTCCATACACAACCTTGATCTTTCTTTAACAACTTAAATATCGGTTCACACGTTGCAGTCATATGGGAAATGAATCTGGAAATGTAATTTAGACGTCCAAGGAAGCCTCTAACTTTCTTTTCAGTTCTTGGCGCAGGCATTTCTTGAATTGATTTAGCTTTACCAGGGTCAATTTTAATTCCTTTTTGGTTGACAATGAAACCTATCAATTTCCCTGATCAGACACCGAAGGTGCATTTATTTGGATTCAAGCAGAGACGATACTTCCTCAAACGCTAAAACAACTTCAACAAATCTTCTACATGCCCTTATTCGGTCTTTGATTTGGAAAACATATCATCAATATATACCTCAATTTCCTTCTGCATCAGATCATGGAATAGGGTTGTCATATCCCTCTGGTACGTCGCACCAGCGTTCTTCAACCCGAAGGGCATCACTCTATAACAGAATGTTCCTCAGCGTGTCATAAGCATTGTTTTTTCCATGTCCTCAAGAGCCATTCTAATTTGATTATATCCGGAAAATCCATCCATGAACAAGAATACTTTGAATTTTGCTGTACTATCAACTAACATATCAATATATGGCAATGGAAAATCATCTTTTGGACCAGCTTTATTTAGATCTCTATAATTAATGTACATGTGAACTTTTCCGTCTTTATTTGGTACAAGGACAATATTGGAAATACAATAAGGATACACTGATGTCACAAGAACATTAACACTAATCTGCTTTAAAACTTTTTCTTTAATCTTTACTGCCATATCAGGGTGAGTTCTTCATAATTTCTGCTTAACTGGCGGGAACTCTGGCATCAGCGGCAAATGATGCTCCAAAATATCAGTATCCAAACCAGGAATATCTTGACATGCCCAAGCAAAGATATCCACATACTCTTTCAACAATTCAATCAATTTGTTCTTCACGTCGGGATGCAACAATGCTCCAATCTTGACTTCCTTTGGCTCTTCCTTTGAACCTAAATTGATTATCTCCAACGGCTCTTTATGTGGATGAATGACACTTTCCTCGTGCTCGTAAAACCATGAAACCTCTTCTGGATCTCATCATATTCTTCTTCTCCGGCCATATACACAGGATATTCAAAGTTGGGAGAGGGTGCAGGGTCATTGTATTCAACAGGTTTTTTAATTAATCTGCTGTTGTACCCCAAAATTTTCCTTCCCATATTTCTCAACACAGTGCAAGAAAGATCCTCAAATTGCTCAAAGTAGCCCAAGGGTTGGCCAGACAAGCTCTCTCCTAAGGCAATCTACTTCAAATTAGGGTTTCATGTTGCATCAAGATACTTGAGTCCAAGTGATCCAAAATTCTCACCAATGTCCTAATATGTCCTCAAGATCATCCATGTCATGTTTCAAGCCTTGCAGATAAAGTTTGCTCAGTCAATTGCTCTAAGACCTGAAAATCGACCATGTTAGGGCAAAAGTCAACTGTGACCCACATACAGTCAAACTTCAAGATTTTTGGTCAACATTATCATTTTGAAGTATGCTTCATCATTTGATCAAGGGTTGATCATGATTCATCAAGGATTGCTTATAATTCATCAAGACTCAAAAGTTGCTAAATTAGGGTTTTGCAGGAAAAGTCAACTCAATATTGACAAAACATAACTTTCTCATACTATATGAGAAATGACCCATCCAAAGTTCATTTTTAAGAGGATGCAAATCCCTACAATCCATCTTCATCTCTCAAGATCAAAATATGCACTCACAAGAAGTTATGAATTTGGACATTATAGGTCATTTTGAAAAGTCAACAAAAACACCTTTTTTGTCAAAGCTTCATACATGAGCATGGAATATAAAATTTGAAATGAGACTAAAAGGGTTGATTAGAGGACATCTCAAGCTTTCTAAAAAGTCGAAGAACACCTATAAAGAGTCAAAATTGAGGAAGTTATGCATTGGTAAAGTTGACCTTTTTTGCAAAATTGCCAAAAGTCAACTATGGCCAAAACATCAAATTTTGCCAAATGGGACCAATCTTTTTCACTTGTTTTGAGTTGGCAACATAGGACACGTGCTCTAGCCTTTTCCACTTGTCCATATCTTATTTTTATTATTTAATTTGGTTTTTATTTTAATTAATTCAATTAAAATCAAATTAAATCAAATGAAAATCCAAAACATTGATAACAAGGGATTTTGTGTTTGTTTCAGGCTTCATTACACAGCTAGCCATCATTCAAATTCTCATCAAGGCTTGTGTGCACAAAAAGATTGGAAATAAGCCAAATTTGGAAGGTTTTCAAAGCAAATCAAATAAAATCAAAAGGCATTGAAAGAGAAGGATTTTGATCAGTTTTGCAACCCTAATTCCTTCACTAATACGTATAGACTGCATGCAGATCAAAAGAAAGGTTAGAAAGAGGCGCTAGAACAAGAACCAGAATTGAAAAAAAAGGGCAAAAAGTGTGAGATCGAATTGATAGTTCGAGCCATCCTCAAGGCTCGAGACCTCTCCCAATCGCTTCCTGGCACTCTGAGCGACCTAAAGCTATCAAGAACAAGTCCGTTCCCGTCCCAAATCGCACTGTAAGTCGTTCATAACCTTGCCCTATTCTTGAATTCGCATCTTGAAATTTAAGCATTGTTAACCTAAATTAATGGCATATTCTTAATCTATAGAGCATTTGCAAGCTTCCTGCATTACTCAATTTCATTTATATGGTCTGTAACGAAATCCACCATTGTTAGGTTTTCGAGCTTGGTTTTAAGGTTTTTGTTTTCAGGGACAATTGGCCTTCATGAGTGGTACCTTTAGGTTCACGAGGACGAGACGAACGCAACCATGGTGTTAGGTTTCATTTATGTTGCCTATAGAATATTTTGGAACGGACATGGCCTGTAGCGACAAACAAAATGTCTGTAGGTAAAAGTATTTTACTTTTACCCACAGCAAGAGGAAGGAGATGATGAAGTGTCGCTCCCCTAGTGGCCGATTCAAATGATCAGCGCACTTTTTTCTTTTGTCATCCACTAACACCCTTTTTTATATATTATCCTTGTTTCTTGGCATATGTACAGAGAAAACGCATTGGCTTAGTGGTAGTCATTTGTTTGATAAAGCATTGAGAGGTTGGAGGTCAGGGGTTCGATCCCTGCCTCCAGCATTTGTTATTTTCTCATTTGTTTTCAGGCAATTCTGTGTGCTTACCATCCAGGAGACCCACCATGGACCTTCATCATCAACACGCCAGATGGCCAGGTGGCCAAATCTGATGGCCATCATTGAGGGTACACCACATGCCAAGTTAAACCCCTACGTACTGGATCCAAAAAGTCAAAACGGATCATCACTAATGGGCCCAAATTTCAACTATTTGCACCCTCCAAAATGCTACATTCAGGCCCATTTTCTCTCTTCATCTTTTTTTATTATTTTATTTAATTTGTTTATTTATTTTACCAACCATTAAATAATTTCCTTTTTTTTATCAAAAAATTCACAAAAAAACATTTTTTTATCCAATTAAAATCAGAATTTTTATTTTTCATCAATAAATTAATTAAATTAATTAGGTTTTTTAATTCTAGATAACTTTAATTTATTTTACAAATAATTAAAATCAATTAGAATAAATAAGTTTTATCACTAACTTAATTACTTTATTTCTTTCCTAAAATAACAAAAATCCAAAAATATGTCATTTAATTATATTTCATTAATTAATTTAATTAACTAATTAATTACATTTTTAATTTAGAAAACTTATTTCTTTTTAATAAAAACAACAAAAAACAATTTTCTTTTTTTTTAGGTTAGGAGGGTCAAAACCCTAGTTTCTCGCCGATCTAATTTTTTAATCGCGCGCTTTATTATTAGTTTGCCCAATTATTGTATCTGCTCCTGATTTATAATAATTTAATTAGGACATTTATTTATTTTTACCGCTTTTAATTTCAAAGGGTTTGTTTTTGGCTATGTAAATACCCAAAGCCTTGTAATAGCTTAGTCTAAATTCCGCACTTTAATTTCTGCAAATATTTAACTACTAGATGTTTGATAATAGGGTTTGCATGACAAGAATGAATGACTAAATTTAAAACAGTTAGATCACCCTTAATTGTGCAAAGATAAAAATAACTGAAATCAACACATTCGCACATGCGCACTCCTAGGGTACAATCCCACTTGGTTGCCTTTGTAAACGGTCATTGAGTATAGGTTATTTTAGAGGTCGCCCTCTTGTCTAAAAGATCATAAGTTGCCTCGGAAAGGTTGGCTCGGATATTGTTGCCTTGGATAAATGATCTAAGACATTAGGGTTACCACTAAGATGTCCTAACGTTGCTTTAGTGACCGTATGTCCCTCTTTCGAATTGACCCTCAAACTCCAACGACGGTTCTACCTACTCATTAATAGTAGGATAGCATTGTCTAAAGGAAACAAACATATAACGATTCCTTTTTCGAGTAGGTAGATTAGTTCTTAAGTACTTGCTCATTCCAAACAAATTTTTCACACTTACACTCCTTTACAAACAATGTTTTCAAAAACACTTCATTACACTCTTGAAGACAGAAGAAAGAGTTAAATTGAAGTCAAAACAAAAACTTTTCAAAATCCACAAACACAAAGAAAACAATTTTGAAAATGATGAGCAAGTACCTAAGAGCCCGTAGATAACTACGGATAGAAAGGGTGCTAATACCTTCCCTTTCTATAAATCTACCCCCCGTACTTAGAAATATCTCGAAAAAGGAATTTTTGTGTGCTTTTTTTCTTTCCTTGTTGGATAAAATAAAAGACGATGGCGACTCTTGCTTACCGCGACATTTTGCGAAAACAAACGCAAAACACAAACCAGCATTCCAAAAACAGTTGGTTCTTCCACCGTATCACATCTGCGCATATGATTTATGATTGATTTTAGAAACTGGCACATATATCAAGTGACCATGCAAATTTATTTTCAGTTATTATTTATTCCAAAAAGGTTTTTTCTAATTACCATTTTTCCAAGAAAAAGAAGAAAATAAAAACATAATTTGAGAATCAAAGACAACTTTTATTTATGATTTTAATGAGCAAAGCAAACAGATAAGCCCATACAATATTAACTTTCACCTTGGGCAGATTGAATGCTTTTTGCAAAGTTTAATAAAAGACAAATTACATTGAGACATGGATGCAATAAGGAACATCAAAAGTGACCCAGTTCTTGACTCTGGCTCCAGGCATCACATAATTTGGCATCTTCTGCTCTTCTTCATCCTCCACAATGGCAGTGATCCCAAAAACAGTTGGATAAAGGTATCCTCTATTGTGGAAAATATCATGATACTTGCCTAAAGAAGTCTTTGGCTTCAAGTTCTGACCTTTACCATTCTTTGCAGAAAATCCCAAACCAGCCCTATTCTTGTTCACTGGCGAGTCAACAATCTGCCCCCATACTTTACTAGGGCCATTACACATAACATGCTGAGCATCTTTGAATAAAGTCATATAATTCTCCTTCTCTCTTACATTGTCAATGAACAAATCTTGGAACTGAGTTCCAACAGTATCCTCATCTGCTTCCACAACACTGAAAGTGGATAAATGAGATATTAACAATGCTTTCTCTCCGTTTATGATAACCTCCTTTCGTTCACGCACAGACTTCAACTTTTGGTGTAGAGTTGAGGTGACAATCCCTGCTTCATGTATCCATGGCCATCCCGATAAGCAACTGTAAGCGGGCACAATATCCATGACTTGGAAAGTAAATCTGGAACAAGTGTGAGCCTATGTGAATAGGCAGATCTACTTCCCAAATAATTGACATCCTTGATCCATCAAAAGCATTTACATTAATTCCACTTGGGAGCATGGGAGCTCCTTGACAATTCAACTTCATCAGCATGCTTCTTGGTATAACATTTAAGGCGAATCCATTATTAATCAACACATTTGACAATGAATCATTCTTACAGTTCATGGATATGTGGAGTTCCAGATTGTGATTTCTTCCTTCGTCAGGAAATTCTTTATCACAAAAGCTTATGTTATTACAAGATGTAATATTACCTACCACATTGTTGAATTGGTCTAACGACATATCACTTTCCATGAAGGCTTGATCCAACACTCTCATTAGAGATTCTCTATGAGGAGAAGAATTCATCAGTAAGCCCATAATTGATATCTTTGAAGGAGTCTGAAATAATTGATCTACAATTATGTAGTCTCTTATTTTTATAATCTTCAATATATTATCCACCTATTTCTCCAGAGTAGCACCACTGGAATCCCCTCTGGTTTCCTAGTTTCAACACTTTTGACAACCTTCTTATCGGCACTAACATTCACTCAAATAACATGCGTGAACACACGACCACTGTAGGTCGCTCTACTGGCCTCAACAATATTCTCGACATTAGACAAAGGTTGGATGGGAACTTCCACACCATCCTCTAAAATTGTAGCATTATACTTGTACGATATAGCTTTGTATGATTTGTAAGGAACAAGACCCGACAAGAAAATGACTACTGGAGAAAGAACTGGCTTGCTACAATATTCAATCTCAACAGGGGCAGAATCATTGAAACAAGGAACAATCACATTCACCCCTTCTTCAGAATATTTGGTCATCGCAGAATCATCATTGGAGAACATATCTTCATCTAAGGAAAAGAATTCATTTGCTGAAGCATATTCATCATCCGACTCAATCTCAACCAAGCAATATTCAATAACATTAACCTCATGGTAATCATCTATTTAGCCTGAAACCTTGATAGTACCATTATCCAATAACAACTGATTACATCTTTTCACAACCGAACAACCTCGAGAATCTCTACAGCAAACCTGACAAGATCCATAGTGGTGTTCTACCCAACCTTCTTTATAGCATAAGGTAGCGTGAAATTGCCCCAAGTCATCATTCATATGGTTCACATCAAAGATCCTGAACTCTCAAAGACACCCAAAGACCATGTTAACTTCTTCCTCGTATTCTTCCCTAGTGCTGATTATGTGGATGAGGCCTTTATCCATCATTTCTTGCAACTCAACCTTTATCTTATCACACCCTTATAAATCAGTACTGCAGATACCACAACTAGCATGGTCACACGTATAGTAACTAGACTCGCAGAGGTCAGTGTGCATCTTTACCAAGTCTCCTTTGACCAAGTTGATATCATAAATCCGGAAGTCCCCTAGACAACCAGTAACCATGTTGACAGCATTTGTTCCTCCATGCTTTGGAAAAGGATTATCTTTTACATTAGGGTTGACATCCTTAAAGGAAAAAAGGCCAGATCTTACCATTTTTTATACCTCAGATTTCATAGGATAAAAATTTTCCACATTGTTCCATGGTGCTCCCTGATGAAAATCACATATATGATTTTCCTTATAATACCAAGGAAAAGGTGATGGTATAGCGGGGGGTGGCTTGGTCTGGACCAACTTTTTCTGAATCAATGCTAGGAGTAATTCTGCATAACTAATGGGGATAGATTCAAAACCTTCTCTCCTCTGATTTTTCCCTTGATTTCCTAGAGGGGCTGGTCTTTGATAAGTGATTGTGGTTGGAGCTGTATTAACAAATGGAGTTACAGAACCAACCAGTTGATGGTGCTAATGATTTCTTCTAAGAGGATTAACCCTTCTCTCTTGAATCACAACATTTGTCTCTCCTTCTTTCGTTTTAGCAAACCCGTATGATGGTTTCTTCACACTGTCAAAATTTTCACTTCTTGTAAAGCAACCTTCTCTTACAACATCTTCCAAACGAACGCCCATTCCCACCATCTCGGTAAAATCACTTGGCGAACTCGCCACCATTCTTTCATAATAGAATGCACCTAAAGTCTTCAGAAAAATCTTCGTCATTTATTTTTCTTCCATTGGAGGAATCACCTAGGCGGCTACTTCATGCAATCTCTGCACATATTCCTTAAATGACTCTTTGTCCTTCTAGACCATGGCCCTGAGTTGATTATGGTAAGGCACCATGTCCACATTCTATTTGTACTGTCTAATAAGCGCTTCATCCAAGTCGTTTAAATTATGAACGTAGGCACTATCCAGGCTCATGTACCTTTTCAATGTTGCACCAGTCAAACTGTCTTGAAAAAAGTGAATCAACAGGCGTTGATCATCGGTATGAGTAGACATTTTCCTCAAATACATCACTAGTTAAGCACGAGGGAAAGTATTTACTTTGTACTTCTCGAATTCTGGTACTTTGAATTTCGCACGTATTTTCACATTTAGAACTAAACACAAATCATTCACATTCTGCCCAAACAGTTCTTTTCCTCTAAAGGCCTTCAACTCTTTCTGCATCTTATCAAAATGATCCTGAAAATCATCCATTCGGTCATAGAAACCTAAGCTTTCACTTGGTGGAGGAATAAGGCTATAAACTTCATCATTAGTAAACGATACAACATTCACCGAAGGAGGTGCAACATAATTAATCTCATTTCTAGCAGCAGGGGTAACATGCACCACAAGAGGTGCAGGAGCAGTAATAGCTTGAGCAAGTGGAGCAACTTGAGCATATTTATTTTAACCTTCTCGCATAAAGTTCTCCGACATTCCCCACTGATAACCTGTAGGCATACAATTTTAAACAATAGTGACTGGAGTAGCAGAAGCAGGAACTGTCAGAGCTTTAGAAGTAACCGTTGTCTATTGAGGCTGAGCAAGTTGTGGCTTATTCTAAGAAGCCACCAACGATTCCATCAAAGAAGTGAGATTGGCCATGCCGGCCTTCAGAGCAGAAACTTCTTCATGCAGCTCACGATTCTCTTATTCTAGATTAACCATCTTCCTTCTGAAATTGACCCGAGTATTATACCGATGAGATAGCTTGTTGAATGAAGTAAAGAAGCTCAGTAAGAAACCTAGATGTGATCAAAAATTCAAGAAGTATGTATAATATGATGTATGATATGCAATGCACATGATTTATTTTATTATTAATATTTCAAGGAACTCAAAGATTTATAGACAATTTGCAAATATCAAAGTACTAGCACATTTGAAATACTGAAAATATCATTATAATAACTTCAAAACAAATTTCAAATTTTTAGTACAAGTTTCAAATATCCCAAATACAAGATAAGATAAGAATCTAAGATCCTAAGAAAGCAAAACTGATGAAGATAACTCCACACACTGGTGCTTCCCTGTATGTCTTGAAATTTGAGCCTTCAGCCGCTTGTTCTCTTCGGTGTACCTGTTGGAGACCTCTTTCCAATCACCGGAGTCAGGAAGTGAACAACTAGGTCCTGACTGAGCTCTATAGGAAAATAAATCCTCTTGCCTCTCTATCGTCTCTACAACATGATTCTCGACAATCTCAATCAGATCGTCTTTCTCCTTCAAGTCTGCTAACTAGGACACTTATAGTGTCTGAAACTTATTCTTCCAAGCCTCCTTTTCCTGCTGCATCCTGACTAGGGAAAACTGAAGCTCTACCACATCATCTAATAGGGGAGGAGTGGTATTAACAAACATATCGGTCATGGGTGCTTCACGGGAATACAACATCTTCAACTAGATGGCTCTTGCTTGTACCCACTAAAGATAAGGCTCCAAAGCAACAACCCCTCTAGACCCTAAGTCCCTCCTTCCCTTCCTGTGAATATGACACCAAGCCTTCGCAATGTCCTCTTTAGCTTCCTTATGAACTTCTCCCTCTTTAAGAAAGAATCCACTCAAATGAATACTATTTGCTTTATCCCTCATCGGATATCCAAGTTGTCGTCGTGCAAGAATAAGGTTGTAGTTAATTCCTCCCTTTGTGCCAAGAAGAGGTACATTTTGGAAACTACCACAACTATCGACAATCTCCACATCATAGTAAGCCTAATCATACCAAACAATATTTGAATGAATGAGGGCCATAATATTTAGAGCCCAACGAGGTTCATTCCTAACATCCTAGAAAGCATCAGACCGAGGCATGTAAGAAATAAACCACTAATACAACAAAGGGTTCAACAAATAATCATCCCTCCATGATAAGAATACCAAATATGAATAAAGTAATAAGCATCACCGAACAATGTACGGACTAGGTTCCCAATCATAAAGATCCTGATGGCATTGACATCCACAAATTTGTCGACATTGGGAAATAAGAACAATCCATAAGCAAGTAGAGTAAAGATGGCTTCAAAAGCAACCGTACTCTTCATCCTAGCAAAGTAGCAAGCTTTCTCTAATAAGAATTGTGCAGAAAATAATCTAATCCCTCCTTTGGTAGTCATGTGGGATTCAACCTCAGACTTTCCCAATTGGATCAAAGTAGTAATCTCATGGGGTTTTGGCTCCTCCTCCAAAAAAGTAAAAGGAACACGATCAGTAATAGGTAAACCCAGTAGATAAGAATACTCTTCCAATGTAGGCATCAAATAATGATCAGGGAAAGTAAAGCATTGATGCATCAAATCATAGGACTAGACCAAAGTCGAGAGAATACCCTCCTTCATCCTGAGTTTCATAAGAGAAATGATAGACCCATACTTCCTCCGAAAATCTGTATAAATCTCAATCTCGGGAATCAGACCCATCAACTCATCTATCTTGGGATTTTTGAAATTGTACTTCCCGGTCTTTCTTTTTTCAGAATCCATGGTCAAAAAATACCTGAGATATTCCCAAAGAGTCAACTTTTAAGTCCCTTAAAATAGAATGTTTTTTTTAGAATGCATGATGCAACAATCACACAAAAGATCACAAAATGTTCATAGGTTCAACGTCACGAGCATGATGTCGAAGGTACTACCCATAAGGTATGGTCTAAAAGTTTATCACCTTCTGAATAAGGTTCTAGAGGTTCCTAGAGTCTACATCCTTCTTTCGGATATTACTAACTTCCCGATTAACTAGGTAATTAGCAATATTCTCAAGAAAAACTCGTTCGAGCGTAGTATCGTGTGACAACCATTTTCAGATTACTCCTTCATAGCTTCTGCACTACACCTAAAAGGCCAAGATGGGTTAAAGGTTCTACGGTCCTCAGTTTCAGCAGGCTCCCAGGTCAAAAGCAGTACATCTTCCCGATTACTTGGTAAATGACACTACAGTCAAAGGGACCTCCACTGAGTGAGGGATCTCATGCCTCATTTTTTGGGATTACTCCCTCAATGTTATAATGACTATACCGCCCTTCCTATCTTAAGTTTGCCCAAGATTGGGTATAAGACTTATGAGAAATCACCAAGTACTCTGAAAATCAGGAAAATCATGACAAACATATATACAACATATAATATATAAACAACAATAACACATACATAGATAAACAAAGATAGGCTCAACCCACTTAGGGATAGACCAGCAATAGGTCAATCTCTCCCCATTGAAGTTGCCATTTATTTCTGTAGCCGTAGAAATATTGAGACAAAGCCATTAGATTGACTTGACTCGCACATATCAAAAATAAAAATTGCCACCGCGCGTTATTATTTCCAAAGGAATGGGAAAAGATTGAATGACCCAAAATGGGGTAGGGAATCTAAATTCATGGGTATGTTATGCAAAGGGAAGGTATTAGCACCCTAAACATCTACGGTACTCCATGGGAACCTCTTTGAAAATCTGTGTATTTTGACTATAAATGTTGTATATAAAGATAGATTGTGGGGATGAGCAAATAAGTAATTTTTACAATAGGGGATCATGGTACTCATAGTTCACCTTTAAAAATTTTAAAACACAAGTGTGTTGGTTAATTTTAAGAGATAAGACATCATCGTCGTATCTAAGTGGAGAACATACTTACTATCCATGATTATGAGAAAGGAGAATTTGCATCATCTCAAAGTTAAGGATATGGCTTTGATTTTAAAATCAACAAAGCCTTACTCAACACCCAAGTGGAAAATATATCACTTCACTATATATCGTAGAAGTATAGTAGCTCGTTTCCCTACAAAGATTGACAAGAGTCTAATCTTATGAGAAAGTTTTAAAGTAAAAGGCCAAAGTGGAAAAATAGTTTGAATGAGATTGATTGACTTTTAGTCTTCTCACAAAAAATGTCAAAGTATTACTAAATTGATTGATGTTTGATTAAGAAAACATTTTGAAAATGCATGGACATAAGTCCAAGTTTATT
Organism: Vicia faba; assembly: GCA_948472305.1. NCBI lineage: Eukaryota > Viridiplantae > Streptophyta > Magnoliopsida > Fabales > Fabaceae > Vicia > Vicia faba. The sequence continues at coordinate 1,386,501,567 of OX451739.1, forward strand.
GTGAAAGCGATTCAAGTTAAGAAAACAAGATTAATTTTGGAAATGAGGGAGATGATTTTTGAAATTAAAGGAGGTGGGAGGAGATGAGGGGAATATCCTAAGGCATAAGGTAAGAGCTAGGGAAAAGAACTCTCTAACCAACTAGAAGCCAACACTTGAAACAATGAGTCAATGTAGAATTCCCATCCTTTGGATTGAAACCAAACAAGCAAATATAATAAACTTCTTAATAAAACCATGCTTCAATTGCCTTAAGTCTTCACAACAATTGGGCAGAGTAACAATTGTATATAGATGAATTCCCGATCACAGACAAAGCATGTAATCACAATAACCTGCACACAAAGCAAACAAACAAACATCCCAATGTCTTGGGGTAAACCCCAAGAGCTCCAGTAAAAATAACAGTTGAGGTCACGAGGTCTCAAGGTAGGTCAAGGTCTCTAATCCTAAGTCCAATAAGATCATTACTCCATAATACCAAGGGTAGTAGCCAAGTAGACAAAGTAACATTAAAGCCTTTTATTGTTCACGTTGGTTATTAAGTGTCTTCAAAAAGAAAATGAAAAGCTCAAGGGAGAAAAATAAAAATGACAAAAGTAAATGCTCAAATGAGTAAATATGAAAATAGCATGAAATGTAAATGCTAAAATAAATGTGCTTAAAGTAAAAGCATAAAGTAAAAGCACAAAATAAAGTCAATTGTTAGAAATTAGAGGTTAGTTGAATGACCATCTTAAAACTTTCATTTTAAACTCATTAGAGGATTGATAAAAACAAAGTCTCTCAACAACAAGTTTCATTTTCTTTTTGTCAAGTATATGATCCATTTAAAATTCTCAAGGTAACAATAAATGATCAAAGATGTTTAAGTGATTCACTTTGACTAAATATTATGAAGATTCATTAGAGGATTGATAAGACCAAAGCCTCCTAACAATGAATCTCAAGGTTATTGGATCAAATGATTCAAATTAACATACTTGGGCTTACAAACATGGGTTTGGGCCACTAATGATCATTTCTCGAATCGGGACAATATTTAGTGCTATGTTAAGCAATCATAAGTGGACTTATATAGAAGTCACACATATTTTGAGCTCGGTCAATAGCAATCTATGTACTATTTGTTTTGAGAAATGACATGTAAATCATTCTCCAAAAACATTTAGTACAATAAGAAGGGGATAAGATGAAGATGGATGGGGTAAGAATTAAACCAATTTGAACCAAAAATTTAATCAAGCTATTATTAAAATCATTCATCCATTTTTTATTTAGTTAATCTCAACACCATGGATCCAATGATGTTAATAAAGCTCATGATCAAAATCTCATAGTCCAAGATTAGCCAGAATATATACAAGCTAAAATATATTTTAAAAAATGGTTTAAGAATGAAAATAAAAGTAGAAAATAGAAACTATGTTCAAAACATAAAAAAAAAAATCAAATAAGATCATAGAAAAATAGAAAATGAGATCAAATATTTATATAAAATTTTTGGTAATTTTTAAAGTCAGAAACTATTTTTAAAATTAAAAGAAATATGAAAATAAACCAAAAATTGTGAAAAATAGTAAAGTGAGAAATAAAAATAAAATGAGGTCACCAACGTTTGTCAAGAGGTCATTGGATCCTTCCATATTTTTTTCTTCAGAATTTAAAAATTATGAAAAGTATTTTTAAACAAATAAAACAATTCAAATAAAGTGAAAAATTATAAAAATATATCAAAACATAAAATAAAATTGTTTCAAAATAATAATCAGAAAGAGAAAAATCAAAAGTATTTTTCATAAATTTTTTCTGATTTTTTGAAGTTAAAATGGATTATTTATGAATTTTTGAAGTTTAAATAAAATAAAATATAAAAATTTGAAAATAAAATACAGTCAAAAAAATAAGGACCAATGGATGAGAGTCAAAACGCGTTAGTAAGCTAATCCAATAGACCAGACGCGTTGTGCATATCATGGTCTTTAATGAATAAAACACAGAATCATTAATTAAATCAGATTTGAAAAAAATCGTGGCACGCTATCATTGGTTGAGAGATGACACGTTGGTTATCTTCAACCACTAACTATGAGATTTGCAGGTCCTTGAAACGGTAAAATTAGAGCTCGAGACCGGTACCATTCGCTTCGTCTCTCCAAGATGATTCCAATGGTACCCTCGCGAAAAATTTATATAAGGTGTAGCTCAATCGTTTTAGAAGGGAAGATTTGAAAAAGGAGTTCAAATTTCATGGTCAAAACACACTTCCAGTTGAAAAAAAAAATGTTGCGACTAGAATGTGAATGATGAGAGCTTCATAACAGTGAGGTTCAAGGATGGTAAAGGAATCTACCTATTAAAGTTTAAATGTAGAGCTCTGAAAATTAACTTGGATAGCACGATTTAGGAAGTATTAGATCTTGGTTCTTCTTATGTTAGCTTCAGTGAGGTACAAGGATGGTGAATTGACAAAGAAAATGGATTGAGGATGGCTGTAAAAGAAAATTCGAAGTTGCATAAAATTGGGTTCAAGAAGAAATTTGGCAGGGTGATTCTGGGTCTCTATGATTGAGAAAATGAATGAGGTATGATCCTCTATTTATAGGGAGGCTGATTGAATGCTCAAGCGTGTGAAATGATGAGATTTGGATGAAATTCGCGTAAACATGATAGACGAGTAAGGTGTGAAATGTTTAGCATCAAAACTAATCCAATCCTCACGTTTCAAGGTTCTAATCCACTTTGGCAAGTTGATTAAACATGTTTAGACAAAAAACGTGTGCTAATTTGATGTTTAGAAGCCACAAAATGAATTTCAAATTCTGACTTGAAGAGAAACTTGAGTTTCAAGGTACCATTTTTTAATCAATTGCATTCTCAGCTCAAGGAATCTTAGGACATGATTCTTAAAGATTTAGAAAGATGAAATCACAAGATTTATAATGTGAACATAATTGAATCAAATGGATGCTTGAGCTTAAAATTATGATGAGTCAAAGTTGAGAAAAAGAGTTTGACTTTTGTACTTAGAAAAATTCTAAGTTTTTCTTTAAAAAATGACTTATAATGTCTTGCATGCAAACATGGTCTTCCATTTAAAAATTTCTCTTGACCAAAAAACATGGCATGGATTAGATCTCTTGAATGAATTTTTGAGACTTGAACCATTTAAAATCTCCAAAAAATAAGAAGGTTATGACTTGTTGAAGTTGGCAAAAATTCATAAAATGACCTATAATCTTTTTGATCCTTAGGGCAACTTCCATCCATTTTCCTACTTTTCACATAAAAGAAGAGTTGAAGTTCACAAACTCAAGATCTTTGTGGAAATAGAATGGGCTCAAGGATATAAAAATTAACCAAGTTATGATCTTTTGAAGTCACCTAAGGGAATTAGGTATCTTCCACACAAACTTTTCTTGAAACTTTTGAAGTGATTTGTTGATAAACCTTTGAGGAGAAGCATGTTTTTGGAATCCCTCAAAAATACCAAAATATGAGCAAGATATATCCTTTAGAAGTTAAAAACCCTAGCCCCCTAGAGCAACAAAATGCCTTGGAAACCCTTTTCAATTTTAACAAGCCTCCTTGCACAAATACTTTTGATATGTAAATAAAAGTTACTGGGGATGATAATGAGGAACCATAACAACCATAAGAACTTACAAATATTTAGAATTGAGGTAAATATGCACTTATGACCAAGAAATCAAAAAATTTCCCAATTAGGTCAAACTTCTTCAATCAACCCTTGTATTATTACAATATCTTTAACAACATGAGGCATGATGATTCATAATAAACTTTGTCATGATACTACCTCAAAGCATCTTAAATGATGAAGCTTGAATCTCAATGAAGATTTGTTGAAGAAAGCATGGCAATAGACTCATGAACCTGTAGATCAAATTGATGGAATGCATTGTGCTTTCACCTATAACATCATCAATTATGTCACAAATTTATTATGTTTATTAGTTAAAAGGTTAATAAATACAAAACATAGTAATCACAAAAGTACAAGTCAAGGTGCTTAGTGATTCCCCATTAGCAAATCTAAAGATAAGAAGAAGAGCCAAAACCTAGTGTGTGATCTTGTTGTATTATGATGGTATGAGATGATAGATGAATCTTAGAGGCAAAAATTGGGGTACAACAACCAGCAACACGGGGTTGATGAACTTGTTGGCTCACTTCAAATTTTCGAACGGGCTATTAGTGACAAGTCTGATAAAAAGAACAAAAGTATAACTTTTGTATCCAATTCTGAAGGTAAAGAGAGTAAATTAGATTTGGATATTGAGGAACGGTTGTCAAATACCATTGTATTACTTGGAAAGCAATTTAATAGAATTCTAAAAATAATGTGCACAAGAGGAAGACCAAATGTCAAAGAACATCTCATCTGACATCAACAATGATGATGATTTTCATAAAAATACCAGAAATAAGGAGAAGTCCAGTCAAAGCAAAGGGATCCAATGTTTTTAGTATGAAGAAACATAAAATTGGACTTTCTGCATCTTGGTCTGATGATGATGAGTCATAAGATGATCCTAACTCAGAGACTGTCAAGCTTGTGACTGCTCTTGCTGGAAGATGGGTAGATGAGGTATAATCTTGTGATAAAAATGATCTCTATGAAGATCAGGATGTGCCCTACAAGGAAACTCATGTACTAAGGAACAAACAACATTAGACAACCTAACCGGATGAAATGTGTCATACCCCAAATTTGCCCTACTAATTCTTAATTATTATTATCAAGTTCATATATATATATATATATATATATATATATATATATATATATATATATATATATATATATATATATATATATATATATATATATATATATATATATATATATATATATATATATATATATATATATATATATATATATATATATATATATATATATATATATATATATATATATATATATATATATATATATATATATATATATATATATATTTGTGTGTGTGTGTGTGTGTGTGTGTGTGTGTGTGTGTGTGTGTTTTAAAGTTTATAAAAGGGGGTTTCACCTTATTCAGAATTAATGGGCCTTTCTAAATCAGAAATGCCCATGTAAATTTGATGTCCTATTCAGTTTCTCTTGCAAGAGGGGTGTATTTGTTAAATATATAATCATGTAATACGGTGACAGAATCGACTGTTATACTAGTTTTGCATTGTATTCACAAATGTTGTGGTAAGCAAGAGTCACCTTCGACTTTTCTTTTAACCAACAAAGGAAATGGTGAAAAGAATATAAAAAGACCTTTCGAGATTTGTTTCTGAGTAAGGGGGGTAGATTATGGAAAGGGAAGGTGTTAGCACCCTTTCCATCCGTAGTTATATACGGGCTCTTAGATGCTTAGCTCATTTTTAAATACCTTGTGCTTTGTGTGTTTGAAAAGTATTTTGGAAGCGCCTTAGTGCAGTGAACTTTGTCATGTTTCTCGGAATGGTAAAGAACGTATACAAAGTGTTTGAAAATGTTTTTAAAAGAAGTTTTTTGTAAGTGTAAAAATTGTTTGAGCAAGCATCTAACAACTATCTACTTTACTCTAAAGGTTGTTCTTTTCCTCTTTTCCTTTAGACGGTGTTATCCTAATATTAGTGAGTAGGTAGCCCTAGTAGTTGGATGTTTGAGGGACATTTGAAGGGACGTCTATACAGTCACAAAGGCAACGGGGCAAGAAACTTTAGTAACTACTCTAGGGTTTTTAAGATCATACAGAGGCAACGTCAAGAGGGTCATCAAGGGACTTATGATCTTTAAACCGGAGCACAGCCATTAATGTCTCTCACGTTTCGAGAGATATGGCTGTTTTTCTGAAGGCAACCGAAGTGGGATACCCTAGAGGTGTATATGTGAGAGTGTGTTGTATTCAGTTATTTTTATCTTATGTTAGGTTTGCTAGCATTTTGTTCTATTCTTGCCATACAATCCTAGTTAGCGTGCATCTAAATAGTTAATAATTTGCAGAAATTAAAAGTGCGGGAAGATAAACCCTAGCTATTATAACGCTTCGGGGAGGGGGATTAATTACATGTCCAAAACTTGGGGAATAAAGCAATAAAATAAAGTCCTAGTTATAGCTGTTACATCCAGTAGGCAGATACAATAATATGAAAACAAAATCAAAAATGTAAATGCGCGAGAAATGGAAAAGAACGTCTAAAACCCCTAAGTGAAAGGAAATTTTTTTGTTTGTTTTAGTTTTATGTAAGAAAATGTTTAATTGATAATTTATCAAATAATCTAGATCTAAAGAAAAAATGTTAATTATTAAAGAAAATTGAAATTTAAAAAGAAATTATTTCTAAGTTTTTTGTATTTTTGTTATGAATAAAAGAAATTAAATGAATTAAATCCTAGGTCTATTTATTTTTAAATTAAATAAAAAGTTAAAGTTATTATTTAATTAATTTACCAAGTTAATTTAATTAAAAAAATACTAACCTAATATTTTTATGATTTTAATTTTAATTTAATGTTGTAATGAAATAAAATTGATTAAAAAAGAAATGTTAATTAAAACAAAATAAAGAAAATTGAAATGGGCCTGCAAACAAAATGAAATGGAGGGTGTGCTTCAAAGAAGTATCAGGCCTATCAGCAAGAGGGCCCAGGCGCTGCAAAAATAGTTAGGGGGTGAGAATAAAACGAAACCCCGGGCCCAATGACAAGAGGGCCCAGGCGTCTGTGGGATCTGCAAAACAAAGGTTAGAAAAATAAAAATTGTTTCTTGCCTGTGTCGAACCCAGGACCTGGAAAAGGAGTTTCCTAAGAAAAGTGTCCTATTACTTTCGCATTATTTGTCACATGAAACACGTTAAAACATTCACAATGATTGTTAATAATAGAAATATGGATGCAATAGGTATTTACATGGCGTGAATATGCAATTTTGATTTCAAGAAACCTTACCAATCGGTGATACATGGATCTAGTGATCTAGGATGTTGTAAGCCTTGGGAATGGCTGGAATAAGTTCCTAGGAATCTCAGGAATATGAATGAGAAGTTGGTATGGATGGATGATGGCTGAAAACTCAGTTTCGAATTTCACAACTTTTATGATTTTTTGCAATTTTGTGGAGCTTTGGGAAGGAAATTTATTTTCGTCACCTTTTTCTCATGCCTTGGTCTTGTATTTATAGAGGAGGAAGAGGGCTAGAAAAGATGGTAAGAATCCATCCATAATGGCCCTCTTTCAAACCAAAATTAAACACATTAAAAAAATTCCAAAAATGCAAATTCTTGCCCATTTTGAGGTGCAATGCACCTGGCCTCCTTTGAACGAAATTTTGGGCCCAAAAACAATTCAAATCATTAGCCCATATTTCCATACCCAATATTTGCTATTTTATGCAATTTTATTTAATTTTTATTTGAATAAAACAAAATAAATATGGATAAAATAGGTAGAAATGGAAAGGAAATGTAAAAATGTTTTTAGAGGTCTCTCATAAGGTTAGGAAGATGTTTTAAGTCCAAGAAGTTAAGCCATTGACCTAAAAGTTCATGTTTTCCCAATGCACAATTCTTGAAATTTCCCAAATTTTCCCAACTTGGGCAAACATAACTTGCTCAATATTTATCCAATGAATATGATCTTTGAATTTTCGAAAAGCCCGAGATGTTTACATCAATCCGTATTTTGATCAATTTTTCATTTCAAGATTTTATCTTGATGTAAAAGGTCTTGGCAAAAAGCATCTTTTGTTGACTTTCTGAAAATGACTTGTAATGTATGATCTTGTATCTTTCAAATGGTGTATTTCTTGAACTTGAGGATAAAAGAGAAGTTGTAGGGAATTGGTTTCTATTCAAAATGAGCTTTGGTTTGGGAAAATGGATGAATTATGTGAAAGTTATATCTGGTCAAAGTTCAGTTGACTTTTCCTATAAAAACCCTAATTTTGCAGTTCTTGATTTTGATGAATTAGGAGTATTTCTTGAGGAATCATGATCAAACCTTGATCAAATGTTGATTATCACTTCAAAATGTTTATGTTGACAAAAAATCTTGAAGTTTAACTGTATATTGGCCATAATTGACTTTTGATTTAATATAGTTGATTTTCAAGCATTTGAGCAATTGAAAGATAAAACTTGTAGTGCCAGGCATGAAATTTGGCATGGAAAATCTTACAGACATATTAGGATCATGGAAAACATTTGAGACCATTGGAGATCACACATATTGGTGAAAAGTGAAACCCTAGTCGGAGGTTCATTGCTTAGGAGGAGAATTTGTCTGATCAATTCTTGGTCAACCTTGAGCAATTGAGGACCTCAATGAGCATGTCTTTAGTAAAACGGGAGGGAATATTTTGGGGTAAAATAAATAACATTTAAAATTCTATGAATAAATAGAAGGGGTATGGTGATTACATGAGGGGTTTATGGTTACTCAAGACTGACCCGTTATAGTGTTGAGGCCTATTTTAAATAAGGTTAGGGGTGTATGTTTTTATCAAGAAGGCCAATAAAAATTTGGTTTTTTTGAAAGGGTCAATAACTAGACAATGCTGGCCCAATCCAGATTTTTTTTAGGGCCTATTGTGATACGGTGGCAGAACCGACTGTTTAATACTGGTTTGTGTTTTGCGTTTTTTGTTTGCAAAATGTCGCGATAAGAAAGAGTCGCCACCGACTTGTATTTCATCCAACCAGAAAGGAAAAAAGTACTGAAAAAATCCTTTTTCGAGATATTCTGATTACGGGGAGTAGATTATAGAAAGGGAATGTGTTAGCACCCTTTCTATCCAATGTTTTCGATGGGCTCTTAGGTACTTGCTCATTTTTGAATTTCTTGTGTGTGCTTTGTTTTGAAAATGTTTTACTTCATGATAACCCTTGTATCAGTCCTCAAAGGTGTGACGAAGTTGTTTTGAAAGTTTGTTTGAAAAGTGTAAGTGTGAAAAGTTTTGATTTGAGCAAGTACCTACTAGCATCTACTTACTCGAAAAAAGATTGTTTCTATTCTTGTTTCCTTTAGACAGCGCTATCCTACTATTGAGAAATAGGTAGCACCATCGTTGGAATTGTAAGGGTCAATTCGAAAGGGACGTACGATCACTAAAGCAATATTAGGACACCTTAGTAATAACACTAGAGTCTTAAGATCATATTTGAGGCAACATTTCTGTGGCAACATTTCTGAGGCAACATTTCCGAGGCAACATTCGAATGGGACAATTTGATCTTTTACATTGGAGGGTTACCACTAAGACACCCTATGCTTAATGATCGTTTACCGAAGGCAACCGAAGTGAGAGTATAACCTAAGAGTGATATGTGTGAGTGATTTGTTTCAGTTATTTATCTTTGTACATTAGGGTTTTCTAACTGTATTAATTTGTCATGCATTCTTGTCATACAATCCTATTAGCATACATCTAGACAGTTAAATATTTGCAGGAATTAAAAATGAGAGAAAATAAACCTAGCTATTACAAGGTTTCGGGGAGGGGGATTAATTACATAGCCAAAAACTCAGGGATTTAAACAGTAAATAAAAACCCTAAATTAACTATTAAAAATCATGAACAGTTACAAAAATATTGGCAAAATAATTAACAAGCGCGCGACGAATTAAGTGCGAGACGATTAGGGTTTTGACCCTTTGACTAATCCTATTTGCAATTGATTAAAGAAAAATCATTTTTTCTGTCGTTTTTGTTATTTAAGAAAATAATGAAAAAATTGAATTAAAAAGAAAATCCTAAGTTCTAATTAATTTTAAATTAAGAAAAATAAATTAATTCATTCTAAAAACTTATTTTTTGTATTTTTATTGTTTGACAAAAAGAAAAGAGTTAAACCAAGAACTAAAACTTATTTTTCTAATTAATTTTAATAAAAAAACAAGTTATAATATCCCTAAATTAAATTAAACTAATTAATTGAAAATTAAATTTGATAAAAAAAACCTAATTCTAATTTTTGTGAACTCTTGATTTTATGATTTTATAAAAAAATGATTAATGGTGTTAATTAAAATAATTAAAGGAAATATTAAAAGAATTAAAAAAAATGTAGAGATGGGCCTGTGTATCAGCAATTCTGGGGGGGTGCAAATCTAATTTCCTTGGCCCAAAACTCCAAAGCCTGTATTGACCATGCTGGATTAGGTGCATGTGTTGACTTGAGGTGTATGGTGGTCCCTTGCTATATGGGCGTCAGATCTGATGGCATGCTGGATTAAAGGATGGATGTTGAGGTTGTATGGTGGACGTCATGATAAGCAACATGCTGGATCACTTATCTGAAAATAAAACAAATGAATGCTGGGACCTGGGGATCGAACCTAGGTCCTTATACTCTATTCCAACGCTTGTTTGCCAACTGAGCCATGATGGTTAGTTGTAACTATGATAATAATAAAATATAATATAAGAAAATCAAAAGAACTGATTCCAAAGAGCGCTAGATTTAAACGTTCCAATAGATGGCTGACACGCAAGCGTCTTCCTCCTTTCTCTATTGTTTTAGACTCTGACACCTTTACCTACGGACACTTTGTTGTAACTACAAACCTGTGACATTCCAAAATCCTATACAAGAAATATAAATGAAAGGTAAGGGTACCAATCAACTCGTCTCATCCTCACGAGTATCATGTTACCAGAATCAATGCCTAATTTTACTTGTACTGAAAACCCCTAGATAGGAACAGAAAACCCTAACAATGGCATATTGTGATTCCTATACTGCAAATGCAATTAAGTGGTACCAATAGTTTGCAAACACAATGATAAACAAGAATATATAATTAAAACATGCTTATGATGAGTAAATCAGTGAAATCAAAATCAAGTTTTTAGGCAAACCGTGGGAGGCGTAGAGCACGATTCTAGGAGTTTCAAGACCTGGGAGTGATTAGAATAGCTTCCTGATATGTCTAGCAAGCGATTGGAATAGCTAGCACACCTTGAATTGGCTTGTGGAAGGAGATTCGTCCCACATTTTTCTTGGAAATTTTCAAGTTTGTTCTGGTTCTTGGAGGCAAGTTGTGCACGAAAATTCTTGTGTTTAGGGTTCCATCAACTTCAGTATATGTATTGAATCCAATTAGGTTAACAAACTTGGATCCAATCTTGAGAATTCATGAATGGAATATTTGATTTTTAAGCCATATGATATCTTTCTATTTTCATGCCAATCATGCCTTTCTTGTGCCAATTGCCATTGATTCGAATTGATCATGCAAGCTCAACATATCTTGATTTCCAATCTGTAAAAAAACAAATCAAATCATATCTTTGATAACTTTCATCATTTATTTGATTTAATTCACTTTTTAATTAATGAAAAATCAAAATAAATTAAAAAATGAAGAAAATAATGTATGGAAAAGTATTTGAGTCGTAGACCACATTATAGTTGAAGTGCAAGCATAAAAAGTTTGGCCTATTTAGCAAAAAAAAATGCAAATTTGAGCACATTTGACTTTTGGCAATTTTGCAAAAATGGTTAACTTGGCCAATGCATAACTCTCTCAATTTTGACCTTAGAGAGGTGTTATTGTACTTTTTAGAAAGCTTAGGATATCCTCTAAGCAACCCTTTCGGTCTCATCTCAATTGAGTCTTCCATGTTCATGTATGAAGCTTTGACCCAAAAGGTTTTTTTGTTGACTTTTCAAAAGGACCTATAATGTCAAAATTCATATCTTTTTGTGAGTGCATATTTTGAACTTGGGAGCTGAAGATGAATTGTAGGGAATTGAATTCTCTTCAAAATGAGCTTTGGATGGGTCATTTTTGATAAAGTATGAGAAAGTTATGCTTGGTCAAAGTTGAGTTAACTTTTCCTACAAAACCCTAATTTAGCAACTTGTGGTTTTTGATGAATTGTGAGCAATCCTTGAGGAATCATGATCAACCCTTGATAAAATGATGAATAATACTTCAAAATGAGGATATTGACCAAAAATCTTGAAGTTTGATTGTATGTGGGCCACAATTGACTTTTGACCTAACACAATTGATTTTCAGGCATTTGAGCAATTGACTGAGCAAACTTCTTCTGCAAGGCTTGAAACTTGACATGGATGATCTTGAGAACATATTAGGACAATGGTGAGAAATATGGGAGGGAAAAATTGGGGTACAACACCTATATTGTTTTTATGTATATTTATTTTATTTTATTTTTTCCTATTTTATTATAATTGCTATTATTTATTTTAATTAAAGTTATTTTATTAGTCCTTAGTTGACCCAAGTAAACGCAAGGGATTAAGAAACACTAATCAATTCCCATGCCCAGAAAACACACACTATTAAGATTTGAAGGAGAAACACATGTTTCAAAGTTATACGAATAATGTTCAAATCAAAACAAAATTAAATCTCTACGCATTAAATTCTCTGGAAATTTTACAAATATTTTCAAATCAAACTTAAGACAGAACAAAATCTATAAATCTCTTATCAAATCTCATTCTTCCTAATAGAATACAAAAGTAACGACAAACATAAAACATTTTCCTAATATATCTAAGATCTAAACCTATAAATAGCTCTAGTTCTAAGAGTAAAGGAGACAGAAAGATATTTGGAGGGAAGAAGCATAACAGAAGAAGAATATGCAAATCAATTGCCTCATTGAGAATTGGGTTTCAATTTCTGAAACCCTAGATCTGTACTTCAAGCCTTTATGCGCCATCCTACCTGCAAGCAAAGAATAATAGAGGGAATTAGAAGGAGAAAATCAAATTATGAGATAAATAACTACAAGGAAGGTAAGCCTCAAACTTAGCTTTAGTTGGTATCGTTGCTTATTTGGGGATAATTGGTGTTTGGTTTTGAATTACTGAAGTTTTTGGGTTAGGTTAGGGTTCTTAAAACTAGGGTTAGGGTTCTTAAAACTAAGGTTAGGGTTCATCACTTGTTGAAGATTTCTCGCTAAGACATGTTAGGGTTCTTAAGGTTCTTCGTGAACCACTTAGGGTTCTATGAACCTAGATGAAGATTTACGGCGGAGGTTTTGAAGGTTTGAAGTTTCCGGTTGAATATCAACCGAAAAACTATAGAAATGGGTGGTTGAGGGGTGGTTGACGGAGGACGGCGCGACCAAGGCGATTTCCGGCCGCCTGAGTTCTAGAGAGAGGTCAGAGCCTATCTTTCTAATTTTTGCAAATTTTGTGTTTTGTTTTATTATAGAGAGATTAAGAAAGCGAAAAAATGGACTCTCATCCTAGTGATCCATTTTTATGAACTTCCTTGATCCCGTGCTCGCACGCTCATGACCCCTACAATCCATTTCCCACCACTACCTTTAGATCATCATCAAATGTTTCTGATTTTCATGTCCACTGTAACACCATGCACTCTCCCAAACCTTGTCTAAACGGATCATAAACTATTTTGGGCCTAAGCCCGTGATACTCAGACCCCTAGTTTGTTGTTGTCTGCTAAGCCAACTCAAATCCTCACCCCCTAATAATCTTGGGCCAAGTCCAACATTTAAACTTGGGCCCCTGCTAACTAAACCCTCATATCTTACTAACCTATGCAATAACTTACCCCCTTTGTTTTTGGGTCTGAATTCAACATCTGAATTTAGGGCCCTACTACCTATACCCCCTATTTTTCTAGCCCAACACAATACACACCCCTCTGCGTTTTTTTAATTTATAATTGTTATTTTTTATATTTTAATATATTTATAAATTCTAATATATTTACTATTATTATAAAATCAAAATATTTATTTTCTAACTCATCCAAATATTTATTTATTGCATTAAAATTATTTTAATCATGCATTAATAAGATGTTTTTATATATTAATACATTAAAAAATACTTAACCAACACTAAAATATTTTTATTAAATTAATTAAAGTTTAAATCAGTTTTTTCAGAAAGGATTATGAAGATATTTTAATCAACTGCGGAATTTTTCTAACAACTCTTCTATTCACACACCCAGACTAAGTACAAGGGGAATTCAAACATCTTCGTAATCCATAAAAAACACCAACCAAATCAAACTATGAATTTGGACTCTGATTCCTCATTAGAGGATACGTAGGCATACAAATAAAATCGTGGCGAGTTACCCTAATAAAAATTAAAACCCTATTTTTCAAAGATTGCGCTTCTAAAACCTAGTATCCTTGTAAAGAAGGTAGATGTGGGGTGCCTAATACCTTCCCTTTGTCTAAGAACGAGTCCAACAACCTAGAATCTTTGTCTGCAAAATTAGGGATTCCTATTAGATTCTAATCCTTAGGATAAAAACTAGTAGTGGTGACTCTCATTTAAAACCGGTTACAACAGCTGGAGACTCTGCTGGGGACTCAGCCATAGGGTTTAGAAGCCTCTCTCTTAGGTTTAGGGTTTTTGTTTTTTTTTTTTCAATATTTACTTTTATCTATTCATTTGTTGTATTTATTATTTTGATTTATTTGTTTTATCATATTATATTCATGTAATGTTGGTATTTTCATTAATTTAAATTTTTTTTTTCAAAACCCTTAGAAAGAAGGTTCGTCTATTAGCCAATGGGATACATCAGCCCAATGAGTTTATGTGATAACTTCTCCTAGAGTCGATGGAATTCCGCGAAAGGAATACGTCTCAAGAGACACCCTCTTGGGTAGTAGGACTTTAGAATGAAACCTATGAATCTTTGTATAACCCTTTAAACTAAAATCTCATGACGAGACCTTTCATGACCTAGTGACGAAAGTTTCGGTCTGCAAAGAGGCTCCACTTAAGGCAGGCCCTTGTGCCTTTTCCACTAGTGTTATTCATGACACCTTTAAAGAAACTACCTTACAGGGAGGGTAGAATACCGTAGGAAAAAACAAGGAGCCTACCTTCTAAGCGTACCTTTCATGAAATATAGTCATTAAGCCACACAATCATGTATTCATACATTTTGCATTTCATATATTCATTACCCTCCATTTCTTTTTTGTTTGTCTTATTCACATGGTCAAAAACATAATTAAAGGTTTTTGGTGAAGTGTCCTAAAAATGAATACCAAAGGGAAACAACTTCTCCGTATCAATGCCATAAAGCCAGATATATCAAAAATCAAGGCTATAAAAGGAAAATTATCCGAAAGGGCTCTGAAGATGTTCACTCGTTGCTATGGGGACACCCTTGAATTAACAAAAGTATAGGTACAATTGGATGTTGTTTCTGCCTTAATTCAGTTCTATGACCCTCCATTGAGGTGCTTTACCTTCCAAGACTTTCAGCTAGCACCGACTCTAGAAGAATTTGATAGAATTTTGAACTTCTCTAAATAGAAAGATTATGTGAGAATCGTGCATACTATTGACGTCAAAATCTTGGTAGAGGGTTTAGGGATACCTTATCCTGAATTATCACTTAATTACAAAAACTAAGGTGATGTACGAGGGATGAAGAGATGTTATTTGGAGACTAAGGTACTTAACTTTTCAAATAACAAAGAATGGGAGTCTTGTATTGATTGTTTAGGACTGCTTGTGTTTGGTGTAATCTTATTTCCACGAACTTTGGACTATATTGACCCAACAACTATTAACATATTTTAGAGGCGCAAAAGTTTTCAATATGGATCCAACTCCCGCTTTACTTGCTGATGTTTATTATACACTACATACGTGGTACAAAAAATGGAGGGATACTCTAAATTGTTGCATTCCACTCTTGTATTCTTGGTTTATGACTCATCTCTACAAGGAAGATTACATGATTCTAAATCTGACAAGATATGAGTTGCCTCAAAAATTAAAGTCTCTTCTTGCTAATTATGTATTGTGGTATGCGAGGAAGCTAGACATCGAAGATATCATTTATAGTTACAAGGACTTTCCAAATGTTCCACTGATCGGATCATGAGGCTGCATCAATTACAACCATATCTTGGCCCTATGACAACTAGGGTATCTTTTGAAAGATAAACCCTCATATGAGCAACTCTAAAAATTGATCATTCATGACATGGGAAAAAACAAACAAGAATTGCTTAACAAGGTCATCCGAGCTTGAAATATGGTTAATAAAACAAAGGTCGAAAGAAAGATGAAGAAGTGAAAAACACAAGAGGGGGGGGGGGGGTTGAATTGAAAACTTGAAATCAAAAGAGCAATGACACTGTATTTTTAACCTGGTTCGTTTGATCTCAAACTACTCCAGTCCATGCGTCAAGGTGATTTCGCCTCTCTGCAACGAGGTCTTAATCCACTAATCTCAAAAGGATTACAATCACTACTTTAACAACTGTTAAAGTCTTCTTGAGTACAACCACAATCCGGTTAATCTCAAGGAACATTGTCTTAAAAAAAGATACAAGAATGTGTGTACAGATGTTTTTCGTTACAAAAACAATTATCACAACTGTGATATTTTACACAAATTTAGAGCGTGGAAAGATGAGTAAGCTTGCAGCGTTTTTGAATTCTTGTGTAGTAGTTTTTGCAAAATCGTAAACGATTTGATCACTGAGCTTATTTATATAGGCAATGGATTCCTGTTGAACATTAAGCGTGATAAATGTCCTTAACTCAGTTTCCATTTGGAGAAGATCCTGTCTGAATGAAGCCGTTGTAATTGATTCTGTCTTGAATGAATAGTAATGCTTCAGAATTTTACATCCTTACCTGCTGCTGATACTTCAGAACATTGATGACTTAGATTATTATGCTCTTGTTCAGAATGAGAGTTTACTTCACTTACGCGCATGTTCTGGTCATCAATCTTCAGCGCAAATTCTGATTGCTTCAGCGTGTGGCTTCTATAGCTTAACTTCTGATGCTGCTTTGGTCAGAACTTCTGTATACACAATAACATAATTTTTAGGGTGCATATTTGTTCTCTGTACTTGTTATCATCAAAACTCTAACTAAGGGTTGTAGAATCAAACTATGTTCTAACAATCTCCCCCTTTTTGATGATGACAAAAACTAGAATTTTCAATGAAAAATAAAGAACAAAAGGTTTAAGAGAAACTCCCCCTGGGTTGATTACTTCCCTTAAGTTCCTTCTTATCAGATTTTTAGCTGCATCTCCTATCAGAATTTGTTCCTGTTCAAACTTTTCAGAAAGTAGAGGTTAAGTAATTCAAAATGTTTGAGACTTTTGTCCCAGTAAACCATTATTGAAAATATCTTTCTTTCTCCCCCTTTTTTGTCAGGTATCAAAAAGGCAATATGATCAGAGCCAAAATAGATGAATTATATTTAAAGCATAATGCAATGACAAGTTTCAGAAGCAAAGAGGTAAAGATAAAAGTTACAGATAAACAATTTTAAAAAATTCTAAGAAGGAGGGGGAAGACGTGTGAACAACGCTTCCAACAAGCTCTTGACCTGAGTATTGGACTCTTCTTGCTTGCCCAGAATGCCTCTAATTTCCTTTGTAGTGTCTTCTTGTTTACCCATATCACTTTTAATCTCTTTGTTCGTATCCTCTTGCTTATCCAGTCTTGCATGGATTAAAGCATTCTCTTTGTTCAACTCTTCTAGAGTTTGCATGACTAAGGAGGAAGCTGGTGTCTCTTCAGGAGTTGGATGTTGCCCAGAACATTCTACAACCTCTTCTAAGTGAACCATTTCTCCTGCTGCAATCATATCTTCTGGAGCAGTAGTCAGAGAGAGACTTTCTGATTCTGGTTCAGCTACTTTTGAAGGATGATGCTCTTTCCAGGGAGCATTATCCAGCGAGAGGATATCTTTCTTGAACAGTTGGCTCAGAACTTGGTCTTAGAAAGCCTTCAGCTAATCACTGATGTTCTGTTGAGCCTTTTCATAACTCAATTCCTTCAGCTTCAAAGTTTCAGTGTTGACCCATTTTCTGAATCTTTTCCACATATAATCAGAAGCAACAAGATTAGAAAACTCTTGACTTGCATGCTTCAAAGAATTCATCCATTCATGCATTCCTGTTTCAAAAGTCAACAAACTTTTAACAACATCTAATGTGATTGCAGTTGGTTTAGGTTTGGGAATGGCATTTTTGTGTGAGATGAAAGTTAGTCTTTCCAGCACAATTGGATCAATGACAAGTCTTAAGTTGTCAGTTGGACTGTTAGTGGGTGAAGGAGTGGGAGAGTCAGGAATAAGAATTGGTCTGCTAGGGGAGTTTTATGGTGTGGATTCAAGGGATGAAGGAATTTCTGGAATGTCATGAATGGTGAGAGGCATGTGAACCGCAAGAGGTTCTGTTATTCCAGGTATTGGGATTGTGGTATTAAAGTCTTAAGGAGAGTCTTCAGATAGGTTTGTGGAAGCATGTTGGGTTTGTTATTCAGGAATATCAGAAGATGGATTTTCAGAAGGTTGAGTTTCTGGTTGTGGTTAGTTAGGGTTCAGATCTTCTGGTTGAGGAAATTGTGGTTGAGTATTTTCTGGTTGTGGAATTTCTTGTTGAGGTGAATGTGGATGTGGAATTTCTGGTTGAGGAGATTGTGGGATTTCTGGTTGAGGAATTTCTGGTGGTTGTTGAGTATTTGGATTTTCTGGGAGTTGAGAGTTTGGATTTTCTGGTATTGGAGAGGAAAAACCTTGATCAAATAATTCAATGTCAGACAGAACTTTGGCAAGTTCTAGTTGATGATGTTCAGGATTTGGATTTTGAGTAGGGGGGTGAGGTTCATTCAAAAAATTACCTAGAGTTATGGATGGATCAAACTATATGTCAAAATATTTAAAGGTTTGGGGTGATGAATTTTCTTGTTGAGAGGGCATGGCTTCAGATGTTGAAATAGTTATTGATTCTATAACAGAAACGAAAGATGGATTACCTTTCTTTTTGGCAACTTTAGGTGTCCTCTGAGAGGGTCCTTCTCTTGCTTCTCTCCTCTTCTTTGATTTCTTTAACGCAACTTCTGGAGTAGCCTTGTGCATATCTTGAATGTTGATTTCTAGAGCAGTCCCATCAGCCTTGCAAGCTTCAAGGTATCTGACAATGATTTCTAGTTTGGAGTCTATCTCAGAAAATAAAGGAAAATCCCTTACAGGTATCCTCCTTGAAGTAATGGTCTCATGAGAAGTAACAGTTGGTTCCTTCTTGATATTCTCAATGATCTTCATTTTCTTCAGATTTTTTTGCGTTCAAGGGCTTCCCAACAGTTACTTCCAATGTGCTTATTTCCTGAGCCTCCGTCAGATGTTCTATCAGCCTATTCTCTGTTAGAATATGTGATATCAGCCTTCCTAAGGGAATCCAATCCATCTTGGCCCTTTCGTCTTCTCTGGTTTCCTTCACACTTGTTCTGAGATGGTTGAAGAGCAAGTGTAGAAGATTTACCTTTGTCTTCTTAGCAATGAAATAGATCAGAAATTGTTGATCAATATTGATGTAATCAGGAGAACTTGTAGGCTTCCTATGGTGGATACATCCCAGAATGATTCTGTCCCAGATTCTGTGATGATCCTTCAATTCTCTGATTTTACTAGAGGGCTTTCCAGAAGTAAATATTTCCTTTACAATTGATCTTAGGTCAGAGCATCTCTCAGCCATGTCAATGCATCTGACACCACCACCGTTGTATCCAAGAAGCTTCACAATAAGATCTTCTGTAATCACAATTTTCTTCCACGTGACATAAGAAGTAACCTGGTGATTTGATGAAGAAGCATGTATCCATAATTCTTTGACGAGAATGGGAAACGTTGGACCAACCAGACAGTCAAAATACTTGTTCCAACCTTGAGCAGTCACGTCTTCATAGAGATTGAACCCATTTTCTTGTAGACTCCCAAAATCAATGATCAGTTTAGAGAGAACTTCCAGGTTATCAACAGTAGTGAGAAGCGTCCTGATGGGTTCTTCATATTGTTCCGTTGATGCAGAATCAGAAGCATTGAGAGTAAAAGTGAATGAGTGGAAAAATTAATTTTGAGTTTAAATAGGTTTCTTGAAAACGTAAACAGTAAGTAAAATAAAAAATTAGTAATGATTATATGCGTTAATGACACCTGAATTTAGGGGATTTAGAAAGATACTGAACGGTTACCACTTACAAGTGTCTCAATGCATCAAATCAGCGCCTTGTACCCTTTAGAAATTGAATGCGTGTTCAGCTTCAGAAGGTAGCAGGTGGGAGGATGACAAGTGTTTGATGATGTGAACTGCACACCTCTAATATTGAAATGAAACGATCAGATCTTCATGGATACATTCTAAGGCAAACTGTACTTCTAAACTCTGAAGATAGGTTAATCAATTGTTCATAGAAAATAATGAAGTTATGAGGGTTAAGATATGTAAGTAAAACATTTTATTCTGGGCATAACTTCATGCTGAGATGTTTCAGAATGAAGTTGAACCTATCTTCAGAAAGAGGTTTTGTAAATACATCAGCCCATTGATGGTCTGTGTCAATAAATTTTAATGTAAAAATTCCTTTCTGAATATAGTCCCTAATAAAATGATTTTTTTATTTCTATATGCTTAGCCCTAGAAAGCAAAATAGGATTCTTACTGAGACATATAGCAGAAGTGTTATCACAGAGGATAGGAATGTTATTCTCAAATATGTTGAAGTCTTCAAGTTGACTTTTCATCCAGAGCATTTGCGTGCTACATCCAGCAGCTGCTATGTGTTCAGCTTCTGTTGTTGATAATGCTATTATGGATTGTTTCTTGCTGGTCCATGAGATCAGATTTTCTCCCAGAAATTGGCAGCTTCCAGAAGTGATTTTACGTTCTACTATGTCTCCAGTGAAATCAGCGTCACAATATCCTACTAAGCTGTAATCATTTGATTTTCTATAAAACAAACCCAGATTAGTAGTATCTTTCAGATACTTGAAAATTCGCTTAACTGTTGTTAAGTGATTTTCTCTAGGATATGATTGGAATCTAGCACATAAGAAAACACTAAATAAAATGCCAGGCCTTGAAGCCGTTATATAAAGGAGAGAACCAATCATACCTCTGTAAACTTTATGTTCTACCTTTTTACTTACCTCTTCCTTTTCCAGAATGCACATGGGGTGCATTGGAGTCTTTGAGAGATCACATTCCGAGAGATCAAATTTCTTCAAAATTTCTCTGACATATTTTCTCTAATGAATGTAAGTTCCTTCTGGCGTTTGGTTTATCTGAATTCCCATAAAGAATTTGAGTTCCCCCATTAAGCTCATCTCAAACTCTGCCTACATGCATTTAGCAAACTCTCTTCCCATAGAGGGTTTAGTAGATCCAAAGATTATATCATCAACATAAATCTCACATACTAAAGTCATTCTTAAATGTCTTACAGAACAAGGTTGTGTTCACTTTCCCTCTGGTGAATTCCTTTTCTAACAAGAAGTTACTTAGTCTTTCATACCAAGCTCTGGGAGCTTGTTTCAGACCATAAAGTGACTTCTTTAGTTTGAAAACATATTCTGGGTGTTTGGAATTCTCAAACCCAGGGGGTTGGTGCACATATACCTCTTCATATATATAGCCATTTAGGAATGCACTTTTGACATCCATCTGATACAGAGTGATGCCATTGTTTACAGCAAATGAAATTAAGATTCTTATAGATTCTAACATGGAGAATGGAGCAAAGGTTTATGTATAGTCTATCCCCCCTTGCTGACTATAACCTTGTGCCACTAGTCGTGCTTTGTTTCTGATGACTTCTCCTTGCTCGTTCAGTTTGTTTCTGAACAACCACTTTGTTCCAATGACGTTGAATCCTTTTGGTTTGGGAACCAGATCCCATACGTCATTTCTGGTGAACTGATTTAATTCCTCCTGCATTTCCAGAATCCAGTCATTGTCCAGAAGCGCTTCATCAATTGTTGTTGGTTCAATTAGAGTGACCAGTCCCATAAGGGATTCTTCAGAGTTTCTAAATGTTGATCTTCTTCTGATTGGATCATCCTTCTTTCCCAGTATTTTATCTTCTAGGTGAGCTATGCTGCTTCTGGATATCCTTTTTTGAAGTTGATCAACTGAAGGTGCTAGATTGCTTGCAATAACTCTTTCTGATGTTGTGGGAGCGTCTCTGTTGAGAACTTCTGACGAGTTGTCTTAAGTACCTGCGAATTCAACTTCTATATCTGCAAGGAATTCATTCTGCTTTGACTTTTAAGAGTCAAGCTTATCATCAAATCTAACATTGATTGACTCTTCAACAATATGTGTTTCTGTATTGTATACTTTGTACCCTCTTGAGCGTTCAGAGTATCTTAACATGATACACTTTTATGCTTCAGAGTCAAACTTGTTCAGATAATATTTTGTATTCAGAATAAAGCAAGTGCATCCAAATGGATGGAAATAGGAAATGTTGGGCTTTCTGTTTTTCCATAATTCATATAGAGTCTTTTCCAGAATAAGTCTTATGGAGATTCTATTATGAATATAACACGCTGTGTTAATTGCCTATGCCCATAAGATCTTAGCAATGTTAGTCTCATTGATCATGGTTCTGGCCATTTCTTGCAATGTTATGTTCTTTCGTTCTAAAACTCCATTTTGTTGGGGAGTTCTAGGAAAAGAGAAATCATGCAAGATGCCTTTTTTATTAAAAAAAGATTCAAAATTTTTATTTTCAAATTCCCCACCATGATCACTTATGAGTTTGACAATTCTAAGATCCTTTTCATTCTGAACTTGGTTAGAGAAGGTAACAAATACAGAGTGTGACTCGTCCTTGTGTCTTAAGAACTTTACCCATGTCCATCTGCTATAGTCATCTACGATCACTAGCCCATACTTTTTGCCACTGATATACGCAGTTTTTACTGGTCCAAATAAGTCTATGTACAGATGTTCTGATGGCTTAAAGGAGGAAACAACATTTTTAGATTTAAAAACAGGTTTTGAAAATTTGCCTTTCTGACATGCTTCACACAGAGCATCTAAGTTGAACTTCAAATTAGGAAGTCCTCTGACCAAATTGAGTTTGTTTATCTGAGATATTCTTCTCATACTAACATGCCCCAATCTTCTGTGCCAGACCCATTGGTCGTTTTTAACAGAAAGAAGGCATTTTACGTTCTGACTCTTAAGTTCAGAAATATTTATTTTGTAAATGTTGTTTTTCCTCTTTCCATTAAAAAGGGTAGTTCCATCTTTCTGACTAACAGCTTTGCATGAATTTTGATTTAAGATTATATCATAACTGTTATCACTTAATTGACTTATGGATAACAGGTTATGCATTAATCCATCAACTAGCAGTACATTATTTATAGAGGGAATATTTCCGTTACCTACTGTTCCAGAGCCAATGATATTTCCTCTATGATTGCCTCCAAAGCCCATGTAGCCTCCAAGTTTAAGTTCCAGGCTTTGGAACATATGCCTTCTTCCCGTCATGTGTCGAGAGCATCCAGAGTCCAGGTACCATGACTGGTGTTTTAGCCTTGCTGCTAAAGATATCTTCTACATATATAATTTTATCCTTAGGTACCCATATCTTTTTGGGTCTTGGTTTGTTAGTTTTACCAAAATTCTGGTTGAATTTTGGTTTGACAGAGTAATCACTACTAGTGTATTTTATGTCATGTGTGTGCCCATATATAAAATGTGATTTAAGTGGTATGCATTTTACGACTAAGTTCATGGCTTGCTTAGGTGTTGATACCTTACCTTGATATCCTATCCCTTTTCTGCCATTTCTGCTAACTCCATAGATCATTGAAGCCATCTTGCTTCTATCAATGTTTTTAGGCAGAAACTTCTGAAAGCTGTGATCATACTCTTTGATGATCTCATCAGCTTTACTGGGAGTCTTTGAGATTATTTCCTTCTGAGAATTTTGCAAATCATTTTCTAATTTTGAAAATTTTTCTTTTAACTCAGGGTTTTCTAATCTGAGACTCTCAGTCTTTTCGGAATCAGAGACAAGTTCCTTTTTCAAGTTCTTGAATTTGACTCTGATTTGCTGATACCTTTCCAAAATTTCCTTTAGACTTTCTGCAAGTTCAACTTTAGTGAAATTAATAGAAAAGTTAGGGAATACCTCTTCAATGTCTGATTCTGAGTCTGAACCAGATGCTTCATTGTCTTCTAACACGTTTGCCATGAGAGATATGTTTGCTATTTCATCATCTGACTCTGAGTCAGCTTCAAAGGAGTCTGAATCGTCCCATGTTTCCATGATGCTCTTCTTCTTTTCCTTGAAAAAATTCTTTTTGGGCTTCTCCTTCTGAAGCCTTGGACAATCACTTTTGTAGTGCCCTTGCACATTACACTCATAGCAGATGATGTCCTTGTTATTTGGATTTCTGTATCGTGAAGAACCTTCATATCTTCTGTGTCAAGAGGAAGACTCAGACTTTCTGTATCTGGAGGAGGATTCATTTTGATTCTCTGGTCTTCTGGGATTTCTAAATTTTCTTTATCTCTGCTTCCACAGTTGATTCACCCTTCTGGAGAGGAGAGACAATTCATCTTCTTCTGATGAGGATCCATCAGAGGTTTCTTCCATAGCCTGCAAAACCTTAGAGTTAGATTTTCTGTTAGATTTTAAAGCTAGTGGCTTACCTTAATTTTGAGGCTCATCTTCTTCTAGCTCTATCTCGTGACTTCTGAGGGAGATGACAAGTTCCTCCAGAGATATCTTGTTGAGATCTTTGGCTAGCTTAAGTGTTGTGACCATTGGCCTCCATTGCTTGGGTATACTTCTGATGATCTTCTTTACATGATCAGCAATATAATATCCTTTATCAAGAACCTTGAACCCATCAACAAGGATCTGGAATCTTGAGAACATCGTTTCTATGGATTAAGTATCTTCAATCTTAAATGCCTCATACTTCTGAATAAGCATAAGGGATTTGGTTTCTTTGACTTGAATGTTGCCTTCATGCGTCATTCTCAGAGAGTCAAACATATTTTTGGCTGTCTCTCTGTTTGAGATTTTTTCATATTCGGAATATAAGATAGCGCTGAGGAGTAATGTTCTGGCCTTATGGTAAGACATCATTTTTCTGTCTATCTTCTGACCATTTCCATCCACTGGATGTGTGTATCCATCAGTTACCATGTCCCACAGATCAGCATCATGGGCCAGAAAGAAACTCTCAATTCTATCTTTCTAGTAGTCAAAGTTTTCTCCATCAAAGACTGGAGGTTTGCCACTGATTTTGTCCTTGTCTTCATGGTAGTCATTGCTGATGTTTTAGCTTGGTCCCACAATAGTGTTTTTCTGAAGCTTGGATCTTGTACTGACACTGTCAAGTGCTCAGAACCAAGCGCTCTGATGCCAATTGAAGAAGTGAAAAACACAAGAAGGGGGGGTTGAATTGAAAACTTGAAATCAAAAGCGCAATGACACAGTATTTTTATCCTGGTTCATTTGATCTCAAACTAATCCAGTCCACCCGTCAAGGTGATTTTGCCTCTCTCCAAAGAGGTCTTAATCCACTAATCTCAAAAGGATTACAATCACTACTTTAACAACTGTTAAAGTCTTCTTGAGCACAACCATAATCTGGTTAATCTCAAGGAACACTGTCTTAAACAAAGATACAAGAATGTGTGTACAGATGTTTTTCGTTACAAAAAAAATTATCACAACTGTGATATTTTACACAAATTTAGAGCGTGGAAAGATGAGTAAGCTTGTAGCGTTTTTGAATTCTCGTGTAGTAGTTTTTGCAAAATCTTAAATGATTTGATCACTGAGCTTGTTTATATAGGCAATGGATTCCTGTTTAACATTAAGCGTGATAAATTTCCTTAACTCAGTTTCCATTTGAAGAAGATCCTATATGAATGAAGCCGTTGTAATTGATACTATCTTGAATGAATAGTAACGCTTCAGAATCTTACATCCTTGTCTGCTGCTAATACTTCAGAACATTGATGACTTAGATTATTATGCTCTTGTTCAGAATCAGAGTTTACTTCACTTACGCGCAGGTTCTGGTCATCAATCTTCAGCGCAAATTCTGATTGCTTAAGTAATTAGCTTCTATAGCTTAACTTCTGATGCTGCTTTGGTCAGAACTTCTGTATACACAATAACATAATTTTTAGAGTGCATATTTGTTCTTTTTATTTGTTATCATCAAAACAATAACTGAGGGTTGTAGAATCAAACTATGTTCTAACAAAAGAATGATGTGGCAAAAGAGCCTTACACTCGATGGATTTTGGCTTAGACTTTGCATTTCATCTACATTATATTCACTAGTTCATTTGAATATCATGCATTTTATTGAATAAGGTACTTGGGTTCAAGGATCAATATTTGGGAAAATTAGGGTTTAATTTTGGTTTGAAGAGACAAATTCATTTGGTTCTTGAGTATTGGATTATGGAATGAAGTTCTGAGGTATCATGGGTTTCCTTCTTTGTCAAGTCACAGGGATATTCTTCAAAGTCCTGGATTAGGGTTTCGATCATCTTCAACACTTCGAGATATTTCTTCATCAATGTATATCATCATATTCGAGCCTGTTAAATAATTTAAAATTATGGTCAAGGGTTTTTAACTAACATTGCAAGTATTTGATCCATGAAACAAGAGATGATGTTGCGAACTCCAATGATAATCAAGGCATGCTTTTTTTGTTACTTCAGTTACAAGTTACTTGTGGTTTGGACATCAAGGTTATGGTTCTCATTGAGAGTTCAAGTTTGATTTGGACACGATATGAAGGTTGAGGTTGGAAGACAAGGCATATGGTTTACTTGAAATACAAGTTAGAAAGGTCATCTGTGATTTCTTGAAGTTCAAATTACAAAAGCAAGATGTATCATTCAAACCATTCGAGTGGGAAATGTCAAATTTCAACCAATATCCAAGAATTGTCTAATTTCCATACAACAAGTTCATCATTCACGAGCTAAAAGAAATATCATTTAAGTTCCTATTCATTAAATTTTTTTGGGCAATTTACAAAACGGATTACAAGTTGAAATACAAGTTACAAATATTTTGGTTACAAAGAAAGAAATAGTTGTTCTTCAAGTTTCTTTGCTTCATATTCAAGCAACTTGTCCTCACTCCTTACCATGAATTTTTCCTTCAAGTCTTCAACCTTGCCTTTTCCATCCAATCCTCATTGCTCATGAAACAAGAAAGAGGGAATGAGTTAGCAAACCATCAATATTTGACTAAGATTCCAAACGATAACAAATTGTTAAAAGAGAACTTTCATTTCATCATTAGGGTTCGTACTCGGAATTGGAAATTCAAAGGGATTGATTCAATCATTGGCTATTTTATCCTATTTTGAAAATCAAAAAAGTTTGAGCTTTGGTTCACAAAAGGGAAAAGAAATTCGAAAAAATTTCATTGCAAAAAAAAAATTCAACAAGCAAATACTGCCAACAATTTGTTCACAGAAAAAATATACACATAAACTGTCCAACAAAACAGCAGCCCTAAACGAGCCAAATAGCTAGAAGTTGCAATCAGAAAAGTCAAACAACAGGCAGCTGAAATCAAAGAGCAAGCAGCAAAACTGCCAAACAAAACAACAATCACCAAGCAAAACAATCCCAATTGGCAAGCACAACAGCTATAACCAAACAAAACAGCAGCAAACTAGCAAAACAACAATAGCTCACAAAACCCTAAAGGCTAGCAAATAGCCAAAACTTTAAATATATAATCATTTTCCTAAATTATCAAACACTTCAGAAATTATGTGAAAAGAATAACAATAGTTCTACATCATAGATAGAAAAAAAGGAAAAGATTGAGATTAGAAGGGCATCACCTAAGCAAAACCAGCAAACTAGCTGCTATATTGTCCAGCCCTGCACCAAAAAAGAACATGCCAAAACCAAAACCTGCATCACATTGCAAGACAAATAAGACAATCCAAAAGGATATGCACAAATAGCCTGCACAAAGCTGTGCCAGAACCTGCATAACATAACTTTGCATCAATTGATAACACAAAAAGATATAACATTTTCCGCCCGATTTACATAGATTATATTTACGATTCTTCCATTATTATGTCACATTTTATCTATTTTTTGTAGTATTTGCAACATATTTCATGTACTTAGTTTTTGCAAGGCATAAATGATAAAAGGAAGAAAAAGAATGGAAAAATGAAGAAGAAATGGCTATTAAACAACAAAATGTAGCATTTTGTAAACAGAAGCGTGCCGCCCACCACAAAGGTGTTACGACCGGGACAAGCTTAGTTTTTGTGCCCCTCGACACGTCTAATGTTACGACCGGGACATATATGAATTATTTTCCCCACTTCATAATACACACCATGCTCGCCACGATCCATCACAATTACGAACCTTTTGCAATTGAAGTGCATTAAACGCACGTTCACTTGGATTTTCTCCATGCTTCATGAACGAGAATTATGGGACGTTTCCTATTTTCTCTCACCATTTGGAATGCATATATATATATATATATATATATATATATATATATATATATATATATATATATATATATATATATATGGAAGCAGTTACCAAAGATGACTCTCTCTCTCTCTCTCTCTCTCTCTCTCTCTCTCTCTCTCTCTCTCTCTCTCTCTCTCTCTCTCTTACACACACACACACACACACCTTGAACAATTGTTACGCAATATTATTACTTTCAATTTCACTTTCTCTATTGAGATTTATTTTATTTGTATTCTGTTTTGATATTTTCAAGTTTAGATTTCCAGCATTAAATTTCCAATTTTCATATTATTTCGTAAGAAATAAAAAACCCACCATCAAAGCAGTATTTTTCCACATTGGAAAATACTGCAACACTAGTTTGTTTTCAGACTTCCAGAATTTGCTTAGGATTACCTTAATTTAGTTCGAGTTATTTTTACTACAAGTCAATCCCGCCGACTTGTGGAGGACACGCATTCTTTGGAATTAATCGCTTTGTTATTCACTTTCAGATTCTTATTTTAATAAGCATAATTAATTTATTTCCTACCATGCATGAGTTGTTGAATTTACGTTTAAATTTTATGCTGTTCTGCAATAATATTATGTCTGGCTAGATTCCCTAATACCGGTATGTAGAACTTAACCGAAAGGATCTAGTAATTAATTGGCATTATTAGTTTTTACAAAAACAATTTTTTGGTTTTAATTTCCAATTTTATGTCTAATTGTTTTTGTATGGAAGTAAGAGTAAATCTAAGGTTAAAATCAACAAAACGGAAGTTTGAGGTTTTAACCAGATAGTGGTTATTAAAACATTAATTTTAAAAACAGCGGAAGCGCTTTAAAGTTAATTGGACCTTATTTGTTTTCAAAAAATACTTTTGAGTTTTAAATGAAACAGTGGAAGCGCTGATTCTATAGAAAAAAAGTTTGAGACGAGGGTTTTTAAACGAATAGTTTCACCGAAACCGTGTTTTAATACTAAAAACAAATGCCAATGACTTACTGAATCCCTTAAGTTGACTAAATACATACCGGTGTCCCATTATTAATTATTAGACTTTAGTTAATTCCTGATTTAATCCAAACACCCCGATTTTTTAATTAGCCTTAACTTTACATAGTGACCCTAAGATAACAGTAGTTTTGACCATCAACCCTTGTGGGTTCGATATATTTTAAAACTACGCAATAGACTGTGCACTTGAAGTCACTACACCCGATAGACCTACAAAGTAGCAATCAAGTTTTTGGTGCTGTTGTCGGGGACTGAATTAGTCAAATACTATAAATCACTTGCTACGCAGTATAGACTAAGGCAACCAATTTTATTTTAATTTTAACCGTTGATTGTATGCCAAGTACTCTCTCTAAAGACGAGGGATCAGAACAACTAGTCGACGAAGTCGAGCGTTTTGTTAGTATAAGACGCCAGATCATAGAGTACAAAGCTAAGTATAATCTTCTGGAAACCAATCTTCCTAACTTTTCTCTTCCTGTCCCCAAAATTGTTCTCTGAAGGATTATGCTTCCCCATCACAAGAGGAACCCTACAATAGTATTGTTGTCCCGCTATCGCACAGAATGAATTCGAGTTAAAGCCTTCGCTTTTGCAAGTTGTCCAACAAAACCAATTTTCAGAATGTCCTACGGACGATCCAAATCTTCATCTATCCGTGTTCGTGAAGTACACAGACACAGTGAAAGAAAATGGAGCCATCCCTGAAGAAATAAGACTTCATCTTTTTCCTTTCTCATTAAGAGATAGAGCTAGATCATGGCTCCAATCTCTACCATCCAACTCCGTTACAACATGGAACAAAATGAAGAAAGTTTTCCTAGCGCGATATTTTCCGCCAAGTAAAACAACTATGTTAAGAGCCAATATCAACGATTTTAAACAAAATGAAAGCGAATCTCTTTTCGAAGCTTGGGAAAGATACAAAGACATGTTGTGACTCTGTCCGCATTATGGTCTAGAAAAATGGCTGATCATCCACACCTTTCACAATGCTCTCTTGTACAACACCAGACTAACAATTGAGACAACTACTGGTGGTGCACTGATGGATAAACCATAACATGATGCCTATCAACTTATTGAAAGTATGGCTCAAGTTAGTAGGGAAGCGATAGAACCATGATGAAGAAATCTCAAATGAAAGGTGGTATTCACGAAGTTAGTAGCTTAAAACAAGTTAATGCTAAGGTAGAAGCCCTTACACAAAAGATAGAAAGCTTGACCACAACTCCCGCAGCCACTGTAGTTGTACTAACTCCAACCTGTGATCTATGCGGACTTCACGCGCATAACGCACCTGAATGTCCACTTTTAACAGGAGTACTAGTTGATCAAGTAAACTATGCTCAAGGAAAACCCTATGGTGATAACTATAACCCTTCTTGGAAGAACCATCCAAACTTTTCTTACAAAAGCAATAACTCTTTGTACGCACTAGGTCAAGCTCCTACTACACCTCAGGGATTTCAGAAATCCACCCAAAATGTCCCAATTATTCCAAATATCCATAGGATGTCCAACATCGAAATCATGATAGAAAAAGATGTAGCCAACCAAGCTTAAACTAACAAGGATTTCATGAATCAAAATATTCACACCAGTGAATATATTAAGCAATTGACTAATAAGATTGATGCTATTGCCACACACAACAAAATGTTAGAAACACAAAATTCCCAAGTGGCTCAACAACAAGCAGCTACAGCTTGAACTTTCCCTGGACAACCCCAACCAAATCCTAAGGGAAACGCTAATACCGTAACACGTCAGAGTGGGACAGAACTAGGGAGACCAACTGAACCTAGAACCGAGAACCCAACCATGTACCAAAAACATGGAAAAGAATTGAAAAAGAAGCTGAACTAAAGGAAGTAGAAAAAGAAGGTGATGAAGAGGCCAAATAAAAAGAAGAACCTTATGTGCTTCCTCCACCCTATACACCACCTATTCCATATCCTTAAAGACTTACTAAGTCTAAAAACATAGGGAAATTCAATAAATTCGTTGAACTTATAAAACCACTTAACATTACCATACCTTTTTACAGAAGCTATCACACAAATGACCTCCCACGCTAAATTTCTTAAAGAAATCTTATTCAATAAGAAAAAGCTCGAGGATAACAAAGTTGTATTACTCAGTACTGAGTGTAGTGCTATAATACAAAAGACATGCCTCCTAAACTTAAAGACCCAGCTAGTTTTTCCATACCTTGTGTAATGGGAAAATTTGTCATAGACAAAGAACTATGAGATTTAGGAGCTAGTATTAGTCTAATTCCCTTATCAACTTGCAAGAAAATCAACATGGGAGAACTAAGAGAAACAAGAATGTCCGTACAATTAGCAGATAGATCAGTGAAATTTCCTTTAGGTATGTTAGAAAATGTTCTTGTATGTATATGACAATTCTATATCCCCACTAATTTCATGATCATGGACGTTAAAGAAGACTCTAATATTCCTATCATATTAGGTAGACCATCCCTAGCCACTGCAGGAGCCATAATAGATGTTAAAAATGGAAAACAGACTTTCGAAGTCAGAGAAGAAAAAGATGAATTCATCTTATCTAAATTCCTTATGGCACCATCAATCGATGATTCATGTTGTTTCCTAGATTAAATTGATAAATGCGTGAAAGAATTGGAGAAACAACAAACCACTTATTCGGAAGTATTGAAGATTCCCATACCCCCGATTCTCGAAGATGATAAATGGCACCCAGAATATAAAGATGAAAATCTGAGTGAATGCCTAGACCTAACTTCTGACCCTATACCATGTCAAAAGAAGCCTGCCATAGAACTCAAAATGCTACCAAAAGACCTAAGATATGAATTCCTAGACACATAACTTGAACGACCACTTATAGTCAATGCAGACCTAGGACAAATAGAAATTGAGAAATTATTACATGTCCTAAGAAAATACCCAACCTTTTTAGGTTATAACACATCAGATCTAAAAGGAATAATCCCTTCTATCTGCATACACCGTATTATGCTGGAGGAAGACTGTAAAACCTCTAGGGAACATTAAAGGAGAATAAATCCAATTTTGAGAGGCGTAGTCAAAAAGGAAGTCGAAAATCTACTAGAAGAAGGAACGATATACCCAATATCCGATAGTAAACGGGTTATCCCAATACATGTCGTACCAAAGAAAGGCGGTGTTACGATTGTCAACAACACTAAAGGAGAATCTGTAGCGCAATGAACTCACACTGGGTGGAAAATGTGAATCGACTATAGAAAGTTAAACAAAGCCACTCATAAAGATCACTTTCCTTTACCTTTCATTCATTAAATGCTTGAACGATTAGTTAAACAATCTCACTTCTGCTATTTAGATGGTTATTCTAGATTTTTCCAAATTCCTATCCATCCTGATGATCGTGAAAAAATGACTTTCACTTGTCCTTACGGTATGTTCTCCTATAGACGAATGCCATTCAGATTATGCAATGCCCCTACAACATTCCAGAGATGTATGATGTCTATCTTCTCTGATTTTCTAGATGACAGGAGGGAAGTTTTTATGGATAACTTCTCTGTCTGTGGAGAAAGTTTTGAACGATTTTTATCGAACCTTGAAATGGTTCTAGAAAGATGCGTAAGTGTCAATCTCGTGTTAAACTTGGAAAAATGCTACTTCATGGTCCGACAAGGAATTGTTTTAGGACACATAATATCCAATAATGGATTTGAAGTAGATAAAGTAAAGATCGAAGTTATAGAAAATCTTCAACCACCCAAAAATGATAGAGAAATAGGGAGTTTTCTAGGACACACTGGTTTTTGTCGATGTTTCACAAAAGACTTCTCTAAAAAAGGCATTAATTTCAGCACCTAATATGCAACCTCCTGATTTGAATGAACCATTCGAGATAATGTGCGATACCAGTGACTATGTTGTAGGCGCAGTCTTAGGACAAATAAAGGATAAAAAGCTTTATGCGATATACTACGCAAGTAGAACCATAGATCTTACGCATATGAATTACGCCGCCATTAAAAGAGAATTGTTAGCTGTTGTGTTTTCCTTAGATAAATTCTGTTCCTACTTAGTAGGAGCACGAATAATTATCTATATTGACCACGCTGCAATCTGATACCTCTTAAGTAAGAAAGGCGCCAAACTAATATTACTAAGGAGGATCTTACTTCTACAAGAATATGATTTAGAAATAAAAGAGAAGAGAGGCACCAAGAATGTAGTAGTTGACCACCTATCCAAAATAGAAGGAATCAAACCAGATCATATTCCCATCAATGATAATTTTCCTTATGAATGCCTTATAGCCCAATTAGAATTTGACAGTACTATAACTGAGTACCCTGTGACTTATGAAGACAAAAACACAAACAAAATTATGGAAGAAATATGCACCACAACCATACTACCATGGTACGACGATTTAGTCAACTACTTGGCTGCTAGAGGGCTTCCACCTGATATGTCTTATCAACAAAAGAAGAAGTTCTTTCATGACCTTAAACATTATTATTGGGATGAGCCTTTGCTTTTCAAAAGAGGCGCCGATGGTATTTTCCATCGATGTGTTCCCAAAAATGAAATTGAAAACATAATTTTCCACTAGCATGCCTCTCCCTATGGAGGACATGCAAGTACGTCAAACACCTACGCTAATATATTACAAGCTTGCCTCTATTGGCCTAGTATTTGGAAGGACTTCCATATCACAATTAAAAATTGCGACCAATGCCAATGCACTAGAAACATCACTAGACGCGAAGAGATGCCTCAAAAGGGCATTTTAGAAGTTGAAGTCTTTGACGAATGGGGAATCGATTTCATGGGACCATTCTCGTCTTCCTTTGGAAATCACTACATACTAGTTGTTGTCGACTATGTTTCGAAATGGATCGAGGTTGTAGCCTCTCCAACAAATGAAGTGCGAGTAGTAGTCAAACATTTCAAGAACATAATATTTCCAATATTCGGTGTACTGAGACTCATCATCAGTGACGGTGGCTCCCATTTCATTTCCAAAATCCTAGAAAAATTATTAGCGAAGTACGAAGTCCGACATCATGTCGCAACACCTTATGATCCACAAACAAGTGGGCAAGTACAGGTATCCAAAAGAGAAATTAATAAAATGTTAGAAAAAACTGTAGCAACCTCTAGGAAAGACCGGTCATCTAAGTTACTTCAAGCTCTATGGGCATATCAGACAGCATATAAAACTCTGATTGGAACCACACGATTTAAACTAGTTTATGGGAAGTCATGTCATCTGCCGTTAGGAATAGAACATAAAGCTTATTGGACCATTAAGACCCTTAATTTAAATTACACCACTGCGGGTGAGAAAAGAATCTTAGATATCCATGAACTAGAATAACTTAGACTAGACGCTTACGAAAATGATCGGATATATAAAGAGAGAACCAAAATATGGCACGATAAAAGAATATCTAAAAAATAATTCAATGAAGGAGATATAGTTCTCCTATTTGACTCTAGACTTAAACTATTTCCATGAAAACTTTGCTCAAGATGGTCTGGTCCCTTCGAAAATACTAATGTTTTTCAAAACGGTGCGATAGAAATCTAAGGAATGAGTAGAGAACCTTTCATCTTAAATGGACAGTGTCTAAAACATTATCATAGAATTGATAATAAAGAATATTACAAAACCTTTAGGCTAGATGCGCTGCCACCCCATTCGTTAGACTAATCACCATGTTATGTCGAGCTTACGACTTTCAACAAAGCGCTTCTTGGGAGACAACCCAACTTTAAGTCTTTTCTTTTTGCTTTGCTTATTTTCGCTTTTCTTTTCTTTTCTTACTTTTATTATTATTGATGTTAAAATATGCAGTATTGTTTCTTTAATTTTTCCCGCTACTAACTTAATGCTAACTGTCAACCTACTTCAGGCTAACTTTCCGATTAGCTAGTTACACTAACCACGATGAATCTGGTTTATACGATGGGCATTATGTTTAGAGGACGAAATCAGCGGATAAGGTTTGAGTCTCTTTCTAATAGGGAGATAGGATTAAGCACCTACCCCAACGGACCCACCATGATCATCATAGGGATTCAAGATAATGTTCTATTTTTATTAAGCCAAATAGGATGGGATACATATGCTTGAGATGAAAGTTTAGCTCTTACCGTAGACTAACTTTGGAGTTTTTAGGATCCCTTGTCTATAAACCTGACCAAGGTATGAGATTCAATAGAGGAATGATTAGATTTAGAATTTTTGGTATAGAGTACACCATCACCCATAAAGAGATGGCTGAGCTACTAGGATTCCCGCATAGCCTAGATGCATTTACCGTAATCCAAGAAGAGATATTTAATGTAGATGAGCTAGATTATTTCTGGGGGGATATTACAGGAATTAGTAACACTGAGCCTGAGGACATGCAATCTGGAAACATCCACAACCCAACTTTAAGATATTTTCACAAAATCCTAGCCCACACCCTTTTTGGTAAAGCAGAAAACATTACCACTATTTCCAGAGCTGAGCTTTTTATCATGTTCCGCGCTTCGCAAAACTGTCCCATAAATGGAGCTACATTTATGCTAGTAAACTTTCATCGTCTTACGAGTGATGTACATGAACCCATTCTCATAGGTGGCTCAGTGACCATGATAGCTAATGCTATCGGGTTAAGATAACAACTGTTGAACCTTGTCCCCCAGGGTAGATTTCAACATATAAAAATAAATTTCTGTTTTAATAGGGGTATCATTGGAAACGTAGTCCCAAGAAACTTCTAACTACTCATTAACAATAAGTTAATGCCATATTTTAACATACCTGACCCTAGGACAAGCATACATGACATATATAACTAGTTATATGATTATGGCACACCACACATGTCACCACCACCCACTCCTGAGACTCCCTTGATTTATGACCACCTCGATGCTTTCATGTACGATGAGCATATTGACCCTGAAACCCCTCCCTTTTACAATGACTTCCCATCTCCCGAACAGATTGGCTCAAACTTCTCCGACACTCCAGTTGTTTCTCCGCCTCCTGTATTTCATCCTGCTCCCGCTTTGACTGCCATTCAATCAGAGATTGATTTGTTGAAGGACGAGCTTTTTATTCTGCGGATCGACATCCATTCCTTTATGGATATGGTAGTCGAACAACTGGATTATACTTATCAGCATCTTTTCTCCGCATCTCTTGACCGACGTGGCTGATTTCCCAAACATATTGCATTAACTTTTTCCTTTTCACATTTAAACATTGAGGTCAATGTTTTATTTAAGCGTGGAGAGAATTTTTATTAGATTAGATTTTCATTTATTTATTTGACACTTTATTCTTACAATTTTTGGGAATTTTATTTTTCACTACAATTTCTATTCATTTTCCGTTCAGTTTTATTATGAGTTTTATTTACTTCGTTTATATACTGCATTTGTATCATATATATATATATATATATATATATGTACATGCATTGAAAAGATATACCCAATAACAGAACTGCAAATTATTATATTTTATTCTATTTATAGACTCGTGTCGTTCGCCACTCAAGTGTGAAGCCAGTCACGCTTCACATGACCCTGTCCCGCTCAGCACATAATCATGACGCTCAGCACACACTGAGAAACATAAGCATTTCTGTATACTTATAGAAACCCTCGCAGAACCTTTCTTTTTCCCATTTTCTCCAAAACCGCTACCACAATACATTGAACCTATTGCTTGTTTCTCTTCCCCCATTATGATTGCCATAAAAATACACTAAACCCCATTTATCATCTCCATTGTATACCTCTATATAAACCATCCCTAAACTCATTTCCATTTCAAAATCCCTAATTTCTAACAAAAACTTTTGCCCATCTTCCTTCCTTGCTCCAAAAATGGCATGAAGAAACTCACGACCAGAGCCAGATCTTTCTGGAATCACATTTTGCAACGGAGAAGCCAGAGAGCACCAAAGGGCTCAGTATCTTAAGTTCTATTAATTCACCATAGTGCCTACACAGTATGTTGATAGTGAGTGGATTCGAAAATTGGGATTACTGGATAGTGTGCAGTGGTTACTCCATCACTCTGACTTAGCATTCAAGTGCACATTGAATCTCCTAACATACGAGTTGCTGACCTTGAATTTCTAAGCTTGTTCTCATAAAAACTATTGTGTGATGAAAACGAGAATGTATCCGGTCCACTACTTTGAGAATGTTCAACGACAAATATTATGTAAGTTAATCTACTCGCAAGGGAGTTATACACACTGTATTGCAGGAGACCTAGATTGGGCATCTACATGTTTCAGGATTCGGAAAGTTCTTACCAATGAGGAACTGAACAATTGGGAAGGACTTTATACTTCATCCATTCATAATCCCGCAATAAGGTATTTCCACCGTGTTATCTCCAATACCATTTTTGGGAGGATTAACAACAAGGTTAATTCTAAATAATTGTTCCTCCTTCATTGTACGTTCAAGCCCAACCAAAGGATCAATTCAATAACCTTCCTCCTATCATATATTTAGGCCTTATGCGCCAGAGGATCTACGCCTTTCTGCATTGTAGGGATAGTTACCTCTATAGCACTTGGGCTTGGCCTTCAAGACAAGCTTGCAAATTTTCCATCCATGCCGCCCAATTTCATTGACATCGACAAATGTTGAGCTGGCCACTTGATTAAGGTTAGAAGAGATGGTAGGTACAACCTCATGGTGCACAACAAGGTAGTTCCTAGTGCAATTTTTCGAACTTTGCGTTTACTAATATTACAGACTTGACTAAGTGGATTTATGACCTTGATGCTCCTGCACTTGGATATAATGCGCAAAGTAACCATGGGAATGTCCAAGCAGATGAAATGGAGCAAGAAATAGAACAAGGATACAATGAATAACAAGCTCCTTCTAAAAATATTGCAAGCACGTCCGCTAGGCCCAGGAGAAGACGAGAAAGAGTACCAGCCTCGAATGATGACATTATGGCTGCCATAATGGAACATGATGAGAGAATGCAGGCTATGCAAAATAACCAAAATGAAATGATGCAACTTATGTTGGCCATGCACACTCGGCAATAAGAATATGACGAAAGAAACAAGCATCAGACTTCAAGATTAACTGAGGAAATGGCGACCTTGATTGTATGCATGCATGGTTTTTAGGATTATATATACCATGTAGCAATTCCCCATCCTCCGGATACACGTGGACAAGCACGAGGACGAGGAAGAGGATGCAATAAAGAACAAGAATAGATTGATTTTTGTTTCTCTTCCTGTTTCCTGTTTTGTTTTTAAAACATTAGTACATTGCTTGTTTCAAGCTTGTGGGAGTTAGTTAGTTTAAAAACTCTATGTTGCTTTCTAAGTAGGTTTTTCTTTCATTTCCATTTTTAATAAAAAAACATCATTGTATTTTCGACTTCGTTTATGCAACTTTTCTGTTATTATCTAATTTCCCACTTTCTTGAGCCATAACAAAAACTTTTTGTTAGTTATTTGCATAACCTGACACGTTCGAAGAATATATAGGTTTCTCAATTTTTAAAGATATATGAGAAACTTTGAGTGCAACAGAAGCACGATGGATACCGTCGTAACACTCTAAATCCCCAGATTACACTATATCGATTTCAGTACCCTTTATACCAAAACCTTAAACTTTATCTTTAAAATAGCTCCGAGTATTATATCTAGTAGTCATCACCGTCTTAAACACAAACTACGTAGGGAGTCGATGAATATAAGTGAATGATCCAGTATATTTGAAAGATACATGCTTTGCTATAAGAAAATAGGGAATTCACCAATTAAGTTAGGCGACCCTCACCCGGTCACTTAATCCAACATATGCAGTACCTACATGATATAACATAAAGCCTGTTGTCAGTTGTTTTAGAGGTGTCTGGTACTAAACTTGGTAGGGCTGAATACGGTCCGATCCCCCACAACTTGCAATTGGGTAAATTAAAGGAGGTTACTGCATTTATGTTCCAGAACCTCATGCTTAAAAGGATCATAGTCACTAACCGGCTACTCTACCATGTGCGTGTAAAGATAAAGGGCTTAATGTGATTGCGCTAGAATGAAAATGGGTAAAATTTAACAAAAAGAATTAGGTTTATCTATAATGGCATGATTGGAATTGGTCTGCACAATGGGGGATGTTTAGTGTTATTACCGTATCTTTTGTGTTTTGTTGAGCTTACGTTTCCGAAAAACATTGGCAGCCTCTTATGATTCAATTGCATCATGAAAATTGCACTTAACTTATGCCTTATTAGTTTTTATACTGACTTTATTGCTTGACGACAAGCAAAGGTTCAAGCTTAAGGGAGTTTGATAACACGAAAAGATATAACATTTTCCGCCTGATTTACATAGATTATATTTCCGATTCTTCGATTATTATATCACATTTTATCTCTTTTTGTAGTATTTGTAATATATTTCAGGTACTTAGCTTCTGCAAGGCATAAATGAGAAAAGGAAGAAAAATAATGGAAAAATGAAGAAGAAATGGCTATTAAAAAGCAAAACGCAACATTCTATAAACAAAAGCGTACCGCCTGCCACAAAGGTGTTACGACCGAGACATATGTGAATTATGTTCCCTATGTAATAATACACACGACACTCGCCATGATCCATCATAGTTACAAACTTTTTGCCACTGAAGTGCGTTAAACGCACGTTCACCTGGATTTTTTCCACGCTTCATGAACGGGAATTATGGGACGTTTCCTATTTTCTCTCACCATTTGGAATGCATATATACGGAAGAAGTTACCAAAGATGACTACCTCTCTCTCACACCTTGAACAATTGTTACACAATATTATTACTTTCAATTTCACTTTCTCTGTTGAGCATTATTTTATCTGTATTCTGTTTTGATATTTTCCAGTTTAGATTTCCAGCATTAATTTTCCACTTTTCCTAGTATTCCGTAAGCAATAAAAAACCCACCATCAAAGCAGTATTTTTCCACATCGGAGAAATAATGCAACACTCGTTTGTTTCCATACTTCCTGAATTTTCTTAGGATTACTTTAATTTAGTTCGAGTTATTTTTACTACAAGTCAATCCTGCCGGCTTGTGGAGGACACGCATTGTTTGGAATTAATCGCTTTGTTATTCACTTTCAGGTTCTTATTTTAATAAGCATACTTTATTTATTTCCTACCATGCATGAGTTGTTGAATTTACGTTTAAATTTTATGTTGTTCTGCAATAATATTATGTCTGGCTAGATTCCCTGATACCAGTATGTAGAAATTAACCGAAAGGATTCGGTAATTAATTGACATTATTAATTTTTACAAAAACACTTTTCTGGTTTTAATTTCCAATTGAATATTTAATTGTTTTTGTACGGAAGTAAGAGACAATCTAATGTTAAAATCAACAGAAAGTAAGTTTGAGGTTTTAACCAGATAGTGGTTATTAAAACATTAATTTTAAAAACAGTGGAAACGCTTTAAATTTAATTGGACCTTATTTATTTTCAAAAAATACTTTTGAGTTTTATATGAAACAACAAAAGCACTCATTTCGAGCTTAACTGATATGATATGATTCAATAGAACGGAAGTTTCAGACTAGGGTTTTTAAATGAATAGTTTCACGAAATCGTGTTTTAATACGAAAAACAAATTCCAATGACTTACTGAATCCCTTAAGTTGATGAAATACATAACGGTGTCCCATTATTAATTATTAGACTTTAGTTAATTCCTGATTTAACCCAAACACCCTGATTTTACAATTAGCCTTAGCTTTATATAGTGACCCTAAGATAACAGTAGTTTTGACCATCAGTCCTTATGGGTTTCGATATCTTTTAAAACTACGCGTTAGACTGTGCACTTGCAGTCACTACACCTGATAGACCTACAAAGTTGCAATCATCAATCCATAAACAACCTGATAATGATATCAAAATAGCCAAACCCAAACCTGCAATGAGAAAGCTAGAGTCAGCATACTACTTATATTCAAACTATATAACTTTCCCCCCAATTTCCACCCCGATCTCACTATAAAAGTCCAACAAAGAATCTTAAAAAAAACACTTAAAAGCCTCTGATAAAACAAGTCTCAAAGATCTTTCAAACCTCCTTCAAATCCACCACTTATTTACACCATAAACTGTCAATCGCTATATCCTTCATTCATCACCATCATTGTATTTTTCTCAAAACCTACCGCATCCATTCGTTTCTCCACTCCAAACCATCATCCACCATTCACTACTTCATTGACCTTAAATCCACCTCCCACAAAAACTGCGATACAGAGACAATAATATCCCAAAACTGTTCACAACAAATGTTCTGAATAGACTCAAAAACTCCAACTATAAACAGAAAATATTAGAAATCAGGACAAAAAATCAGAAAAAAAATCAGGAAGAAAATAGTGATGTTATGCTGTAAAAAGTTGAAGCTTCAAGTTGTTCCCCAAGCATCGAATTCTTCAACCTGTGAATAAGTATTAGAAGCATCAAGAACCAATTTCCATAATAATATTTTAGGAGGAGAGAAATTAAAGAGGAAGGATCAAAGAGCATACATGTCGTTTTCTTTATTATTTTGTTGCCAGCATCAGAATCCTCGGACTAGCTCTGAGCATGTGAGTTTTCTCTTCCTTTCCTCAAATATATTAGTTGTTGCCTTACTATGGTGATGTTGACACTTATTGCTATGCCATAGAATAGAGATGTGAGAGAGCATTAGGTCGTTGTTGTTGTTTCGATGAAGTTGATAAATAAAAAACGAGGGAGTGAGAACCTGTGAGGAAATCACAAAAGAAATAAAAAAAAAGAGTTTGTCAATGTTGAACCGTGGAACAGAGCCATGAGAGAAATAAGCAGTGAACACATAAATTATTCTTCCTCTTCATCATGTAAGTGTCGTTCAACTCTCTTTCGTCCCTCTTCTTCCTCAGAGAAAAAAATACAAATCGTTGGACCTTGCGACCCGAGGCGGCGGCGGCGGCCTCTCCCATCAACATACCCCATACACATCTCTTCCTTTGATTCAAGACCTACCGTCACAACTACGAAAGCCAAAACAAAATAGGAGTAAACTCGAAAACCCTAAGTTTTGTGAAGCTAAAAATCACACCATATGTACACTGAATCGCGTAATCGACATATGGAACAAGTTCAATGCAACCTGGTGTTAAAATCATCACCAAAGAGATGAACAATAAAAGATAGCTCAACCAACCTAAAAGGAGTTCCGGTTGTGTAGAACTCGAGTGTGTTCCGTGTGATGTTGTCATTGCGCATTCGATGTCGTAGACTACGTTGTGATGAGGGTTAAAATCATTGTTGTAGTTAAATGAAGATTGAAGGTGATGATCAAGCTCGGTTGCATAGAAATAGAGCTTGAGGACTTACAAAATCTTCTTGCGATTTGTGAAGAAGTTTTGTGTGATTCTTCAAGTGGTGAATAATATTTGCAAAGAGGAATGTTGTTTTGTGTTGAGATTCAGAGACAAAATCGTAAGGTAGAGAATAGAGGAGCTTGATTATTTTGCGTTAGGAATAGAGGAAGCTACTTCGGAGAAAGGCGCTGATTTATTTTACGATTTTCTCAACCCGTTTTGCTTAAGAGGGGGCTGGGCCCGGACCCTACTGACTAGGTCCGGCCCAACTATATTGTTTTATTATTTATTTTGAATACAATTTAGGCCCAACCCAACTAGTTTCCAAGCCCCTCTGGATTTCTAGTTGTCTCCCCACAGTTGTACCCCAAAATTTGCCCTCTCACTTATCAAGAATTTGCTCACAAGATCTCCCTTGACCCAAGAGTGCATTAGGGTTTGATCAGCTCAAGACACCTCCTTAAGCATTGATGACCAAAATTAGGTTTTTAGATTGCATAGGGATTTTTGAACATCTAATGCCCCATATGACTTTCACGGGTCATTATGGACCCCCAAGATCACTCATGT
The DNA here is from genome assembly GCA_948472305.1 of Vicia faba. Lineage (NCBI taxonomy): Eukaryota > Viridiplantae > Streptophyta > Magnoliopsida > Fabales > Fabaceae > Vicia > Vicia faba. The sequence goes on from OX451739.1 coordinate 1,386,544,855, forward strand.
GAAGTTTCAAGCCTTGGATCACATATTTGCTCAGTCAATTGAGTAGTTGACCTAAAAATCAATTATGTTGAGGAAAAAGTCAACTATGGCCAATTTACAGTCAAACTTCATAGTTTTTGATCCACATAAACATTTTAGACTCATATGTATCATTTTATCAAGTTTTGACCACAACTCCTCAAGAAATTTGATCAAATCTCCAAAAGGGCAAAATGGTCAAAATTAGGGTTTTGACTAAGAAGGGGCAATTTCTGTTTTTTTTTACCTAGAAAATGATCAATTTGTTTAAGGAATTACCTATAGAGTCCAATTGTATCATTTTTACCTATTGGAATGGTTCAAAACATTGCAAGTCCATTGGATTGACAAATGAATTTTTCAGTTAACTAATCAAAAGTCAATTGTATACTGAAAAATCAAACTTTGACTTTTTGGTCAAATTCAACTGCCAAAGATTATAATTCATCAAATCATGTCAAAATATGAAACTTATTCATCAAGAAATCAAAAATTCAAGATTTCATTTTGAAAAGTCAAAATTTCTAAACTTAGAAATTTTTGTAAGTGTTGGAAATTTCATGTTTTTTCATAACTTTGAACAAATTTTTCACCATGATGCAAGATGATTCAAGAGAAAATTCCAACATGAAAGTCGTAGATCTCCATGAAATATGCAACCTTTCTTCACACAACTTCCTCCAAAATTGTTTGGATCTCAAGTTATAATTGTATGAACATAGGGTCTTGAAACTAAACACTTAGTGAAATTTTACCCTAATTTGGTCAGGATTTTGACCCAACTTCATGGAACTTTTTCATATAGTTCCACGGGGAATCTTCAAAATCAATTCAAATATGGGTTGTATAGCACATTTAAAGCTTTTCAAAATGTAAAAGAACTCCTTGAGATCATTCTTGAGGAGGGAGAATCGAAGATATGAAGTTAGGGCTTTGTCACTTGAATTACAAGTAATTTTTGATGAACACATGAACCAAATCCATGCTAGGCTGCATAATCTTTGCTTTGCAGGCCCCAAACTTGTCTTTCACTCCATAATTAATGGTTCAAACAACTGATTATGTACTTATCCAAGTGTTTCAAGCTTTGTCCAAATCAATTTGCCATTTTAGGAAGAAAGTAACATATCCATTCTTATAAAGCAAACTTTATGCACAAAGTCAGCTTCTTGAGCTCCCAACTTGTTTTCATTGATTACACTCCATCCACAGAGTCAGAAGGATGGTGTTTAAAGTAGTTAACAACTCTATGAACCAGGTAAAAAGCATTAAAACTTGCTTTCTCAAAAAAATCACATGTTATGCAAAAACTTGTGATTTTGAATTCTGATCAACAAGAGGTCTCCAAACTTTTTGCTTATAAATAGAGTCACTATTTGTGAGCTAGGACACGAGCTTGAACACCCTAAAACACACCAAAACTCTCTCAAATCAGAAATTGCCCAAAAAACTCCATTGTTGCATAATTTATGACCTTGAACATCAAACTCACATTTCCCTCGTGCGTTTCTTGGCCTTTTTGTTTCAAAAGCTTCCTCATATAAAATATAAACCATCCATGTCCCTGTTTGCAAACTGTAACATCATCTTCCTCAACATCCATAGCCAAAAATAGAGCATTGTAGTTGGACTTCTCCAGGCCATTTCAGCCACCCTCAACTCAAGCTAAGCATTGCATTAGCTTCCTAGAGGTCCAACTAACCTGATCATCACCACTGCCTGAAACAAGCTCAAATCCATTTCACGATTTCCAGTTTTTAGGTATTTTTATTGAACTTCTATCTTCATATTTAGGCATTGTTAAGCTTTTATTTGTGAAGATAAAGTGTAGATAACATTGCCACAAAGCTGTACATATCCATAGTTTGCATTTATATGGCCTGAGCTTAGAGAATTTTAGAGTTGAAGTTTTCTGAAATTTTTAGGTTTTAAATTAGGGCCAGAAAAATTCTCATTCATCCTTGACTATTAGCTTAAGTTATTTATATGGTTGGATTCGTGGGAAGAAATGCCACAACTTTCATGTTTGAACTTTTCATTTTTGTTGAGAAATGAAGATACAAGTCCTTTGGCTGGAGGTTGAAGATGAAGTGTAATCAGGGCACGTTTTGTGTTATGTATTTAAAGTTTCAGTTATATTAACGGATGTATAGCCACCCCAATGGTAAAGCACGCGCCTGTTCACCCTTAGATCCTGGGTTCAAGCCCCATCGTGACCTTTTTCTATTTTTTCACAATTTTCAGACTTTTTGTGTTTTTTGGCAGCATTTGGGCTTTTCATGTGGGCTTAGTCTTTTTTCTCATAATACTCCTTGCTCTGCTGATTAATCCACCCCCCTGGATTTTTCTTTATATTTTTATTTTTATTTTATTTTTCTTCATTATTATTATTATTATTATTAATATTATTATTATTATTATTATTATTATTATTATTATTATTATTTTCATAAAAATCATAAAAAATCCAATTCTATTTTTATTTATTTTTTGTAATCATGTATTTTATTTTCCATAAATAAAAAACATTTTTCTTAAAATAAATAAATTTCCTTTCTTTTCTTAAATAATTAATTTTTAGACTTAGGATAAATTAGTGTATTATTTTATTTTCTTAGTTAAAATTAATTTAGAACCTAGATCTATTTTAATTAATTAATCTTCATTTTATTTTCATTAATTTAAAACCTTTTCATAAAAAATCCTAAAAATCCTTTTTCAAATTAATTTCTTTTCTTAAATAGTTTGATTTAATTTTATTTCATTTTAATTAATCATTCCCTTTATTTAGGTCAAGATAAAACCATTTCATAATAACAAAAAAATCATTTCTTTTTCATTTGCACTTGTACATTAATACCCATTCAATATGGTTGTAATAGACTAATTAGGTTTACAATTCTTGCAACCCCCATTCAATTTGTACACCTCCCCACAAATGTTGTAATAGCATAGTAACTTTAAAATTCGCCAATTTATCGCTTTTATATAACATGCTAGTAATTAGGGTTTGTATGGAAAGACTAAAACCAATACTTAGAAAACCCTAATTCAAGATAAAAACAAGCATGAAAACAATACACTTGCACACATGCACCCCTAGGGTTATTCCACTTGGTTGCCTTATACAAAATGGCCATATTACGCATACGAGGTATCTTAACAAAAAAAGCAAATACAAGATCATAGTCCCTCGATGATGTTGTCTAAGTTGCCTTACAAATGATCTTAGTCCCTCAAAAAGAATGCTAAGATACCTTGCAACATTGCTAATCATGGTTATACAATGACCCACGCCCGTCCCGTTTACATCCAAAGATAGGGTTGCTTACCAAATCAATGGTAAGACAACAATGTCAAAGGAAAAGAAAATGAACAAGAAAGACATTTGAGTAGGTAGATTGCTCCTAATTACTTGCTCCATTTAAAAACAAACATCCTTGCTATTTAAAAAAAAAAACTTACACTTTCAAAACATCTTACAAAACTTGAAAACGTTTTCAAAAGATCAACATCTTTGTATACATTCTTACGATCTAGAATCATTACAAAGATTTCCTAAACAATGGCCTCTTTACAAAATAATTTAAAAAATGACACAAAGCAGAAATTCAAACAAAAGCAAGTGATCTAGCAAGTAACTAAGAGCCCATGGATAACCATGGATAAAAAGGGTGCTAATACCTTCCCTTTTCATAATCTACCCCCCGAACTCAAGAAATAATCTCAAAGGTCTTTCCTGTGCTTTTTCACCTATCCTTTTGGATAAAAGAAAAGTCGGTGGCGACTCTTGCTAACCGCAACATTTGCGATAAAATGCCAAACACACAAGTCAGTTCTCCCACTGTATCACAGAACTGGCGACTCTGCTGGAGATGGTTCTAATAGTGGGGTTACCTTAGGGCTAGATCACATTTATTATCTTTCATTGTTTGATTTGAATGCTTTACATTATGGTTCTTCGTTTGGGTTTGAATCCTCTACCCAGATTTGGGATACATTATAGGTAAGTAGCAATACATTGTGGAAACTGTGCGGGGTATACCCACATGGTCTAAGCAATAGCTACGTTAGTGCGACATATTTCTGGGTACCGATAGCCTTTGAGTTAATCAAAGAGAATACAGGGCCGCTGAGTGATGTCATGAAGCACTAATGAACTTATAGAACCTTTACTTGACCAACTTGGCCATTTAAGATGTAGTGAGATGACCGGCTTTGGTGAAGTCCGAAGTTGGTAGATACTCGATACTACACTCATTGAGGTTTGGTTTCTTGGGATATTTTGGTCTCCATTAAAGAGGCTTGTGCTGAAACAATGACCAAGGAAACAATCTAGTGATATTGAGCTCCTTAGAACCCGGTTACTATTACTAGGAAAGGTTGAGCCAACTAAACTTCAAGAGGGTACTTACCTATAAAACTCCATGCAAACCTAAACCTAGGAACTTGTTTGTTTTGTATGTATATACTTACTTGTACATAACATCATAAACATCATGACATCATACACATTCACTAACCATTTCAAGGATTTTGGGATTCATCTTTGTTCTTGTTGTGTAGGATATGGATTCTCTTCGTAGGAAAACTATTTAAGTCAACCTTGTAAGGATCCCTCCACAACTTAAGGAGATAGCTTCAAGGATTCCTAAAAACTCGCCATTCACTGAGAGACATGGTCGCCTACTCAACTTGGTCACCTCCAACACATATGAGGACATGATAAAGGTGCTCTTTCAGTTCTTTGATCCTTTGCACCATTGCTTCACATTTCCCGACTACCAACTTGTGCATACTTTGGAATAATTCTCCCGACTCTTGAGAATTCCCATTCTCAATCAACTACCTTTCAACGGTATGGAAAGAGACCCAAAGCCATAAGAGATTGCTCAAGACCTACACTTGCACTCATCTGATATCACAACTCATTGGGAAACAAGGAGTGGTGTCAAAGGTTTCCTAGCAAAGTTCTTGTTTGAGAAAGGCCAAAAGTGTTGGAATTATTTGGACCTGCGATCTTTTGAGGAAATTGTAGCTCTCCTCATCTATGGGATGGTTTTGTTTCCAAATCCTGATCAACTCATAGATGTGAACACCGCCAAAATCTTCATATCCTGCAACCCAGTGCCTACATTGCTAGGGGATATCCTACACTCTTTTCACACTCGCACAATGAGGAAAATAGGTGTTCTTATGTGTTGCACTCCTCTCCTAGAAAGATGGTTTATTTCGCATCTTCCCCAATCTGTATTGAAGAACGAGTAAGGTTCAAGGTGTTCACAAAGGTTGATGACACTCAAACATTCATACATTCATTGGTGCTCCCGATCCATAGAGAATATTACTATTGTCGACCGTTGTGGGGAATTTCCTAATGTCCATTTACTTGGCATTAGGGGAGGAATCACCTATGATCCTTGCTTAGCCTTAAGACAGTTTGGTTACACCCAAAGAGATGGCCCACCTGACATGCTGATTCAAGGTTTGGTATTTTACTACGAGAACAACGATCAAGGTCTTCGCCAGAGATTTATCCGAGCTTGGAGGATGTTGAACAAGGTAGATAGTAAGACTTTGGGGCACAAGAATTCCATCCCTCTTGAGCCTTACCTAAAATGGGTACGAACTCGTGCTTAGAGTCTTATGAGGCCTTACCCCTCCATTCTCCTAGTAATCATTGAGCCTGTCATGGAGGGAGATGTTCCATACACTATCCCACATCCTGATATGCCCACCTCTCTTGAAGACCTACAAAGAGATTGGATACAACTCAAGAAAGAGCGAGATACTTTCAAAGCCCAATTCTACGCAAGCGAGAAGAAGGTTTTGGAACTCACAAACAACTTCATGAGGAGCAGACTCTGAATGCCCACATCGCACCAAAGAGGATGTGTACTACCTTTCTATCTTAGAGTTTTTTATTTGTTTTACCCAAGAAGGCATTGATGTACTCAAAGCTTTAATTTATTAATATAACATGTGTTTCCTTTTTGTCTAAAACAAATTTGAATCTTAAGATCCTTGAAATCATTGCATATGAATTTATCATTCATCATAACATAAGCAGGTTTCTTGCAGCAAGTCTCCTCATCTCTCTACTGTTTATTTTAGTAAGATGGATCTCGAGCAAACGGTGAAAGATCTCCAAGCTCAGAATGCATAGTTTAAACAGTTGTTCTTAACTCTATCCAAAGGACAAGAAGAGTTGAAGACCTTGCTGGTTGAGGAGAAAAAAAGGAAGACGAAGAAGATAACCGGAATTCTTAACATGGGAAGAAGATTCCAAGGGCAGACAAGAAGGGCCTTAGACTTTGTTACGACATCTGGTGAGAAAGACAATCAAGATGGGAATGGCAAGGAAAAAGTTGTTCAGTCTAATTCAGAAGAGGAAGAGGAAGAAGAAGACTATCCTGAAGAACAATACCCTTCAGTCGACGACAAGTATAAGCATCTAGAAGAGCGGTTCAATGCAATGGAAATCCAAAAAGTGCCTGACTTGGACTTTGAGGAATTGGGGTTAGTGTCGGGGATTGTAATTCCTCCAAAATTCAAAGCACCTGTGCTAGCCAAATATGACGGAGTCTCATGCCCTAAAATGCATCTCCGGTCCTATGTGAGTAAAATCCAACCCCATACCACTGACAAAGATCTATGGGTACACTTCTTCCAAGACAGACTGTATGGAACTCAACTTGACTGGTTTTATCAGCTAGAAAGATCCAATGTTTACAACTGGGACGATCTTGCTGCAGCCTTTTACAAACAATACCAATACAATGCTGAACTTGCACCCACTCGTACTCCACTCCAGAGTATGGCCATGGTTTCAAATGAAGGCTTCAAGGACTATGAGCAAAAATGGAGAGACTTGGTCGGTAGAGTTCAACCTCCTCTATTTGAAAGAGAGTTGGTAGATATGTTTTGGGAACCTTGTTTGGTCCCTTTTTCAATCACTTAATTGGGAGTTCATCGGTGGGTTTTGTTGAATTGATATTGACCGGAGAAAGAGTAGAAGCTAGGATAAAAAATGGAAAGATTCAAAAAGATGCTTCCTCTGCTGCTGCAAAGAATCCATTCATCGGAAAGAAAGAAGTAGTTGCTGTATACCCTCATAGAAATCAAGATAGGGCGGAATGTCATCCAATGGTGGGGACTGTTATGATTCCTAAACTTGTGCCTGATCAGCAAAGAAACAACCAACCAAGAATGCAAAGACCAGTCAGACAATTCACCAGAATTAATATGACGTTATCTCAAGTATTGCCACATCTGTTAAGATCCAACCTAGTGACCTTGATAGAAGCTCCAAGAACCCTACCACAACATCTCCTCACTATCCTCCTAATGCTCGCTGTGCATACCACTCTGAGAGTCCCGACCATGACACTAATAATTGCTAGGCTCTAAAGAACAAAGTACAAGACCTCCTTGAAGCCAAAGAGATTGAATTTGATGCGCCAGAAAAGCCCAATGTCATTTCTGCCCCTATGCCTAAACATGGCCATAATACCAACGCCATTGAGGAAGATATGTTTGTTACTTCAGTTGGTGAACTTATGACCCCACTCCTGACTATTAAAGTGAACTTGTTGAATGCCAGTGTTTTCTCGGGCTGTGATGAAAGCTGTCATTTCTATTTTTCCTCACCAACCAACTGTCCTATGATGAAAACAGGTGTTCAGTGCCTAATAGATAACAAGGAAATTTTGTTCAAAAAGATTTATGTCCCAACTGTTTCTTATAAGGATGTTTCCATCGTGACCATTTCCGACAATTCTTCCAGGGTCTCCACCAAAAGACCCGTTAGAATTACATCAGTTCCAAAAGTAGCTCCTTTGAGAATTACAATGCATGGACCAGTCCCGTATTTGTCAGACAAAACCATACCATGGAATTATGGAGGGGATGTCTACTACCACGGTATCAAGCAAGATTGGCCAGCTGCCGAAGATTCAAGTTTTGAGAAGATTGACTCCGATGTCAGTAATGTTGCAGGGACTAGAAAGATTACCCGAAGCGGAAGGATATTTTCTCCAGAAATTACTCCGCCAAAAGCAGTTTCTGGACCCGTAATCATTCCAGTTGTTGTTGCTCCTCCAAAGGCCGTTCCCAGACCTACAATAACCTCTTCTAATTCTCCAACTTACAAAGCTGTAACAATACCTGCTATCACTCATACTAACATTCCTGCTGCCGAGTTAACCGAGACTCGAGGTAAAAGTATTTTGATTGAGCCTGTCCATATGAAGGCACAATCTTTGGATATCCCCGAGACCTCCCAAAAAGAGATGGAGGAAATTCTAAAGATCATAAAAAGAAGTGACTACGATGTAGTTGAGCAACTGGGGTAAACTCCATCTAAAATTTCCATGCTGGCTTTACTACTATGTTCCGAGGCGCATGCAAAAGCCTTGGTAAAATTCCTGAAAACTGCCCATGTACCCCAAGAAACATCTGTCGATCAGTTCCAAGACTGTGTACCTAGCTTGACTGCAGATAATGGTCTAGGTTTTTCGGATGCTGATCTAACGCCAAGAGGAAGGAAGCATAATGAGGTATTGCATGTCTCAGTTGAATGTAGGGGCACAACTTTGGCTCATGTTTTGGAGGACACTGACTCATCTCTGAATGTATTGCCTAAAAAGGCTCTTGATAGGCTTGACTGCGAGGGATTAACATTGAAGCCAAGCATCATAGTAGTAAGAGCCTTTGACGGCTCAAAAAGGATGGTGCATGGGGAAGTGGATATCCCCATAAAGGTTGGAACCCAAAAATTTGATTCAACTTTTTATAATGGATATTCACCCTTCGTATTCCTGCTTGCTAGGCCGACCATGGATTCACAATGCTGGCGCTGTCACTTCTACATTTCACCAAATGTTGAAATATCCGATTCAAGGGAATATTATTACCATTCATAGAGAAGAAGAGTATATGATCAGCCATCTCAATTCCTTCAGATATGTGGAATTAGATGGTGAATTTATTGAAACTCCCTTCCAACACTTTGAAGAAGTCCCGCAATATGTGGTAGTGACCAAGGTTGTTCCCAAGATCACAAGACCTCTACTCAGAATGTCATCTTTGAAGGATGCAAAGGAAGTGATAGAAGAAGGTGGGTGCACTATCTGGGGGAAACTCCCAGATATCCCATACAAATCTGATAAGTTTGGTCAGGTTTTCACTTCAGGTGCCCAGAAAGCTGTACGTTGCGCTCGTGCTGGAGGACCACCACTGAAGATCAGCAACCGTGAAGTCAACGCGGTAGAGGATGATGAAGATGGCTTCAACCTGGAAGAATGGATCTTCCATACTGTCAGTGGAGGGCTCAGCAATTGGGAGGCTAGAGACTTTGTCCCTATCACTTTTATCCCACAGTAATTTTTTCTTTACATTTTGTTGGATCTGTAATATTAAAACAATTCAGACTCTTAAAACCTTGTGTCTTACCCGAGGCACAATGGTCCATTTGTAAGGGTTATTATCTCATTTCCATATGACATCAATGAATCATGGACGTTTTTGCATACAAACTTTGTGCTTATTGTTTTTTCTTTTTACATTTTCATTGCTTTCAAAGATAGCTATACTCTTACACACACTCACACTCACAATGCAGGTCTACATCCATTCGGGATCCCATGGGTAACAATTCTGCTATGGCTTTCTGTGTCTATGAAAATCTAATCTACCAAGCTAAATATGAAGGTGAGGAAGATTGTGGAGTACCAAGGGAACTCGCCAGGTTACTGCAACAAGAAGAGAGAACCATTCAGCCCCACGAGGAATCGGTGGACACCATCAATCTAGGTACCGAAGAGGACAAAAGAGAAGTCAAGGTGGGTGCAAATTTGGAACCCAGAATCAAAGAACGTCTAATTTAGTTGCTACACGAGTATGTTGAGGTCTTTTCCTGGTCGTATGAAGACATGCCAGGACTTGATGCAGATATTGTGGTACATCGTCTACCTACAAAAGAGGATTGCCCACAAGTAAAACAAAAGGTCTGTCGAATGCGACCAGATATGTCAGAGAAGATTAAAGTAGAAGTCATGAAACAATTCAATGATGGATTCTTGGTCGTCACCTCCTATCCGCAATGGGTTGCCAATGTTGTCCCCATGCCCAAAAAGGACGACAAGGTATGAATATGCATGGACTACAGTGATTTGAATAGGGCAAGCCCTAAGGATGATTTCCCACTTCCCCACATTGACATCCTAGTTGATAATACTTCACAACACAAAGTGTTTTCATTCATGGATGGTTTCTCAGGTTACAACAGAATCAAAATGGTGCCTAAGGACATGGAGAAGACAAACTTTGTCACACAATGGGGCATATTCTGCTACAAGGTGATGTCGTTCGGACTGAAGAATGCTGGGGAAACCTATCAGCGTGCCAGGGTAGCTCTATTTCACGACACGATACATCACAAAGTAGAGGTCTATGTGGATGGCATGATAGCTAGATCTCAAACAGAAGAAGAGCATCTTGATCATTTACAGAAACTATTTTAGAGACTGAAGAAGTACAAGCTGAGGTTGAACCCGAACAAATGCACATTTGGAGTAAGGTCTGGTAAACTCTTAGGTTTTGTCATCAGCAATAAAGGTGTTGAAGTAGATCCTGCCAAAGTGAAAGCGATACAAGAGATTCATGCTCCTCGTACTGAGAAGGAATTCAGAGGATTCTTGGGACGTTTGAACTACATTGCCAGATTCATTTCTCACCTGACAGCTACTTGTGAACCAATCTTCAAACTACTGAAGAAAGATCTGGTAGTCAAGTGGAATGATGAGTGCCAAACTAATTTCAACAAGATCAAAGAGTACCTGCAAGAGCCTCCTATGTTGATGCCACCAGTCGAGGGAAGACCATTGATCATGTATCTGACTATTTTAGAAAATTCAATGGGGTGTGTGCTGGGGAAGCATGACGAGTCTGGCCGAAAAGAACACGCTATTTATTACCTGAGAAAAAGGTTTACTGAATGTGAAACAAGATATTCACTACTCGAGAAAACTTATTGTGCTCTGGCATGGGCTGCTCACCGGCTAAGACAATATATGCTGACCCATACTACCTTGTTGATATCTAAAATGGATCCAATAAAATACATCTTCGAGAAGCCTGCACTCTTTGGGAGAATAGCGAGATGGCAGATGATCGTGACAGAATATGATATACAATATACTACCAAAAAAGCAATAAAGGGCAGTGTACTAGCTGATCACCTTGCTCACCAAGCTGTTGAAGACTACCAGTCCATGAAGTTCGAATTCTCGGATGAAGACATCATGATGATAAACAATTGTGAAGAACTCGGGCCATATGACGGACCTGAATAAGGATCCCGATGGACCCTGGTTTTTGATGGGGCGTCTAACGCGCTCGGCAATGGTATTGGTGTTGTACTCATATCTCCTGAAGGATGTCATACTCCCTTTATGGAAAGACTCTTCTTCAATTGTACAAATAACATCGCAGAATATGAAGCGTGCATCTTTGGTCTCAAAGCTGCCATAGACTTGGGGATCAAATCTTTGAATGTATTCGGAGATTCAACTTTGGTTATCATCCAAATCAAATGGGAATGGGACACCAAACACCCTAACCTTATCCCTTACAAAGAACATGTTTTGACATTGCTCCCACATTTTGAGAATATTACCTTTGAGCATTTCCCGCTAGAATATAATCATCTAGAAGACGCACTAGCCACAATGTCATCTATGTTTAAACTTAAATGGGATAACAACGCTCCCCAGATCACCATTGAACAAATGGATGAACCAGCACACTGTCACGAGATTAACACTGAAGAAGTAGTGGACCAGCCTTGGTTTCACGAAGTCAAGAGGTATCTCGAGTCTCAAGAATATCCAGAAGGAGCTTCAGTAAACGATAAGAAGTTCTTAAGGAGATTCTCTGCTAAATTGTTCCTTAGTAATGGCATTCTTTACAAACGCAACCATGACTCTGTGTTATTTCGGTGTGTAGACAAGGATGAAACTGAAAGGATCATGGCTGAGTTGCATGAAGGCACTTTTGGAACCCATTCCAATAGGCATACGATGGCAAAGAAAATCCTACGGGAAGGCTATTATTGGTCTACCATGGAAGCAGATTGCTATCAACACTCTCGAACCTGCCACAAGTGTCAGATTTATGCTGACAAAGTGCACGTACCTCCGGTTCCTCTGAATGTCTTGAAGACTCCTTGGCCCTTTGCTATGTGGGGGATTAATATGATTGGGGAAATCAAGCCAACCGCCTCCAATGGACACCTTTTCATATTAGTGCCCATTGATTATTTTACAAAGTGGGTGGAGGCAGCTTCCTTCGCTTCTGTTACCAAGAATGTTGTCGCCCGGTTCATCAAGAAAAATCTCGTTTGCCGATACGGTATCCCGGAGAGGATCATTACAGACAATGGTACAAACCTGAATAATACTATGATCACCGCCTTATGGGAGCAATTCAAGATCCAGCATCACAATTCTTCCCCTTACCGGCCAAAAATGAATGGTGTTGTCAAAGCCGCGAATAAGAACATTAAAAAGATCATATAGAAAATGACAGTCACATACAAAGACTGGCATGAGATGCTACCATTTGCTCTCCACGGTTATCGTACCACGGCACGCACATCAACCGGGGCAACACCATATTCTCTGGTATATGGCATGGAGGTTGTCTTGCCTATAGAGGTCCAAATTCCCTCTCCAAGAATTATTAAGGATGCAGGGTTGAATGAAGACGATTGGATCCAGACTCGACTTGATCAACTAAACTTGATCGACGAGAAAAGGCTTACCACTATCTGCCATGGTCAAATGTACCAAAAACGGATGATCAAGGCTTTCAACAAAAAGGTCAAATGCCAAGTGTATCAAGTTAGGGATCTGGTGATCAAACGTATCATACTACCGCAAGGTGATCACAGGGGAAAATGGACTCCTACATACGAAGGACCATTTGTAATCAAAAACATATTCTCTGGTTGAGCAATGATCTTGACCACCATGGATAGAGACGACCTGTCGCACCCTACAAACGTAGACATAGTCAAAAGATACTACGCATAAGAGACCCGTTAGGTTAACACACCTAGGAAAAACAAGGGCATCCCGGTGAACCAAAAAGGTTCAGGAAAAAGTTAGCGATAAAACAAAAAAAAATGTACACCCGACAAGTTGAAAACCCGAAAGGGTGACTTGGGCAAAAAAGGGTTTCCCGGTGGAATGAAAACCCGAAAGGGCAGTCCAGGCAAAAGTTAGGAAATTAAAGCGTATAAATATGTCCCGTTGGATCACCTTACGGACAACCTTTGGCTTCAATTGACAAACTCAGAGGTTCTGATCAATTCAATCATCTTCGGACAAGGCAACAAATAAACAAGATGCTCGGAGATACGAAGGCTATAACAGAATGGGACCCCCATTGGATTATTGCACATAGCTATCTTTTCTTTGTATTAAAATTTTCATTTTTTACGACGGCATTCTCTTACTAGAATGTTTGTCTCATTGTACAAAAATACTTATTCAAAGTCAATACAAAGATATCCCTTTGAAAGTGCAAAATTATCTGTTTTTTTTTTCTTTTATTCTTGTGTTTTGTTTACAAAAACGTCCAATAATTTATTTTCGAACATATGCATTTGAACATAATTATTGTTTATAAAAAAACAAAATAGAAAAACAATCACTGATGGATTTAAGAGGTAGGGCAATCTCTTTATGCTATTTCCATAAACCCCCGTAGTGCCCAGTTCAATCCCCAAAGGAACAGAGCTTTCAGTTATCAATCCTCAGTAGAGGTCGTTAAATTCCTCTAAATTCCCCAGGCAGGATTCCTAGCAGAACACGGCCTTTCCCTTACAACAGAGTTTATTTCTCCAAGCAGAAATTCATCAACACTTAGACTTCACAACATGAAGACTTATACTCCATATCCTCAGCAGCAGTCAGGGATTTATTCTCCCCAATCCAACAATAGTGCAGCAAACTAGCTCACATACGCATACATCGCATCCATATATCATAAACATTAATAACGCGAATGCATTATACTATGAATTTAATACAACATAACATTGCATATTAGTTAACATTTTATCTTTTTCAGGATAAGATTAATCAAACAACTACCATTAACAATGTTGAAAGTCTTTAGATACAGTTCAGATACGCTCTAGACATGGATGGCATTCTGATACTCATTCAGATTCACTTCTCAAATACAGTTCAGATACGCTCAAGACACGGATTCCATTATGATACTCATTCAGATTCAGCTTTTAGATACAGTTCAGATACGCTCCATATACGGATGCCATCCTAATACTCATTTGGATCCAGCTTTCAGATACATTTCAGATACGCTCCAGACACGGATGCCATCCTGATACTCATTCAGATTCGATCTTCAGATACAGTTCAGATACGCTCCAAACACGGATTCCATCCTGAAACTCATTCAACTTTCAGATACAGTTCAGATACGCTCTAGACACGGATGCCATTCTGATACTCATTCAGATTCACTTTTCAGATACAGTTCAGATACGCTCCAGACACGGATGCCATTCTGATACTCATTCAGATTCAGCTTTCAGATACAGTTCAGATATGCTCCATATACGGATGCCATCCTGGTACTTGTTCGAATTCAGCTTTCAGATACATTTCAGATACGCTCCAGACACGGATGCCATCCTGATACTCATTCAGATTCGATCTTCAAATACAGTTCAGATATGCTCTAGATACGGATGCCATCCTAAAACTCATTCAACTTTCAGATACAGTTCAGATACGCTCCAGACACGGATTCCATTCTGATACTCATTCAAAATCAACTTCCAGATACAGTTCAGATACATACGCCATTCTGATACTCATTCTTTCAGCTTACAAATTACAATTAAACCATTAATCTTGGATGGCATCTACAATCCCATCTATAACAAATTTCTATCACCTCTCCAAATAGCATATTTAAGCCCATTCCCTCTACCATCACATCACCGAGTGCAAATTTCTAGGCACTCAATTGTCCAATCACCTTCCACCTTCGAGTCACGAATGGAAAAACATGCCAATCTAACTCTTCAGGCTAAAGAAGATTGAACAGGGGAAGCTATCGTACCCCAAAATTTTCCTCTCACTTATCAAGAATTTGCTCACAAGATCTCCCTTGACCCAAGACTACACTAGGGTTTGATCAGCTCAAGACACCTCCTTAAGCACTGATGACCAAAATTAGGGTTTAAGATTGCACAGGTATTTTTGAACTTCTAATGCCCCATATGACTTTAATGGATCATTATGGATCCCCAAGATCACTCATGTCAAGTTTCAAGCCTTGGACCACATTTTTGCTCAATCAATTGAGCAGTTGACCTAAAAGTCAGTTGTATTGAGGGAAAAGTCAACTATGGCCAATTTACAGTCAAACTTCATAATATTTGATCCACATCAACATTTTAGACTGATATGTATCATTTGATCAAATTTGGACCACAACTCCTCAAGAAATTTGATCAAATCTCCAAAAGGTCAAAATGGTCAAAATTAGGGTTTTGACTAAGAAGGGGCAATTTTTGATTTTTTTTACCTAGAAAATGATCAATTGGTTTAAGGAATTATCTCAAGAGTACAATTGTATCATTTTTACCTATTGTCATGGTTCAAAACATTGCAAGTCCATTAGATTGACAGATGAATTTTTCAGTCAACTAGTCAAAAGTCAACTGTATACTGAAAAGTCAAACTTTGACTTTTTGTTCAAATTCAAGTG
The DNA here is from genome assembly GCA_948472305.1 of Vicia faba. Classification (NCBI taxonomy): domain Eukaryota; kingdom Viridiplantae; phylum Streptophyta; class Magnoliopsida; order Fabales; family Fabaceae; genus Vicia; species Vicia faba. Next base: position 1,386,560,683 of record OX451739.1, read on the forward strand.
CCAAAGATTATAATTCATCAAAACATGTCAAAAGATGAAACTTATTAATCAAGAAATCAAAAAGTCAAGATTTCATTTTGAAAACTCAAAATTTCGAAACTTAGAAATTTTTGTAAGTGTTGAAAATTTCATGTTTTTTCATAACTTTGAACAAAATTTTCACCATGATGCAAGATGATTCAAGAGAAAATTCCAACATGAAAGTTGTAGATCTCCATGAAATATGCAACATTTCTTCACACAACTTCCTCCAAAAGTGTTTGGATCTCAAGTTATAATTTTATGAACATAGGGTCTTGAAACTAAACACTTAGTGAGATTTTGCCCTAATTTGGTCAGGATTTTGACCTAACTTCATGGAACTTTTTCATATAGTTCCAAGGGGAATCTTCAAAATAAATTCAAATATGTGTTGTATAGCACATTACAAGCTTTCCAAAATGTCAAATAACTCTTTGAGATCATTCTTGAGGAGGGAGAATCGAAGATATGAAGTTAGGGTTTTGTCACTTGAATTACAAGTAATTTTTGATGAACACATGAACCAAATCCATGTTAGGCTGCATAATATTTGCTTTGCGGGCCCTAAACTTGTCTTTAACTCCATAATTAATGGTTTACACAACTGATTATGTCCTTATCCAAGTGTTTCAAGCTTTGTTCAAATCAATTTACCATTTTAGGAAGAAAGTAACATATCCATTCTTGTAAAGAAAGCTTTATGCACAAAGTCAGCTTCTTGAGCTCCCAACTTGTTTTCCTTGATTACACTCCATCCACAAAGTCATAAGGATAGTGTTTAAAGTAGTTAACAACTCTATTAACCAGGTAAAAAGCATTAAAACTTGCTTTCTCAAAAAAAAATCATATGTGTTGTACCCCAAAATTTGCCCTCTCATGTTTTCCAAAGTCTTCCCCCTGCATGGTTGACCAGAAACCCTTGCCTAAGGAAAAAGGAAAATTTTTGAGTGGTGCTTTAAGTACATTTCGATTGGCATTCTGAAATACCCTTCAATTGGTGTTCTGAAGGAGCCTTTCGATTGGCATTCTGTCAAGCTCTTTCGATTGGCATTCTAAAAGACCCTTCGATTGGTGTTCTGAAGGAGCCTTTCGATTGGCATTCTGTCAAGCTCTTTCGATTGGAATTCTGGACAAGCGCTTCGATTTGCATTCTGAAAGACCCTTCGATTGGCATTCTGAAGGAGCCTTTCGATTGGCATTATGGACAAGTACCTCAATCAGCATTATAACAGTGTCCTTCGATTGGAATTCCAAAAAGGTCCATTCGAAGAAACATTCAAAGAGACCATTCGAAGGGAAGCATTCGAAGGAGGCCATCAGCCCGTTCAAAATGGAGCATTCGAAGGCCAGTTACATGTCATTCAAGATTTAAAAAGGGACAGGATCCCATGTGTTTAGCCAACTTTACAAACTCTCATTCATGGCTTTCAAACACCTAATTAATGTTACAAATGCTCATTCATGGCTGTCAAACACATAATCAAGGTCATTTAAACCTTTGTCTTCTTGTCCCCTCCACCCCACTCCTATAAATACAAGGGCCAGTGGCACATTTCAAAGGGTGAACAACAACGACGAAAAACACACAAAAAAACTCTGCAGGAAAACAGAACACATAAAAAACTCTGCAGGAGAACACACGAAAAAACACACAACAGGAACATTGGAGTTACGCTGCCAAAAGTTGTCAACATTTTCAGAGGTGATCCAGGCCAAAGCAACCCTTCAACAAAAGGATCCACGCCCAGAAGTTCCCAGATCGAAGGTGCCTACATCCAGGAAGCGCCCAAATTAAAAGTCCAATCTGCTGGTAAGAAAGGGTAAACTTTCCACCTCATATTTGCATAATACATTCATACCGGTTGTTACCTTCGATTTTCTATCCTAGACAAGATTAAGAGGCCTGGGTTTGGCACCCAGGTCATGTTCTTCGTTTGCTAACATTTGCTGCAGATTTAGCCTGAGGAGACCCAACAAGCGCAAGATCGAAGGGCCTGGGGTTCAATACCCAGACCCTGCATTTTATTTCGCTAACATACTTTTGCAGGTATAACATCCCAGATCGAAAGAGACACCTTCTCTGAATCGAATCCATTAGCGTGCTGGATCGAAGGAGGCATCTCATTCCTGGATCGAAAGCCATGACCTCCATGATCAAAATATAATCCTCTTCCCTGGATCGAAGGCTACTCACGCCTTACTGTCTGGCCCAATCGAAAGGACCATGACCCTCGCTGGATCGAAGCTGCCATTCCCTCCTTGGGTCGAAACTTCCCTTTTTTCCCTGGATCGAAGGATTCCCCTTGTATTTTATTTTTGCTTTCATTGACATCTTTTTATCTTTTTAATTTACATTAAAATAAAATCAAAAAAATAAAAACATTAGGCTAGTTTTTTTCTATTAAATTAACTTTGTTAATTAACTTTTTAATTATCTTAACATTTTTCCAAAACTAAAATTAAATAGATTTAGGTTTTTTTTTTACAAAATAAAATAAAACAACAAATGATTTATTTCTTAGGACTTTTTTCTTAGAGTTTATTTTCAGATTCGCGCGCGTTTATTTTATTGTAACTACCTACTGGTTTGTAATAACTTAATTAAAACTTTCACTTTACTGCTTTTATTCCCCAATTTTTGGACATGTAAATAATCCCCCTCCCCGAAGCTTTGTAATAGCGTAGGATTTACAATTCCCGCACTTTAAATTCCTGTACATATATTAACTGTTTAGATGTATGCTAACTAGGCTATGCATAACAAGATTAACTCTTAAACTTAAAATCAACAGTAGCTCACCATAACATGTACAAAGATAATATAACTGAAAATCAACACACTTGCACATGCCACTCCTAGGGTACGCCTCACTTGGTTGCCTCGAACGTGGTCATTGAGTATAGGAAGTCTTAGAGGTCTCCCTACTGTCCAAAGATCAAAGTTGCCTCGAAACGCTTGCTTCGATAAAAATGATCTAAGACATTAGGGTTACCGCTAAAGCATCCTAACATTGCTTTAGTGACCACACGTCCCTTAAATCGAATTGACCCGAAAACTCCAACGACGGTGCTACCTATTCCTTAATAGTGGGATAGCATTGTCTAAAGGACATTAGCACAATTTAATTCCTTTTTGAGTAGGTAGAGGTTCTTAGGTACTTGCTCATTTAAAAAAACAAAACAAAACTCTTTTCAAAACCTACAAACACAAAGAAAAGCAAACTTTTGAAAACATAGTGAGCAAGTACCTAAGAGCCCGTGGATAACCACGGATAGAAAGGGTGCTAACACCTTCCCTTTCTATAATCTACCTCCCGAACCTGAGAAACAGTCTCGAAAAGGAATTTTTCTGTGCTTTTGTCCTTTCCTTGTTGGATAAAATAAAAGACGGTGGCGACTCTTTCTTACCGCGAAACTTTGCGAAAACAAATGCAAACGCGAACCAGCATTCCAAAACAGTCAGTTCTCGTTCCCACCGATCACAATATGTTATGCATAAACTTGTGATTTTGAATTCTGATCAAAAAGAGGTCTCCAAACTTGTTGCTTATAAATAGAGTCACTACTTATGAGCTAGGACACGAGCTTGAACACCCTGAAACACACCAAAACTCTCTCAAATCATAAATTTCCCAAAAACTCCATTGTTGCAAAGTTTCTCACCTTTGAACATCAAACTCACATTTCCCTCGTGCGTTTCTTGGCCTTTTTGTTTCAAAAGCTTCCTCATATCAAATACAAACCATCCATGTCCCTGTTTGCAAACTGTAACATCATCTTCCTCAACTTCCATAGCCAAAAATAGAGCATTGAAGTTGGACTTCTCTAGGCCATTTCAGCCACCCTCAACTTAAGCTAAGCATTGCATTAGCTTCCTAGAGGTCCAACTAACTTGATCATCACCACTGCCTGAAATAAGCTCAAATCCATTTCACGATTTCCAATTTTGAGGTATTTTTCTTGAACTTCTATCTTCATATTTAGGCATTGTTAAGTTTTTATTTGTGAAGATAAAGTGTAGATAACATTGCCACGAAGCTGCACATATCCATAGTTTGCATTTATATGGCCTGAGCTTAGAGAATTTTAGAGTTAAAGTTTTATGAAATTTTTAGGTTTTAAATTAGGGCCAGAAAAATTCTCATTCATCCTTGACTGTTTGCTTAAGTTATTTATATGGCTGGATTCGTGGGAAGAAATGCCATAACTTTCATGTTTGAACTTTTCACTTTTGTTGAGAAATGAAGAAGATACATGTCCTTTGGCTGGATGTTGAAGATGAAGTGTAATCAGGGCGCGTTCTGTTTTATGTATTTATTGTTTCAGTTATATTAATAGATGTATAGCCACCCCGGTGGTAAAGCACGCGCTTGTTCACCCTTAGGTCCTGGTTCAAGCCCCAGCGTGAGCTTTTGCTATTTTTTCACAATTTTCTGACTTTTTTGTGTTTTTTAGAAGCATTTGGGCTCATCATGTGGGCTTAGTCTTTTTTCTCATAATACTCCTTGCCTTACTGATTAACCCCCCCTGGATTTTTCTTTATATTTTTATTTTTATTTTATTTTTCTTTATTATTATTATTATTATTATTATTATTATTATTATTATTATTATTTTTATTATTACTATTATTATTATTATTTTCTTAAAAATCATAAAAAAATCCAATTTTATTTTTATTTTATTTTTTTACTCATGTATTTTATTTTCCATAAAACAAAAAGATAAAAAAAAACATTTTTCTTAGAATAAATAAATTTCCTTTCTTTTCTTAAATAATTAATTTTTAGACTTAGGATAAATTACTGTATTATTTTATTTTCTTAGTTAAAATTAATTTAGAACTTAGATCTATTTTAATTAATTAATCTTCATTTTATTTTCATTAATTTAAAACCTTTTCAAAAAAAACCCTAAAAATCCTTTTTCAAATTAATTTCTTTTCTTAAATAGTTTGATTTAATTTTATTTAATTTTAATTAATCATCCCTTTTATTTAGGTCAAGATAAAACCATTTCATAATAACAAAAAAATCATTTCTTTTTCATTAGCACGCGTATATTAATACCCATTCAATATGGTTGTAATAGACTAATTAGGTTTACAATTCTTGCAATCCCCATTCAATTTGTACACCCCCCCCCCCCCCCACAAATGTTGTAATAACGTAGTAACTTTAAAATTCCGCAATTTATCGCTTTTATATAACACGTAGTAATTAGGGTTTGTATGGAAAGACTAAAACCAATACTTAGAAAACCCTAATTCAAGACAAAAACAAGCATGAAAACAATACACTTGCACACAAGCACCCCTAAGGTTATTCCACTTGGTTTCCTAATACAAAATGGCCATATTACACATACAAGGTATCTTAGTAAAAACAAGCAAATACAAGATCATAGTCCCTCGATGACGCTGTCTAAGTTGACTTACAAATGATCTTAGTCCCTCAAAAAGAATGCTAAGATACCTTGCAACATTGCTAATCATGGTTATACGATGACCCACACCCGTCCCGTTTATATCCAAAGATAGGGTTGCTTACCAAATCAATGGTAAGACAACAATTTCAAAGGAAAAGAAAATGAACAAGAAAGACATTTGAGTAGGTAGATTGCTCCTAATTACTTGCTCCATTTCAAAACAAACATCCTTGCTATTTTAAAAAAAAAGAATCACTTACACTTTCAAAACATCTTACAAAACTTGAAAACATTTTCAAAAGATTAACATCTTTGTATACATTCTTACGAATGAGAATCATTACAAAGATTGCCTAAACAATGGCCTCTTTAGAAAATACTTTCAAAAACCACACAAAGCATAAATTCAAACAAAAGCAAGTGATCTAGCAAGTTACCAAGAGCCCTTGGATAACCATGTATGAAAAGGGTGCTAATACCCTCCCTTTTCATAATCTACCCGCCGAACTCAAGAAATAATCTCAAAGGTCTTTTCTGTGCTTTTTCACCTTTCCTTTTGGATAAAAGAAAAGTCGGTGGCGACTCTTGCTAACCGCAATATTTGCGATAAAACGCAAAACACGCAAGTCAGTTCTCCAACCGTATCACACCCACAATCTTGCTTTTCACCCTTTTCATTTATTTTTTTTAGTTAATAATTTGTTAATTTCTTTTATTATTACTTTAGTTAAGTTTTATTAATGCCTCTAGCTAATTAGATAATTTTGATTAGTTAAATACTATTTGGGGATTTTTTTAAATTTTATTTTAGTCGACAATTTTTAGTTATTTTTCTTTACTTAATAAAACTCACACCAAAAAATATTAATTTTTTATTTTTTTTATTGCTTGGTTAATCTTGATACCATAGGTAACTTCTTGAGGCAATTAAATCCCGTTTCGATCGTCTTATGTTGAGAAAAACTTTTATTCCTTCAATTGCATAATAACATTATGGTAGACTTCCCCATTTAGACATTTTTTTTATTTTATAAGTAAAACTTATCCTTCCCAAATCAAAAATCCAAAAACATTTAACCATTATTCAAACTCATTAAAAATTGCAAAATACTCAACCAATTAAAACCTCCCCAAAAGGGTATGTTATCTCTGTTCTACCGGGACACCGGGTGTGTTAAAGTTGCCCACTAAAAACACCAACCAACATTTTTATAGAAGAACTACGGTGTTCTGATTCCTTCACTGGATACCTAGGCAAAGGGTTGCGAGACCCTTAAAAACACACTAATAAAAACCGTTTCTTTCCTCTTAGTAAGTATAGTTATAAATAAACACACCCTTAGAAACGAGCGAGCAAAATGGATCATGTTGATTACAATGAATGTGAGGGGTGCTAATACCTTCCCCTTGCATAACTGACTCCCTTACCCTTCCTCTTGGTTGCAAGACCATCTTATCCATCCTCTTGTTGTTTTCTCGATATTTATCCTTCCTTCGGGATAAATAAAGTTAGGTGGCGGCTTCGTGTTTTTTGTCAGTAGCTTCACGATGTGAGTTGTTAAGTAACCATTTGACGTAGATCCCGAGTACAAGCCAGAAGTCCCAGATTCTCTGCCTATGTCATTAGAAGATATAGACGATTTGAAGAATGCTTTGAAACAAGCTCAAAGGGAGAAGGAAGAACCAGAGCTTAACATTCATAACTTAACCAAGGAGAAAAGGAAAATTCAATGCATACTTGAATCAAAAGACAAAAAATTCAAAAAGATAGTGAGACATTTGAGAAGGAGAGTCTAAAGCGGAAATGTTTGACTAAAGGGCTGTTAAGTGCTACTTTAAACTTGGATCCCCACAACCAATAGTTGGAGGATGCTGCTAGTGAAATTTGGAGATTAAATCGATGGTATGAAAAGGCAATGCAGGATAAGAAGGTGATAGAAGAAGATCTTAGGGCTCATATCCAAAATTTGGCACAAGCTTCTTTAGATCAAGAAGAATACATGAAGTATCTTACCATCAAATTCCATGATAGCCAAGAATTATAGGTAGGGGAACACCTTAAAAGGATGATGACATAAAGGTTTCTCACCTTGACTTGTATTTTGTGATCATCTATGTTTTGTATTGATTAAATTTTAACTAGTAAATACAATGAATGTTTTCCCTAATTGATGATTATAGGTTAAAGCACAACACATTCCATCAAGTTGATCTATAGGTTCCGAAGTTTATTCCCATGCCTTCTTCAATAAATATTCATTGAGATTCAAGCTTCATCATTGAATATTTTTTGAAGTAATATCATGACAAAAGTCTATTATGATCTATTATTCCTTAAGTTTTCAAAAATAGTACAAATATGCAATGGTTGATTGGAGAAGTTTGACCTAATTGGACAAGTCTTTGATTTCTTGATCACAGGTGCATATCTCCATTAACTCTCAATGTTTATAAGTGGTTATGGTTTCCATGGTTTCTCATTATTATCCTCAACAACTTCTATTTACATGACAAAAGAATTTGTGCAAGAAGGTTTGTCAAAATTGAGAAGAGTTTCAAAGGCATTTTGTTGCTCTAGGAGCTAGGGTTTTGAACTTCTAAAGGTTATATCTTGCTCATATTTTGGTATTTTTGAGTGATTCCAAAAATATTCTTCTCTTCAAATGGTTATCAACAAATCACTTCAAAAGTTTCAAGAAAATTTTGTATGGTAGATACCTAAGGATGAAGAAAGATTACAAGTCCTCTAGATAGGCCATCAAGTTCCCTTATATGACTTTAAAAGATCATAACTTGGTCAATTTTTGTCTGCTTGAGCCCATTATTTTTCCACAATAATCTTAAACATGTGAAATTAAACTCTTCTTTTATGTGCTAAGCTTGTAAATGGATGGAAGAGGCCCTACGTATGCAAAAGATTATAGGTCATCTCATGAATTTTCACCAACTTCACCAAGTCATAACTTTCTCAATTTTTTGAGTTTTTAAATGGTTCAAGTCTCAAAATTTCATTCAAGAGGTCTACTTCATGCCATGTTTTTTGGTCAAGAGAAAATTTCAAATGGAAGGTCATGTTTGGATGCAAAACATTACAAGTCATTTTTGAAGAGAAAACATGAAATTTTCTAAGTATAAAAGTCAGCATCTTTTTACCAACTTTGACTCATCACAACTCTTAGATCAAACATCCATGAATTCCCATTATTTTCACATTGTAAAGCTTGTGATCTCATCTTTCTAAGGCTTCAATATTCATGCCCAAAGACTCCTTGAGTTGTGAATGGCATTGATTCAAAAATGGTACCTTGAAACTGAAGTTTCACTTCAAGTCAGAATTTGAAATTCATGTTGTGGCTTCTAAACATCAAATTAGCCAGCGTTTTTGGTCTAGACATGTTTAAACAACTTTCCAAAGTGAATTACATCCTTGAAACACAAGGATTGAGTGAGTTTTGATACTACACAGGTCACACACTCCTCATAACACCCTTTTCTGAGATTTTGAATTGCTATTTTTCCACTTCTAAATTTAATTTCTTCATTGATCTTTCATCCTTGAACTTCCCTGAAGCTAACAGAAGAAGAATTAAGTCATTAAGTGCTTAGAATCGTGCTAGCCAAGTCCATTGACAGAGCAACTTCATCTGAATTCGTTCAGGTAGTTTAAGGCATCGAATCTTCTAACTCAAATTACTGGAATGGTCTATGATGTTCACTGATGCTTGCTATTAACTCAATTTTGGTTAATCAATGCGTTTGATACTTTTATTTTAAATTTCAAAGTTTTCAAAACATCTTTGATCCTTTTCAAATTGAGTAAGTTGTTTATTATATGAATTTGGCACGAGGATATGGTTGTGAACATCTTGAAGAGACGCGTCTAATGATACCACTATGAGCGTCTAAATTTACGGATTTAAGGATTATGATTTCGCACTAGTTGCAGGGTAGTTGGAGGTTGAAGATGACCTACGCGGCCTCTTCAACCAATGAAAGCGTGACAATTAAAATGTTATAATTGGCTTGACTTTCATAACTTCAATGCACGTTTATTGACCATGGATCACCATACATCTTCGTTTCTGAGCCACTTGATATGCCAGCGTGTTTTAGTGAATTGGATCCTACGCCTCACATTATTTCTGATTTATTTATTTTTATAAAATTTGTTTAAAATTTGTTTTAATATCAAAAACTCATAAATCTTTTATTTTTTATCCAAAAATTATAAAAAAAATATACAAAAATACTTTGAATTATTTCTGACTATGTGAATATTTTTTCATATTTTTATTTTAAGGTTTGATACTTTTTCATAATTTTTACGTTGTTTGCTTTACTTTAATTGTTTAAAAAATACTTTATGACATTTTTAAATTCAGAGTTTCAGAAATTTTTTTAGAATATTATTCTGACTTATACTATTTTTGATCCGTTTTTTACTTATTTGAGTAATTTTAATTAGTTTAAAAAAAGTTTCTGACTTTAAAAAATTACCAAAAATTTTATAAAAATATTTGAGAGTATTTCTGATTTTTCTATGGTCATATTTAACTTTTCATGGATGTTTTAAATATAGTTGCTAATTTACCCTTTTATTTTCATTTAAAAACCATTTAAATTTTTTTTTCTTTATTTTTAAATACAATTTTATTTTATATATATTCTGGTTGATCTTGGACTATGAGATTTTGATCACGAGCTTCATTAACATCATTGTATCTTGGGTGTTGAGTTTAACTCCACCAAAATGGATGGATGATTTTAATGATGGCTTGATAAAATTGTTGGTTCAAATGTGGTTTGATTCTTATCCCATCCCTCTTCATCTTATACTCTTTTTGTTGTGCAGGTTATTATGATTACATGCTATGTCTGTGATTGGGAATTCATCTGTATACAACCGTTACTCTACCCAATTTTTGTGATTACTTAATGCAATTGAAGCTTCGTTTTCTTAAGAGGTTTATCATCTTTTCTTGTTTGGTTTCAAATCCAAAGGATGGGAATTCTACATTGACTCAGTGTGTAAAGTGTTGGCTTCTTGTTGGTTAGAAGGTTCTTTTCCCTAGCTTTTACCTTATGCTTTAAGATAGCCCCTTCATCTCCTCTCATCTTCTTTAATTTCAAAAATATCCTCCCTCCTTTTGGAAAACTCTTCTTGTTTTTAAACTTGAACCTCTTTCATAATAAACTTGGACTTAGGTCCATGCATTTTCAAAAATATTTTCTTAATCAAATTTAAACAATTTAATAATACTTTGACATTTTTGTGAGAAGACTAAAATTCAATCAATCTCATTCAAACCATTTTGCCACTTTGGCTTTTTACCTTAAAAATTTTCTCAAAAGATTATACTCTTACCAATTCTTGTAGTGATGCGAGCTGTTATACTTCTATGATATGTAGTGAAGTGAGATATTTTCCACTTGGGTGTTGAGTGAAGCTTTGTTGATTTTAATATCCAAGCTATACCCTCCACTTTGAGATGATGCAAATTCTCGTTTCTCATAATCGTCGATAGTAAGTATATTTTCCACTCGGATACGGTGGTGATGTCTTATCTCTTAAAATTAATCAACACACTTGTGTTTTAAAACTTTTAAAGGTGAACTACGAGTACCCTGATCTCCTATTGCATGGATGGTGGTACGTAGGCACTTAAGGTTCACAACCGCGGAGGATGCAAAAATTGTAAAAAAATACTTCTTTTCTCATCTGCACCATCTATTTTCTATACAAAATAGTTAGCTAAAATACACAAATTTACAAAGAGGTTCCTGCGGAGTATCGTAGATATTTAGGGTGCTAATACCTTCCCTTTGCATAACCAACCCCCGAACTTAGATTCTCTCCCCCTCTTTTTGGGTTATTCTCTCTTTTCCAATTCCTTTGGAAACAATAAAGCACGGTGGCGATTTTTATTTTGATCTATGCAAGTCAAGTCAATCTAATGGCTTAATATCACCATTTCTACCGCTACAGTGTCTCTTTCAGATTTTATGATTTGGTAACTATTGGAGAAAGGATTGTAGTTGGAATAAAAAGTGGAAAAATACAAGGGGGTCATCTGGTTCCCCTTATAATGCAAAAATACACGTTCTTAACTTCTCGAAAAAGAATGAAGGAGAAATTAATGTTGTAGACTCACAACCAAGGGCACAACAACAATTAATAATTCCACGAGAACAACAACAGAACAAATTTGAAAGGCCACCAAGAAAGTCTGACCCATTCCTTATGTCACCTAGTCAATTATAACAACACTTGGTCAAGGCGTATTTTGTAGAGCTAAGACCTCTAGCTCCTCCAATCGGGGCACCCCCACCAAAATACGATGCCAATTCTAGATGCGAGTATCATGCCAATTCTCCCTAGCATACTATATAAAAATGTTAGGCCTTCAAACATAAAGTTCAAGATTTGTTGGATTCTCAGGATATCAATTTTGATAAACCAAATGTCAAGTTAAACCCCATGCCTCCGCATGGTGGACTAACAATAAATGTGATTGAAGTAGTCACTGACTTTAGGGCAGCCAAATGAGTAAAGGCCCCAATAATTTTTTTGAAGGAATATTTGTTGTAGTGTGGGTTCCTCTTAGAACATAATGAATCTTTTGAAAAGACAATGCAAAAATTGGTGGACCAGGGGATAGTCCAGATTGGATCATACCCTAAAGGAGAATATGTAGCTACGATTGAAGGAAGTACAAAGAAGCCATTGATAATTCCTTGCCAAGGGCTGAACCTTAATAAGAAGACTCTTGTGAGTCCATGAGGAAAATCAACAAAAACACCAATAATGAATCCAAGACAAACTCTGAGGATACCAGTAGTTCCAAATGCTATGATGGTAGTTAGAGGGATATCTCCTACCCCTTATGAAAGTGAAAAATCATTACCATGGAGTTTTGATTCTATTGTATACATCAATGGTTTAAAGCAAGAATGTGAGTTGTCGTCAAGTCAAGGACCTACAATTTAAAATATAGTAGGAACAAGTGGCATGACTCGCAGTGGTCAAATATTTTGCTCCGAACCTTAAAAGAAGAATGATGTTATCGTAAAAAATAAAAATGATACGTTGGTGAAAGATAAAGGAAAAGCAGTGGTGGAGGCAAGTCAAGAACAAAAGCCTTTGAGCAAGAACTTTACTAAGCAAGAGGCAGAAGAATTTTTGAAAATAATAAAAAAAAGTGATTATAGGGTGGTGGATCAGATTCACCAAACCCCAACCAAAATTTATATACTCTCGTTGATCATTAATTGGAAGCGCATCGAGACTCACTAATGAAGGTTCTGAGTTCTTCCCATGTCGCAGTGGAAACCAATTTGACAATATTGTAGCAAATTTAACGTCTAGATCCTCTGTGTTTTAATGTCAGTGAGTTACCTTCGCAAGGCCGAGCTCACAACAAGGCATTGCATATATCCATTTAGATAGGTACTGTAAGCCTGTCCAGGGTACTCACGGATACTGGTTTTTCCCTCAATGTATTACTAAAATCTAGTATAATGAAGTTATGCTAGATGGCGTTGTAATAAGGCCCAATTCTATGATAGTTAAAGCTTTTGACGATTCTCAAAGTTCAATATTTGGAGAAGTGGACCTTCCTATCAAGATCGACCCACGTATGTTCTATATCACTTTTCAAGTCATGGATATAGAACCAGCACATACATGTTTACTCGAGCGACCCTGTACTCATGCAGCAGGGGCAGTCACTTCAACTTTACATAAAAAATGAAGTTCTTCGTTGAAGGAAGATTGGTCATAATCGATGGTGAAGAGGAAATCTACGTAAGTCACATAGAATCCTACAGGTATATCAGTGCGGATGAATATTGTATAGCCACACCATTTCAAGTCTTAGAGGTTACCTCAATGGTAACCCTACTGGTGGAGAAAAACAAGAAACCTACTGTGACTTCGTGGAGATATTTTCAAATAGCAGTGGAAAGTGGTGCCTCAAAAGGTTGGGGAAAGCTCTTGAAAATACTTGAGAAGAAGAATCGTTTTGGTTTGGGTTAAGAATTATCAAAGGCTGCTTCAAAACGCAAAGCGCAATTCCCTCCAATCCAGGAGACCTTCATCAACAAAGTAGTAGTGCATGGCGGACATGTGGCAATGATATCTGACAAGAGCAACATCAAAAGGGCATATGATTTCATCCATGAATGCGCCCCAGGAGAAGAACTCAAGAATTGGATAGATGTGGAGATTCTAGAGATCTTTTTCTTTCCAAATTAAAATTTATTGTTTTGAAAGAACCTATGTCAAGCCTGAGGCATACGGGTTGCTTGTAAGGGTCTCCCAATTTCTTTTAGACAATATTCATTATTAATAAAAGTTATATTTCGCATTCAATTAAGATCCCTGTCTTTCTCTTGTATTTATCTCTTATACTTAAAAATGAAAATACTTTTCTTCATATGCATTTTCCAAATCCACATACTAAAAACTGCACCCAAAACATGATAAAATTTTGATATCTGATAATGTTACTGCTGATATCTAACATAATTTTGATGCACCCATCAACCAAGAGGGAAAGGAAGATGATAAGGATCTTGAACTTTCTAAAGAATTGGCTAGGGAGATAGAACAAAAAGCTGACAATATACAACTATATAAGGAATCCATTGAGACTATTAACCTTTGCACAAAAGTAGATTCGAAAGAGATCAAGCTAGGGGCAACATTGGAGAAAAGTGTCAAAGAAATACTGATCAAATTACTACATGAATATGTGGATATATTTTCCTAGTCTTAAAGAGATATGCATGAATTTGATACAGACATTGTGGTGCACAGACTGCCTCTCAAGGAAGGTTTCTCTCCAGTTAGGCTGAATCTCAGAAGAACACTTCCAGACATGTCCGACAAGATTCTAGAAGAGGTCCTTAAAAAATTTGACGTATGGATCTTAGAAGTTGTAGATTATCCACCTTGGATAGCTAACATCGTACCAGTACCCAAGAAGGATGGAAAAGTACACATGTGTGTAGATTATTGGGATCTGAACAAAGAAAGTCCCAAAGATGATTTCCTGTTACCTCACATAGATGTTTTGGTTGATAATACTAGCTCTTATAGGAAGGATTACCCGATGTAAGATGTTACTATCAGAATATGACATCCAATACGTTATTCAAAAGGCCATCAAGGGTAGCATATTGGCCGACCATCTAGCTCATCAGCCAATACCAGAGTATCAACCAATGAAATTTGACTTTCCATACGAAGATGTCATGGTTATAGGTGACTACGAAATACCAGAGCCCGACGAAGGACCTGAACCAGGGGTACGTTGGACACTCATGTTTGATGGGGCTTCATATGAACTGGGGCACGACATTGGGGAAGTTTTGACTTCTTTGAAAACTTTTCACAAGCCTTATAATACAAGGTTATGTTTTGACTGTACCAACAAGATTGCTGAATACAAAGCTTATATCTTGGGGCTGGAAGCTGCTATCGATCTAAGAATCAAACATCTCGAAGCATTTGGAGACTCAGTGTTGGTTATATAACTGGTCAATGTTGAATGGGACACAAACCATCCCAAATTGATTCCATATTGGGATCATGTTTTGAAGCTAGCTACACAATTCACTGAGATTACCTTCAGTCATATCCCACGAGAAGAAAATCAGATGGTAGATGCCTTGACAACTTTATCAGCCATGTTCAAGGTGACTTGGTCGAATCAAAAACAACACATTACAATCAGAAATTTCGAATAACTAGCACATTTCCTTGCTATTGAAAAAGGACCAGATAACAAGCCTTGGTTCTATGACATTAAGAGGTACCTTGAGAAACAAGACTATCCAGAAAATGCTTTTATCCTTGATAAGCGAACTCTGCGGAAGCTAGCATCAAAATTATTTGAGTTGTGATGTGTTATACAAAAGAAACTACGATATGGTGTTACTCAGGTGTGTGGATAAAATAGAAAGTAGATACACTTATGAGACAAATCCATGAGGGCACATTTGGGACACATACAAGTGGACATACCATGGCTAGACAAATCCTGCGAGCGGGTTATTATTGGTTAACAATAGAAACCGATTGCTACCATTATACAAAGACATGTCAAAAATGCCAAATATATGCCGACAAAATGAATGTGCCACCAACTCCTCTGAATGCCATGAGTTCTCCTTGGCCATTTTCGATGTGGGGAATTGATATGATAGTCATGATCGAACCAAAAGCATCTAATGGACACCGGTTCATACTAGTTGCCATTTATTACCTCACCAAATGGGTGGAAGCGGCATCCTACGCAAATGTGATAAGTCAAGTGGGTACTCGATTCATCAAGAAAAATCTCATATGCAGATATGGGGTCCCAAGCAGAATCATTACAGAAAATGGATCCAATATGAACAACAAGATGATGAAAGAATTATGCGATTGTTTCAAGTTCGAGCATCATATTTCCTCATTGTATCGACCCAAGATGAACAGGTCTGTTGAAGCTGCTAATAAGAACATCAAGAAAACCATTCATAAAATGGTGAAGACATACAAAGATTGGCATGAAATGCTTCCCTTTGATCTACATGGCTATCGTACTTTCGCACGAACGTCAATAAGTGTGTCTTCTTTCTCTCTGGTACATGGCATAGAGGCGATACTCCCAGTTGAAATAGAAATTCCATCACTTCGAGTTCTAATGGAAACAAAGCTTGAAGAAGCAGAGTGGGTTCAAACGTGACTTTATCAGCTAAACCTCGTTGAAGAGAAATGCTTGACGGTCTTGTGCCACAATCAATTATACCAAAAGCGGATGAAGAAAGCATTTGACAAGAAAGTTCGTCCTTGAGTGTTCAAAGAAGGGGATTTGGTGTTCAAGAAGATTCTACTACCTAGTCTTGATTCATGTGGTAAATGGACACCCAACTATGAAGGTCCATATGTGGTAAAATCGACATTTTCTGGTTGTGGCCTCATCCTCACAACAATGGATAGAGAAGAACTGCCACATCTGGCGAATTCAGACGTAGTCAAAAATACTATGTATAAAAAGCTCGCTAAGTTCAGACCCTAAACGGGCGACTTAGGAAAAAGGAGCGTCCTGGTGGATTAAAAAATCCTAAAGGGCGATTTAGGCAAAAATTAAGGACATACACAACAAAATTTTATCCCGATGGAATGAAAACCCAAAAGGGAGATCTAGGAAAAAGTTAGGGATCTCATTCAGAAATAAAGAAAAAAAAGACTGCAATCTAAGAACCACGACTACGACCACAAAGGAAGGGATTGATCTAAATTTTTTGACTCAGAAGCAAAGGAGATTCGAACTATCGAAAGGATATTGGGGAAACAGTAGTGACAATTATCAATTTCATTGCGATTTTCAGTTTTAAAACTTTCTGTAATTACCTCTTTTAAGGAATTGCATCTTGTACTGTCCCCTATTCAGAGGAATATTTATCAATAAAACATTTACTTCTTCAATCTTTAATATTTACTTTTTTTGACTTGTTTGGAAATTGCTACGATTATTTTTGTGAATATTATGTTGAAATCAATTTGGGGATTTGACAAATAAAAGCATTTGATATAACATCAAAAAAGAATTTTGGTTAAAAAACATCAAAAATAAAATCCACACTCAGGTCCACGCCTACATCCACGCCTATGTCCATGTCCACCCCTGCGTCCACAACTACTTCCATGCCTAGGCCTGTGCCTGCGATACCAATATCAAGATCTTGCTGACACCTTTCATCTTGTTTAAATTAATTCAAAAATACCGCAACAATGCAATGTTGAGGAGTCGATAAGACAAAACCATTGTTTTTAAAGGAGAGAATATCGAAAAACACTTCTCATTACATTTGGGGCATGTGCACACATTTGGCGCATATCTAAACTTTTGGGGCATACACAAAGTACTTAATACATACACAACCGGTAAAACTCTGATCTTATCTTTGATATGGCTATCTAAGATTTGGTCACCAAAACACTTTTCAATCATCTACCCCCTAGGTTGTGGCAGGTGTGCAGATTATCAGGTTCATATTATTTATTCCCTAGGTAGTAATGAATATGTGAATCTATCTTTGTGGCGTTTATCCCCTAGGTTGTGGTAAACACACAAACTCTTTAAATATTTATCCCCTACGTTGTGATAGGTATGCAAATTTTCACGGTTATACTATTCATACCCTAGGTTGTGATGAATAACATAAGCCCACCCATTATGTCGTTTATCCCTTAGGTTGTGATAAATACACGAGTTCAACCTCGTATTGTTTACTCCCTAGGTCATAGTAAACATTGCGAAATCCGTATAATTCATTGCATCAGTCTCCATGCAAAAGTATGTTATCAAACTTTATTTTATTCATCCCCTAGGTTTTAATGAATAGACAAAATTTGCATCATAAACTTACTATATTAGTCTCAAAGCATTAGTAAATCAAATTTTCAAACTTGTATTATTTTACCTTCTAGGTTATGGAAAATATACAAAAATCTACAATCTCTTTTAGATATCGACGAGTTATCCGCGTCATCTTATCTATGTCAAAACAAAAACTTTTTGTTCAAACTCTGGTGAGATGATATATCATAATCTATGACTCTTTTTTTCATCTTCATGGCAACGTTGTACATTGCATCCATATAATCTTTCGGACAAATTTTGGGGTTTTCCATTATTTAATAAACTTCAAATCAAAAGGTAATTAAATAGGGGCTGCTGTAATACCCCAAATATGCCCTACTAATTCTTAATCATTTTTATCAAGTTCTAGAGCTATCATTTACTTTATAACTTATTGTTATCAAATTCATATATATATATATATATATATATATATATATATATATATATATATATATATATATATATATATATATATATATATATATATATATATATATATATATATATATATATATATATATATATATATATATATATATATATATATATATATATATATATATATATATATATATATATATATATATATATATATATATATATATATATAGGGCATAAAAGTATACGTAGGCATACGACTAAAATCATGGCGAGTTCTTTTAATAAAAATTAAAACCCTATTTCTCAAATATCGCGCTTCTAAACCCTAGTAACCTTGTGAACAAGGTAGATGAGGGGTTCCTAACACCTTCCCTTCGTCTAAGAACGAGTCCAACAGCTTATAATCTTTGTCTGTGAAATTAGGGTTTCCTATTAGATTCTCATCCTAAAGATAAAAACTAGTAGTGGCGACTCTCATTTAAAACCGGTTACAACAGACTGACCTACTCTGATACAACTAATGTAACACCCTTCTAAAACCCACATATAGTTTATAAATAAATTATTTTAAACAACAACACAAGGGTGTCACACATCATAAAAAAATACATAAATTAATCTTGCTCCGTAACATGAGTTTCCATAAAAATTAAATTAAACATTTTAATTTACCTGAGATGTTACACAACATCCAAAACACATCTGATAACTTACCTGGGATGTTACACGACATCCAAAATACATTTGAATAGCAATGCAGCGGAATACGATTAAAAAATATAATCCAACATATAAGTAAATATGCCATTGGTCTCATAAAACTATTTCCAGCTTAAATCAACATAAATAAGAGTGTTATAAATGTTTTACTCTCAACAACAAAAAACATAGGTTCAAAAAATGATAAACATAGTAAATAACACAAAATGGTTCTCATCCCGATGTTACATGATCAAAGCAAGACCCTTCAAAAAAATAAACGACACTAAATGGAAGACACTTCAAGAGTTGTCGTTCAACTTACTTCATCAACGCTACTTCTGAGTATTTTCACATTACCCACATGGAGATACCATTCAAACAGAAGGGGTTAGTAATCATAATAAGTTATAAAAGGTATAAGAGAAAAGTAAACTTCAACAAATTCAATCTACAATTAACAACATCAATACAACATATACTCACACCTCCATTCATTATATATATATATATATATATATATATATATATATATATATATATATATATATATATATATATATATATATATATATATATATATATATATATATATATATATGTATATATATATATATAGCTCACGGATCATAATCGTCACAAATTTTCACAAGAATCACATAACATGTCTGAAGTAGTATTATCACATCATAGTTCATCAACAAGACTAAAGTAATGTCACATAGGATGTTAATGCAACAACACCGACACGATGCATGTGGTACCATAACATGAACACTTAGGTTCATTTCACTTAATGATTCCCACCATAGGATTGATTCCCTCTTGAAATCGGAGTACACCAAATCGCTACCATAATCATAGGTAGCACTTCACTAAATCCTCAGACGAAGGATTTAGCTACTCGCACTCAAACCATCACCATTGGAAATGAGGCCACAACATAATTCAAAACATAAGTTCCACAACATGGATGCATGGATGCTCAATTATGCATCAACAACAACAACACACATAGGTTCGACTTCAACTAGTCAGGTGTGTCTTCAGCAACATAATCATCATCAACATAACATACAACAACACACATATGTTCGACAATTTAGCAACAATGACACAACAACATCATACTCAAATTACACATAGTTTATCACATCATTATCATACAACATTAGTACATAACACAAAGATTCATTAATAAAACATATAATTCTAATCAAACTCTGAGTATACTACCACTGTATAAGAAATTCCATTAGCTTTCTAATGCTTCAAACGGAATTTTTCATTTGGACTTACAGTTTAAAAGTTATGATAGACACGGTAATTGGCCAAAACAAAACAATAGGAGCAACCAATTATAATAAGTGACAATCAATTATTCACCTTTAAAAACACTTTTCACCCTTTTTCCACAACTACAATCAGTTTTTATGGGTGACAATTGATTGTCTTGGCTACTGTAAGTTAAATTTGTCATTTTTCTTTCAAAATATCAACTGGTTAACCCATGGCACAATCGATTTATTGTTGTGACTTTTTCCCAAAATTTTTCTTTTGTTGTTACATACCAGTAACCTTAATTCTTAATCCTTCCAAACACACCCTAACATCTAATTAGCTTATTTAAGGTTTCTAACACATTGAATCAAATTGCTATCTTGATTTCATCATGTATTCATCAATTATCATCAAATATTTCATAGGTTTCATCATCAATCAAGAGAAAGTAAAATCCTATTCCACCCTTCACTCATGTCAATCAAAATTGAAAATCATTACCTACCCTTAATTTGTTATTCCTACCAATTGACGCAATTTTATCTTGAATTCCTCTTATTCTACCTCTAGCCAATTTTCCTAATTTGCTCAAACTCTCTCTCAAAACACGCACTGACACCTTCAGGTTCTCTAATTCCTTATTTTATTCCAAACCTAATTCCTCTAATTAGGCTTTTCCTTTCTTACCCTTAAATATCCTTATATTTCCCCTAATACCCTCATTTCTCTTAAAATCTCCAATTTTTATTTTATTTATTAATAATTATCATTAATTCTCTTATTTTCTCTACAACATATTATTCTCCAACTAAATTTCCTATTTTATTTTATTTTATTCTAATTATCCTAAATATTATTCTCTTATAATAATTGATTAAAATCAACTAAATCTAAATAATGTCTACATTATCTATACTCCCACCAACACTCAACAATAAGACATAATACACATATATTCACCAATTATATAATCAAAAGCATATAACTCGCTTAATAGTTAAATAAAACTCTACTAAATTCAATGAAATTAAATTAATCATTCATTTGATAACCAACAAAATAAAAGATCTATAGAAAAGTTCTTTCCTTCTTAAAAGAAAACAATGATCAACATGTCCACCCACATGTTACAACATACTGACATACATGATGTAACTTTAACTTAATTCCAATCCTCATCATGGATTTGTCATTAATGAGGTGAGCATGGTCATATAAATCCTTTTTGTTGCAAATTATATGTAGTTCAAAAATATTCAGCTCATTTCAAGGCTAATTAAGTAAGTAAAAAGAGAAGTTCCAAAGATAGGGAGGTCAACCTTATAGCTCATACTTCATTAAGATCTTCAACTAGGGAAGACTGGTACTTTGATAGTGGATGCTCTAGACATATGACAAGGGTTCAAAAATTGTTGGTAAATATCAAGTCTCAGTCCACAAGATCTGTGATATTTGGTGATGGATTCAAAGGTAAAATCAAGGGAGTTAGAAAATTATTGTGTGATGACTCTCCTAGTCTAGAAGATGTTCTTCTGGTGGACAGACTAACTGCTAATCTTATCAACATCATTAAATTGTGTGGCCAAGGACTGTTAGTCAATTTTTCAAAGTGAGAATGTCTGGTAAAATATGATAAAAATGTTGTTCTGATGAAGGGCATAAGGTCTAAAGACAACTATTATTTGTGGGAACCTCAAAAATGCTTACTCTTCCATATGCTTAATAACCAAAGTGAATAAAGTGAAGTTAAGGAACCAAAAGCTTGGACACCTTCATCTCAAAATAATGAAGGAAATCATATCTGAAGGAGCCATTAGAGGATTTCCAGAACTCAAGGTTGAGGAAAGAGAAGTTTATGGTGAGTGTGAGATTAGGAAGAAAACAAAGATGTCACACCCAATGTTACAATATAAGACAACTTCCAAAGTGCTAGAACTTCTTCACATGGATTTAATGAGCCCAATGCAGGTAGAAAGCTTGGATGGAAAGAGGTATGTCTATGTGGTTATAGATGATTTTTTAGGGTATACATGGATGAACTTCAATGGAGAAAAATTAGACAATTTTGAGGTCTTCAAAGATCCGTGTCAAAGGATTTAAGAGGAGCAAAATAGTGTGGTTGTTAAGATTATAAGTGAACATGGCAAGGAGTTTAAGAATGAAAAATTTTATGAATTTTTCACTTCTAAAGGTATCAGTCATGAATTTTATTTTTACATCACTTCTAAGCAATATGAAAATGTTGAGCAAGTGGCTAGGGCTATACAAGAATCAGCTAGAGTCTTGCTTCATGCTAAATAATTACCATTGTCGTTTTAGGCTGAAGCCATGAATAATGTTGGCTATATTCATAATAGGGTCTCTTTGAAGGAAGGTACTTCAACTACTCTCTATGAGTTATGGAAAGGAAGGAAGCCTACATTAAAATATTTTCATATTTTTAGAAGTGTTACATCTTAAATGATAGAGAACAATAAGTTAAGATTGATCCCATAAGTGATGAAGGGATATTTCTGGGTTACCCTTCAAACAGAAGAGCTTATAGAGCTTTTAACTCCAGAACTAAAGCTGTTATGAAATCCACAAGTGTGATGATTAATGATTCAATCACTGAAAGAGAGATGGATGTCAAAGAAAATGTTGGAACATATTTTGTACAGACTGAGGAGTCAAGAAAAGAAGTAATTTAACATTGAAGGTCTCTCTAAGAAAATTCAGATAGAAAAATCCAAGGAACTCAATACAGGACACATTGAAGAAGTGACCACCACTGGATCCAATGAGGAAATATCAAATTCATGTTTTATCGCTAAACTTGAACTTAAGATAAGTCTTATTGTTCAAGAGAAGGAAAACTTGAAATATATCATTGGTACAAGTTTATGTGGTAAGAAGTAAATATATGCTTCTTGGTTGTTAGTTGCAGCTGAACATGGTTTTAAAAAAAGAAATAGTTGCTATAAACTAATATGGATGAAGCAAATGTTGAAGAAGTATAATGTCAAACAGGATGTCATAACATTACATTATGCAGATCTGAGTTCTTTCAAATATATCATTCAACATAGCTGGAACAAGAATTTTGATAACCATATTCATCTTATCAAGAATATAGTTCATGACAAGGTTATTACTCGGGTGCATGTGGACTCTAAGAAACAATTGACTGTTATGCTTACTAAATGATTATATGCAAATAAGTATGAGAATATGAGGAGTAAGCTAGGAATCTGCACTATTGAGAAGTTATAGCAATTATAGGTATGGAGGAATGTATTAAATATTGTGTCTTTCCTCTATGTTCTGAGGCATGATATGCCTAAGTTAATTGCTAGTGTTAAACCTGTCAAAGGGTGGAACAAAATATCTTTGCAAGGAAAAAAGGATGGTTTGAAGAATACATGTTCTAAGATGGTGGCAAGGAAGTCCAGTGTCAACACTTCTAAAATATGTGACAACAGGAAAGAGTGTTGAAGGGTCGTTGATAGGGGTAAGAGGTGGAATATTACCTTAAGACCAATTAATACTTGTGTCTTTCCACCCATAAATGTTTGTTTCCATAAAATTTTGTGCTTTCATCTGTTGTTTATGCTTGTTTTCTTTTGTGTGCTTCCAATTTTTATTTTACATTTACTCTATTTTTGTTAATTTTTGGCTAAAAAGGGGGAGTAAATTGTTAGTGTGTCTTTGTTTGTCGTGATATCATGTCACATGTCTTGACATGTTGACTAACATTGTGATAGGATTTTCCTATTGCTAAGGGAAGAGTAGTCTATTGTGGTTTCTTGCTTTATGCAACTATTTAAGGGGATATGATTATCTACCATGTTTATTGGTGCTTTTGCTGCTGTTATTGCTGATGGTGGTATGTGCGCGTGATGTCTTACCAGATGTTTTGACATCTTACCTGATGTGTTTTTGGAGAACCTTGGTTTTCTCAAGTTATGTCTATTTATTGTGAGGCTTATTTATATTCTTCTGCTAATGCATGTGCCTCTGATGCGTGAACTTGGATAGTTAATATTTGGTAATTTGTATTTTCTGGTGATTTGGATTTTCCCTTGAGGGGGAGTATTGATCATGTGTGACAGGGGGAGTAATGGACCTGTCTGAAGCTGCTCAGTACACTGCTTTGTTACTAAGCTTTTAAGATGTGTTTTAGTCTCTTGTGCTACTGTTGAGCTGTGTTGTATGATGTCAGACCAAATATCTTGGCATTTGTCTTCTAGAGTTTGAAGAAGAGTGTGTGTTTGAGGTTGGGTCTCTCTGTAGTTGTAATATATCTCTAATATATTTTTATGTTTGTAGTTTGTACAAAGTTTACATGTTTTTCATGTAGCTTGTGTTTTGTTTATGGTTTTATTCCTCTTCTCTAGATTATTTGTGCAAAGTTTGTATTAGCCAAAAATTTTCAAAGGGGGAGATTGTTAGGTCTGTGATTTTATGATTGGAAACAATTTTGGTAAAACACGTTTCATATGGGAAAACTTGTATCACAGCCAGATGTTGAGCAAGATGTCATAACATCTTGAAAAACTAGTATAGTAAAGTCTACTGTTACTATTTTTGATAGATGTTCTGACATGCTATACCAGAACATCCGAACAGTACAATTGTTTAAATCCTTGAAGATTTGATTGTATAATATGAGATTACGGATAATTTTAGTTCTCATATAGACGTAGCTAAGCAAGGATATTTTAGGAAAAAAGCATATTTGATTTGGATTCATAAAAAGGATCTTGGAGATTTTTTAGGAAACTTTGAAGATTTGTTCTTCTTTTGTGGAGAATATTTTGCACGTGATTTACAACTGGAAGATTTGATAAGTCCTTGATTTCTTAATCACAAGTTCATATCTCCCTCAATTATCAATATTTGGAAGTGGTTATGGTTGCTATTGTTTCTCATTATCATCATCAACAACTTCAATTTACATGACAAAAGTATTTGTGCAAGAAGATTTGTCAAAATTGAAAAGAGTTTCCAAGGCATTTTGTTGCTCTAGGAGCTAGCATTTTGAACTTCAAAGGGCTATATCTTGCTCATATTTTGGTATTTTTGAGTGATTCCAAAAACATGCTTCTCTTCAAAGGGTTATCAACAAATCACTTCAAAAGTTTCAAGAAAATGTTTTGTGGAAGATACCTAATGATGAAGAAAGATTACAAGTCCTCTAGATAGGCCATCAAATTCCCTTATGTGACTTCAAAAAATCATAAATTGGTCATTTTTATCTATTTGAGCCTATTACTTTTCCACAATAATCCGAAGCATGTGAACTTCAACTGTTCTTTTATGTGTAAAGTTTGAAAATGGATGGAATATGTGCTAAGGATGCAGAAGATTATAGGTCATCTCATGAATTTTCACCAACTTCACCAAGTCATAACTTTCTCATTTTTTGGAGATTTTAAATGGTTCAAGTCACAAAATGTCATTCAATAGATCTACTTCATGCCATATTTTTTGGTCAAGAGAAAATTTCATTCGAAGTCCATGTTTGGATGCAAAACCTTATAGGTCACTTTTGAGGGAAAAACTTTGAGATTTTCTAAGTACAAAAGTCAACCTCTTTTTCTAAACTTTGACTCATCACAACTCCGAGATCAAACATCCATTAATTCCTATTCTTTTCACATTGTAAATCTTGTAATCTCATCTTTCTAAAGATTCAAGAATCATGCCCTAAGACTCCTTGAGTTATGAATGCCATTGATTAAAAAGTGGTACCTTGAAACTGACGCTTCACTTCAAGACATAATTTGAAATTCATGTTGTGGCTTCTAAACATCAAATTAGCACATGTTTTTGGTCTAAGCATGTTTAACCAAGATGCCAAAGTGGATTAGAGCCTTAAAACACAAGGATTGAGTGAGTTTTCATGCTAAACAGATCACACATTCCTCATGTATCAGGTTCACACGATTTCCCTCCAAACTTTATAATTTCACATGCTTGAGCATCCCACTTGTTTCCCTATAAATAAAGGATCATACCTCATTCATTTTATCAAGCTTAGAGAGCCAGAATCACCCTTTCAAACGTCATCTTGAACCCACTTTTCTACAACTTTGAATTTTCTTTTACAACTTTCTTCAATCCATTTTCTTTGTCAATTCATCATCCTTGAACCTCACTAAAGCTAACAGAAGAAGAACCAAGCTCTAAGACTTCCTAAATCGTGCTAGCTAAGTCATGTTTTAGAGCTCTACATTTGAACTTCAATAGGTAGATTCCTTCTTCAATTCTATCAAACTTTGATACTGTTATGAAGCTCTCATCATACTGATTCTAGTTACAACATTTATTTTCAACTGGAAGTGAGTTTTTGGCCATGAAATTTAAAATCCCTTTTCAAATATTTCCATCCAAAATGACTGAGCTACACCTTACATAAATTTGTCGCTAGGGTACCATTGGAATCGTCTTAAAGAGACGAAGCAAATGGTATCAGTCTCTAGCTCTGATTTTACCATTTCAGGGACCTGAAATTGGCGTGGCTGGAGGTTGAAGATGACCAACGTGTCATCTCTCAATCAATGATGGTGTGCCACACATTTTTTTCAAATCTGATTTAATTAAGGATTCAATGTTTTATTCACTAAGGACCATGATATGCACAACGTGTCTAATCCATTGGATTAGCTTACTAACGCGTCTTGACTTTCATCCATTGGTCTATATTTTTTTGACTTTATTTTTTATTTCTGATTTTATATTTTATTTGTTTTAAACATAAAAAATTCATAAAAAATTCGTTTTAACTTCAAAAAATCTATAAAAAAATTCTTAAAAAATACTTTTCATTTTTCTCTTTCTGATTATTATTTTTTCATTATTTTATTTTGTGTTTTGATATTTTTTAAAACTTTTACTTTATTTGAGTTGTTTTAAATGTTTAAAAATACTTTTGAACATTTTTAAATTCCGAAAAATTCATCAATATCATTTCTCTTATTTCTGATCTTCTGAATTTTTTTTAGAGTTTTATTCTGACTTCTACTATTTTTGATCTTTTTTCTTCTTATGTGAGTAATTTTAATTAGTTTAAAAATAATTTGACTTTAAAAAATTACCAAAAAATTTATAAAAATATTTGAGCTCGTTTCTGATTTTTTCTATGGTCTAATTGAATTTTTCTTGGTTGTTTTGAATATAGTTGTTATTTTAGCCTTTTATTTTCATTTAAAAAACCATTTTAAAAATATTTTTCTTTTATTTTTGTATAACTTTATTTTGTATGTATTCTGGTTGATCTTGGACTATGAGATTTTGATCATGAGCTTTATTAACATCATTGGATCCATGGTGTTGAGTTTAACTCCACAAAAAATGGTTGAATGATTTTAATAATAACTTGATTAAATTTTTGGTTCAAATGTGGTTTGATTCCCACCCCATCCCTCTTCATCTTATCCCATTCTTACTTGTACTAAATTTTATTAGAGAATGATTTACATACCATTTCTCTAAACATATGGAACATAGATTGCTATTGTTCGGCCTCAAACTAGGTGCAACTTCTATATAAGTCCACTTACAATTGCTTAACATAACGCTAAATTTTGTCCTGATTCGAGAAATGATCATTCGTGGCCCAAACCCATGATTGTAAGCCCAAGTATGTTAATTTGAATCCTTTGATCCAATAACTTTGAGATTCATTGTTAGGAGGCTTTGGTCTTATCAATCCTCTAATGAATCTTCATAAGCTTTGGTCAAAGTGAATCACTTAAACATCGTTGATCATTTATGGTTTCCTTGAGAATTTTAAATAAATGATATACTTGACAAGAAGCAAGTGAAACTTGTTGTTGAGAGGCTTTGATTTTATCAATCTTCTAATGAGTTTCAAAATGGTAATTTAGCTAACCTCTAATTTCTAACAATTGACTTTATTTTGTGCATTTACGTTATGCTCTCTACTTTAGGCACATTTATTTTAGCATTTACATTTCATGCTATTTTCATCTTTTCTCACTTGAGCATTTACTTTTGTGTCATTTTTATTTTTCCTCAATTTAGTTGTTTCATTTCTTTTTGAAGATACTTAATAATCAAGTTGAACCATAAAAAAACTTTAATGTTACTTGGAATACTTGGTTACTATCCTTGGCATTATGGAGAGATGGACTTCTTGGACTTAGGATTAGAGACTTTGACCTACCTTGAGACCTTGTGACCTCAACTATTATTTTTTCTGGAGCTCTTGGGGTTTACCCCAAGACATTGGGTTGTTTGTTTGCTTTGTGTGCAGGTTATTATGATTACATACTTTGTCTGTAATCAGGAATTCATCTATATACAACTGTTACTCTGCCCAATTTTTATGAAGACTTAATGCAATTATAGCTTGGAATCTTAAGAGGTTTATTCTCTTTGCATGATTGGTTTCAAATCCAAAGGATAGGAATTCTACATTGACTCATTATTTCAAGTGTTTAATTCTTTTTAGTTAGACGGTTCTTTTCCCTAGCTTTTATCTTATGCTTTAGGATAGTCCCTTCATCTCCTCCCATCTTCTTTAATTTCAAAAATCTTTTCCGTCCTTTTGAAAACTCTTCTTGTTTTTAAACTTGAACCACTTTCACAATAAACTTGGACTTAGGTCCATGTATTTTCAAGATATTTTCTTAATCAAATTTTAAGCAATTTAATAATACTTTGACATTTTTGTGAGAAGACTAAAAGTCAATCAATCTCATTCAAACCATTTTGCCACTTTGGCCTTTTATGTTAAAACTTTTCTCAAAGGATTAGACTCTTGTGAATCTTTATAGTGACAAGAGCTACTATACTTCTACAATATATAGTGAAGTGAGATATTTTCCACTTGGGTGTTGAGCGAGACTTTCGTTGATTTTAATATCAAAGCCATATCCTCCACTCTGAGATGATGCAAATTCTTCTTTTTTATAATCGTGGGTAGTGATTATGTTTTCCACTCAGATACGACGATGATGTCTTATCTCTTAAAATTGACCAACACACTTGTGTTTCAAAAATTTTAAATGGTGAACTACGGGTACCTTGATCCCCTATTGCACGGAAGGTGGTACGTAGGCTTTATAGATTCACAATTGCGGCGGGTGCAAAAATTGTAAAATATACTTATTTTCTCGTCTCCACAAATTTATTTTTATACAAACAAGTTATAACCAAAATACACAAAATTTCAAAGAGGTTCCTACGGAGTACCATAGATGTTTATGGTGCTAATACCTTCCCTTTGCATAACCAGACCTCAAACATAGATTCTCTCCCCCTATTTTTTTGGTTTGTTCACTCTTTTCCCATTTCCTTTGGAAACATTAAAGCGCGGTGGCGATTTTAATCTTGATCTGTGCGAGTCAAGTAAATCCAATAGCTTAGTCTCAACATTTCTACCCAACTTCAGAAGTCTATATAAGGGTTTAGGGTTTAGTAGTTCCTTAGGTTCTAAATGTGTTTTTTGTAAGTCCTCGTGTATCTTTTGATGCATTTGAGTTAATTGATTGTTACTTGTTTATCAAGTTATTGTTCTCCTCGAAGCTTTTAAGCAAGAGTTGAGTAATATTCTTAGTGAAGCTTTTAAGAAAACTAAGTATTTTAAATTGGAAGTGTGTTCTTCCTTTTTTGGTTTCTTGAGACATTCCCGGAATTGGGATTGTTTGATATCACTACGGTAATTGGGAGTGAAAGGTGTTCTAATATCTAGGAGGTTCCTAGGTAGAAGTTGCACCTAGGTGGGATTAAGTTAGAAGTGTAAACTAGGATTTTTTAGCTTCAAATTGATACTAATTATAGTGGATTTCATTCCTGGCTTGGTAGCCCCCATAGTAGGTGAGTTTGCACCAAACTGGGTTAACAATTGATTGTGTTCTTTAAGTTTCTAAAATTTACTTTTCTGCATAATCTTTCTATTTTATCTAGTCTATTTTCTGTCAGCAGATGTTATAGCATATGTCGTGACATTATTTGTTGTTGAGATATCAATCTTGACTTCTGATATTATGCGCACCAGAATTTCAATTGTTATCAGAGGTGGTACCCTATTTTGTTTATTGGGTAAGATCCAGGGATATATTTTCTAGCACTAGGGTGAAAGAAGGAGGATATAACAATAAATCACCCATGATGGATGGTTCAAACTATGACTGGTGGAAGGTCAAAATGACAACTTTTATGAAATATATGTGCAGCAAAGCTTAGAAGACTGTTCTAAAAGGACGGGTGCATGCTGTTGTCAAGGACAAAGATGGGAAAGAATCCATAAAACCTGAAGAAGAGTGGCATGAAAATGATGATAAAGAAGCCATTGGAAATTCCAAGGATTTGAATTCTCTATTCAATAGAGTTGATAAAAATGTGTCCAGGCTGATTAATACATGTATTGTAGCCAACGATGCTTGGGAAATTATCAAGACAACTTATGAAGGTACCTCTAAAGTGAAGATTTCAAGACTTCATATTCTCACTTACAAATTTGAAAACTTGATGATGAATGATGATGATACAACTCAGGAATATCAGATGAAGATTCTTGAAATTGGTAGTGCATCAAGTGCCTTGGGAGAGAAGATGTCATAAGCAAAGCTGGTCAGAAATAATTTTAGGTCCTTACCTAGGAGATTTGACATGAAGGTCACAACTATTGAATAAGCTTAGGATATCAACAACATGAGAGTTGATGAGCTTATTGGTCCATTTCAAACATTTGAATTGGCTATTGGTAACTGTAGCGGTAGAAATATTGAGACTAAGCCATTGGATTGACTTAACTCGCACAGATCAAATAAGAATTTCCACCGCACTTTATTGTTTCCAATGGAAATTTTAAAAGATCAAATAAACCCAAAAAGAAGGAGAGAGAATATAGGTACGAGGGTTGGTTATGAAAAGGGAAGGTATTAGTACCCTAAAAATATAAGGTACTCCACAGGAACCTCTTTGAAAATCTGTGTATTTTGGCTATTAAAGGTGTATAAAAAAATAGATGGTGGAGATGAGAAAATAAGTATTTTTTACAATTTTTCACCTGCCGCAGTTGTTAACCTTTAGTTCTTACGTACCACCTTTCGTGCAATAGGGGATCAGGGTACTCATAGTTCACCTCAAAAATTTTAAAACACATGTGTGTTGGTTAATTTTAAGAGAAAAAACATCATCGTCATATCCGAGTGGAAAACATACTTACTACCCACGATTATGAGAAATGATAATTTGCATCATCTCAAAGTGGAGGATATAGCTAGGATTTTAAAATCAACAAAGCCTCACTCAACAACTAAGTGGAAAATATATCACTTCACTATATGTCATAGAAGAATAGTAGCCCGCATCACTACAAGAATCGTCAAAAGTCTAATCTTTTGAGAAAAAGTTTTAAAGTAAAAAGCCAAAGTGCAAAAATGGTTTGAATAAGGTTAATTGACTTTTAGTCTTCTCACAAAAATGTCAAAGTATGATTAAATTGATTAAAGTTTAATAAAGAAAAGATTTTTTTAAAATGCATGGACCTAAGTCCAAGTTTATTATGAAAGCAGTTCAAGTTAGATAGCAAGAAGAGTTTGTAAAAGGAGGGAATAGATTTTTGAAATTAAAGAAGATGGGAGGATATGAAGGGACTATCCTAAAGGATAAGGTAAAACTAAGGAAAAGAATGATCTAACCAACAAAAAGCCAACACTTGACTTATGAAGTCAATGTAGAATTCCAATTCTTTGGATTGAAACCAAGAAAGCAAAGATACTAAACCTCTGAGAAATACAAAGCTTCAGATGAGTTAAGTCTTCACAAAAATTGGGCAGAGACACAACAATATAAAGAGGAGTTCTTAATCATAGACGAAACATATAATCATAATAACCTACACAAAAAGAAAATCAACGCAATGTCTTGGAGTAAACCACAAGAACTTCAGACAAAATAACAATAGAGTCACAAGGTATCAAAGTATCAAGACTTCTAATCCTAAGTCTGAGAGGTCCACAACTCTACAACGCCAAGGATAGAAACCAAATAGTCCAAGTAACCTTAAGGCTTTTAATGTTCAAGTTGATTATTAAGTGTCTTCAAAAAAGAAAATAAAAGCTCAAATGAGAAAAATAAAGTTGACATAAAGATAAATGCTCAACTGAGTAAAGATAAAATGAAATAAAGGTAAATACTCCAATGAGCAAAGATGAAAATTGCATGAAATGTAAATGCTAAAATAAATGCTACATAAGTAAAGGAAAAAAATAAAGGAGTAAAATAAAAGCAAAAAGTAAAGCTAATTGTTAATGAATTAAAAGTTAGAAGGTTAGTTGAATGGCCATCTTGAAATATGAATTTGGAAACACATTAGAAGATTGACAAAATCAAAGCTTCTCAATAACAAGTTTCATGTACTTTTTGTCAAGTATATCATTCATTTAAAGTACTCAAGGCAATCACATATGATCAACAATGTTCAAATGATTCACTTAGACCAAAGTTCAAGAAGTTCATTAGAGGATTGATAAGATCAAAGCCTCCTAACAATGAACTCCAAAGTTATTGGATTAAAGGTTTTTAACTAAACATACTTGGGCTTGCAAACATTAGTTTGGGCCCCGAATGATCACTTTTCAAATTGGGACAAATTTTGCGCTATGTTAAGCAAACGTAAGTAGACTTATGTAGAAGTCACACCTATTTTGAGGACGGTCAATAGCAATATATGTACCAACATGTTTGAGAAATGATATGTAGATCATTCTCCAACAACATGTAGCACAAGTACAAACAAGAAGGGGATAAGACAAAGAGGGAGGGGATGTATCAGATGAAATTAGGGTTTCAAATATCGTCAACATCATTCATCCATTTTGGTGGATTTGGTTTTTCAACCCATCAACACCCAAGATCTAATGATGTTGAGGAATTGTCCTAAAATAATGCTTAAACCAGGACCAAACAAGAAATAATAAAGTAATATTTAATAAACAATATTTAAATGAATAATAAGAGGGGAAATAATTGGTACAAATATACAAAATGTGTTAAAACACTAAATAAAAATCCTAAAAAAATATCAAAGGTCAAACATGAGTCAATAAGTGTTGACAAATGTTCTTAGAATTTTTAAAAGTTAGAAACTATTTTTTAAATTTAAATAAATAAGAAAAACAAACAAAAATTTGTAAACATGTCATTGGATCCTTCCATAATTTTTTATAGAATTTATAAGTCAAGAAAAGTATTTTAAAATCACTCATATAAAGTGAAAAAACATAGAAAATATCAAATCACAAAATAGAATTTTCAAAAAATAAAAACCAGAAAGACAAAAATCAAAAGTATTTTTGAGAATTTTTCGTGAATTTTAGAAGTTGAAATGGACATTATATGAATTTTTGAAGTTTAAAACAATTATATGGAAAAGTCAGAAAATAAAAATAAAACCAAAAAGATGTAGACCATTGCATCAATGTCAAAACGCATTAGTAATCAAATCTATGGAATCTGGCGCGTTGTGCATGATATGGACATTAGTGAATAAACCACCAGATCATTAATTTAAAAAAACATATTTACAAAAATTAGTGGAACGATGTCAGTGGTTGAGAGATGACACGCTGGTCATCTTCAACATCTAGCCACGCGCGGATTTTTTGGTCTTATAATCTGTAAAATCAGGAGCTCAGACCGGTGCTATTCGCTTCGTCTCTTCAAGATGATTTCAATGGTACCCTCTCGACAAATTTATTTAACTTGTACCTCAATTGATTTGAGAAAAACCAGAGAGTTTTGAAATTTTTTGAAATCGAAAATAAATGCATCAAACACATCAATTGATCAAAATTAAACCATCAACAATCATCAGTAAACATCATACACCATTCCAGTAATTTGAGTTAGAAGAATTGATTCCAATTACTACATGAAAAAAGTATGAAGAATTTTCTCTGAAACTTGACTTGGCTAGCACAACTCAGGGCACCTCAAGGCTTGGTTCTTCTTCTGTTAGCTTCAGTGAAGTTCAACAATTAAGAATCAGCAAAGAAATTGGATTGAAAAATGCTTAAGAACCAAGTTTGAAGTTGCAGAATTGAGAGGTATGAAGGAAGTTCAACAGGGGTTCTTTGGTTCTATAAAGATTGTAAAATGAAGTAGAGGAGGTCTCTGTTTATAGGAGAGTGTGATGCAATGCTGAGAGAGGGTGAATGATAAGCAATCAAGTGAAATTCTATTCACCCTGAACATGACAAAAGTGTGACTTCTAACTCATCAAAACTCAGTTAAATCTTGCGTTTCAAGGTTCTAATCACTTATGAAAGGTTGCTAAGCATGGTTAGACGTAAAAACACACAATAATTCTATGATTAGAGGCCACATTAAACAATTTTCAATCTGACTGTTTTGACAAATCAGTTTCAAGGTGCCAACTTTGAATCCATGGTGCACACAACTCAAGAGGCTTTAGGGCATAATTCTTGAAGCATTTGAAAGACAAAGTCACAATCTTAACAATGTTCTAAGAAATACCCCATTTGGATAATTGATTTTAAAGTTATGTCCATTTGAATTTGTGAAAAACACATGGATATTTTGTACTTATAAAAATTCTAAGTGTTGAACTTCAAAATGACATATAATGTTCTTCAAAATTAAATGACTTTCTTCTCAAAATTTGATTTTGATATCTA
This sequence comes from Vicia faba, assembly GCA_948472305.1. Classification (NCBI taxonomy): domain Eukaryota; kingdom Viridiplantae; phylum Streptophyta; class Magnoliopsida; order Fabales; family Fabaceae; genus Vicia; species Vicia faba. The sequence continues at coordinate 1,386,595,562 of OX451739.1, forward strand.
AATATTACATGAAGTAGACCTCTTGAATTGAATTTTGGAATTGAGATCACTCGAAAATTGTAAAAAATGAAAGAGTTATGGTCTTTGAAAGATGATGAACATATTTGGGGAAAATCACAAAAGACCTATAATCTTTTCAAATCTTCAACCACTTTCCAATAACTCTCAAGTCTTGCACATATAACCAAAGTTGTAGTAGACATACGAAATATTTTTTTGGAAAAATAATGGTCTCAAGGAGATGAAAATTGACCAAGTTATGATCATTTATAGTCAAACATTAGAATTTAAAGGCTCTTGAAGGAGACTTGTAAACTTTCTCATTCATTAGTGATTTTCCATTCAAAATTAGCCTTAGATATATAAAGAGAGCTTGTTAAGGACCCTTTACTGAGAATCGAAGCTTTGAAGTCACTCAAAAATCGAAGCTTTGGAGAGCTTGTTAACTTTTGATGATTTTTCTTGCACCATTGGATCTTGTCATGTGAAGAGAGGTTATTGTAGATGATGATAAGAACCCATAGCAAAAAGAACCAACTCAAAATTTTGAAACTTGAGAGAGTTATGCACTTTTGATCACTGAATCTAGTATTTCCTCAATTTGGTCAAACTTCTTGAATCAACCTTGAATCTTTTTGGACTTTTTTGGAAAAATCAGCATGATGAATCATAAGAGGCCTTGAAATGATGTTGTCTTGAAGAAAACTTAAATATGGAGCCTAAGTCTAAATGAAGCTTGTTGAAGAAGGCATGAAAATAAACACGTGAACCTAAGAATCTTCTTAATGAATTCCACCACCAACATTGGGGATATCATGGTCTAAAAAACGTGAGGGAGATATTTGAACCACAAATATTTGATATCATAGATATAGCCTTGAAGCTTGAGCTCTTTCAATTCATTAGAGAACTATTTGATTGAGAATCACCCCTAAAACCCTAGATTAGATGGTGTGATGAATGCAATTGTGATCACCTACAATGTGAACATTCAAAGAAACATATATACATATCTTGGTGTTAGTTTAAAGAACATATGTATAAGTTACACAAATCAAAGTTCTTGGTGATCTTTAAACAACAAACTTAAAGATAGGATATAGTAGAAAGATAAAACCAACCCTAATGTATGATCTTGATGTATTGTAATGATATGATGTTATGAGAGATCTTAGGGGAAAAATTGGTGTATAATAGTGGAAAGGCTGAGAAAAAGAACAAAAGCATAGATTTTGTATCCAATGTTGAAGATGATAAAGGTAAAGCTGAGCTGGACACTGATAAGGACCTGTCTAATACCATTGTGTTACTTGAAAAGCAATTTAAAAGAATTTTTAAAATGTTGAACAAAAGAGGAAGACCAAATGTCAGGAATCTCATCTGACTTTAGTAATGAAGAAAATTTTCATAAGAGCACCATGCCTAAAGAAAATACCAATCAAAGAGAAGGAATTTAATGCTATGAGTGTGAAGTCTTTGGTCACATCAAACCGGAATGTCCCATTTTTCTCAAGAGGAATAAAAAGGGATTTATTGTATCTCGTCTGATGATGAAGAATCAGAAGATGAGGCTAACACTGAATCTGCAAAAATTATGTTGGCTCTTTCTGGAAGATGGGAAGGTGAAAGGGAAGCTTTTGTTGATAGTGTTCTCCATGAAGATCTTGATACATCCTATGAAGATACATGTGATAGATGTAAAGCAAATATCAAAATAAAGGAAGATCAGAAAAAGATGCTAGCTGACTTAGAACCTGAAAAGAAGAATATTCCATGTATTATATCTTATCTTGAAAGTGAAGTAACCCTATTAAATTCCAAGATTAATAACATGTAAGACACATTAAAATATTTGGAAGATGGAGCTGCTATGATTGAAGAAACTGAAGATACTAAAGGTGATTATCAATTTGATGTTCACTAGAGTAGAGTGTATATGGTGAAGTCTCTTCCTTATAAAAGTAAGAGAATAATGACACATATCCAACCACATGTTACAATATTATGATATACATGATAAAACATTGACCAATTTTCAATCATCAACTTGGATTTGCCATTATTGTGGTGAGCATGACCACATATAGCCATTATATTATAAACTGTATGAAGATAAAAAATCTTCAGTTCATTCTAAGGCTTAGCAAGTGAACAAAAAGAAAGGTGACAAAAATATGGATATGAACTTTATTGCTCATACTTCCTTAAGAACTTTAATGGAGAAAACAAGAATATTGACAGTGGGTGCTCTAGGCACATGAATGGAGTTCATAAATTAGTTCTAAATACTAGGTCTCATCTCACTGGATTTGGAGATAGGATCATTTTTGTGGAGTCAAAAGAGATGGGAAGTTGAAGTTGGATGGTTATTATAATTTGAAAGAGGTTAGCACTAGTCAGGTGTGTGACCAAAGACCATTGGTCACTTTCTCAAAATTAGAATGCTTAGTCAAAAATGAGAGAAACTGTGTTGGGTAAGGGTAGAAGGTCTAAGGACAACTTTTATCTAAGGGAACCTCAATTGAAGGCTTGTTATTCCTCATTCTTAAAAACTAGTAAGGATGGAGTAAAGTTATGGAACAAGAAACAGGGACACCTTCATCTCAAAAGAATGTGTCTGAAGGAGCCATTAGAGGAATTCCAAAACTAAAAATTGGAGAAGGGATAGTTTGTTGTGAGTGTGATTTTAGGTATCAATCCATGATGTCACATGATAAGTTGGAGTATCAGACTACTTCTAGATGGTTATAATTTCTTCACATGGACTTAGTGGGACCAATTCAAGTAGAAGATATGGATGGTAAGAGGTATACTTATGTGCTTATAGATGATTTTTCTAGATATATTTGGATAAATATTTTGAGATAAAAATCAAATGCATTTGAGGTCTTCAAAGACTTGTGTCAAAGTATTCAAGAAGAGAAGAATGATGATATTGTCAAAATTAGAAGTGAACATGAAAAAGAGTTTGAGAATATAAAATTCTCAGATTTTTGTGCTTCTAGAAATATTAGTTTTGAATGCTCTGAACAAGGGGGAATTATTGAACAAGTGACCAAGGATATTCTAGAATCAATTAGAATCATGCTTCGTGTTAAGGATTTTCCTTCATACTTTTGGGCAGAAGCCATGGACATTACTTTATGTTTGTAATAGGGTTACTCTAAGGAAAGATACATCAGCTACTCTTTATGAGCTATGGAAAGGAATGGAGACTAAAGTCAACTATTTTCATATCTTTGGAAGTAGATGTTACTACTTGACTGACGAATGTTAAAAGGGCAAAAATAATCTCATAAGAGATGAAGTGATATTTATGGGTTACTCTTTAAAGAGTAGAAATTATAGAGTTTCTAACTCCAGAACTGGAATGTCTTTGGAATCTATCAATTTGGTAGTTGATGATTCAATTGTTAAAAATAATGCAGATGTTAGAGACAATGTTAGAACATCCTATTTGTAAACTAACAAAGCTCTAATTGAGGAGATTTGTGAATTCATAAATACTGAGTCAGTGAATTCTCGACCCATTATAGGTTTGTCTATTGAAGGACATATAGAATAATCCATGGATCTGACTGCAAATCACCTTGATAAAGGTAAAATCACTAAGTTTAAACAAAAGATGTCAAATACAGATGGATGTGTTTCCTTGAGGGAAACAAGAGAAAGTTTTGCTGAAATGGTGTTAAAGAGATATGATGTCAAGAAATATGTTATGACAATTTATAGTGAAGATCTGATTTATTTCATATATCTCATTCAACATCATTGAAACAAGGACCTTGGTAGTTGCAATCAACTGATCAAGAATCTTATTAAAGAAGAGGAAGATACTCTGGAGCATATGGACAAAAAGGAACAACCTACTGTTATAAAAACAATGGGATTGAAACTTGTACTATCAATGAGTTATAACAATTACAAATATAGAGGAATTCAATGGATACTACTTCTTTCCTTTATAATCATAGGCATGACATGCCTGGTCAAATTGCTACTGAGAATAGATGGAAAGAGGACTTTCTGGAAGACAGTGGGGCTGGATACAACACCAACAGATGCATAAAGCTCTTTGATGAGGGCAAGAGGATCTTTGAAAGAGGAAAGAGGTAGAAGACCACATGAATATGGCCAAGATGTTTTGTTTCCATCTATTTGTTTCCACCTGATGCTCAATATTGATGGTTATTATGTGTGCTTCCATGTCTGGGATTGCTTTTGTGCAATCCGTTGGTCTCCAATGCTCTTTTTGTTTCCATTTGTGTTATTTCCTAGGTGAAATATGTTCCCATGTGTTATGTGTTTACATTGTGTACATTTTCTCAATCGCTTTTTATCAATATTTTGGCTAAAAAGGGGGAGTAAAGTGTTGTATCCTGATGTTACATCACTTGTCTTGACATGTTGATCTATAATTGTGATAGGACTGTGTGCTACTTATTTTAGGAGGCTAATTGTTTGTGTGGTTTCTCTTGCAATGCTTTAGGGGGAGCTGCTGCTTCTTCCTCTGTGCCTTCTACTGCATCTGCTGTGATTTAGGGATTTTTCCCTTAAGGGGGAGAACTGTATGTGTATGATAAGGGAGTATTGTACCCATAGGATTGTACAACTTTTTGAGTTGTGTTGTGATTATAGAGTTTACATGGTTTCATGTAACTTGTGTTTGTGGTTTTATTCCTTTCTCCAGGTTAATTGGCCTTTGGTTGTTTTAGCCAAAAAAATTCAAATGGGGAGATTGTTAGGTCTGTGATTTTATGGTTGGAAACAATTTTGGTAAAACAAGGAGTTGACAACAATTTTATCAAAACATGTTTCATTAGATAAAACATGTATTGCAGCCTAATGTTAAGCCAGATGTCGTAACATTTTGACCAGCTGGTACAACAAAGTTTATTAGTATTGATTTGACAGATGTTCTATCAAATGTTGTAACATGTTACAGAAGAACATCATGACAATAAGAATGGATATTTATCCTTGAAGATTTGAGTGAAAAATATGAGATTTTGGAGGTTTCTAGTTCTCATAACAGGCGCAACCAATCAAGGATTTTTAGGAATAATTACAACTTTAATTTATTTCATAAAAATAAACTTTGAGACTTTTTAGAAAATATTTGAAAGATTTTTTTTGTTTCCATTTTTGTGGAGAAGATTCTGCATGGATTTTACTTGTTTATCCATTTTTGTTCTCCTCGGAGCTTTTAAGCAAGAGTTGAGTATTGTTATTAGTGAAGCTTTTAAGCAAACTAACTATTTTAATTTGAAAGTGTGTTCTTCCTTTTTTGGTTTCTTGAGACATTCACTTGGATTGGGGTTGTTTGATATCACTGTGGTAATTGGGAGTGAGAGGGGTTCTCATATCTAAGAGGTTCCTAGGTAGAAGTTGCACTTGGTTGGGATTAAGTGAGAAGTGTAAACTGATATTGTTTAGCTTTGAATTGATACTACTAATAGTTAATTTCCTTCCTGGCTTAGTAGCCCCCAGACTAGGTGAGTTTACACTGAACTAGGTTAACAATTTACTATGCTCTTTAAGTTCCTACAATTTACTTTTTTACATAATATTTCTAATTTAACAAGTTTGTTTTCTGCTAGCAAATGTTATAACATTTGTCGTGATATTGTGTGTTGTTGAGACATCAACCTTGACTTCTGATATTGTGCGTGCCAGAATTTAAGTGTCATTTCAATTTTTTCCAAAGAGTAAGTCATTTCTTTTATCTAATTATATCTAAAGCTATCTCAAATAAATTTTGTTTTTTATTTTTTTTATTTCACTTCCAAAAATTTCAATTGAATCTATGATTATTTCAATTCACATTCTTATAGTGACCTACATCAAATCATGCAAATATGTGTGTCTTGCCTTGTTATTATATATATGCACTCTTATATTTTAAATTGTTTAGTAACATAACTTTAAGAAATATTGTTCAAACATATATGCATTTCAATATCACTCATGCATGAGTCTAATTACATTTCCCTAAACATCTCATAATTGTGTCATCAAACTTTTTCCTTGAGTCTGCACGCATGTGTCGACACATGATGCTATCAGGTCGGCTTGAAATTAACTCATTTAATATTTTGTTGAATTTGATTCAGTATAGGTCGACATATGAGTTCTGTGTGCCGACACATAAATTTATTTTTCAATTTTTTCAAATTTGGTTCATTATGTTCCAACATAAAAATCATATAGGTCTGCACATATAGTTAAATTTTGCGTTTCTTGAGTCATTGCTTTAGTATAGGCCGACACTTAAAGCATATGTGCCGACACATAATCCACTTAGGCCGACACGTGTGAACATATATGGATAGATTTTTCTTTTTCATCTTCCCTCTTCATTCCATATCACTTAGATTCATGAACCCACACCAAAAACTATCTCTCATCATAAATATTTTCGGTCAAATTTTCTCCACTAACATCAATTTTGTCATAAAAGCTATCATATTCAAATCATTAAACTCCATTTCCTTCAACATCCTCACTTAACTCTCATTCAAAACCTATACTTCACATATAAAAGTTTCACGATTCCTCTTGCGCATACATAACATCTCTCATCTAAAAAACAACACATTGTGTGTGCATATGGTATTTATTTGCATTTTTCATTGTCATACCATCATGATAGTTAGAGGGATGCACAAATACCTCTCAAATTCCAAATATTTTGGTTGGAGAATTTTGTCAAACACCTTCCATGTAAGTTCAGTTTGAGGAATTCTTAGTGGCTCCTAAGATTGCAAGCGGTAATGGTTCTAGTAAACGAAAGAACAAGGTTGGTACATCCTCAAGGGCATCCAAATTAGTGTTCGATTTGATTGACGAAGAGAACTTGGAGTTATTTTATGATAAGTGTCGAGGAAGGATTATGACAAAACAAAACTATTACGAAGTAAAGACTGTTGAAGACCTTCATATTCATGAGGTTGCGAGTCGAATCAATCATCAAGATATAAAATACTCTTTGCAATTGACTCAAGATTACAATAAAGACCTGATTTGAGTGTTTTATGCGAGTTGGATAAGCATAGCATAGTTGAGTTCAGTTTCCGTGTCAGAGGTATGTCTTACACTTTTATAAATGATATGTGGAAATCTGTGTTTGGCATCACTATAGGAAATGAGCCATTGATTAGGGATACAAATGTTCATTTTTAATTCAAATGGAGAATTCATTCAAATGAGCAGTTGAAGGCACCAAAGGATGATGACAATAATGAGGGGGTTACTACGGGGTGCCTTAAAAGGTTGCCTCACATAATGCATTGGTTTGTTACTCATATATTGCATCCTGAAAGTGATGGTTTTTCAAGAGTTGACAATGTTGAGATACACCTTATTTATCTTCTTCTCAAGAAGATCAAGATAAATTTGCAATATGATTTTTGTCTCGGATGTTTAGCATAAAATCATGCAACAAAGGGATTGCCTTATGTTATCCCTATATGGTTGCCAAGATACTCAACTACTTTAACATTGTAGTATGAATTTGATGTATGTCTCTCCAAAGTGAAACTTTGGAATTCACTCAATGTACTCTGACCAATATGAGATACAATTGGGATCCAAAAAAGGAAGTGTATTATTATCAGGTTCCGTTGACAAAGAAGAGAATTTACAATTTTGATGATCCTGCTAAGTTCTATGACCTTGGTGATGATCAAGGGGTTGATGACTATACTGAAGATATTGGTAGGGTTCTTCAAGGAGATGTTCCAATGGCCGATGTAGATCATGACACAGATGAAGCCTGGTTGAATGCAACCGCAACTCACTAACATGAATATGAACAACCTTAGGGGGATAATTGGCATCATAATTCTTGGACTGAACAAGGAGAAAACTACACAGGGTATGGTGCTAGTTCCTATGACTATGGTTTTGGCTCTCAAGACAACTTGTATAGATCTGATGTTGGAAATAATTCTGAGGTCATTTTAATGCTTAAAAATATGCAGCTTCATCAAAATCAGCGATATGAAGAAGAAGTAGAATGGCGAATGGATTTCTAAGCTGCTAATAATGAGCAACTCAGACTTATTCATCAGAGATTTAATTCTCAAGACACAAGCTTTGAGATGTTTCCATTAGCTGCTACATCATAATTCAAATTAATTCATGATGACATCCATATGAACAATGTTGTTGTCCAAGGCAAGATTAACAACTTGTACTCCAATGTAGTTCAGAATCATGAGGAGGCATCTGAGTTCTATGAATACATGAGTAAGGGTGGAAGAAGTTATCACATGTGTAATGATAGACCTAGTGGGTGTTGACATGTTATTTCGTTTAGATGTTGTTACTTTTATTTCATGCATTTGATATTTTCCATTTTATGTCTTTGAACAAAATGTTGTTTGGTTTTGACGTTAGAACAATTTGTGCAACTTTGCTTTATCTATTTATTGTTGGATAATTTGTTTTGCAATTATCGTTTATCTATTATTAAGTTTGTGTCATTCCATGTATATGGGTGTATGTGAGTGAAAATTCTTACTTTGCAAAAATGCCTTTGTATGATATATTTGTTGTTGTGTAAAATTACGATACTTCCGATGATGTTGTCAAAGGGGGAGAAGGCATGTTCTATATGAAGATTGGAAGCACATTTTTATGGGGAGTGTAAAATGAAAACTCGAAATGCATCGTCCCAGTTTTTCCATCATCAAAAAGGGGGAGTATGTGAGTGAAACCTGCCTCTAGATATGTTTTGCATGATGTCAAAACTATATGAACATAGAATTTGTGTATATTAGATAATATCTTTGAGTTTATATGACACCCTGTGCATTTAGAGGTCTTAAGAATCATCTGAAACATGTTTGAAATTGGTCTCATTCTTTAAAAATCATTTTCTGCATAAAAAATCACTGCATGTGTTGGCACATACGTGTTTCAGGCCGACACATCTACTGCAGTATTAAAGGATAAAGTTATTGTCTTGCATAGGACGACACATGTACTATTATATTGAAGCCTGCAGCCACATACTTGATTAGGCTGACATATTTTCCTTCATAGGCTGACACATACTATTTTTTTTCTTTCTATGTGTCGGCACATTTGTGTTTCAGTCCGACACATAATGATTGTTTTTGGTCATTTTTGTTTAATTCTTTCATTCCTAAAATATCCTCTTTGCCATCTAACTTACACAACTATAAATACATCATTCATGCATCATTCCAACTTGATGAAACTATAAACACATACCACCACTACTCTTCACCTTCAACCTAACAACCTATGCATACACACTGATAAATCACTCATAATCATCTATTGTCATGGTGCCATCTAAGCGAGGTTTGATAACGTCTAATCAGGATTTTGTGTAACCAAGAATGTTGGGTTGATAATTGTGGGGAGTTTCATCTAGAAAAACCTTGAGTTTATCCTCCAATATATTTGGTACCCAAGGAAGTAGCGAGAGAACGGCGAATCAAATTGAAACTGCTTATGTTTAATAGCTGCAACTGATCATGTACGAAAGGTATTTAGAGTTTTGTATACAAAGGAGTATCAAGATTCGATAAATAAATTGGTAGCTATTGTGTCTTGGTCTTGCTCAAGATCAAAGTAAGATAAGGGTTTGAATCAACAACAAATGGTTAGGGTTTATGGGGTTGCTCTTGGAACACTTCTCTTGTAATCAACTTTTTTGCATAGCAAGAAATTTATCTTTATTCCAACGGAATTAGTGGGAGACGTATCCATAGCAAGAACAAATGGCAAACTTCCTAAACAAATCCTCGTGTTGTTCTCTCTTATCTCTTTACTCGTTTTTTCTTCATTAAGCAATTTTTTAAATAACATTGATTGATCGATTGACTCTTAACAATTTTTCTGTGGCTGTTTTGGTTTTAAATTGGTTGTTGATTAGCTTATAATCACTTTGATTATAAGTGCTTTTTCATATCAACAATACTAAAGGAAAAACTCTAAAAATTTGTTCGCACACCAAATGTTTGACAAATTGCATAGTTCATAATTTTTGCTTAATTTAAACGGAAATATAATCGCGAGTAACTTGCTACAACGAATAATATTGTGTTGCTTGATTCAAGTGTATAAATTCACATTATTGTATTGTTCATTTCATAAGGCTTTGTTGCATATCTGAGTTCCAATAACTAGGTTCGTATAGATGACTTCATCGATCTATATTTAAACCTTCCTCTTACACTCTTTTTAATTAACTTTTTTAAAACTCCAATTTTTAATTTCTATTTTAGCATAGTGATTTATTTACCCTCTTTTGGCAAGGATTTTCATAAAGAGATAAATCCAAACCAAAAGTTAAAAAGGTCCTTTTAAGAGTATTAACGAGCATTAAATTATAAAGACGAGGTGAGAATCAAGGTTTCGTAAGTGAAATCAATCAGAGAAGGGTTCATGATGGATGTATTGGGGCCCAAGAGAGGTGAGAATCCCAAAAGGGTTAAAAGGCCCATAAGCGCCTAAACTGCAAAGGTGAAGCGTTATGGAGGGAGAACGTGGGCTTGACAGTTACAATAGAGAACGTGGGTTCGACCGTAAAAATTGAGAACTTGGGTTCATAAAGAGAAGTTACAATAGAGAACATGGTTTCGTGAAGGGAAGTAACGAAGAACATGTCACATGAAAGGAAGTGAAGGCCACTTAGAAAGTAGTTATTTTTGTGTATTATAAATAAAGCACTTAGTGCACTTTATAAAAAGGTCAAACTTTTTACATACCTATACGCTAGTCACTCAAAGTAACCAAGCAAACGAGCGAAATAAGTCAGGCAAAGGAAACATATGTTTGAACCAACCTATTTTCAACCTTTCTTTAATGTTATGTCATTAGATTTTACAATTTAAAACACTTTTTGTATTGTTTACTTTGTCTTTTGTCATTATCTTTTACAATTTAAAACGTTTGGCTCCCATTCAAACGCACCCTTTTGAAAACACTTTAACTATGAACTTTAACTAAAGCACTATATTGAGATTCCCTTATCGATCTCAATTGTAAACTTGTTTTAAAGAGACCATCATTGTTTACCAAATCTAGAGGTAAACAAATTGGCACACCTGGTGGGATAATGCTAATATTTTCGGATTTTGTGTGTAGTTTCACAAAGTTTCTTATAGTTAGTGTATGTATGAATTTGACAAGTGGTAAACTTTTGTCTATTCCCGTTGTTAATGTGTTTCCAACAAAGGTCGGAGATCTTGGTAACGACAACATGGATGATGAAGTATCAGACGGTTTCGAATATAGTTCATAGGAAGGTTTCATAATCCACTATAATATTGTGTCAGTTTTTCCCAATGAATATGGGTTTTCTTTAGAGGCATCTTGGGACGAGGAAGAAGACATGTGTGAGGAATCAGCAGGTCAAAAACATATGTGTTACTATGTCATGAACAATGGGGTGGTAGAAGAGGAACATGCAACATTTGAGAAACCTACATCAGAAATGATGTATCATCTCAAACCATTGTTCATAAGGGCTAAGGTTGATGGATTCCTTGTTAGCAAGGTGTTTGTTGATGGTGGAGTTGTTGTTAATTTGATGCCACAGTCATTGCTGAAGAAAATTAGTAAGTTCGCCACATACCTTAAACCATACAATATGGTGAGATAAGTCACATCTTGGGTGAGATTCAAGTGAATATGTCAGTTGGTTCGACTTCAAGGCCAACATTATTCATGGTGATAACTTCCAAGGTAAACTTCAACTTGTTGTTAGGGCGTGAGTGGATACATGGAATATGTGTGGTACCATCGACCCCGCATCAACGTGTGTCCATATGACGTCAGGATGGGATCGTCGAAAACATAGAGGCAAATCATAGGTATTTTAATGCTGATGTGAAGGTGGTGAATCAAATAAATTTTGACAAAGCATTTTCAACTATACCACCATGCGGCCCAAAAGACGCATATTACAAGCCGCATCCTGATGTAGTCAATTTCTTGACTTTATACACCACTCATGGTTTTATTTGGGACCAGGAAAAGTTGGACACATATCTAGCTGTAGAAGAGGAGTTTGAGCCCACTGGGAGGGAAGAAGGACAGAATCATGATGATGCCTGAGGCAAATGCTCTAGAAAGGATTTTAGCCTATATGGCCGAAAACAGAATAAATGCGGCTTTAGAAGCTGAAGATGTTTCAAACATGGCACCTGAGGCCATCATGGTGGAAGAGCTTTGATACACAAGCGAAACAACTACTTCAGAAATCCAGAGGCTTGATTGTATATACGAAGAAGAGCCTTTGGGTTGGAGAAAGATCCAAGAGACAATATTTTGAAGATACAAGCACAAGATCCCTTGAAGAAGTCGACCTGGATGATGGTTCAATTTTGAGAATTACTTACATCAGCACCAAGATCGACAGCCAAATGACAAATCAAGTGGTCAAATTACTTAAAGAATTCAAGGACTGCTTTGCATCGAATTACAATGAGATGCCTGGTTTGAGTAGAGAAATGGTGGAGATGAAGCTGCCTATAAATCCAGGAAAACAAAGTAGAGATTGAATGGTTGTTGAAGAGAAAGTTCATTAGGATAACAAGGTATGTTGAATTGTTAGCTAATATATTCCCTATAATAAAGAAAAATGGAACTTTGAAAATTTTCATAGACTTTAGGGATTTAAATAAATCCACCCCAAAGGACGAATATTCAATGCATGTGGCATAAATGCTAGTCATTTCGGCTGCATGATATGAATATTTAAGTATTTTGGATGGATATTCATGTTATTATCAAATTTTCATTGTTAAAGATGATACCCACAAAACTGTGTTTCGATGCCCTGGAGCGTTAGGCACATATGAGTGGGTCGTCATGCCTTTTGTTTTAAAAAACATAGTGTGATTTATCAAAGAGAAATGAACTCAATATTTCATGATTTCATAAATACCTTCATTGAGGTGTACATTGATGACATTGTATTCAAATTAACCTCGAGAGCTGGTCGTTTAGACCATCTTGGACAATCTTTTATTAGAATTAGAGAATATGGATTAAAAATGAATCCACTAGAGTGTGCTTTTTGTGTTCGTGCAAGAGATTTTTTTGGTTTTGTAGTGCATAAGAAAGGCCCATAGTTTAATCAGAACAAAACCAAAGTGATTTTTAATACCAAAGCGCCAAAAACGAAGAAAGAACCCCACTCTTTATTGGGAAAGATAAATTTCCTAAGGCGGTTCGTGTAAAAAATTTATGGTGGAACCTTGGAATTTTCTCCTTTGTTGAAATTAGGTAAAGAGTTTGAATTCAAGTTGGAAACCGAACACCAAGAGGTATTCGATCTCCTGAAATATTATTTGATAAAGCCTCCAATACTGGAACCTACGAACAGAAACAAAGTCATGCAATTGTATATCGCAGCGTCAGAGTCGACACTAGGAAGAATGTTGGCCCAGGAAGACAAAAATGGGATCGAAAGGGCCATTTATTACCTTAGTAGAGTACTAAATGACACTGCAACTAGATATAATGCAATTGAAAAACTATGTTTGTGTTTGTATTTATCATGTACTAAACTCAAGAATTATATAAAACCAGTCAAAGTTTTTGTTTATTCTCATTTTGGTGTAATCAAGCATATGTTATCTAAATCCATTTTGCACAGTCGAATAGGTAAATGGGCACATGCCTTAACTGAGTACTCGCTAACATATGTTCCTCTAAAATAAGTCAATGGGAAAATTGTTGCAGAATTTATAGTCGACCATTCAGTGGTGGACACTACTGAAGCTTATGTAAGCACTAAGTCTTGGCAATGTTATTTAGATGGATTTAAAAACAAACAAGGAATTGAGATAGGGATTTTCATCTTATCACCAGATGGAATTCAAACTAGATTTCATTATAAAATCAAAGGCGTATGCTCTAACAATGATGCTGAGTATGAAGGCTTGATAATTGGTCTTTAAATTATGTTAGACGTTAGAATAAGAGACGTTGACATTAAAGGAGATTCAGAGGTAGTGGTGAAACAATTGACCAAAGAATACAATTGTGTTAAAAATCATCTGGTAATGTATATGTCCAAAGCATTATCATTACTTCAGAAGTTTGACAACATGTCGATTAGTTATGTAAGGCGCATTGACAACCAAGAAGCGAATGACATGGCCAAGTTTCCATCAGGATACAAAATACCCAAAGAAATCATAGACGAATTCATTGAGGTAAAAGAGAAATTGGAGTTTGAAACCACACCAATGATAAAAACATGGAGGGCAACACCTGAAGTAATCCCATATCTCCTGAACTATGAGCATTTTGGAAATTTTGAAATGGTAGAAGAAGTTTTTGCCATTGATGTGTTAACTAAAGACCACTGGAGGAAACCATAGTTGATTACTTAAAAAATCCAGTTGGGTCCATAGAGAGGAAGGTTAAGTATAGGGCGTTAAATTATAGATTAATAGGAGACGAATTGTTCAGAAAAACTTCTGAAGGAGTGTTGTTAAAATGCTTAGGAGAGAATGAAGCATATGTGGAAACATCTGAAGTAGATAGTGGTGCTTGCAAAACACATCGAGCAGGCCAGAAGATTAAATGGTTTTTGTGTCGAATAGGAGTATATTGGCCGACCATGTTAAAAAATTGCATTTATTTTGCCAAAAGCTGGCAAGAATGCCAAAAACATGTTGGAATTTAACATGTACCAGCTAGTGAGTTGCATTATGTTATCAAACCTTGGCCTTTCAGGGGATGGGCTTTGGATATTATTGGATAAATTTAATCTGCATCATCAAAAGGTCACATGTAATTCTTGGTAGGTATTGGTTATTTTTCAAAGTGGGTAGAAGCAGTCGCTCTAGTTAAAGTAGACAAACAGGAAGTCATGACCTTCATTAAAAATTAAATCATATATAGGTTTGGGACACCAGAGACCATAACAACTGACAAAGGAGCTTTGTTCAAAGGGAAAAAGGTAAATGATTTCGCTGCAGAAATATGGTTCAAACTGTTAACATCAACATCATATTATGCTCAAGAGAATAAGCAAGTCGAAGCAACGAATAAGACCATTGTAAGTTTAATCAAGAAAAATGTTGTCCAAAAGCCTAAAAGTTAGTATACAACTTTGGGCCAAGCATTGTGGGCATGCCAAAACTCACCACAGGATTCGACTAACACAACGCCTTTTTAATTTGGTTTATGGACACGAAGCAGTGTTGCCTTTAGAAATTGATTTGCAATCAATGAGAATACGTAGGCAATCAGATATTCCTAATGAGTATTATTGGGGAATGATGCACGATGCGCTGATAGATGTTGAAGAGCATAGGCTGATAACTTTAGATACTTTGTTCAGGAAGAAAGAACAAGAAGCAAAGGCCTATAATAGAAGGGTAAATGCAAAAGAATTCGTCATTGAATATTTGGTTTGGATAGTGATCTTACCCATGGATCAAAGAGATATGGTTTTAGGAAAATGGTCACCGAATTGGGAAGGACCGTTTCGAGTGGTTCAAGTTTTTTCCAACAATGCTTATGAGATCGAAGAGCTCACATCAGAAGGTTGAATATTAAGAGTAAATGGTAAATATTTAAAGAAATATAGACCTATGTTGAAGGAAATTATATTACACGAAGAGTAAAAAACCATTCATTATATAATAAAAGGCCATAAAGGGCCTGAAATACACATTAAGCATTATAAAGATGGCTAAAAGGGCCCATTTTCCTTGAGAGTCAGATAGCGGTCTCAAGCAAGAGATAGTCGAGCATTGGTCAATAATAGAGAGGTGCCCAATTTAAATAGCTCGATATCCAACACTTAAACACGCTCCAAGTGAATAACCCCAGTAGAAGCTTTGTCATTCAATGCCTTTTCAACTTTCTAAAATCCAGTAGTTTCAAGGTTTCAGCCTCATTGATCTTTTTCTCCATCTCTTCAATTTGTTGATTCAAAACAATAATCTGTCGCTGCCATAGCGAGATATTATCATCCCTCTTTTTGAAGTCTTCTTTGGCTTTTCCAGGAGCTTTCTTTAGCGTTTCAATAGCAGGTATAGAGGAATCTATGAAGGCTAATTCGAGATTACACTCCTTTTCTTTAGGAAGATGTTTCCCCATGATCTCCTTTTGTTTGGCCAAATTAACCAAAAATTGGTCAAGAAAAGAAGATACCTTAGCCACAAACGTGACACATGAGGAGAGGTTATATGAACCTCAACCTTTTGCAACGCCTCTTTGACCTTAGCAACATCAAAAGGAAACACCTCCAAATGGGTGATCAGATCGACAAGAAAGAGTTGCGTTTTTAGGTGACTGAGAATTTCTATTTGGGTTCCAAGAGAAGAAACACCTCTAGAGACAGTCGAAGTGCTAGAGCCCCCCTCAGTAGAGCGATTTCTAGCAGCCACCAAAAACATCAAGTATTCAAAGTTACTACTTTGCTTTAAAGCAGAAATTTCTTAAGGCGACATGGTAGTATTGGTGGGAGCCACGTTGGGAGGAGTTAAGACAGTGCCAAAGAGAGAATTTGTTTGAGGAGGATCTTCAGCTGTTTCAAAAGGTTGTTGGTTGATAGTCTCATCAATGTCAGCAGCATATTAAGGACCCTCCATTTCATCATTTCCTGCGTCCCCTTCTAAGTTATCTTTATGGGAGTCATCTTTCACTCCCTCGACGATGGGAGAATACTCAGGGGCTCCCTGATCGACGGGAGAATTGATATCACTATCAGTAGATTCACTATCTGAAAAAATCACAGGCGTTTTCTTTTTTCCCTTTGAAGTCCTTAAAATGAGATTGGTGGGGTGCTATTTGGATTTAGCTGGTCTCTGAAACAACAGAGACAAGTAAGGACATATCTAAAAAGGAGAATGTAAGCTTGAATAAAATATGAGTTTAGGGAAAAGAAAGGATACTTGAAAGTCCCCTTCATGGCTTATTTTGATGCTCTCTAGATGAGTCGAAGGTGGCTGCAATGCAATAAAACGATTGGCCACCTTCAGAGACCTGTTGCATGAAATATACTTAGAAAGCCACAATTCCAGAAAGGAGATGTATTCTTCATCAAACACCGTGTCAACATCCTTAGAGTGAAAACAATCCATGTAGTTGGTGAAACCGGAAACGTCCTTATCAATAGGAATAACGTCTTCATCAGATTGAGTAGGGATGAAAGTTCCACCTATAGGGCAAAGGCCACTGATAGTCGCAACATCAAACAAAGTGGGAGTTAGCATACCAGTCGTTAAGTTGAGAGTGTTCGTGGATCTCTTCTAGAATTAGAGGACACAAATCATCATATAGTTGCAGTAACTAGGTCCAAGCCTAGACAATTGAATCAAGTTTAAAGTGCCTTGGGGTTTCCAGATATCACCTTTAACTTTCTCCACCTTATTTAACCATGCAATGTAATCCTGGTTGATAGCAGGAGCGTAGCAAAAAACTTTTGAGGTCCTATAGATGTGGGAGAAATATAAAGGACACTTCCAGTCAATGGGGGGGCCTTGTGCTTTTATAAACAGGGAAGCACTTTTTCAGATTTTTTGGTGCCCTAATCTAATCAGGGGTAGGTCCCATGATAGCATACACAATTTTGTTACAGATAAATGGAAGCAATATGTTAGAACGGAAAGTAGCGATGTTGTGTGCTGGATTTGGTTCCAACACAAAGGTTTGTCCATCAACAATGAAAAAATCAGGCATGGTGGAAACTAGCTAAACTGTGTGAGGAGCATTAATGTTTTCAACAACTTATCTTAGAGACGCCATGTAAGGTGAATGGAAGCTTTGAATAAAAATGAAGGTGGGTTTGTTTGCGGAGTTTGCAAGCTAGAATATTAAGGATGCAAAGAAAGTGTAAAGAGAAAATGAAAGATTAAAAGGGGTATTTATACCACCAAAGAAACCAAATGTTTGGGAAGAAAGTGGAAAAAACTATGGCTACACGACCAACACATGTCAAACAAATGGTAACTGAGGTGAGGAAGTTGGTAAGTTGGAGGCCACAATTGTCCAAGGAAGTTGAAGGTAGAAAGTATAGAAATGGTTGTGTGATCGTTGATGTAACTTTTGAAGAATAAAGTCATGATTACAATGACATCACTTCACACTAAGAAAAGTATTGAAATGTCTGTTTCTGCTCTTTCTGTCGAAAAGGATATTTTTTTGGGAAATTTGTTTGCTATGATTTTCATAGAGAGAAATCCAAACCAAAAGTCAAAAAGGTCCTTTTAAGAGCATTAAATAGAATTAAATTTTGAAGAGTCGACTACATAAGCATGTCGACCATGGAAGATTTCATAGGTAGTCGACCAAGGTTTCGTAAGTGCAGTGGATAAGAGAAGGGTTCATGATGGATGGATTAGGGCCCAAGAGAGGTGATAAGCCCAAAAGGGTTAAAAGGCCCATAAGCGCCTAAACTGCAAAGGAGAAGCGTTATGAAGGGAGAGTGTGGGTTCGACAGTTACAATAGAGAATGTGGGTTCGACTGCAATAATGGATAACATGAGTTCATAAAGAGAAGTTACAATAGAGAATGTAGTTTTGTAAAGGGAAGTTACGAAGAACACGTTGAATGCAAAGAAACTAAGCCCACTTAGAAAGTAGTTATTTTTGTGTATTATAAATAAAGCCCTTTGTGCACTTTGTAAAAATGTCAAACTTTTCACATTCTTGTACGCTAGTCACTTAGAGTAACCAAGAGAATGAGAGAAATGAGTCAGGAAAAGGAAATGTATGTTTGAAGAAACCTATTTTCAACATTTCTTTAATGTTATGTCATTATCCTTTACAATTTAAAACACTTTTTGTCTTGTTTACTTTGTCTTTTTGTCATTATCTTTTACAATTTAAAACGTTTGGGTCTCAGTCGAACGCACCCTTTTGAAAACACTTTAACTATGCATTCGAACTGAAGCACTATAATAAGATTCCCTGGATGATCTCGCCTATAAACTTATTTTAAAGATACCAACATTGTTTACGAAATCCAAAGGTAAACACCCCCTCTAGATAAGTTGTCGTCTAACACGAGACCATCAGAGGTCATAATGGATGGTCAGAGTCAGATGATAACAGAGACTGAGTCGAGCAAATTTTCTCGAGTTTCAACCTATATGACTGAGAATAGAAAAAAACATTTCTTAGGGGCCAAATCTAAACAAAATAGATTTGTCGAAGCAGCTATAGTAGAAGCTAATGAAATATATGAAATTGGTCTAAATACAGTTTCAGACAATAATAGGCTCGATTGCGTTTATGATAATGAGCATATGAGATTTGAGAAAGATCCTTTGGTTTCAAACAAGAGGATTCAGGCCCAAGATCCTTTTGAAGAAGTTAATTTAGGAGATGGAACAATCAAAAGGTCACCGTTCATATGTGCCAACATTTAACCAAACCTAAAAACCTAGATAATTGAGTTGCTGATGAAGGTTCATTGAAATACAAGAAATGAGGGGGAGGGGGGTGGTGGGGGGGGGGGGGGGTAGGGGTGAACTGGGTCTCAAGATTAAAAAAATTTCATTCACCCAAACACAAACAAAATGAATGTAACAATGAAAATGGAACTCAAATAATTTTATTTTGGTTCACGGTTAACTAGGCTACTTCCAGTCCAATCGCCAAGGTGATTTTTTCTTCTTAACAAGGAGTTAATCCACTAATAAAACAATTCGATTACAACCACAAAGACTACAACCATTGTATTCTCAAGGATTCTAACTATACCATAGTCCCTCAAGGAATTACTACTCAAAGACAATTTCTCAATGACTTCTTGAGTAATACGACTATCACTTAGTCACTCAAGAAAGTTAACCAAAGGTTAAGAATACATGATTTGTGTTTACAAAATTTCTTCTACAGGAAGAAGATAACACAAAATGAAAAATCAAAATATTACCTTTTAAAATTTTGGTATCAGATATGTGATATCGAATGAGATATCACGACACAAATATTTGTTTGCAAGTAAGGTGCAATAAAATCAAAAGCAGTAAAAACACAAGAGATTGTTCACCCAGTTCAGTGTACAACAACACCTACTCTGTGGGCTACCAAGCCATGGACAAGTTCACTAAATAGTATCAACTCACAGACCCTCAATAAATAACTAGCTTATGATCTAATCACTTATCACTACCCAAGATAAACTTCTACCTAAGACTCACCTAGGTATGACGCCATGCTCAAATCCCTTCAATCACTTACATAATTAATAAGTTTGAAACACTTCAATCATTTAATGCTTAAAAGCTTATGAATGATACACAATTAACAACCCAAATAACAACTCAAGTATTTAAACTAATACTTAAAGTATATTACAAATAAAAAGCCTAAACTTGTAATCAGAAAGAAAGTATTCTTCTTCAAAAGTTTCTTTGGGATTGGGCTTAAAAACAAATATTCAAATCTTTTGAATATTTCCATAAAAATAGGCCAAGATAAAATTATGAAATTTGAAAAATATTCCTCCATATTTTTCGCAGCCTATAGTTCACAAATCCTGAATTATGCCACACATGAAAACAGGAAACAAAGGACTTAACTGATTTTGGGCTGAGATCAGTTTAGTAGGCAGATGTCAAGACATCTGCTTTGACATCATTCAACCCAGTTTTGCTCCAAATGTTAAGACATTTAGCAAAACATTAACAAGTCATTGTTTTACCAAAATTGCTGCCAACAAAAACTTCCAAACTCCCCCTTTGGCAAATTTTGGCTAAAACATTATTAGAGCATATTATCACAGTAGTAGCACAACTATCAGAGCATTATCAGGGAAACAACATAAGCAAAGAAATCAAAACATACATTCAGTTAGCAGTTAGCTGTTAGCACAGGAAGCTTAGCTATTAGCACAGGAAGATGTCAAAACATATTTTGGCACATGAGGCTCCCCCTCAAGTATTGAGCTCCCCCTCAATCAATGGTCAATGGTCAGTGGTCAGTGGTTAGTCAGTCAGTCACTCATTTCCTCTCCCCCTTTTTAGTCATAATATGCCAAAGAAAGGGTGTATTCAAGATAATATCAGTATTAGTTTACATACCATATAATTCAAATGTCAAGCACATGCAAGTTCCAAAAAAGAAACAAAGAGTTCAGAGAGATATCAAGTAGTCAAACTTTCATCTGGACCAGTTGACTTGGTTGAACCAGAACTTCTTTCCACATAGGAGTCTTCACCTTCAGAGCTCACTGTATCATCAAGGTTGTGGTCCTTTTGCAAGTCCTTGATCATATTTTCAAAGATTAGCTTCCTAGCCGAGCTCACTCTGATCACATCATCTAATTCCTCGAAGGCTTCCCTTAGTTCATTGATCATATCATACTTTGTGGAGGTCTTTTCAGCAGGAGCAGATGTTAAAACAATGTTTGGGACATGTTTTCCTGAAAAAGAGCTTAAAATGGAGGGTCAAGGAAGACTCCCTCTTGCATACAACATCATTTCCACTTAGGATTCCAGGATGCTGATTTAGGATAATTCCATAGAGGAGGGAAGGAAAATCAATTGGCATCTTAATGGCACATTTCGGCATGTTTGATGGTCAGATCAAAGATATAAGTCCCATAATAAAAAAGTTTTTGGTTTGAAATATCATAAATGAACCAAAAATAGATTCATTGGAGGGTAAAGTTAGAATATCCACAAAAATATAGTCGTTGAAAGTACTGTTCTATTCGAGATATTTTCAGAGTAGTTGAAGGAACATGTAATTTTGTACATGATGTACACATGCCACATATTCTTCTTCTTATCAGTATCTTATAATAAGAGGCTTCTAGTAAAAGTTATTGAAGCCTAAGTAGAGTTAAAAAATTATCTTCATATCTTGGTTAAAACAAGACTTCAGAGTCAATATGTTTAGCGTCCTAAGAATTTAGATGGTATCTTTGGAATACCCCAGAATATTGAGATATCAAAGTTTTAAGTAATATAGTCTATCTCAGAGTCCTTTAGAATAAATTCTTGTAGCAACTTTGACTTGAAAAACCAGATCCTTAAATCTTATTTAAGCATGTCTTTTGATCTTTCGTGATTCAAAGTGTGTCTTTAGTTTAGAGTTTTTTTGCTTCATATTGGCTAATCTTCATATTCTACAAAGGTCTTGCCTCATATGCACCTTGTTCAGAGTCTGGTTCATCCATGCTTGATAACTCCATAGTTAGAATATGATTTCTATTGATCTCCACACTTTTCACCATAGTTAGAGTACAAAATTATGCTCTATACAATGTATACTTTGTTATCATCAAAACTCAAGGATTAGTTTTAGAACTATACTTGTTCCAACAATCTCCCCCTTTTTGATGATGAAAAAACCATTTATTTTGATGAACAATTTTTACTTTAACACACAATAGTTAAAAACATCAGAGTTAGGTTTGTAAGATCCCCCCCCCCCCCCCCCGAGTTTAAACCTAGTAAAAATTTTAACTTCATCAGAGTGAGGTTTGCAAGCTCCCCTTAAGAAAAGATTATCAAAAATTGCATGAATTCTTCAAATTGAGGTTTGCAAGCTCCTCTTAAGAGTAATACTTAAAAGATTTTGATTATCCAGAAAATTTTAATCAGATTAATAGGGTCTGGTTATTCATAGATCCATATTATCATATTTATCAGAGTTAGCACAAAAAATCTCTCAGCACACATATAGATATTGCATTCATATTTCTTGAGTAATAAATTTTCCATAAGAAATATTGCATGTTTGGGTTCTTTTTAGGAAATAAGATATATCAAAATCATTACTTTTTCTCCCCCTTTGTCATCAATCAAAAAGAATAACATAGAAGAGTGAAGTAAACCTTGGTTGATATAGATAGAGACATGAATTTCAAGTTTAAATAGATGAACTTGACCAAGGAAACAAAACATGATAAAGGCCTTCAGTTAAACACAAGTAACTAAGGATTTTGAGCTAGGGGTTGGTAATCTGTCAAGGATGGTTGTAAACATGTTCTGAATGTTGGAGATAATTTCATTATGACGAGCCAACTGAGTCTTGATTTCTCTATTTCTCCCTTCAGTTCAGCCAGAGTCTTCAACATAGCAGCATTTTCAAAATAAGTTATACCAGAAGAATTTCCAATCTCATTTTGAGATTCCTTGAATTCAGGTGCGGGAAGAAGTAGAATTGGATCTGGTGTAGGGAACGCCAGAATCTTGCATCTTTCTTCATCTTTAGCTTCAAAATAGGCTTTTTGAAGTTATAATGGAGGCGTCATTGATTTGCGAAACCTTTATGATAATTTCTTCAGAACCACTCCATAAGAGAATTCCTTACAAAATTTTATGTAGTAAGTTGACCATTTCCTATAGCGATCCCATAGTGAATTTCTCTAAGCAGGATCAACACACCTGGTGATTGCTTTCCTCATAAAGTGTAGACATTTAAGAACCTTATATTATATATCATATAAAACTTCATAAAGGGATAATATGGGAGGATCATTCTCATAAATGTTAGTTCTGAAAATGTCTTGTTCATGAGAGGATAAAATGGCCATTAATGACTGTCACTATTATCGGCGCGTTAAACTAAATGTTACACAAACCTTGAGACACGCTCATTCATGGTGACGGCGACAGTTATTTCGTTAGGAAGCCAAAGAGCCACCTCTTGATTGAGTCTCTTAAAGACGCCAAAATAAGACTATAAAAGGGGATCCCTCCAGAGGGATAAGCAAGACATTCATCTTGAAACAATATGAATCACTGTTGTAGCTCCCAAATCCAATAAATAATCTATAGAAATCTATCCATTGTGTCTCTTCCTATACCTATAGGCAAGCTACTTGTTTATTGTTTTTACGCAAGAAAACATGGCGCCTACCGAGGGGCCTCGGTAAACCTGGCCAATAGAATGTCAACCAACGAGGCCCTCAAGAGAAAGAATGAAACTCTATAGGATAGTGTAGAAGACCTGCAGCTTAAAAGTCAAGAGGATGAACACCCAAAAGAGGAGCTTCTAGATCCCCAGCCGCTGTCTCAAGCCATATGGGATGACCAAGTCCCCGAAAACATCAAATCATAATCGCTCACATCTTACGATGGAAAAACTGATCCATAGGAGCATGTTATCGCTGTCAACATTCAGATAGAAATAATAGGCCCTACAAATTCACTGAGGTGGTACACGAGCCTTCAAAGACATAACTCTAAAGTGGTACATGAGCCTTTCTTGGTTATCCGTAGAAAGCTTCTCAAACCTGACCAAGAAACTGATATAGTATTTCTCAGCCAACAGACACTGGAAGGTCTCGATAACTACCTTATTCAATGTCCGACAAGGACAAGGGGAACCTCTATGGGAGTACCTGGCTAGGTTCAATGAAGAAACCATTAAAGTATCTCACCCCAATCAAGAATTATTTGTTATGGCATTCCAGCTGTCATACCCCAAATTTTCCTACTAGCATTAGTGGTTAACTTATAGCTAGTCGCCTTTTCATTATTATTGGTGTTATTAGTAAGGAGTGTATGTTTTTATTATAATAAAAAAGGGTGTATGGGTTTTACAAGATTTGAATTAAATCTACCTGGCACAAAAAGTAGAGGCCTATCGAGGTTCTTTTTCTAATTTCTGGTCAGTGCAAAGTCAGGATGTTGACCAAGTCAACATTCGTTTTCATTTTATAATTATTATTTTTTTCTTTTTTTATTACCAAAATCATATTTTTTTTTCCAACATCATCATTTTATTATTGTTTATTATTATCAAAATATTTTTTATTGTTTTTAGATTTGTTGACCAGAAGTCAACTTCTGACTTTTTGGTTATATATTTATTACTATTATTAATATGTTAGTTATTATTATTATTAATTAATTAGTACCTAACAACTATTATTATTTATTTTACTTAATCAATATTATTAAATTATTATTAATTAATTTATTATTATTTTTTAATATTAATGACTGAAGTCAAAGAGGGTTAAGAAACCCTAATTTACCATGTATCCCACAGTGCAATGTTGGTCATCTTCTTCACTAAAATCACAATATCCAAAAAATGTAAAATGCTCGAATCAAGATCTTATCAAATCAAATCTTCGAAAATCCAGAAATCACGAGAAATAGAATCAAAAGCGTATTATATTATTACAAAATAAAATCTTTGAAGGAATTACAAGTACAAATCATCCAAAATACATTAATTAGAATCAAATTACAATATTAATCTAAATCAAATCTAACCTAATTTGTATCAAAGTTTCTAATCTTCTATCGAACTCTAACATGTAACACTAAATCAGAAAAAATTTCCCAATTGATTAGTCCTAAAATACTATATAAAGAGACCCTAGAATATAAAGAAGGGAGGGGACTTTTGTTACAGACAAAGAATGAAAGGGGAAGTACAAAAGTTGAGATCTGGTTACAATTTCTCAAACCCTAGATCTATGGTGGTGCTGCTGTCTTCAAGACTTCATCTGCTAAGATCACCTCCACGCCATCCGTACCTTCAAAATCAATGATGAAAAAGATTAGGCGGCATATCGAAGAATCAAAAGGAGAAAACATTGAGATAGAGGTAATCCTAACACTTAGCTTAAGGCTTATATATTGTTGTTGTCAATTGAGGTATGAAATCAGCTCTTTATTTGAATAAAGGTTTCTGGGTTTTGTCGGGGTTAAGGGTTGATGATTCAGGGTTAAAGTTAGAGATAAACAAGTTAGGGTTGTTTAATCCGACCAGGGCTTAGAGATAGGGTTAGGTTTGACTTAGGGTTCATCTCAGAACCCTAGGGTTCTTGGGGTTCGTAGGGTTTCGATGAATTCATATTAGGGTTCTTAAGGTTAGGATGAAATTGCTAGGGTTTATAAGAACCCAAATGAAGATCCACGGTAGTTCTAGCTTTCACACAGTGCCGCGGATGAATATTTTGGTTGAGCTTCAACCGGAGATCTGGGATGGATGGTATTCCTACGAAGGCTAAAGATGGAGCCATCGGCGGAAGCGATTTCTGACCGACGAGGCCATTTACGATCGCCTTGAGAGAAGCGCGAGCTTATCTCTCTAAAATTTTATTCTATTTAGGACAAAGGCGTAGAGAGAGAAATAGATCAAGAAATTGAGCCTCAAGCTCAGACGTTCAAATAAATACCTAGTTCGTGTTCCAGTGTGACACCCTTATCGTGCACTTTCAATCACACGTCTCTGATTCTAATCAAACGATCTCAAAACCACGCACCCACCGTAAACATATGCACTCGCCCTCACGCGGTCCAAATGGACCTCGAAGCCTTCAAAGTTTTGGGCCAAGCCCATTTCTAAATCAACCGCACAATTGCTTCATTAACTCAACAATACACCCCTCATGCATTCAGGGCCAAGTCCAACATCTGGACTTGGGCCCTTAATATTTACACCTTCCAGCTTTATTTTTCTGTTGTAAAACTCACCTCCTATGCAATTGGGCCTAAGTCCAATATCTGGATTTAGGGCCCTGCTATCCACACCCCTAGGTTTTGCTACCCAATGCCAATTCGCAGCCACTTGCTATTTGAGTTTCGATTTTATTTTTGGCCTAAGTATATCTCTATTACACCCCTAAACCTTAATTTCTGCACCCCCTAAGCTTAAATAACTAATTTTTATTTTATTATTTAGTTAGTCTATTTTATTTTCTTTATTTAATTTGCATAACAATGTTTTTAACCTTTCATTTTGAATAATTTTTCATTACTATTAATGAATAATTATTAGACTTTTATTGAAAATGTTTAATATATTTTTAATAATTAGAAAAAATTTATTTATTAATTCAATATTTTCTAAAAAATACTAACTCTCTTTATATATTTGCATTAAATATTTTTCGGATGCGTTAAAATCTATTTTTTCCATATGGCATCGTATATTCGAAAACACCTAACCAATCAAATACTAAATTATTTTTACTAACATCATTCAAAAATATTTATTTTCAAAAAAGGATTATGGAAACTTCTTTCATCGACTGCGAACTTTTTCTACAAATTCCGCTATTCACACACCCATACTTGGTTCAAGGAGAATTCGAGATATCTCCATAATCCATAAAAAAACTAACCAAAGAACTACAAACTATGAATTAGAACTTTGTTTCTTCATAAGAAGATACATAGGCACACGCCTTAAAATTCTGGCGAGTTCCTCTAACTAAAAAATTAAAACCCTATTCCTAAACCTTTAACATAAACCCTAGTATCCTTGTGAATAAGGTAGATAAAGGGTGCCTAACATCTTCCCTTCGTTTAAAGCGAGTCAACAACTTAGAATCTCTGATCCAATTAGGTTTATCTGTTATATTCCTTTCCTTAAGATAAAAATTAATGGTGGCAACTCTATAATTTTCAGACGGTTATTATAGCTGGCGACTCTGCTGAGGACTCAACCCTAGGGTTTAGAAGCCTCTCTTTTGGATTTTGGATTTTTCTATTTTTATTCTTTCTTTATATTCATTTATTATTTTGGTTTATTTATTTGTCTTTATATTTTTTTATTGTCATATTTTATTTATTTGTGGTGGGATTTTATTTTGTCAAAAAATATTTTCAAAAACCTTAGAAAGAAGGTTCGTTTATTGGCTAAGGTGATATAGTATCCCTATGAGTTTTTGAGACGAATTCACATAGAGTCGGTGGAATTCCAAAAAACAAATATGTCTCAATAGGTATCCTCTTGGGGGGTAGGACTTTGGAATGAAACCTATGATGTTTTGTATAACCCTTAACCAAAACCTCGTGGTGAGACCTTTTACGACCTTAGAGACGAAAGTTTCGGTCTACAAAGAGGATCCTCTTAAGGGAGGCCATTGTGCCTTTCCCTCTAGTTTTATCCATGATACCCTTAAGGAAGCCACCTTATGGGGAGGGTAGAATATCCGTAGGCCAAAACTAGGAACCTACCAACTAAGGATACCTTTCATAAATCCTGTCACTATGTTGTGTCATCATGCATTCATACATCTTGCATTTCAAATGTTCATTATTTTTCATTTTTTGTTGTCTTATTCACAGGATTAAAATAATAGTAATCAAACGTTTTTGGTGAGTATCTTAAAAATGGATGTCAGAGGGAAACAACTTGTATGTGTTAGTGTCGTCAAGCCAAATATGACGAAGATCAAGATTATCAATGGGAAACTGTATGAAAGAGCTTTGAAGATGTTTATTTGCCATTATGGGGATACTCTTAAGTTGAAAAAACTGGATGTACAATTGGATGCTATTTCTGCCTTGGTTCAGTTCTACGATCCGCCATTAAGTTTTTTCACCCTTCAAAATTTTCAGCTAGCACCGACTTTGGAAGCATATGAAAGGCTTTTGAATTTTTGTAATGAAAAAGATTATGTGGGAATTGGACATACGATTTATGTTAAGGATTTAGCAAAGGGTTTAGGGATCTCTTGCCCTGAATTTTCACTTAATTACAAAAAATAAGGTGATGTACAAGGGATTAAAAGACAATATTTGGAGGCTAAAACCTTTTCTTTTTCCAATAAAAAATGATGGGAATCTTGTGTTGATTGTTTGGGACTACTTGCCTTTGGTGTAATTCTATTTCCGCGAACTTTGGACTATATTGAATTTGCAACCATTAGTGTATTTTGGGGAGCAAAAACTTTAAATGCAGACCGAACTCCTGCTCTACTTGCCTATATTTGCTATGCTCTTCACACTCGTTACAAAAAAGGGGCGGGGTATGCTGAACTATTGTACCCTGCTCCTATATTCTTTGTTTATGTCTCATCTCTATAAGGAGGACTACATGATTAAAACAATGACACGATATGAATGGCCTCAAAAATTAAGGTCTCTTACCATTGATCTTGTGTTGTGGTATGCAAGGAAGCTAAACATTGGAGATATCATTTACAGTTGTGGAGATTTTCCGAATCTTTCATTGATTGGGTCACGTGGTTGCATCAATTATAACCCTACATTGGCTTTGCGACAACTTGGGTACCCTTTGGAGGATTAACCCTCTGATGAACAACTTCAACAATTGATCATTCACGACATGGGCAAAAATAACTGAGAATCGCTCAACAAGATCATCTGAGCTTGGAATAGTGTAAACAAAAGAAAGGCCGAAAGGAAGAATGTTGTGGAGTGGGAACCTTACACTCCATGGATTTTGGATAGGGTGCAAGTTATTAAACTACCATTTGATATTGATTATGAGTACAATCAAGATGTCCCAGATCCTCTACCTATGTCCTTAGAAGAAATAGACAACTTGAAGAATGCCTTGGATCAAGCTCAAAAGGAGAAAGAAGAATTGGAGCTTAACCTTCATAACTTAGCTAAAGAGAAAAGACAGATGCAACACAAGCTTGAGTTAAAAGACCAACAAATTCAGGAAGACCGTGAATCATTTAAAAAGGAGAGTCTTAAACGAAAACCTTCAACCGAAGGATTGTTGAGTGCTACCTTCAACTTGGATTCCCATAACCAACGTTTGGAGGATGCTACTAGGGAAATCTGGAAGTTAAATAAGTGGTACAAAATGTTTGGAGGATGCTGCTTGGGAAATATGGAAATCTGGATGCTGCTAAGGAGATGAAAGAAAATTTGAGGGCTCAAATTCAACGTTTTGCCCAAGCTTCTTTAGATCAAAAATAGAAAATTCAGTATCTTACTGCGAGACTCCAAGATAGCCAAGCATCAAACGTAGGCAAATGTCTCAAGAGGATGAAGGTAGAAAGACTGCTCGCAGAAAAGATTGATGAATATGAGCAAGTTTATCATGAGTTAGAATACCTCCGAACCAATTTCCTCATACAAAGGAGACTCTATACGGAGATGAGGGCTGAAAAATCATATTGGGAAGAGAAGTATGCAAAGATCACCAAAGCAGGAAAGGATAACCACATGATAATGCTAGACCTCTACCAGCAATATCAGTTCTACAAAGACAAGCATGCAAGACTTGCCTTCTTAGCCAACAACCTCATTGATGACATCCCTAGAAGTTTGAGAGATGTGGAAAATGTGATGGTCCTGCTTCCGAAAGATGTTGAAGACTTCCTTAAGCTTTGTAAGAAAATGGTTGATGGTTTCAAAGTAGATATCCGCATGCGCACTTAGAAGATTTTGTTTCCCTTTTTTCTTGCAATTAAATTTTGATGTTTTGGTTCGAGTAGTTTTAAATATTTGAATTGTATTCCAATTTTAAGGACAATTGTTTTTTAAAAATAATTTTTTTTGTTTTCATATCTCGTTTGTGTATTTATTTTTGAGATGCTCACCAATACAATGAAAAACCTAGAAAAATATATAAAGGAATCCAACATGAATAAGATAAAGGTAAAAAACTTTTAGCATATTCATACGCATCCATGCATTCACAAACATCGTATTTCATAAAAAAACTCATTATTTTTCAAAATCATCTCCAGTTAAATCATTGGTAAAAAATCACCACCTCTCTGAGCGCCATATCAAACAAGAGCCCATCAAAAGAAAGTGATCGAACAGATCAAAGAAAATCAAGCTGATTTCAAAGAAGATTTGGAGAAAATGAAGAGTAACATCGACTAAATGAAAGGAGAAATGAGCCAAGTTTTTTTGGCCTTGAAGAAAATCATTGAGAGGTAAGAACAAATTCCTTGGGAAGCCTTTAAAGAAGTAGCCCAAACTATTGGTGCATCGAGCGGTAACCAACCATGAAGAGAACCAGAGTCAGGACCACTAAAGTCAATTATAGCACAACAAGAGGTTAGACAAGCTGATACTAAAGGGTTTTTCCCACCTCCACCGAAGGTATTGGCACCGTATACTTTGCAGATTCCAGTCAACAATGCGGACAATTACATAGACCTACAATATGGAGATCTTGATTTAGAAGGTGTTACTCATGCACACCAACCTAAGATTGTTGAGAATCCCTTGGCGCTCAATCAATATAAATTTCTTGAATAAAGTTTGAAGGTTATGTAGGGTTACGATGCCTTCAATGTCGATGCTCTCGAAATGGGTCTAGTTTCGGATATGGTGATCCCTCCAAAATTCAAAGTACCTAACTTTGGAAATATAAGGGACTCACATGCCCGAGGAACCATCTACGCGTGTATTGCATAAAAATGCATCCCTATGCATAAGATCAGAAGTTGATGATCCAATGTTTCCAACATAGTTTAAGTGGGGCATATCTAGATTGGTACATGCAATTAGACCGAATTCATATCCAAACATGGACAGATCTTTGCAATGCTTTCCTGAGATAGTACAAGTACAATTTGGACATGGCGCCTAATCGCATGAAGCTCTAAAACTTATCTCAGAAGAAGGATGAGTCCTTCAAAGAATATACTAGAAGGTGGAAATAAATGGAATCCCTTGTACAATCACCACTCTTACAGAAGGAATTGGTCAACATTTTCATGGGTACTTTACAAGGGTGGTACTATGATAAGATGGTAGGAAGCGTCTCTTCCGGATTTTTTGATTTGGTAACCATTGGTTAAAGGATTGAGGCAGGTATAAAGAGTGAAAAGATATAAGGGGCATAATCCAACACCCCTTACAATTCAAAGAAACATGTCCCTAACTTCTCAAAAAAGAAGGAAGTAGAAATTAATGTTGTGGCATCGCATCCAAAAACACAACAACCATTGGAGATTCCACGAGAACAGCAGAACATGTTTGAAAGGCCTCAGAGAAGATTTGATCCTCTCCCCATGCCTCACAGTAAATTCCTACAACACTTAATCAAAGCATCTTTGGTAGATCTGAAACCTCTATCTCCTCCAATTGGGGGCACTCTCACCAAATTATGATGCAAATTCCAAATGTGAATATCAGGCCAACTCTCTGCATGGTGGGCCAACATTGAATGTAATTGAAGTGATGACTGACTTTGGGGAAGCCAAATTAGAAAAAGGATCTAATAAACCTTTTGAAATAATATTTGTTCGAATGTGGTTTCCTCTTGGAACATAATGAAGCTTTTTAGAAGATGTTACAGAAATTTTTATGAATCGAGGGATAATGCCCTAAAGAAGAATATGTAGCTAAGATTGATGGAAGTACAAACAAGCCATTGATAATGCCATGCTACGGGCCAAGTCCTAATTAGAAAACTCTTGTGATTCCATGGGGAGAGTCAACATAAGCACCAATGATGATACCACGCTAGACTTTCAGAATTCCAGTAAATCCAAAGACTACAATTGTGATTAGTGGACCATCTCTCACTCCCTACAAAAATAAGAAAGTGATGTCGTGGAGTTATGATTCTATTGTCTATATCAATAGTTTAAAGCAAGAATGTGAGCCATTGAAAATTCAAGGACCTGCGATCACAAATATAGCTGGAACAAGGGGCGTGACCCGTAGTGGATAAATCTATGTTCCCGAACCACAAAAAATAATTTATTTATGGTTAAGGACAAAGGTAAATCTATGATAGAGGAAAAACAAGAACAAGAACCTCCAAGCAAGGATTTTATCGACCAAGAGGTAGAAAAATTCTTGAAAATAATCAAGAGAAGTGATTATAGGGTGGTGGTTCAACTACACCAAACTCCAGCAAAGATTTAAATACTCTCATTGCTCGTCAATTCGGAAGTGCACCAAGACTCTCTAATGAAGGTTCTAAGTTCTGCTCGTGTTGCAAAAGATATTACATTAAATCAGTCGTAGCAAACTTGACATCTGGATCATACCTATGCTTTAATAACAACAAGTTTCCTCAGAAAAGTAGAGCTCACAACAAGGAGTTACACATTTCTATTAAAATAGGTACAACTAACCTATCAAAGGTACTCACTGATACTGGTTCTACCCCTAAAGTTTTACCAAAATCCATCTTGATGAAGTTAACACTAGATGTTGTCGCTATAAGGCCAAGTTCTACAATAGTTAAAGCTTTAGATGGTTCTGAAAGTTCTGTATTTGGAGGAGTTGATTTTTTGGTCAAGATAGGCCCGCATATGTTTTATATTTCCTTTTAGGTAATGGATATAGAACTAGCATATACATGTTTACTTGGACGACCTTGGATTCACGCAGCGGGGGTTGTTACTTTAACTCTACATCATAAATTGAAGTTCCTCGTTGAATAAAGATTGGTTATAATCGACGGTGAAAAGGACATTTTTAAAAGTCACATAAAGCCCTACGTATATATCAGTGCAGATGAAGACTGCGTAGCAACACCTTTCAAAGTATTAAAGGTTGCTCAATGGTAACCCTATCGGTGGAGAAAATCAATAATCCTACTGTGACTTCGTGGAGAGATTTACAATTAGCTATGGAAGATGGTACCTCAAAAGGTTGGGGTAAACTTGTGGAGATACCAGAGAAGAAAAATTGCTTTAATTTGGGCTACAAATCATTAAAGGCTATTATAAAAGGAAAGGTGCAATTTCCTCCTATCTAGGAAACCTTCATCAACAAAGGAACAAAACATGGTAGACATGTGGCGATGATATCTAACAAGAGAAGCACCAAGAGAGCATCTGACTTCATCCATGAATGTGATCAAGGAGAAGAAGTGAAGAATTCGACAGCCGTGGAGATTCCAGAGATCTTTTTCATTCCAAAGTAATTTTTCTTGTTTTTGAAAGGACATATGTCAAGCCCGAGGCATATGGGTAGCATATAAGGGTCCCCCGATTAGTTTCAAACAATATTTTGAATTAATAAGAGTTATATTTCGCATCCAATTGAGATTGTTGTCTTTCTCTTGCATTTATGTTTTAAAATAACAATACTTTTCTTCATATGAATTTTTCAAATTCACATACTAAAGCAGCACGAAAACGTGATAAATGTGCATATCCATGCCTAAAACCACCGATAATGTTATTACAACTATCTTATATAATTTTGATGTACCCTTCAACCAAGCGAAAAAGGGAGATAATGAAGATCTTGAACTCTCTGAAGAATTAGCAAGGGAATTAGAACATAAAGATGACAATATACAACCATACCAAGAATCCATTGAGACCATCAACCTTGCCACAAAGGAAGATCCAAAAGAGATCAATCTAGGGGCAACATTGGAGGAAAGTGTCAAAGAAAGACTGATCAAGATTTTACATCAATATATGGATATATTTTCCTGGTGTTACAGAGATATGCCAGGATTGGATACACATATTGTGGTGCATAGAATACCTCTCAAGGAAGGTTGTTCACCAGTTAGATAGAAGCTCATAAGAAGTCGTCCATGCATGTCTAGAAAGATTCGAGAAGAAGTCCTTAAACAATTTGATGCAGGGTTCTTAGCGGTGGTAGATTATACACCATAGATAGAAATCATCGTGCCAATGAGAAAGAAGAATGGCAAAGTATGCATTTGTGTATGTCATCGGGATCTGAACAAATAAAGTTCCAAAGACGATTTCCTGTTACCTCACATAGATATTTTGGTGGATAATACAACTCAAGCTTCGATATTCTCATTCATGGATGGTTTCTCAATTTATAATCAGATCAAAATGGCACCTGAGGATATGGAAAGACTACTTGCATGACTCCTTGGGGCAATTTCTGTTACAAGGTGATGCCTTTCGGTCTAAAGATTGCGGGGGCAACCTATCAACGAGATATGGTCACACTTTTTTTAGGATATGATCCACAAAGAAGTTGAGGTATACGTAGACGAGGATCACATCATACATTTACAAAAATTATTCGAACGTCTGCGAAACATCAAATTGAGATTGAATGTGAATAAGTGTACATTTGGTGTCAGGTGTAGGGGTAGAAATGTTGAGACTTAGCCATTGGATTGAATTAACTCGCACAAATCAAATAAAAATCGCCCATCGCTTTATTGTTTCCAAAGGAATGGGAAAAGAGTTAATAAGCCAAAAAGAGAGGGAGAGAATCTAAGTACGGGGGTTGGTTATGTAAAGGGAAGCTATTAGCACCCTAAACATCTACGGTACACCACATGAACCTCTTTGAAAATTTGTGTATTTAGGCTATAAGTGTTGTATACAAAAATAAATCGTGTAGGTGAGAAAATAAATGTTTTTTATAATTTTTGCACCCGCCGTGATTGCAAACCTTTAGTGCCTACGTACCACCTTCCGTGCAATAGGGGATCAAGGTACTCGTAGTTTACCTTTAAAAATTTTAAAACACAAGTGTGTTGGTTAATTTTAAGAGACAAGACATCATCATCGTATCTGAGTGGAAAACATACTTACTACCCACGATTATGAGAAAGGAGAATTTGCATCATCTAAAAGTGGAGGATATGGCTTGGATTTTAAAATCAACAAAGGCTCTCTCAACACCCACGTGGAAAATATATCACTTCACTACATATCATATAAGTATAGTAGTTCGCATCACTACAAAGGTCGACAAGAGTCTAATATTTTGAGAAAAGCTTAAAGTAAAAACCCAAAGTGGCAAAATGGTTTGAATGAGATTGATTGAATTTTAGCCTTCTCAAAAAAAATTTCAAAGTATTATTAAGTATGTTAAAGTTTGATTAAGAAAATATTTTTTGAAAATGCATGGACCTAAGTCCAAGTTTATTATGAAAGCGGTTCAAGTTTAGAAAACAAGATTAGTTTTGAAAAGGAGGGAGAAGATTTTTGAAATTAAAGAAGATTAGAGGAGATGAAGGGACTATCCTAAGGCATAAGGTAAAAGCTATGGAAAAGAACCGTCTAACCAACAAGAAGCCAACACTTGACACAATGAGAATGTAGAATTCCCATCCTTTAGATTAAAACCAAACAATCAAATATATTAAACCTCTTAAGAAAACAAAGCTTCAGATGCATTAGGTCTTCACAAAAATTGGGCAAAGTAACAACTGTATGCAGAGGAATTCCCAATCACAGACAAAGAATATAATCAGAATAACCTGCACACAAAGAAAATAAACCCAGTATCTTGGGGTAAACCCCAAGAACTCGAGACAAAATAACAACAGAAGTTACAAGGTCTCAAGGATAGTCAAGGTTTCTAATCCTAAGTCCAAGAGGTCTATAACTCCATAATGCCAAGGATGGTAACCAAATACTCCAAGTAATCTTAAAGTATTTTATTGTTCAAGTTGGTTATTAAGTATCTTCAATAGGAAATAGAAGCTCGAGTGAGAAAAATAAAAATGACATAAAGAAAAATGCTCAAGTGAGCAAAGATGAAAATAACATGAAATGTAAATGCTAAAATAAATGGTGCATAAAAGTAAAGACGTATAGTAAAAAAATAAAGTAAAAGTCAACTATTAGTGAGTTATAAATTAGAAGTTGAATGACCATCTTCTCAATAACCAGTTTCATTTCCTTTTTGTCAAGTATATCATTCATTTCCAATTTCACGAGGTCATAACAAATAATCAACGATGTTTAAATGACCACTTAGACAAAAGTTTATGATGGTTCATTAGAGGATTAATAAGACCAAAGCCTCCTAACAATGAACCTCAAGGTTATTGGATCAAAAGTTTCAAATTAAACATACTTCGGCTTGCAAACATGGATTTGGGCCATAAAGGATCATTTTTTGAATCGAGACAAAATTTAGCGCTATGTTAAGCAATCATAAGTGGACTTATATAGAAGTCGCACCTATTTTGAAGCTGGTCAATAGAAATCTATATACCATATGTTTGGAGAAATAATATGTAGATTATTCTCTAACAACATGTAGCACATGTAAGAAGGGGATGAAATGAAGAGGGTGGGAATATTTGAACCAAAGATTGTAATCAAACTATCATTAAAATCATTCATCCATTTTGGTAGAGTTAAACTCAACACCCAAGATCCAATGATGTTAATGAAGCTCATGATTAAAAGTCACATAGCCTAAAATCATCCAAAATAAATTCAAAATAAAATTGCACTTAATAAGAAAAATACAAAAAGAAAATGATTTTTAAATTGTTTTTTAACTGGAAATAAAAGGCAAATTACAAAACTATATTCAAAGTATTAAATAAAAATTAAAAGAAAACATAGAAAAGTCAAAGATGATCTCAAGAAGTTTTACAAAATTCTTACTAATTTTTTAAAACAGAAAAGGATTTTTAAATTATTTAAAATCAATCAAATAAGTGAAAAAATGATTAAAAATCAGAATAAAATTCTAGAAAAAATTTCAAAATGTCACTAATAAAGAAAATGTTCTTGATGAATCTTTCCAGAATTTAAAAATACCAAAAAGTATTTTCAAACAATTAAAAACAAGTCAAAACAAAGAAAAAATCAGAAAAAATATCAAATCAGAAAATAAAATTATGAAAAATTCAAATTAGAAAGAGAATATTTAAAAATATTTTTTTGTATTTTTTCATAATTTTTGAGTCAGAAATGAATTTTCTATGATTTTTTGAAGTTTAAAACCATTAAATATAAAAAATCAAAAATCAAAATAAAGTCAGAAAAGTATGGACCATTGGATGAGAGTCAAAACGCGTTAGTAAGCTAATCCAATGGATCATACACGTTGTGCATATCATGGTCTTCAAGGAATAACACACGTGATCCATTATTTAAACATATTTGAAAAAAATGCGTGGCATCTCATCATTGGTTGAAGAGGAACACGTAGGTCATCTTCAACCTTTGTCCACTTGACTTGCAGGTTCATGAAATGGAAAAGTTGGAGCTCGAGACCGGTACCATTCGCTTGCCAAGATAATTCCATTGGTACCCTCGCGCCAAATTTATATTTTCCGCAACGTAATCGATTTGGAAAAAACCAGAGAAATTTTTTTTAAAAGGGATTTGAAAACAGACATATCAAACTCAATTACAGTTGGAAACAAATGTTACCACGAGTATCAGGGAACCAAGAACTACGTTCTAGCAACAAAATTGAAGCGAATTGGTCGAGAAAACTACCTGTTCAAACTCAAGGAGGAAGCTCTGAAACTGGAATTATGGAGCTTGATTCAGGTCACAATTCTTGAAGGTAAGAGTATGGTTAGCTTTAGGGAAGTCCAACGAGGCTAACTGAAAAGAATTTTTGGTGATTTGGAGGGTGTGTTAGAACATAGTTTGATTCTACAACCCTTGTAAGAGTTTTGATGATAACAACCCCAAAGAACAATTATGCTCCCTAAAATTATATTCTGGTTTGCATAGAAGTTCTTATGGAAGAAGATCAAAAGATGCACTAAAACGTTGTTTCAACTCTGATTATAAACATATTTGAAAGAAGTTCTAACACTACAAACAGGACTCTGTGTTTCTGATCTACAAAGTTATGAAGTAAGCAACAACGGTTACTTCCATCTTCTGAAGCAAGCATGTTCTGAAGCGTTACAAATCAAATATTTCCATTCCAAGAGTAACGGCTGGTAGGGAACAAGGATCTTTATTTTTGGAAAACACCTTAATGGTCATTGATCAAGTTTCCAAATGCTCCTTCATACTTCGCCTATTTAAACAAGCTTTGAGGATAAATCGCTTATGATTTTACACATATAGTAACGTTGCTATCATCTTTCATCCTCAAACGTCCAACATTCAAACTGCATAAAACATCACTTGTATTGTGACACTGTTTTATTATAAACACTATTGTACACTTTTATTCATACATTGTTTAGAGAAATTCCTTGAGAAAAATCTGGTTGTGGTTTATACTCAAGAAGACTTTGATGGTTGTCAAAGTAGATTTGTAATCAAGATTAATTAGTGGATTAAGACCTCGTTGAGAGAGGCGAAATCACCTTGGCGATGGACTGGAGTAGTTTGAGTTCAAAAAAACCAGGATAACCAACTTGTTCTTGACTTAAGTTTTAAAAATCCCAATTCAGACCCCGCTTTCTTGTGTTTTTCCATTCTTCAATTGGCATCAGAGTGCCTGGTTCTGAGTTCAAGCACTTAACCGTGTCAGTAAAAGATCCAAGCTAAGAAAAACACTATGGTGGGGCCAAGTCAGATAATCAGTAATGACTACCATGATGAGAAAGACAGAATCAACGACAAACCACCAATCTTTGATGGAGATAATTTTGATTACTGGAAAGATAGAATCGAATGTTTCTTTCTGGCTCAGGACGCGGATCTTTGGGATATGGTGATTGATGGGTACATACATCCTGTTGATGAAAGCGGTCAAATGATTGACTTAAAAAGAATGTTAGATCATCAAAAGAGAGACTTTAGAAATCATCGCAAGGCCAGAACTATTCTCTTGAGTGCCATCTCATACTCAGAGTATGAGAAGATGACAAACAGAGAGACAAAAAAGCACATGTTTGATTCCTTGAGAATGACGCATGAAGGAAACACGCAAGTCAAAGAAACCAAAGCCCTTGCACTCATTCAGAAGTCTGAAGCCTTCAAAATGGAAGAAGATGAAACCATTGAAATAATGTTCCCATGATTTCAAATTCTGGTTGTTGGGCTAAATGTTATGGATAAAGGGTAGTCAACTACTGATCATGTAAAGAAGATTATCAGAAGTTTACAAAAGAAATAGAGACCCATGGTCACTAATCTCAAACTGGCAAAAGATATGAACAAAATATCTATAGAAGAACTTGTCAGCTCTCTCAGAAGTCATGAGATATAGTTAGAAGATGATGATCCCCAGAAGCAAGGTAAGCCTTTAGCTCTTAAATCTAACAAAAAATATGATTCTAAAGTTTTGCAGGCAATAGAAGAAAATTCTGGTGGATTCTCATCAAAAGAAGACGTATTATCCCTTCTCTCCAGAAGAGTCAATCATCCATGGAAGCACAGGAAAAGGAAGTTCAAAAATTTCAGAAGAACAAGGAATCAGTCTGAATCATCGTCTGGATACAGAAAGTCTAAACCATCCTCTGAATACAGAAATTCAAGAAATAGATACATTGTCTGCTACGAATGCAATGAACAAGGGCACTACAAAAACAATTGTCCAAATCCTCAGAAGGAGAATCCTAAAAAGAAGTTCTTTAAGGAGAAGAAGAAAAGTCTCATGGCAGCATGGTATGACTTAGAATCTTCTGAACCAGATACAGAATCAAAAGATGAAAGAGACAACATTGCCCTTATGGCCAACATATCTGAAGATACTGAATC
Source organism: Vicia faba (assembly GCA_948472305.1). Taxonomy (NCBI): domain Eukaryota; kingdom Viridiplantae; phylum Streptophyta; class Magnoliopsida; order Fabales; family Fabaceae; genus Vicia; species Vicia faba. Next base: position 1,386,635,544 of record OX451739.1, read on the forward strand.
ATCTGGATCAGAATCAGGCTTAGAGGAAAAAGAGGTATTTTATAACTTTTCAAGATCTCAATTAGAAGAGAGTCTGTCAGAAATTCTAGAAAGGTATCAGAAACTTTGAGTCATAAACAAGAACCTGAAAATGGATCTAGTTTTTGACTCTGAAGAAACTAAGAATCTGAGATTGGAAAACTCTGAGCTGAAAGAAAAAATTTCAAAACTTGAAAATGATTTATAAAATACTCAAAAGGAAACTATCTCAGAAGTCCCTAGTAACACGGATAATATCATAAAGGAATATGATCATAGCTTTCAAAAATTCCTCCCTAAAAACATAGATAGAAGCAAGATGGCTTCAATGATCTATGGAGTTAGCAGAAATGGAAGAAAAGGCATAGGATACAAAGGTAAAGTATCCTAACCTAAGAAAGTTAAGGATTTGGTTATTAAACACACTCCTTTTAACTCTCACTTTACCTATGGGCATACACATGACTTAAAATATACTAGTAATTATTTTTCTGCTAAACCAAAATTCAAACAGAAGTTTGGTAACTCTAACAAACAAGGACCCAAAAAGATATGGATACCTAAGGATAAAATTTTCTATGTTGCAAATATCTTTGACAGTAAGACTGAAACACCAATCCTGGTCTCTCGACTCATGACGGGAAGAAAGCATATGTTCCAAAGCCTGGAGCTTAAATCTGGAGGCTACGTAAGTTTCAAAGGGAATCAGAAGGGGAAGAACATTGGCTCTGGAACTATTGGTAACAGTAATCTTCCCTCTATAACTAATGTTCTGTTAGTAGATAGATTAATGCATAACTTGTTATCCCTAAGTCAATTAAGTGATAACGGTTATGATATAATCTCCAATTAAAAGTCCTATAAAGCAGTTAGTCAAAAAGATGGATCTATCCTCTTTAATGGAAAGAAAAAGAACAACATTTACAAAATAAAAATTTCTGAACTAAAAAGTCAGAATGTAAAATGCCTATTGTTTGTTAACGATGAGCAATGGGTCTGGTACAGAAGATTGGGGTATGTTAGTATGAGAAGAATATCTCAGATTAACAAACTCAATCTGGTCAGAGGACTTCCTAACTTGAAGTTCAGCTCAGATGCTCTATGTGAAGCATGTCAAAAAGGAAATTTTGAAAAACCCCATTTTAAATAAAAAAATGTAGTTTCTAGCTCGAGACCATTAGAACTTCTGCATATAGATCTATTTGGACCAGTGAAAATTGCATCCATTAGTGGCAAGAAGTATGGATTAGTGATCATAGATGACTATAGAAGATGGACATGGGTAAAGTTCTTAAGACACAAGGACGAGTCCCACTTTATGTTCTTTGCCTTCTGTAACCAAGTCCAAAACGAAAAAGATCCTAGAATTTTTAAAGTCATAAGTGATCATGGTGGAGAATTTGAAAATAAAAATTTTGGACTATTTTTTAACGAGAATGGCATCTCTCATGATTTCTCTTGTCCTAGAACTCCCCAACGAAATGGAGTTGTAGAATAAAAGAACACAACTTTACAAGAAATGGCCAGAACCATGATCAACGAGACTAACATTGCTAAGAACTTCTGGGCAGAAGAAATTAACACAACGTGTTACATTCAAAATAGAATATCCATAAAACCTATTCTAGATAAGACTCCATATGAACTGTGGAAGAATAGAAAGCCCAAAATCTCGTATTTACATCCATTTAGATGTATTTGTTTTATTCTTAACACTAAAGAACACCTGAACAAGTTTGAATCTAAAGCACAAAAGTGTATTATGTTAGGATACTCTAAACGCTCAAGAGGCTATAGAGTATACAACATAGAAACATGGATTGTAGAAGAATTAATCAGTGTTACATTTGATAATAAGCTTGGCTCTCAAAAGACAAAGCAAGATAAATCTTTTGCAGATATAGAAGTCCCATTTACAGGTACCTAAGACATTGCATCATAAGTTTCTCACAAAGAATCACAGACAACACCAGAAGAAGATGTCACAAATATTACATCAACCTCTGAAGAACCTTTCCAGAAAAGACAATCCAGAAGCAGCTTAGCTCATCCTGAAGATAAAATTCTGGGAAAGAAAGAAGACATAATCAGACAAGATCCACATTCAGAAACTATAAAGAATCTCTCATGGTATTAGTGTCTCTGATTGAGCCAACTTCCATTTATGAACCTCTCCTGGACAATGATTAGATACTTGCAATGTAGGAGGAATTAAACAAATTCACCAGAAATAATTGTGGGATCTGGTTCCTAAACCAAAAGGGTTCAACATCATTGGAACCAAATGGGTATTAAGAAACAAGATGAATGAACAAGGAGAAGTCATCAAAAACAAAGCACGGCTGGTTGCACAAGGTTATTGTCAGCAAGAGGGGATAAACTATACAAAAACCATTGCTCCAGTCGCCAGTTTAGAATCTATCATACTTTTAATTTCTTTTGCTGTAAATAATGGCACCACTCTCTATCAGATGGATGTCAAAAGTGAATTATTAAATGGATACATTGATGAACAAGTTTATGTGTACCAACCCCCTGGTTTTGAAAATTCAAATCATCCAGAATATGTATTTAATCTAAAGAAATCACTATATGGTCTGAATCAAGCTCCTAGAGTTTGGTATGAAAGACTAAGTAGTTTTCTGTTAGAAAATGATTTTACCAGAGGGAAGGTGGACACAACCTTATTCTATAAGACATTTAAAAATGACATTCTAGTTTTTCAAATTTATGTAGATGATATTATTTTTGGATCTATTAAAGCCTCTCTATTAAGAGAATTTGCTAAGTCTATGCAGGCAGAGTTTGAAATGAGCTTGATGGGAGAACTCAAATTCTTTCTGAGCATTCAGATCAATCAAATTCCAGAAGGAACATACATACACCAAAGCAAATACATCAAAGAACTTCTGAAGAAATTCGACTTATCAAAATGTAAGCCAGCCAAAACTCCAATGCATCCTACATGCATTCTGGAAAAGGAAGAGGTAAGTAAAAAGGTAGAACGGAATATCTATAGAGGTATGATTAGTTCTCTCTTATATATTACAACTTCAAGACCCGTTATTCTGTATAGTGTATGTCTATGTTCCCGATTCAAATCAGATCCTAGAGAATCTCACTTAATAACTATTAAGCGAATTTTCAAGTATCTGAAAGGTACTACTAATCTTGGTCTATTTTATAGAAAAACCAATGAATACAAATTAGTAGGGTACTGTGATGCTGACTTTGCTAGAGACAGAGTAGAAAGAAAAACCACTTCTGGAAGCTTCCCATTTCTGGGAGAAAATATGATCTCATGGTCCAATAAGAGTCAATCCATAATTGCACTATCAACCGTTGAAGCTGAATATATAGCAACAGCTGGATGCAGCACACATATGCTCTTGATGAAAATTCATCTTGAAGACTTCAATATATTTGAGAGTAACATTCCTATACCCTGTGACAATACTTTTGACATTTCTTTATCTAGAAATCCTATTTTACATTCTAGGACTAAGAATATAGAAATAAAACATCACTTCATTAGGGACTATATTCAGAAAGGAATTCTCTCTTTAAAATTTATTGACAGAGACCATCAATGGGCTGATGTCTTCACTAAACCACTTTCTGGACATAGGTTTAATTTATTTTTGAAACATCTCAGCATGAAATTATGTCTAGAATAAGAGTTTTATTTATATATTCTTTAACCCTCAGAATTTTATGTTTTCCTTGAGAACATGTGATCAATAATTCTTTATAAGTTAGAAGGACAGTTGTATCAGGATCTATCTAAGAAGATCTGAACAGTTCCCAAACGATTCATTTCAAAGATAGAAGCATGCAGTGCACATCATCAACATCTGTCATCCTCTCACAAGAGTTTCTTCTAAGGAAGAACACGCGTTCAAATTCTGAAGGGACTAAAACTTTGATTGGATGCATTGAGACTCGTGTTGTATTTGTAACCATTCTGTATCTCCACGCCATCTCCCTATTTTAGGAATCATTAATGTTATGTAATCATTTCTTTTCAGTTTTTTCTTACTAATTAAGTTTTCTATTTCTCTATAAATAAACCGTTCACTTTCACTTTCACTTTTTCACTCTCACTTCTTCTCTCTACTATTTTCTCTCTACTTTTTGTGTGCAATTTTCATTCAAAAAACCTTCAAAAAGTCTGTCTAAACAATGGCTTCTTCTCAAAGTTCTCAATGCGTTCCTGGTTCTTCTTCTTCAACAGCAGAAAGGTATAAAGAACCTTCAAGAGAACTCCTGACTCCAATTGATTCGCTAGAAGTTCTCTGTGAACTCATTATAGACTTCTAAAGTATGAAGGAAAACTGCTACGATCTTACTCCTGATGTTGAATTTCAAGGGTGGGCCAAGTATTTTGATCATCTACTGGGTCCAGTTTTTCCAAGATTGGTTAAAGAATTCTGTATTCACGCTATTATATCAAACCATCAAGTTACCTCTTATGTGATGGGGAAGAAGATAGTAATTTCTGAAGATCTTATTGCAAGGTTGATAGGTCATGATGGCGGAGGCATTCGTTGCAGCGACATGGTAGAAAAATGCTCTGACATAACAACAATTTCAAAAGAGATTTTTACTTATGGGAAACCATCAAACAAAATTAAAGATCTGAAGGACTACTTCAGAATTTGGTCAAAAATCATCTTGGGCTGCATCAACCACAGAAACCCACAAGTTCTCCTGATTATATCAACATTGACCAGCAATTTCTGTTGTACTTCATTGCAACCAATGCAAAGATAAATCTTCCTCATCTACTATTTAATGATCTGAAGACAAGTGTTAATGAGACTAGAGAAGAAGAAAGGACTAAGATGGACTGGATACCTCTGGGCAGGCTCACATCAGATATTCTGAAAAAAAACAAACTCGTAGAATATTTGAATGAAGCTCAGCAGGTCAGCACTCTGGAAGCATGTTCTAGAAAACCTCTAAATGCGAAGAATCTGAAGAAGCAAAAAGGATCATTGACACTATCAAGAAGGATCCAACTATTGCAACCAAAGAAGTCATCACAACAAGAAGAGTTCCTCTTAAGGATTTCCCTCTGTTCTCTCAAACAGATGCTTCTCCAGAAATCATTGTTAGATATTTGGAAGCTTGCAAAATTGATGGGACTACTCCAGAAGTAAACATTTGTGATCTGCGACAACAGGCTCCAAAGGTTGTTCTCAAGAAATCAAGGAAAAGGAAAGTTGCAGGAGAAGGATCTTCTCATAAGGTACCCAAAGCTACTATTAAGAAAGGTAATTCTTCTTTTATTTTTGTTGTAGAATCGGTGCTTTTATCAACATCTGAAACCCCCTCCTCTCTAAAACCTACAGAAGATCCTTCACCACAAACCTTTGATGATTTTGATATTGAGTTTGACCCTTCAATCACTCTAGAAAACATTCTGGACAAACCACATTCTAATACTACACATCTTGACCAAAATCATCCAGAACTTGCTTAAGTTCTTTCAGATATTAATCAATTTGATCTAGTGTTCCAAGCTTCCCAATCATAAAATCCAAACTCTCAAGCTCCCAACTCTGAAAATCCAAAATTTCATGCTCCCCAACTAGAAAATGCAACTCCTGACTCTGATACCACTACACCAATTCCTTGAATAACAAAACCTCTCATGGTCCGACAACCACTCATAATCCACGACATTCCATAAATTCCATCTCCTTACCATTCCACTCCACCAAACATACCTCATTCACCCATTATCATTTCTGATTCTCCCTCTCCAATAAACCATCCAAAAGATCCCCTTCGTACAATAATAGACCTATAAGCGATGGATAATCTTGCCTCTAGCTCTCACAAAATTGCCATCCCCAAACCAACACCAAAACTCACCAAGGAAGGTGTTGGTAAAAATTTACCGATTTTTGAAACAGAGATAATTGAATGGATTAACTCTCTGAAGCTAACCTGCTTAAAAATCAGAATCTTGCTGCTTCTGATTCACACTGGAACCAGTTCAAAAAATGGTTCAACTCTGAATCCCAAAAATCAAGGAGTTGGGCTATGAAATCACTCAACAAGACTTTTGTGATCAGCTCAAATTTTTCAAGGATCAAGTTCTGCGCCACTGGTAACAGAAACCTCTTCTTCTGTTGGATAATTCACCTTGGGAAGATGACTAGCCTTCAGAAGTTGATGAACCATGCTCTGACACTCTTTCTCTATTTAATGTTTAAGACAAAGTAAAAGAGACTGAAGAAGCTACTGAGTCAGAATCTGCTGCAACTTGCACTGAAAAGGTGGCACCTTCTGTTGATATCCCTTCTTTATATCTGGTTCTGCAAAATCTGGAGGAGTTGAAGAAAGAAAATGTAGTGTTCAAGAAGAGACTAGATAAGCAAGATGACAAATTCAAGGAAATCAAAGGGATTCTGGGAAAACAAGAAGAGTCGAACACTCAGATTAAGAGTTTGTTAGACGCCCTGTTCACACGACGTCCCCCACATCAATCTTAGTTTTTAAAATTGTTTTCTTTACTTTGTCCTATTTTTTTGTGTTGTTTGCTTCTGAATGTGTTATTTCAATCCTTCTTAGTACAACTCAAATTTTATTGCTTCTGAATCTTAGTGTTTATATTGCTTTTTGATTCTTGACAAAAAAGGGGGAGAACATAAGATATTTCTAATAACAGTATCGAGACGCAGTCTTAAACATTTTTAATATCATAACTTCTCGTTCTTTTTCTAAAATCAAAACAGGAACAAAACTCTGATGAAGACAAAAGTAGATGCATCAAAAGCTCTGATCAGAATAAACTTTAGGGAAGTAATTCATCTCTATCTGATTATTCAACTTAGGGGAAGACCTTCAAATGCTTTATGTTCTTTCTGTTTCTATTGAAATATCCTAGTTTTTGTCATCATCAAAAAGGGGGAGATTGATAGAACATAGTTTGATTCTACAACCATTGTAAGATTTTTGATGATAACAAACGCAAAGAACAATGATGCTCCCTAAAATTATATTCTATTTTGCAAAGAAGTTATGATGGAAGAAGATCAGAAGATGCACTAAAACATTGTTTCAACTCTGATTATAAACATCTTTGAAAGAAGTTCTAACGCTGCAAACAGGACTATGTGTTTCTGATTTACAAAGTTCTGAAGTAAGCAACAACAGTTAGTTCTATATTCTGAAGCTAGCATGTTCAAGAGTAACGACTGTTGTACCTTAAATTTCTCCTCTAACTTTTCCAGTCTCACTTTCATATCATATTTTGTCATTTGGTCACAATCATAAATAAATAGATTCATTCATCACATTTTCATCCTATCTTTAAGTTTGCTCTTATGTTGTTGACTATCTTCTAATGAAAATAAAAAAAAATATTTGTCTTTGTCTTTACTTATTTGTATTTTGTAGGTACTGAGTTGAAGCATATGGCAAATAAGGTTTTCCGGGAATATTTCCCTAAAATTTCTATTTGCAAAGAAAAAGAATTAAAAAAATTTCATTTTTTTCATTGTACAATTGATTGCTCCTAAAGTGAAATAGATTGTACAAAGTGCATTTTGCACAATTTTTAAAAAAATACACTGTGCAAATCGATTTGCACAGTAGTGCAATTGATTGCACAGTATGAAAATTTGAAAAAAATCAGCAATTTCAAGCTTGTCAGATTTTGGCTCCAATTTTGGCTCTAATTTTTGAAAAAAATATCATTAATTCAAATTTTGGCTCCAAGAATAAATTACCAAATTACCCCTGATTCTAATCCTAAACTCCCTAAATAGAGCCCTCATTTCATTCAAATTTTAAGCTTTTGATAGCCAAAATCGCTTTGCTAAAAAATCTCTCAATTCTCTCCATCTACCAAATTCACTAAAAGCTCCATTTTCAAGAAAAGTTAGTAAGCTTTGCATTGAAGCTTACTAATCTTTGAGCTAAACCTTCATCCAAACACTTTTTATTCATCAATTCTCTACATCCAAGCTTGGGCAATTGATTCTTGTGGTTGAATTGAAGCAAATTCTTGAATTTGTTTTGATAATTCTCTAGATCTACCTTTGGTAAGTTAAATTTTCCATCTTTCACAATGTGATCTCTTGGTGATCTTTGGGATTGATTCATTGAGCATTGTTTTGTGATTCCATTGGTTCTATTTTCTCATAATTTGATGGAAATTTCGTGCTCAATAGAATCCATGATCATAAGGGGTTTGCTGGAAAGTTTGAACAAGAATTTTGCCTTTTAATATGTTGTTTTGCTGTCTGTAATAGCGTGCAATCGATTATTGTAGTGCAATCGATTTGCACAAAAACATAATTCATTTTTTGCCTTGTTTTGGGGTTGTTTTGATCCATAAATGTTTTTCTACTCATCTCTTTTGATTGTTGGTTTGGATTGCAATTTCAAATGTCCAATTTCTCTTAAAATTCAATGGACTTTGGGTGTATATGAAGATGAATAAATGTTCATTAATTCAAATCTATCTAAGAGTGAATTATTTAATTCATTTTTGGTGCTTTGGATTAATGATATGTTTAGTACTTTAATCCACCAAGATAAGTGATTAAATTTAAAGATGAAAGAAATTTGAGGTAGTGACCCAAATTAGCTTATCATTCCCCTCCTTCTTCATCTTATCCCTTTCTTTTTTTAATTGTGCTACATGTTAAGGGATGGTGATCTCTATATCATTTATCCAAACATGGAGTACATAGATTTCTATTGATCGGCCTCAAAATAGGTGTGACTTCTATAAAATCCACTTACGATTGCTTAACATAGCGATAAATTTTGTCCCAATTTGAATAAATGATCATTCGTGGCCCAAACCTATTTTTGCAAGCCCAAGTATGTTAATTTGATCCCTTTGGTCCATTAACCTTGAGATTCATTGTGTGGAGGCTTTGGTTCTACCAATCCTCTAATGGATCTTCATCAATTTTGGTCAACGCAGATCACTTAAACATCGTTGATCATTAAATGTTGTCTTGAGAATTCTAAAATGAATGATATACTTGACAAAAAGCAAATGAAACTTGTTGTGTGGAGGCTTTGGTTCTACAAATCTTCTAATGAGTTCCAAATGCAGGTTTCAAGATGATCATCCAACTAACCATTAAGATCTAACAATTGACTTTACTTTATGCTCTTATTTTTATGCTTTATGTACCATTTACTTTAAGCATTTACATTTCATGCTATTTTCATCTTTGCTCACTTGAGCATTTAATTTTATGTCATTTTTATTTTGCTCACTTAAGCTTTTCCTTTCCTTTTAAAGACACATAATAATTAACATGAACCATAAAAAATTAATATTGATACTTGGACTATTTGGTTTCTATCCTTGGAATTATGGAGTGATGGATTTCTTGGACTTAGGATTAGAGACCTTAGCCTATGTTGGAGACCTTATGATCTGAATTGATATTTTGTCTGGAGCTCTTGAGGTTTACCTCAAGACATTGGGTTATTTGTTTGTTTTGTGTGCAGGTCATTGTGTTTACATACTTTGTTTATAATATGGAATTCATCCGTATACAGCCGTTACTCTGCCCAATTTTTGTGAAGACTTAATGCACTTGAAGTTGGTTTTCTCAAGAGGTCTAGTATCTTTTCTTGCTTGGTTTCACTCCAAAGAATGGGAATTCTATCTTGACTCATAATGTCAAGTGTTGGCTTCTTGTTGGTTAGACAGTTCTCTTCCTTAGCTTTTACCTTATGCTTTAGGATAGTCTCTTCATCTCCTCCCATCTTCTTTAATTTTCAAAATCTTCTCATCTTTTTCAAAACCTTCTTTGTTTAAAAACTCAAACTACTTTCATAATAAACCTCGAATTTGTCGAGTGCCTTTTCTTTTAAACTTATTTTCTTTAAACAAACATCAATTCATTTAATCATACTTTGACATCTTTTAAAACTTACAAAAACACTTCATCTCATTCAAACTCTTTTGTGCGCCCGAGCACCTTTTCCCTTCAAAACTTTTTTCAAGATGAGACATGACTCATTGATAATCGAGCAACATTCTCCTATCCCCATGGTTATAAAGGTGTCGACTTTTCCACTTGAGTACTAGAGGCGTTCTCAAACCCTCACTCTTGCTGACGTGAGGTCCATCTTTCCAACACCTTGTGGGCGTTAGTCGAGATTTCTCTCCTAACAATGAATACCTGTCTCCTTATTTAAAATAAACCAACATACAAGTTTTTTCTAGCCAAACTATGATGCTCTCACATTCCCACTGCACGAGGGAGTACGTAGGCACTAAGTCTTACGACCCAAGGCGAGCAACAAAAATAATTAAAAAAACATTTCATTTTATTTTGTTTACAAATACTCATTCATTCTTTTCCTTTAGCAAGTAAACCTTTACATGACACTCCTTTTAAAAGAAACAAAACAAAGTGGATCCTACGGAGTACCGTAGATGCTTAGGGTGCTAATACCTTACCTTTGCATAACTGACCCTTGTACCTCGACCTCTGATCTTTTTGGGTTTTGTTCACTTTTTTCCCATTTCCCGTTGGAAACCGTAAAGTGCGGTGGCGACTTCATTGTGTTGAGATAGGTCAATTGATGGCTTAATCTCAAATCTTTACCGCTACATTTCTTTTATATATCATCACTGTCGCATTTTTCGTTCTCTCTTTGTTCTGATTTGCGCGTGCGACAGAAAGGTGTGACTTCACTAGGGACAGATTCACCTATTGCTGGTCCATCCCTAAGTGGGTCAATCCTAGATTTGTTTGTTTCTTTTCTATGAGTGTTTATATATTGTTTTACTTGTTGCTTATTACTTCCCATTATGATGTATATATGTTTTTCTGGATTTTCCTAGTTTTCGGGGTCTTGGTGATTTCTTATAAGTCTTCTACCAGGACTTTGGGCAAACTTAAGATATGAAGGGCGGTATAGTCATGTTAACTTTGAGGGAGTAATCCCAAAAAAGGAGACATGAGATCCCCCACTCAGTGGAGGCCCCTTTGAGTTTAGTATTGTTTACCGAGTAATCAGGAAGACGTATTGCTTTCGACCTGGGAGCCTGCTGAAGTTGAGGACCGTAGATTAACTAACCCATCTTGTCACGCGATGCTACACTTGGATGATTTTTTCTTGAGAATATTACTAATTACTGAGTTAATCAATATGTTGGTAATATCCGAAGGAAGGATGTAGACTCTGGGAACCTCTTAGAACCTCTTAGAACCTTTTTCGTAGGTGATAATCGTTAGTCCATACCTTATGGGTTGTATCTTTGACTCTGGGCTCATGACTCTGAACCTTGTGATCCTGTTACTGTGCAATGCATTGCATAACATTGCATATCATTTGTATCCTATGCATTATTCTGCATACATCCAGGTTGTTTAGGATCTTATTCCCAGTTCCTTCTTTCTTCAGTTAGTTGGCTTCCGTCAAGCTGATTCCTCAACACAACTACGGGACTAGAGCTATTGTTAAATTGAGAATGGATAACCAATAACAACACAACATGGAAGTCAGAATGGAAATTGATGAGTTGAAGTCAGGCATGGCCAAACTTACTGAGATGATGCAGGTCCTGATTCCCAGAGGAGAGCCACCTCAAAAGACTGTGATATCTAAAATCCCAACTGCTGTTGTTGACACTCAACCTATCCAGCATATATCTACTACATGGCCAGAGTTTGGGTTACCTCAGAATTACTCTTTTCCTGTTGCAATTACTTCAATGATTATTCAGTCTTCCCGACCAATTTTTCAAGCTCTAGTTTTCGCTGAACCTCAGCCAATCGATCATACTGCCTCTCACCAACCTGCTGCATAAATTGCTTTTGGGAACCCTCTCTTTGAGTACCATGCTGCCAGTCCTCGAAGTGTGAGTCAGGGAGACTTTGATGAGTTGGAAGAGTTCAAAGAAGAGTGACAGACTTTATAGAAGAAACTTATATCTATGGAGGGAAATGAGTTCTTCGGTGTTGATGCTAACAACATGTGCCTAATTTCTGATCCGGTTATGCTTACAAAGTTCAAGGCTCCCGATTATGAGAAATACTGGGGGCACACTTGTCCAAGAAGTCATTTGGTGATGTACCTTCGAAAGATGTCTGCTTACACAAAGAATGACAAGTTGCTTATCCATTGTTTTTAAGATAGTCTGAGTGGAGCTTCATTGAAATGGTATATGGGACTTGAGAAAGACCGTATCCAATGCTTCCAAGATCTTGTTGATTCTTTCATAAAGCAATAAAAATACAACCTTTACAAGGCACCTGGTCGTCGCCAACTGAAAAATATGTTTCAGAATGAGAAAGGATTTTTCAAGGAATATGCTCAATAATGGAGAGAATTGGCATCTCAAGTTGAACCACCTCTGCTGAGAAATAGTTAACTGGTTTGTTCATGGATACTTTGTCCCCTATCTTTTGGGAGAAGATGATTGGTAGTGTGTCTTCCAGCTTCACAAACCTAGTGACTATTGGCCAAATATTAGAAGAAGGAGTCAAGAATGGTAAAGTGTCTAAAGCTGCTGAATCTTCTAATGCTGCTAAGAAATACCTTGGGAACTTTCAGAAGATGAAAGAGGTAGAAACCAATGTTGTCTTGACTGAGATAAGAGGACCTCGTCATAGGCCTCAATACACTGATCAAACACAAGTAGTAGCTGTTATTCCTGTGGTCAATGCTCAAACATTTCATGTCCCTCAATGACAGAATATTGTGCAGAATCAAAATCAGAATAAGGCTCAATTTGATCCCATCCCTATGACATACACTGCATTATACCCTGCAATGGTGCAGAAGGGATTGATTACAACTAGGCCTCTGATTCCTTGAAATCCTCTTCCAGCCGGGTTCAGATCTGACCTTCAGTGTGAATTTCATCAGGGAGCTTCCGGTCATGACTTAGAGAGCTGCTATGCATTGAAAAACAAAGTGTAAGAATTAGTGAAAGCAAATGTTATCATTTTTAAAGATGCAGGTCCTAATGTTATCAACAATCTTTTTCCAAAACAAATTGAATGAAAACTTAGTCGGGGTACCCTCATGTCACTTCCTAAAGCCAGTGTTTCTGACAGGACAACTCATCCTTGTTACTGATTAGTCAATAGGCCATCTTTCTTTCTGTTTGCATTTTCCCTTGTTGATGTTAAAATTTTTGCTTTCAAATACTGATTATACTTTCATGTTAATTCTAATGAAATGAGCATTGCAATATTTTGATTCAAATCATTTTCATTTACTACTTTCAAATATATTTCTCTTGTTTACTCCCTTTATCAAGCTTTTGTTTATGCAAAGATTTGAGGGAGGATGATGAAAACGAAATACCCATAATTGTTGTTGGTATGCTTTCGAATAAAACATTGTTGAGGATATACAGGCATTGTTTCAACTCCCAAACACTGGAGAAATAAGGAAGTTAATCCCTCATTCACCCCTTTTGAGCCTAGAAGTTGGAGTTTCTTTGTATACGGAAAAAACCGCAATCTTAACCTGGGGATGGGTAGTTCTCAGTTAATTTGGTTGTGCATTCAATTACGAGAGAAATCGTGCTAGACACCTTTGAATAAAGGTCGCGATCAAGCTTTCCTTTGCACACTGCAAGAAGTGTCAAAGATGCTCTCAAACCAAAAATGACAAAGATGGTTCCCCGTAATCATTGAGCAAGGCAGTCATTATCTTTCAAAAAAAAAATCAAAAGAAAAATCCCGCTAAGTCAAAACCTTTGAAGGAGACTTAGGAAAAAAATGGGGTATCCCACTGACTAATCTCAAATGAAACAGTTCAGGCAAAAACTAGGGCATCCCGCTGATTGTAATCTCAAATGAACCAGTTTTGGCAAAAGTTGGGAATAATAAATTCAATCAAAATAGGTCTTTATATCCTCAAAATTCCCCACCAGACTTGTCAAAAGTCCTCAAAACAACAAAAGGATGTAAGAAGAAGTGATTGTCGTCTCAAAAAATTTGCAGCTTCTGAATCATCGTCATTGCTACCATCAGTGTAATTCCAAAACCTCTTGGAACCTGAATGCATATTCTGAATTAACTGATTGTAGGACTGAAGAATATCATGAAGATTGGGTTGGGTAAAAATAAACTTTGAGCCTTTATCCTTTATTTCTTAAACCGTGAACCAGACCACGTTACAACCCTTAAAAGATCTAATTGAAGCCAAGTTTCTTTTAAAAGCATACTACAACAAGGTTGCATAAAATGACTCCTAAGATCTTTTGCGAACTATTTGTTTTGGTATAATACCTTTGCTTTCTCTTTCACTTTAAAAGTATAATACACCGTGTTTTAACTAGTGATGCATTTTCTATACACCAATAACATCATTTAAAAATGATTTTGAATTCAAAACTTTTGCATGAATTTTGCATTAAAATTACCATGTTTGAATAAACAATTTTGTTTGCAAACAAGTTTTCCTCGTCAAGGATTTTCAAACAGCTGAGAAACTTAGTCAGTGACCCTATCAGGGGCAAGTATCTTCCAGATCCAATTGTGAATCATTTCAAGATTTGTTGCTTAGTGAGAGTTTTCTCAGAATTGGTTAGCCAGAAGATCATTTTCAAGACTCATATTGGCGCATTCCTTTCCAACAATCATTTCAAGAACGGAAGCCATGATCAGTTTATTTCCAACAAGTATTTCAAGAATTGAAGCCATGATCAGTTTATTCCCAACAAATATTTCAGAACTGAAGCCCTGATCAGTTTTTTTCCAACAATTATCTTAAGACCTGAAGCCATGATCGGTTTATTTCCAGCAGTCATTTCAAGAACTGAAGCCATGATCAGTTTATTTCCAACAGTCATTTCAAGAACTGAAGCCATGATCAGTTTATCTCCAATAATCATTTCAAAGTTGAAGCCATGATCAACTCATTTACAGTAACTTTCAACTGAAGCCATGATTAGTTTATCTTCAACAGTCAACTAATATGGGACAAATCCCTAAGCAGCTCTCCATGTCTTCCCTCAGAAGATCATCAGTTCTATACAGTTTACAAGTGTGACAAATATGGGTTTAAGACATTTTCTTTACAAGAAAATTTGGCAGAGTTCTCCGTGTTGAGGAATCAAACTTCCAATCTTACCTCCACAAAAGAGTCAAACTCGGTTGTCATAAACGTCTGTATTACATGCATATATCATTAAAATATCATGCATAAAAAACTTAATACATAATGCATAACAAGAGTGCTTCATCCTCATTTGCACTTTTTAAGGTCTTGTTGCAGTTAACATGTCACCTTGAGATCAAAGTCCAACTTACTTAACACCTATAAAAATAGATGTCAGTTCGACTGTTTCTCTCTTTCTTCTAATGCTAATCTTGGATGAGTTGTTTCTCTCTTTCGTCCAATTCTAATCTTGTATGAGTTGTTTATTTCCTTCAACCAATGATAATATTGGATGTTCCTATCTTTTTCTTCCATCCAAAGCCAATATTGGATGTCCTGATCTTTTGTTTCCGTCCAAAGCCAATATTGGATGTTTCTACCTTTTCTACCGTCCAAAGCCAGTATTGGATGTCATGATGATTTTTCTCACCTCATCCAAAGCCAATATTGGATGTTGTGATCTTTTCTCTTTTCTAAAGCCATTATTAGACGTTGAGTTTTCCACTCATTCAATGCCAGTATTGGATGTTGTGATCTTTTCTCTCGTCTAAAGTCATTATTAGACGTTGAGTTTTCTCCCTTCATTCAAAGCCAGTATTGAATGTAAAGATCTCTTTTTCCATCCAAAGCCAGTATTGGATGTTGTTACCTTTTCCTTCATTCAAAGCCAGTATTGAATGTCAAGGTCTATTTTTCCATCCAAAGCCAGTATTGGATGTTGTTACCTTCTCCTTCATTCAAAGCCAGTATTGAATGTCAAGATCGCTTTTTCCATTCAAATCTAGTATTGGATGTTGTTACCTTTTCGGCCTTCCAAAGCCAGTATTGGACGCCTTGATTTTTTTTCTCACCCCATCCAAAGGTAGTATTAGATGTCGTGATCCTTTCTCTCGTCTAAAGCCATTATTGGATGTTGAGTTTTGCCTTCATTCAAAGCCAGTAACTGATGTCGTGTTTCTTTTCCTGTCTAGCATCTTTCATGGGTGACTCTGATGTAGCTTTAGATTTTGTCTCATCCCACATCTAATATTCTTTTAGATGTTTCTGATTGTCTTTTCAAGAGAGTTTCTCACCTCATTCAATGCCATTCTTTGATGTTGCTGCTTGCCTTCTCTGGTTTTATCTCTTTTTTCCAAGTATTGAGTGTTACTACTTGTCACCCTGACGGATATCCAGAAATATCTTGTTATTTCCCTAGCGTGTCTTTCCACATCATTTCATCTGAACTACCATAAGTTTCCAGTTTCAATTCTTTCCATATTCCCCCCAGAGTCTGTCTCATCTCATACATCATTCAAAAAAAGAGTCCATGCATTCATTCATAATGTATGCTATCATCTCATCACATCTGGGACGAAATTCAGGTCTGTTTGTATTTAATTACTTTCCATCTATTTGGCAAAAAGATAATTAAATAGGGGCAGCTATTGAACCCTATATTTCGCCCCTAACTTTTTCAATCGCACTTTCATATCATATTTTGTCATTTGGTGACAATCAATAATAAATAGCTTTATTCATCATATTTGCATCCTATTTTTAAGTTTGCTCTTGTGTTGTTGACTAACTTCTAATCAAAATACAAAAAAATATTTGTCTTTTTCTTTGCATATTTGTGTTTTGTAGGTACCGAGTTGAAGCATGTAGAAAATAAGGTTTTCCGATATTATTTCCCTAAAATCTCTATTTGCAAAGAAAAAGAATTAAAAAAATTTCATTTTTTTCACTATACAATTGATTGCTCCTAGATTGCAATCGATTGCACAAAGTGCATTTTGCGCAATTTTTGAAAAATACACTGTGCAAATCGATTTGCACTATAGTGCAATCGATTGCAAAGCGTGAAAATTTGAAAAAAATCAGCAATATCAAGCTTGTCAATTTTGGATCCAATTTTGGCTCTAATTTTTGAAAGAATTATCATTAATTCAAATTTTGTCTCCAAGAATCAATTACCAAATTACCACTAATTCCAATCCTAAACTATATAAATATAGCCCTCATTTCATTCAAATTTCAAGCCTTTGATATCCAAAATCACTTTGCTAAAAAATCTCTCAATTCTCTCCATCTACCAAATTCACTCAAAGCTCCATTTTCAAGAAAAGTTAGTAAGCTTTGCATTGAAGCTTACTAATCTTTGAGCTAAACCTTCATCCAAACACTTTTTCTTCATCAATTCTCTACATCCAAGCTCGGGAAATTGATTCGTGGGGTTGAATTGAAGATAATTCTTGAAGTTGTTTTGATAATTCTCTAGATCTACCTTTGGTAAATTGGATTTTCCATCTTTCACAATGTGATCTCTTGGTGATCTTTGGGATTGATTCATTGAGAATTGTTGTGATTCCATTGGTGATATTTTCTCATAATTTGATGGAGTTTTCATTCTCAATTAAATCCATGATCATATGGTGTTTGATGGAAAGTTTGAACAATAATTTGGCCTTTTAAAATGTTGTTTTGCTGTCTGTAACAGCGTGCAATCGATTGCTGTAACAGTGCAATCGATTGCACTAAGTGAATTTCGCGCAATTTTTGAAAAAAAAAGCACTGTGCAAATAGATTTGCACTGTAGTGCAATCGATTTTCCTAGAAACAGAATGCATTTTTTTGCCTTTTTTGGGGCTGTTTTGCTCCATAAATGTTTTTCTACTCATCCCTTTTGATTGTTGGTTTGGATTGCAATTTCAAATGTACAATTTCTCTTTAAATTCAATGGACATTAATTCAAATCTGTCTAAGAGTGAATTATTTAAGTCGCTTTTGGTTCTTTGGATTAATGATATGTTTAGTACTTTAATCCACCAAGATGAGTGATTGAATTTAAAGATATAAGAAATTTGAGGTAGTGATCCAAATTACCTTATCATTCCCCTCCCTCATCATCTTATGCCTTTATTTTTTTAATTATGCTACATATTAAGGGATGATGATTCTCTATCATTTATCCAAACATGAAGTACATAGATTGTTATTGACCGTCCAACAAATAGGTGCAACTTCTACATAAGTCCACTTACGATTGCTTAACATAGCGTTAAATTTTGTCCAGATTCGAATAAATGATTGTTAGAACAAAGTTTGAATCTACTACCCTATATTTAAGTTTTGATGATAACAAAGTGAAAAGATATAGTATTTATAAGTTTCATGTATGAACTATCTGCTGCCTAAAATTATTATGTTCTGACTTGCAGATACTCTGATTGAGATAAGCAAGATCACATCTATTCAGCATCAGAACTTGATTTCAGACACCAGCATCAGAAGTTGCCATATCAGAATTTCAGAATCAGATGATCAACTCACGTACATGCTGAAGCCTGACGAACAAGACTGCGCTCAACACTCTGATAAAGAAACACAACAGTTCATCAGCAGCGAAGCAGAGTCAGAATGAGCCAAGCCAGAACTTGCATTAAGTAAGCAACGGTACTGTGCATTGAAAGCAAATTAATTCCAACGGCCTCATTCCAGACAAGATCTGCTCAATAAGGAAGTTTGTTGTTAGCATTGAATCAAGAATATTGCATCCAACGTTCGTCATCTCAGTGCTATATAAACAAGACTTTGAAGATTGAAATGGCTAATGCTCTCCAAATCTCTACACGCACAAAAGCTAATCATAATCTTCTTTCTCTCAGTTTTGCTAAACCACACATTCTGATATTCTATCATTGTTTAGCAATCTAGTTTCTAAGCTTCAATTTGTGTATACATCACAGTTGTGATACAGTTTTGTAGAAAACATCCACACACTTAGTTTTATCTCTTTGTAAGAAAGTGTTACCTTGACAAACCGGGTTGTGGTTTGGATCAAGAAGGCTTTAGCAGTTGTTAAAGAAGTCTGTAATATTCAGTTGAATATAGTGGATTAAGACCTCGTTGGAGAGAGGCGAAATCACCTTGACGGGTGGACTGGAGTAGTTTGAGATCAAACGAACCAGGATAAAAATATCTTGTTCATTGCATTAGATTTCAGTTTTACAATTCAACCCCCCCTTCTTGTGTTTTTCACCACTTCAATTGGCATCAGAGCGCCTGGTTCTGAGCTAAAACACTTAACCGTGTCAGTACAAGATCCAGCGTCAGAAAAACACAATGGCAGGAAACAATTCTCACATCAGCAATGACAACAATGAGGACAGAGACAGATTCAGTGGCAAACCTCCAGTCTTTGATGGAGAAAACTTTGATTACTGGAAAGACAGAATTGAAAGCTTCTTTCTGGCACATGATGCTGATCTGTGGGATATGGTGACAGATGGATACACGCACCCTGTGAATGCAAGTGGTCAGAAGATTGATAGAAAAACAATGTTTGATCAACAAAAGCGTGACTTCAAGAATCACCACAAGGCCAGAACCATCCTCCTCAGCGCCATCTCCTATACTGAGTATGAAAAGATCTCCAACAGAGACACAGCAAAGAATATTTTTGACTCACTCAGAATGATGCATGAGGGCAACGTTCAGGTCAAAGAAACAAAAGCTCTGGCGCTCATTCAGAAGTATGAGGCGTTCAAAATGGAAGAATCTGAATCCATTGAAACCATGTTCTCTAGATTCCAGATTCTGGTAGCTGGTCTCAAAGTTCTGGACAAAGGGTACTCTACTGCTGACCATGTCAAGAAAATCATCAGAAGTTTACCCAAGAAGTGGAGACCTATGGTTACAGCTCTGAAGCTAGCTAAAGATCTCAACAAAATCACTCTGGAGGAACTTATCAGCTCCCTCAGAAGTCATGAGATAGAGCTAGAAGCTGATGAGCCTCAAAAGCAAGGTAAGCCTTTAGCATTAAAATCTAACAGAAAATTTGAGTCTAAAGTTTTGCAGGCAGTTGAAGAAACATCTGATAGATCCTCATCAGAAGAAGACGAACTCTCCCTTCTCTCCAGAAGAGTAAATCAACTGTGGAAGCAAAGACAAAGGAAGTTCAGGAATCCCAGAAGATCTGATCAGAACGAGTCTTCTTCCAGATACAGAAGGACAGATTCTTCCTCTGGATACAGAAGATCTGAAGGCTCCTCCAGTAGCAAAAAGCCAAACACCAAAGACATCATCTGCTATGAGTGCAATGAGCAAGGACACTATAAGAGTGACTGCCCAAAGCTTCAGAGGGAAAAGCCCAAAAAGAAGTTTGGAAGAGAGAAGAAGAAAAGTCTCATGGCTACATGGGATGACTCTGACTCGTCTGAAGCTGACTCAGAATCAGATGATGAAAGGGCAAACATAGCTCTCATGGCTAACATTTCAGAAGATAGTGAAGCTTCTGAATCAGACTCAGAATCAGACACTGAAGAGGTATTTCCTAACTTTGTTGTTAACTTTACAAAGGCTGAACTTGCTGAAAGCCTTAATGAGATTCTGGAACGTTATCAGCAAATTAGAGCTAAATTCAGAGACCTGAAAAGGAATCTTGAATCTGACTCTAATAAGACTGAGAGTCTCAAATTGGAAAATTCTGAGGTGAGATATAAGATTTCAAAATTAGAAAACACTTTACAAAACTCTCAGAAGGAACCAATTTCTGAAACTCCCAGCAACGCTGATGAGATCATCAAGGAGTATGATCACAGTTTCCAGAAGTTCCTAGCTAAAAGCATAGATAGAAGCAGAATGGCTTCAATGATCTATGGAGTTAGCAGAAACGGCAGGAAAGGAATAGGATACCAAGGTAAGGTTCCTACACCAAAGAATGTCATGGACTTAACCATTAAACACACTCCTCTGAATTCACATTTTGTATATGGTCACACACATGATATCAAATACACTAGCAGTAAGCACTCTGTGAAACCAAAATTCAACCAGAGTTTTGGTAAAACTAACAAATCAGGACCCAAGAAAATCTGGGTACCTAAGGATAAAATAATACATGTTGCAGATATCTTTAGCAGCAAGTCAGAAACACCAGTCATGGTACCTGGACTCTGGCTGCTCACGACACATGACGGGAAGAAGGCATATGTTCCAAAGCCTGGAACTTAAGCCTGGAGGCCACGTTGGCTTTGGAGGCAATCAGAGGGGAAAGATAATTGGCTCTGGAACTGTAGAAGTGTATTATGTTAGGATACTTTGAACGCTTAAGAGGGTACAGAGTATACAATACAGAAACACAGATTGTGGAAGAATCAATCAGTGTTCGTTTTGATGATAAGCTTGACTCTGAAAAGTCAAAGCAGAATGAAGTTTTTGCAGGTATAGAAATTGAATTTGCAGGTTCTGAAGACAAGTCATCAGAAGCTCTCAACACAGACATTCATTCAACGTCTGAAAGGAGCACTGCTAGCAATCCTACAACAGCTGCTGATCAACCTCAGAAGAGATTACCCAGAAGCAGCTTGGATCACCCAGAAGAGACTATCCTAGGAAGAAAGGAAGATCCAATCAGAACAAGAGCAAGCTTCAGAAACTCTGAAGAAACACTTATGGGACTTGTGTCTCTGATTGAACCTTCTTCTATTGATGAAGCACTTCTGGATAATGACTAGATTCTGGCAATGCAAAAAGAGCTGAATCAATTCACCAGAAACGACGTATGGGATCTCGTTCCCAGACCAAAAGGATTCAACGTCATTGGAACAAGATGGGTGTTCAGAAACAAGCTAAATGAACAAGGTGAAGTCATCAGAAACAAGGCACGACTGGTTGCATAAGGTTATAGTCAGCAAGAGGGGATAGACTATACAGAAACCTTTGCCCCAGTCGCCAGGTTAGAATCTATCAGACTTTTAATTTCATTTGCTGTTAATAGAGGCATCACTCTGTATCAGATGGATGTCAAAAGTGCATTCTTAAATGGTTATATAGAAGAAGAAGTTTATGTACACCAACCCCCAGGTTTTGAAAATACAAAACATCCAGAACATGTTTTCAAACTAAAGAAGTCACTGTATGGTCTGAAACAAGCTCCCAGAGCTTGGTATGAAAGGCTAAGTAACTTTCTGCTAGAAAATGAATTCACCAGAGGGAAAGTGGACACTACTCTATTCTGTAAATCAGTTAAGAGTGACATCTTAGTCTGTCAAATTTATGTTGATGATATTATTTTTGGTTCTACTAATCCTTCTCTTGGAAGAAAATTTGCTAAGTGTATGCAGGCAGAATTTGAGATGAGCCTCATGGGGGAACTGAAATTCTTTCTAGGAATTCAGATCAATCAAACTCCAGAAGG